>JAJEKV010000029.1:10973383-11573383 GCA_021234155.1 Isoetes taiwanensis | reverse complement strand
TGGGCCTTGGGGAGGGAGGAAATTCGGCAAGCGACTTCCTGGGATTTTAGGGTCCGTGCTCTGGCGTCAACACCCCCACTCCACGTCAAGTCCATGGCCAAAAAGGTCCCGCCCGAATCGACAAGGAGAGGGCCTCCAAAGCGTAAACCACGTGGGTTGCGGTGTTCCTAGAAGGGTTTGCGTTTTGGGGCGAGACTTGTGGTCTGCACTGGGACCTGGCGAGGAGGCAGGCCGAGAATACTGGACAAGGGGAGGCCACGGGGGCGGGAGTTTGGGCCTGTCCTCCTCCCGATGTGGCAAGTAGAAGTCGGGCACTTTTTGCGATGGCAAGACATTCATAAATTATTAATTAATGCATTATGCGAAAATAAATTCTGATTTTTTTGCCGGCTGGATTCCTAACCCATCTCCAGCACCGCGGCCCAATTTTGAAAATTTTTGGAGAAGGTCTAGGTCAAAGGGTTAGCATTAGAATCGTCCGGAATGGCCGTTTATGGGATGCGCCGAGGCGGCACCCTTCCCCAAGTCAAACGAGGCCCGGGACCTTGCGGGGATCCCTCACAAGAGGGGAGAGTCCGGACCCCAAGAGGCGGGATCAAAAAAGTTCACGGCGACCCTTCTGGCCAGGCCAGCTCCCGGGCTGCAGACGCTTAATGACCACCCTCCCGAGTTCCCCCCTATCCGAGCCGTTGGATCCTCCATTCAGGGGCCCCTCTTGGGAAGGCCCAAAAGATTCCAGATCGGTCAGGAGAACTTGTCAAACCGCGGTGGCGTCCCCCGAGGTCGACCTTGTAGAAACCATGATGTCTTGTCGTTCGAGGACCAGGGAGGCTCGGGAATGGCAAATCAACCACCCAAATCGTCCCTAATGGCGAAATTACCCTAGGGAGCAAGTTACAAAGGTGGTTTTGCAAAAGAAAGAAACACTCACGCCTTCCACGGCAAGACGGTCCCGCATCCACATCCTAGGCCAATTGACTACAGTGTGATGGAAGTGAGCTACTTTGGCTTCTTGGAGGTCGGGTGGTCTTCGGCCCGCAGGAACTTGGTTCCCAGGGCAATGTCGGCGTTCCGGAGTCCATTGGCGAGAGTCAAATCAAGATTTCGGAGGGGAGGTGGCCCGTCCGCCCCCCGGGGCCTTGGGAGAGGAAGTCACTGCAAGCGGCTTCCGGGGGATTTTAGGGTGGGTGCTGCGGCGTCAACACCCCCACTCCCGCGTCAAGTCACCGCGCCAAGGTCCCCCCGACCGAAAGGGAGGGCCTCCAAAACGTAAAACCCGTGGGTTTGCGAGTGTTCTAGAAGGGTTTGCGTTTTGGGGCCGAGACTTGGTTTGCACTGGGACTGGCCGGAGGCTGGCGAGAATCCGGGAGCAAAGGGAACCGGCGGGCGGAGTTTGGGCCTGTCCTCCCTCCCGATGTGGCAAGTAGAAGTCCGAAGGCGGTACTGCGTGGCAAGACATTCATAAATTCGCCAATTAATGCATTGTATGCGAAAATAAATTCTGATTTTTGCGGTGGATTCCTAACCCATCTCCAAAGACTACCACCCAATTTTGAAATTTTAGGAGAAGGTCTAGGTCAAAAGGGTTAGCTAAGGTCAAAGGAATGGAGTTTGTGGGATGGTTGTACTTGGGGTTGACCTTGGCTGTTGGGCGTTATACTTGGTCTAAGATTGCATTGGGCGTAAACCCTGTGACTTTGCCATTCTAGAAGGGTTTTGTTTTGGTTTTCTGCTCCCTAAAAGCTATTTGACATGGATGGCATAACTAACTTGTAATGAACTGGTTTTGTTTCTAAAACAATTGTACCTTGATGAAAGATTGCTTCATAGTTTCCAAGTGAAAAATTTTTTAATGTGTCCGCACCGCCTTGTTGCCCCCCTGGTCAAAGACTCGCCTTTTTTCGATGCACACTCTTTTAGTTATGCATTTTATTGCATTTATGGTTTATAAATTCATAGTTAATGCATGGCATGGAATTAAATTATGGTTTTTGGTCAGCTGGCTTCCATGGTCATCACCAGCATACAGGAAAATTTCCAAAATTTTCGGATAAAGGTCAGAACAAAGCGTTGGGGTTAGAACGGTCCCGGCAGCGGCAAGTTGTTGAGCAAGCATGGCTGGCACCCTTCCCCAAGTCAAACAAGGCGACTTTGAATGGCCACCTCGGTGGGGGAGAGTCCCGATCCCGGAGGCGGACCCCAAAAATGTTCTCGGGCACTGTCACGGCGCACCCCCACAGGGGCCCGTATGCTAATGAACACCCTCCCCGGCTTCAGTTCCCCTATATATCCGTGGTTGAATCCTCCGTTCAAGGATCCAGCCTCAGGACTGTTCAAATAAGCCTAGGGACAAACTTTAATGAGCTTCACATTAAAAAAAAAGATGCAAAAACAATAACGTCGCTATAACAAAATACGTCGCGGGGACGTCGCGTGCGACGCAGATTTGAAATAACGTCGCATGCGACGTGGCGTCACTATCTTGACGCTCGTAATATTTTGAAACCGGCGGCCCGGCTTTTTTAGAACTTCTTTTTGCCCTACTTCTTCGAGGTTCTTGGGCGATCCGCGGCGCTAGTACCCTGATCTACCTGCAAGCAACTATTCTAAGGTTAGTATATCATGTTTTTTAGATTGAATAGGTTTTTTGGATTGAATGGTGCATGCCCAACCTTCCTCTTTTTTTGGTTTCCTTTCCTTCCTCTTCTTCTTTGTTCTTGATTTTTTTTCTTCCCATTCTTCCATGCCTCGTTCATTCTTCCTCCTTCTTTCTTTCTCATGCTTCATTTCTTCCTCATTCTTCCTCATGCTTCATTTCTTCCTCCTTCTTCCATATGCTTCATTCTTTCCTCATTCTTTCTTCCCATATTTCTTCTTTCCTCATTTCTTTCTCATTCTTTCTTCCTCATTCTTTCTCATTTCTTTCTTCCTCATGCTTTCTCATTCTTTATTCCTCACTCTTTCTCATTCTTCCTCATTCTTTCTCATTTCTTGCTTTCTCATTTCTTTCTCATGCTTTCTCATTTCTTTCTCATTTCTTTCTCATGCTCATTTTTGTTTCTCATTTCCATTCTTTCTCATGCTTTCTCATTCCTCATTCTTTCCCTCCCTTCCCTCATTTCTTTCTTCTCTTCCCTTCCTTATTCTTCATTTTTTCATTTCTTATTCTTCATTCTTTTTAATTTCATTTCTTCATTCTTCATTTGTTTCTTATTCTTCACATTTCTTCCTCTCACTTTCCATTCGATCCTTTTCTTTCCCTTCCCTTATTTCTTCCTTCCATTCTATTCCCTTCCCTTCTCTTATTTCCTCTTATTTTCTTCATTCTTTCTTGTTTCTTCTCTTATTTCTTCTCTATTCTATCCTTATTTCTTCTTGATGTTTTTTTCTTCTTTGTTCTTATTCTTCTAATGCTTTTGTTACTTCTTCTTCGACTTTCTATTCGATTTGGACCCGATGGGGATCTTGTACCGCAGCGTCCTTATTTTGGTAAGTAGTTGATGTACTTGCATTTTATTTTATAGTTTTTAAGTAGGTTAAAAAAAAATTGATGGAGTGGCTTGTTCAAGAGGGGCAGGTTGATCTCCACCTAGAGTGGGGAGGACCATGTGCCCCGGTTGAGAGTCCACTTTCACTACAATCATAAATGTTTCCTAGGTTAATGAGTGGCTTGTTCAAGGGGCAGTCGGCTCCACCCTAGAGTGGAGAGGACCCGCGTGCCGAGTTCAAGTCCACTTCAGGTTCCACTTGTTATTTTTAGGTTTAAAATAAAATTGTAGTGGCTTGTTCAAGGGCACGGTCGGCTCCACCACTTGCGTGGAGAGGACTAGGGTGTCGGTCCAAGTCCACTTTTCTTCTCATTCTTAGGTAGATGTGGCTACACGGCAGGACATGAGTGAAACCACTTGCGGAGTGGGAGGGACCCGGTGTTGAACCTTAGTTCCGTTTATTCGGGTTTAGCTAGGGGTAGCTAGGGCTGGAGTTAAGTTAACGATGGCAGATGATTCCCTTCACACGTGCTAGTTAAAAAAAAAATAGGTTAGGCTAACTTAATGTAGTACTAATTCACACTAAAAAGCGTTGGTAAAAAAAATAACTTAACTAATTAACTAAATTATTTCGAACATGTCTAGTTAAGTTAGGTCAAAGGCATAAAAATTATATGTACAATTAACTAAACTTAAAGTGACCTCTATAGTGCTAATTTCTAATTTGGTTAATTTTTAGTTAATTTGCTAACTAATCCGAACAAGGTGCGAAGATAAGTTTAGGTAGTGTTTTTGGTTAAAAAAAAAAGTTAACTAAATTTTGGGACTATCTGCTAACTAATTAACTAGTAATCTGAGAATGTAAATTGTGAGTGGAGTGCGAATACCCTAATCTAACCTATTTAGTTCTTCTTGTTTCTTCTTCTTTTTTTTTTCTTGCTTTTGGGGAGAGTCGGATAAGGTATTAGTTAAGCCATAGGGCGTGTTATAAGTAATGATTATATAGTGCGCATACATGTTTGATATTGTCATATTATGTTGCATTTACTTTGTGCATGCTTGGCTTTTGTATTCATTATTTTGTTTTGTTTGTAGGCATAAAAATGGCCTCGGTGGGGCGAGATGCTTAGTGAAATTAGGCGCATCCTCATCAATCACATATACGCACAGACCGACCGAACGACATATGCAAACCCGATGATCAAATTAACCGTTTTGTAGCATCGGTTGAGAAAAGAATGTCGATTCAAATTATGTGGGAGGTGGCGAGCATGAGTCCTGAGTTGGAAGATATGATGAGAAAGAACTTAAAGTCTTGGGTTTGCAATCCTCGCTCGAGAATTGAGGATGCTACTTAAGTATAAAGTGCCACTTATGAGCCCCTATCTTTTGAGGCATCGTTGGGACGATAGGCTAATTCGTGGCGAAGTGCAAAGGTCCGCCGCAAAAGATCACAAGATGGCGATGGTGAGTCTCAATGATGAACATGTGAAGGAGTTAGATAGTCTTATCCATGGTGGGAGCTCTATTGGTGCAGGGGCTGGATTATCATTACATGCTCATGATAAATGTGCTTGCATTTATTGACAGCATTCCAGCGGATGCTTGTTGGAGTTATAAAGTGCATTGGTAGTAAACAAGACTACCAATATACCAAATCCGATCTTGGGAACCACATACTTTAATCAAGATGATTATTATCGGCATTATGTGGAGAGGCCAAGATAGAGCTGCATCATGGTTGTTGGGGTCGACAAGTATATCCGTTTCAAGAGCCCAAGTCCAGCATTGGCCACCCTTGGACTTGCCCCCGAGGTCTTTTGTGGAGATGAGCCCGCGAGGGGACCAATGGTAGTCTGCCATTCATGAATGGAGGAACCTTTGCAAATTACTTGACCATCTTAGAGCCAATTCTCTTCTTATAGGAGATGGTCAAATGCAATGTATAATTGCTCCAAGAAGGGCTGATATGAAGATAAGTGCGAGTGGAAAGCCAAAATGAGACTACCGTGTATAAGTGCGTCCCGAAATAGCTCTCGCTCTTGAGAGGAGTCTATGCCATCCACGCTCGGGTTGGACACACACAAAGCTCAATTGCAAAGGGTCAAACTCCATTTTGATGACTCGCTACAAAATGTGTGGGGTGGCTATTGGTGATTGGGACCGCGACCCTCCGTTTTGCAAGGAGGCCGAATGCCCAAATTGAAGAGCGGGTACACTACAAGATGGAGCGGATGTATGATATCCTGGTGGGAGAAGAGAGTTTTACATCATCATCAGATGACCAAGCATCATGGGGCATGAGATATCGACATATATTCCACGGGCTACATTCTGAGATGCTCCTTGATTTTGTCCGGGCAATGCGGCTTATGGGGTTGTGTGTTGAGATAAACCCAACCGGCCGATACTCTAGCACATTGGACATCATCCAACATATGAAGGTCCAAATGATGATGGATAGAGGACTGGTGCACATGGATCGCCCATCTATTGCTCGGCGTCGTCGATGTGTTCAAAATGGCGGGGCTTTCCACGATATAGTTGTGAGAGAGAGACACATATGAAGTGTGGCGTGATCCACTTGAGATGGCTAAGCTCATTAAATGCTTGCAAGAAGTGATTAATATAATTTTGTCTTCCTATTTGAGGCTTGTTGCAACCAATAAATGTTTTTTAGTCAAAATTACTAATGAAAAAAAAATAATTTATTAATCAAAAAAAAGTATTATTAATGGTAAATAAATTATTAATCATAACTTGTAGATAAAGTGTATTATTCTGGGACGTCAAACCCTAGGTTTTGTGTGCTACATCATCAAACCCTAGATTGTAAATGCCATGTGGCACAATCTAGGGGTTTGATGATGTCTTTTCCTAACTAGGGTTTGATGACATGGCACTTACTATGATGTGGCAATAGGAAGTCGCGACGTGACACAACCCTAGGGTTTGATGATGTGCCACTGCATAGCGTGGGGTTTCATGATGTGGCACTAAAAATGCCACGATGGGATAATTTAGGGTTCGATTGTATGACATGATACATGGCGATAATATGGCAACCTAGAGTTCGATATGCACCCCATACCTATATCACGAGATACTTTTCTAATATAAATAAAGAAGATAAGAATATAAATTTAGGTATTTATTCAAAGACACTTGTTCAAAACTTTTCTCTCGCTAATTCTCAGTTATGTTCAAATTAATATATATAGTCATGGCTGAGGCTCAATTCTTAGCGGTTTTCCTCATTGTGGCCCCTCTTTACTGCTGATGCAATATTCATGGCATTATCGTCTCCCCCCCTCCCCCCGGTCAAGACGGTCCAAGGCTGCGATAAGTCTGCGGGGGCTCATTAGTGGCACATTTGGAACCATAAAATACTATTTTTCATCTCTATGGTTTGTAAAAGTATCATTCTATTATTGCAACCAATATCATTCATGGTTATCAAATGTTTCTCTCACAATTTCTTTTTTGATCTAGGTGTTATCTTTTCACGGCGATGAATAGAGGTAATACAATCGTGGGAAGGGAGAATGAGCAAGGCGAAGATAAGTATTTATATAGTTTTTATTATAATGCTTTTACCCTCTAATTAGGTATGTGAGTTTATGCATGGAGTTTTAATTTGTTGTGTGTGGAGAAAGGGACGAAGTTTAGAGAAAATAGGAGGAGGGACTCCACGGGTAGGGCAATGTCGATCTGATGTTCCTCCAAGGCGTAACCTCCACCTATCACTACACCCGCGGTTTGGGTATTAAGATAGTTTTTATAAAAATAATAAATAAATGAATTGTTTTTGCATGATATTTGTCTTAACTCCTCCGCCAAGCCCGCCTTCCTCGCAAACATGTCTCCCGGGGAGAGACCAAATTGCAAAAGATATTTTTGCCTCTTTGACACCAACGCCAGCCCGGTTAAATGACCTCCCCTATTCCCCAACGACATAGTGTTGATTATCGGCCTCCACGTTCTCGCGAGAATATTGAGAATGCTAGGCGTAGTATATGGACTCCCGTTCTAGGCAAGAGGCTGCAAATGCATTTTTCTAATGCAAGGAACTTGGAGGGAAGATTTCTAACAGATAAATATATATTCCGCATTACCAAACATTTGCTTCGTTGCAAAGATGTTAAAGATGCTCATTCTCTCATTTACTTCCTGTGTCATAAGTAGTGGAGCAACGGACTCTTAACGTTCAAGATCGCTGACGATCATCCACGGGGTTCTGATCCCAAGAACATGGTCGCCGCCGACTTGGAGAGGAAGGATCCCGACCCGGCGCCCACCGCGTCACCGGGCGAAGAGCGTCCATTTGGCTTTGTTTTGGGCAAGTAAGTGCGGGTGAATTGGCCCCTAATATACGAGCTATCATATTAATAATAATTTTTTGATGTAGTTATGTGAACATATTATTTAAGATATCAACCTTAAATATTAGTACTTTGCCATCTAAATTTGTTGTTTGTTCATTCTCTTCAATTTCAGAATACATTGTAAAGTGCTCAAAGGTTCTTAATGGGGGCCGGGGATATGTATATTATTGTTAGACATAAACGCAGCATATACCCACCATTATGAGATTTTAAGTGATCTAGATTAAAAGAGTACCTCACTGCATTGATCCCTGTGCCAAAAAAAAAAAGAGAGAGAGAGAGAGAAAAAAATTATATCTATTTGGAAATTACTTGGGATAAAATTTATGTATGTTTTAAATCGACCCTCACACACACATCGTGAGGCAGCATTTTCTGTTTTAGATAGTCTGCAGAAGCTTGTGAGAAGGGTAGCTCCTATTTAGTCCTAGAATGGCTCAAATTTACAATCTAAGGACAGAATCCTATTTATCTCACGAAGTTAAGGTGGTTTGTGCCCTTATTTTCTACATTTGACAAGTCTAGACATAGATCAAACAAACACTCCTCACACCAAGCAAGCGCGAGGCATTCTCAAAACTTTTAGAAATGCTCATGGCGACTCTATGAGGGGTGGGGACCCAAAACAATGACTTTTGTCCAATTGCTCATGCCATTATTACAACCTTATTAAACACATCTTACACTTCACAACTTGATCAAAACATATTTTATATTTACAAAAATTTTACAGCTTACATCAAGTTAGCAATCTTCCTTCTTTATGAACCTAGCTAACTTCATGTCTCTAGGCATGCAAGTGACTCTCTTCGCATGGAGAGCACATGTTAGGGAATCTTCAAGTGTCACTGACCAACCTTTTGCTCTATCGCCTCCCGCAATACAAGTAACATGTCATCTCGTGCTCTCTTGGTCTTGTCAAATTCCTCAGTAGGATTTCACGGGTTAGTCTTGGCGAAGGCAACTCTTTGGAATTAGTAGTCCGTGAGTTCCTCCTCGAAAGTGTCAATCTCCGACAGCCTTGTAAAATAGGAGTCACCCTTTCTTCATATGGGTTTCTTTAGGTGGTACGGTCTCTCCGAGCGGCTTCAAAGACGTTTTTCTTTATCGGCCTTCCTCCTCCACGTGACGCTACCTTGTTTGTTTCAGAAAATTCAGTACTCCTCGACATCTTCATGTACTCATTGTACTCCTTCAACTTCTTCCCGCATCCGCCGCGGCTTGAATCTGAAGGATTCTCGTGCAGTCATAACATGCGGTTTATTATTTAGTTTGTCGCTTTGGGTATGGAGGTGCTGTTCGCGATTCTTCCTCCTCTTCATAGGTTTGGAAGGTCAGACCTTCTGTGCGTGAGGCACTCTTCAGTCATCTTCATCCGTCTCCAGTCCGATGAGGCGGCCCGGTGCTTCTGTCGGGCTCTAAGCTCTCTCTTATACTGCCCTTTGGGTATTTGGCTTACGTCTTCGCCGGATTTTCATATTAGCATTTGGAGTCCTTGCTTTAGCTATCCTTGACTTTGTTGCTCCTCCCTTTGTCTTACTGCACATCCTCCCTCTTGGTCTCTTTCTCTTCATTGCTCTTTTCTTGTAGCCATTTCTTTGCTGCATGCGTACGTGCCTGGCTCACCGGAATCGGCTTGCCCTCGTCGTCCCTCGGCCATTTCACGATCCTCGGGGAGTTTTTTCTTGATCATCTGGATTATTGTTGGATGTTATCCTCCCCTCAAAGATCTGGATTAGGGTTAGGTTTTCGCTTTACGTCTGGCTCATTCTTTTGCCTCTCTGGCCTTCTCGTTGCCGCAAGAACTTGGGCAGTATAATTGTCCGCATAACCACACCAAAGTGGCTCATTTGGTGCGGCCATGTTTTGAAATATGTCAATCGCCTTCCGAAGCCTAAAATCGCTTTCTTGGCCTAGCGCAAAATTTTAGCCGAGAAGAGAGGTGAAAATGAAGAACCCTAAGGGTCCATCTATAGGTCCGGGAATTTTAGGGTTTGGACCCTCGCAATTTCAGATATACCATTTTGTAAAAGCATTAGTGTTTGCTAGATTAACACATTGGGTTCGCCTCAGTAACGTATCTTACCACTCACACAAATAGAGAAGCATTCTCAAACTTTTGGAAATGCCTGTATGCACTCCTGAGGGGTCGCCTTTTTACTCAAACTTTTGTTTTGTAAGCGCTTTATTGTTAAAACATACATTCCTAGCTCAAATTCAAGCTTTAAGGTACTCTAAGCTATCGATTACTCTAATTATGCATCTAACTAGGTCAAAATGGTCAACCACTCACAAAGGCGGTAGAAGCATTCTCAAAACTTTTTGGAAATGCCCAGGATGCACTCTCGAGAGGGATCACTTCCTAATGGTTAGAATTTTTCGGGTTTTTCTAGCATTCTTCCCTAACTTAACATTACTCTACTTTACAGCTTTAAAGATTGGAAAAAAAATTTCCAATTTTTTTCGAGGTTCACGCTTGGTTGATATTTCCAAGGCTGAAGGTCTAAATCCTAAGTGGAATGGTCGCTGTCCAGATCTTGGTCTACCAAGATCATGCTCGATACCACGATGACGCCCCTACTTCTTCTAAAAATGCTCCCATCGACGAGGCTGAGTTCATTTCCCTCGATAGCCAACCGACGGGGCCATCCACTGACACCAATCCTGACAATGGATTGATGAGGAAGAATGGATGGGTCATTTGCCCGCCTTCCCCTTGGGACCGGCCCTAGTCATGAAGCGTGAGTAAACATAAGCACATGACATCAATATATCAACAAGAGTCACCTCGGGAAGGGTGACTACACCATAACATACATGTAATAACATATCAATAATATCATCATCACATGGGGATCCTACCCAATGGCTCCAACTCCATGGTATGGACTAACCACTTGGGCCTCAAGAATCATTCTTGGGCACATGAGTTCATAAAAAATGGACCGGGCATAGAAACATGGCTATTGGGTAGTCCACTCCATCCGTATCCCGCAATACTTTGCGTAATAGGTTGAAGAGTCTAAGGACCGGACCGTAGCCTGGCGAAAGTACTTAGCGGAAGGGCTACTGGATGGGTTGCATCTCCCGAGTCCCGATGAGGCAGGAGAGAGTCACCTTCCGCTCGGGAGGCATGCATGCCCATCACAGCGCTAGAGGGCCACGCCCATATTCGACTTGAACCTCATTGAAGGTGACACATCACCCAAGAGGTGTCGAAGCTTATACCTTGCCCACATGCAGGGTGGCAAACCATTAAGCCTAGTTTTCACTAAGATCCCCTGTGAGGGCTTTTACACACCAGGGATCAATCGCTGATGGGAGAAGTCCCCTTATTCCACCTGCCTAGCCCCTCCACCACTCACAAACCGTGGGCTCTTGTATTACCGGCCGCATTAATTGGGAATTAATGAGGTTATCTAGGATCATCTCAAGCATCGGAAGGTTTCGGGTCTCTACCCCTTCTCACATAGACATGAGAGCATAGAATGGAACAAAGATCATCATCAAAAAAGAACTGAAATATTGAATAAGATCTAATCTATCTTACCTAAACATACATGGTTAGGGTTCCTTCATTACGCTTAGTGATCTTAGGATCTACAAGGTCGCTAAGACTGATCTAACATACTATCCTAGCTCATTGCCGTTAAGAGCTTCCCGCTTTTGCACAATGTGAATCGCGGGTTGACCCTTTGACTTGCTCCCCCCTCTAATCGCTGTCCCATGCCTTCATTCTTGCCGAAGGGCAAATACCGCTTCTTGAGGAAACTATTGTGCAAAGGCGGCTTGGCAACTAACAATGCGAAATAACAGCGTGGTTTACCGAAATGGCTCAAGGAAGCCAAAATAAAAATGGGAAAGATTTAGGGTTTTCTTTTGTTTCTTTATACATGAACTTTTAGGTTAGGTTAGAAGGGATCAAATGGGGCTTTGCCATTGCACCCGGTTTAATTGCATATGTTTAATATACATGTGCAATATCGAGGTTGCCCCTTTTCTTAAACTCTTTAATTTCTCAAGGACTTGTCATGGTGACATTTTTTGTGACGTGGTAGTATAAATATACATATTCGACCGTATCTTATCCGGAACATCATAGTTCCTCCTTTGCCAAATCTTTGGCCAAAACTTTAAATGTATCCCAATCTACTTTTTACCTAGTGAATGAAGGGCAAAGGCAAGCACTCGATACATAGGCGGTTGGTGACCAAACCAAAAACTATTTTCATAATGCTTGTAGAAGTTTTAGACCACTCGACTTCAAAAGCTAGATTCTTTTGAACCCCTAGTTCTTTAGGCCCCCACCGTCATTCATGATCTCATTTGTAAATCTAGTAATATTTCATCTCTTGATTATTATCTGCTTTGCTTTGCCACAAATGGTTCTTCACAAATAAAATAAGTCTTCTTGATTTGGCTATGGTTCTTCAAATGCTTGAACCTTCCACTTGTTTTTTTTTCCACTTTCTTGCTAGAATCGGTCAAGCTTTCATGTTCTTATTTAATTTGGGTGACTTCCTGGAGGCAAAGGCGCCCATTGCTTGGATTTGGGCAAGGATTTCAAGGAAGAAGAACAAATTGCAAATAATTGTTTCTTTTGATCACACGTAAAA
This sequence comes from Isoetes taiwanensis, assembly GCA_021234155.1. Classification (NCBI taxonomy): domain Eukaryota; kingdom Viridiplantae; phylum Streptophyta; class Lycopodiopsida; order Isoetales; family Isoetaceae; genus Isoetes; species Isoetes taiwanensis. Next base: position 11,560,894 of record JAJEKV010000029.1, on the reverse strand, counting down.
CACCCAAATTGAAGGGCAAATTTTTTTCCTCAAAGAGAAAACACTTTGCAATCTCCCTCCGCTTAATCCCAATAATTACATATCCCAACTAACTAAAATTAAAAAAAAAAAAAAAAAAAAAAAAGTGTTTACATTGCCCTACATTATACATAATGTAAGAGCATTTTTTTAGACACCTTAACTTTTTACCCTTTAGGTTTTAGAACCTTTTCGATTGGTGACTTGGCCATGGTCAAAACCCTATATCTAAATGGTAATAAGAGTTATTTTTTGATGCCAATGTAGATATGCAAAGCGTGTCATTTTCAACTGAGCCTTTAAAACATAATACTTCCTTGTAATTCAGATATGTTACCTTCATGCTTTCCTCAGTATGACAATATCTTGGTAACGTTGTCGTTGCCATCAAATCCAAGTTTCGCAATCATATGCTATGGTCTATTTTACAAGAACATTGTAAGTGTTTCCACATAGTTAGAGAGAGAGTTCTTCCATTGCAATTTAGGTGCGTTACTCCATGCTTATGCCACACATCTTGGCAACTTTAATATTCCAAAAGTTTAAATTCTCAAGACTCCTAATGGGTGATACCATGAGGCTACGTCTCCGGCAGTTATAGTCACCCAAAGTCCGATTTAGCCCATCTGCAAAGTATGCATAGGAGGGTGGAATGAGTGGTCAACCCTAGTCATTGTCTATAGCCAGCCCCATCATCGTTATATCTTGGTTTGCTCTATCTTGAGGTCCGGTAAGGGCCTACTTCCTTCTATGAGTCTAAGCCCTGGTAGAGCTCATATATTTTTACTTATATATTGTTATCTTTGATATATCTATGGTGGATGGATGTGCTACCCTTCGTGGTAGTTGTTTATGTTGTATTGTTGCCGCGACACATTGTAGATGCTTTTTTGCTATAAAGCCCATATGGGACGGTACAAGACACCTCAGGAAATCTCCCTCACGCCCCGCCCATCCTAAAGAACGTGGCGCATTTGAGGCCCATGTAGTAGTTGATGTTGGATAGATTTTCTCGTGAGATATCACCGGGTGTCGATACTTTGGGGAGCATCACAATGGTATCAGAGCACAATGGTGAGTGTCATAATGGTATCATAGCACAATGGCATCACACTGGTGAGCTTTCTCTTATCCAAAAGCCCACCGGTGTAACCGGTTTTTGTGACGAGTTACTACCACTCACACAAATAGTTCCAATGGCAAATTACTTGGAATTGCAAGTTAAGAGGTTTTTAGGAAGGCATCCACCAGTATATACCTAAAATGTTCTCATCCGCCACACCACCGAGGGTTTGCCTTGGTGGAGGGCAACCCAAAAATAAAACGAAGCAGAAAAACGTGCACGATAGCACGATTGTATATATGGAATATAAAAATTTAGGATCCGCTGCAGTGCAGGATTCATTTAATATTGCGCTATATGATGTCTTAAAACGCGTAATTGCAACAAGGTAAAAGGTTTAGTGAAATTTGGGATCAGATATGGCGAATCAAAAAAGTAGACTATGTGTTTTTAGGTCGTATTGATCGGGGATTCTGCGGTAGGCAAATCGCAGCTTTATCAAGATTTTCGCACAATGAGTTTACTTTGGAATCGAAGGCCACAATCAGAGTAGAATTTCAGACTCGCACAATCTTTGTGGACAACAAGACAATCAAGGCACAGATCTGGGATACAGCCGGCCAAGAACGGTAAGCAGATGCGTCGTCCTCCTCTGTTCTATTTTGGTTTTGGTATTAAGAGACTAAAGTTAGGGTTTGCAGGTATAAAGCCATAACTAATGCCTGTACAGAGGCGCCGTAGGCGCTATGCTTGTTTACGACATTACCAGGCGAGTTACATTTGAGCACATTGCTCGCTGGCTTCAAGAGCTCAAGGTATACGCAGATAGCCATATTGTTATCATGCTTGTTGGCAATAAATGTGATCTTAGTAATCTTAGAATGGTTCCGACCGAAGATGGCAAGGATTTTGCAGAAAATGAGGGGCTTTTTTTCATTGAGACTTCTGCTCTGGATTCCACAAATGTTGAGAGTGCATTTTACACTGTATTGACAGAGATTTACAATGTGACCAGTCGCAAAAGCCTTACTGCAGATGATAGCTCTAAGAATGGGCATGTACCTTTGGCTGGTAACAAGGTGCTCCTTAAGGTTACAGATGAACAACCTTTAATTAAGAGTTCTAGCTGCTGTGGATCGACATGACTAATGGATCATTTTAAGGTTTTTGTTATGCAAAGAGAGCCTACATAAACGGCATAAATTGCTGAGTTGTCCCAGCATAAAATTTGGACATAAAATGTTCCGTGTTACAATTCACTTTTTATGTTGGCTTTTACTTTCCGGCGCCCCCTTTGCTAGACACATCTTTTACTTTTAAGCATCTAATCATGGACCTAGCTAGCAAATATGGGCACTCTTGGGGCAATCAATCTACTTTCGTTTTTTGGTTTTAGGCGCCATGTGTGAGCAGCTTCAAATGCGATGGTAGATGAGTTTTGTAATTTTGTAGCTTTAGGTTTTATGCCATTATGTAAATCTTTTATTTTTACAAGAAATTTATTGCGGCGGCCAAGGCGCGAACATTTCTCTTTTTTAAAACTGAACGTCTAACATTCTCTTCTGCAATGGCCAACTGATTCTAGATTGATGTGAAGCAACTTCGTAAGATCTTACATTCTAACTCTAATTTAGAAATTACAAAGTACAATATTTAGTTTAGTCTTTTAAAAAAGTCAACAATTTTTTGTTATTGAAGCGTTCATGTGTGTTCAAACATCAAACATCAAGTAGAATTATCAATTTAAAAAAATTACACCTAATTTTTAGGGGAGAATTATGGTTACCTTAGAGCCAAATTTCCTCATAATGGGAGGCCCAATGATGCTTCGCAGAATGACACCTCTAACAAAAGCGAAAATTAATTTTGGGAGAGCATGTGGTATTGTTCAAGGTCACCCATGACAATCAATGTAGGGCATAAAAACCTATGGCCTCAAAAGTGACCACTTTAGGCTATTGTGGCACAAAATGACATTATGGTAAACACTTGATCCTGGGCAATATCTCACATTTGAAAACACAAATGGCAGATTGAATTCCTTTATTGGTTCTATAATAAACAAAAGGTAAAGATCTAAATGCTTTTATTATAGTGTTATGAATTTTTGGGACTTGGTTGAAGAGACAAACACATTAATTTATATTGGACGACCTTTGGATATATTATGGCGGGATAAAGGCGAAAATCATAATGAGCCTTTGGAAGGAAAATGACGAAACTATGGCAGATGTTGATCTCATGGAGTATAATAATATGAAACGTTGGCCTTAGTCTAGTGGTAACACACTAGATCTAGCAACTATAGGTCTCGAAGTTCGGGGCCTTGATCGCTTTCCTCGAATCTGTTGGGTGTCAAAACCCACGGACGCAATGTAAAGTGGTTGGGGCGGGGCCCAACCAAGCAATGTAGTGTGGTGTGTGGTCACATGTCCAGTTGGATGCTGCCTAGTGGCGTGACGTTAAAATACTATCTATCTTAATTAATGGAAATGACAAAAATAACGGTTAAGCTTTCTTAGTGTTTGGCAAAAATATTAGGGCTATTGTTTTGATTTGCCGGCCAGATACAGAGCCCTTTGCCGCATAGCATAGTCGGCCTCAAGAAAAAGGGGATTTTCGGTGCATTTGTTGGCGAATACTCAAGATCTCACAGATTGGTCACATAAGAGCAAAAATAGCATAAAAGTTTGGATTTGCTTTACGTGGCTAATGGTGGAATCGATCCCCATATAAAGATCTTTGGCAGGATTTACATGCTCTTATTTTTCGGATTTGCTTTGTTTGGGGCCCGGACCCTACCGATTTGGTTTAGGCGGCGAGATAGTTATATGTAGCCACCGGAAAATAATGTTTCAGGATCGTGATACACCGATTGAAAATTTTCGCTATGCTTATGCCTCGGCCGGTTTAGATTAAGTGTAACAACTTCACCGCAATCTTGTGCATGTACGAGGTAAGTTTTGACTTTTAATGAAACCATTAAGCTGGTTATACCATTGAACACAGGATTTTTGCTTGTGCATTCAAGGTAATACTGATTATTTCAAAGAATTTGAATGCCGATGTTTAGCGGACGCTTTTTCTTTTATATCGGATCCAAGAAATTTCTTGCACTATTCAATCTATTGTAGAGGATAGCACCGAAACAGACTATCAATTTCCATTCTGGGCTCTCCATCCTGCCACAAATGCCATGACCGAATGGCTATGGGGAAGACATATTTAGCAAGGATAATGACGAAGGGGCGGATTGGTTTGGGTTCTTCTCCTCGCCATTCTCCTCCGGCTTCTTCAAATCCGTGTCGGTCTTTGGCCCACATCTTCTGCTTCAAAACCGGTACCGGAGTTCAAGCCGCATGTCGCTATGGCGACGCCGGCCGCTAATAAATGATGTATTAATGGTCATAATAAATGCATCCGTCATCGGTAATGCCTAATCGCCATAAATGCCTAAATTGCAACGTGTCATTCCACTATAATTTGTAAGGAAGAAATTACACTCGGACAGAAAAATGTAACTGCTTTATAATAGGAAGGATATATTGCTGGCATTTTGAAGTATTCAACTCCCCTACTTTGGCATCAAACTTATCAAGAATGCTAGTTTAGGATGTCTTCGCGCCACTTAAACTTCTTGCACTCATGGAGGATGGATCAATGGAAACTTTTTGAACTCATGGAGGATATGGATCAATGGAAACTAAGGTCCTTTTTCCACAGCAGTCGCAAAATGTGGCTGTCATATACCATATACGATACCATTTGTGACTCCATGGCTAAAAATGAGACACACCAATTTAAACTTATATTTCCACTGCATAGTAGTCATAAAATATGACAACACTAAAATAGTAGTGGAAAACCATGATTTAGTTATATATTCAAATAAGACTAGGTGTCTTATTCGACGGCGGGGGGAAATCCCCTGGAATAAAATAAGACTCCATCTGCATTTAAAGTAGTATCCAAACCTATCCGAACCTATTCCGAACCTACATAAGATATGTCTTATTGGGTAAAAGCATATAGCTGGGGGTCATTTTCGCGTTAGCAAAGCACCTCTAAAGCACCCTCGTACCTTTTTTTAATAGGTTTATTTTTTTAAAATAATATAACCCATCATTGCCCGTCACGAAAATTTCATGGCTTCTTTGTGCCAGAGCCCACTGCAGTAGAGCAGCAACCCAGCACACCAAATTGGGAAGAAAGAGAAATTCAAAACGTTTCAAGCCTCCTCTCCACAATCTGAAGCTCGAGCAACCAAGAAAATAAAGGGCAAACGGGTGAGGAAAGTAAAAAGGCCAAAGGTTGTCCAAGAGGATGCTGTTGAAGTTGCAACACCTACTGCAAGTAAACCTTCTAACTTAGGTAATCAAGGTTTAGAAATGCAGCATGATTACATAAAAGTGAGCTCAAATTTACCTATTATTTGCAGGTGCAGGGACTGAACCTATTGAAGTTGCAACACCTGCTGCAAGCAAACCTTCTGACTTAGGTAATAGAGGTTTAGGAATTTAGCATGATTACATAAATTGAGCTCAAATTTACCCATAATTTGCAGGTGATAATTCTAGTCAGAGAAGGAACTCTAGCCAAATAAAAAATCTGTGGTACCCCACTTTCAGCATGAATTTCCAGTTTTAGAATAGTGTTTCTTCTCAACTTGTCCACCCTGTGCTAAACTTGCCCGATACCATTCCATCCATAGTCCAGCCTGTTCAAAAGCTCCCTGCTCAAGAAGCAACACAAGCTGATTTACATGCTGCAGAACAAACTGATGAACAAGGTGACCAACATGAAGCACGACAAGCTGCAGAAAGTAGTGATTCAGACAGGGCTTGGATGAAAGCATGACATTGCATCAGTTCATCAAAAGATCTTGATTGAAGCAGATGTTGCATGCTGCACAATTTTGGATTGTCAACTTTGAAGACTATGTTTTTATATTATGAAGTCTCCAAACATATCTGAATTCCGGGAATTAAAAAACATATGTGATAAGTTTTTATATGAAGAACTGTACTACTATTCATTCAACTGTATTACAATATAAACAGGTTTCTTATGGGAACAATTCTTGCAAGCAAAACATGCAAATACTCCAATAACTAAGGCCAATTGTAAAAAAAGCATGCATGGCTATGGGAGAAATGAGCACAACAATAACCAGTCGCACTACATATGCTAGCTTAGATGCATTTCAATTTCATCTCTGCATAAGTTATAAAGACACAACATTAAATATATCAATAAGACACAAAACAGATCTTATGGTCAGGGCATTTATCATATCAGTCTATCTACTGAAATTTATATATCTTTAACCAACAACCACTGATCTCCCAAAAAACATAGGTCTCCCATAAATATTAAACAACCGTAAACTAAACAAAACAGATCTTATGTCTCCCAAACTAGACATAAAAACTCTCAAAACTAAGTCTCTCTTTCTTCACCTCATGAGATTCAAATATATGACTCACTTGTATCTTCGCCTATAAGCAGGAAGTAATACTTCTGCAACAGCTAATTGAACAACCTCACGTAGTTCATCCTCAGGAATGGTCCATTGTGATTGTTTCCGATGCACTTCCTCAAAAAGTGTATTGAATATTTTAAACCTGCAAGTTTTTGGTATTATATTTAGCCAGTTTTGCAGCATTGCATGAATGAATTATGTGACATACCTCTCTTTAATAACCGAAATTGGAAATTGCACTCGCTATCACTAAGGCATGGAAGAACCCGAAAGGAGCCAACCATGTGGATCATGTTGTTTAACCTCATAAGAACATCGTAACTTTGACCAAGGACAACCTTCCCCATGTGCTTTGCTTATATCCTTGAGCATGTTCTTTGAACTAGAAGACGGTGTCCGTCTATCCAATTATCACTCAAAGAAATCTTTTCGCCTCGATCTATAATGAGTCATATGGTAAAGGGTATAAAATAGAAATAACATAGTGAGGCTCCACCTGGACTTCTCACCCCCGAACAAACCAACAATGTAGTGAATATTATTCATCAAGAAAATATGTCCAAGAGCAGATTCAAAGGTAATGCTTTGCTTTACCATCGAGGTTGCTCAAAGCCAGCTGCTTGCATTATCTTGGCGCTTGATTTTGCAAAATAAGAACTTGATTTATCTCCTTGATCATCATCTTCAAAGAGTCGCCCAGAGTTGTTTGATAGCTGAAAGACATAAGTCCATTAAAGTCAATACTTTTTGCCGCATAGCTTTTAAGTGGTCAGCAAGAAAGACGATACTTACTCCAAGAGGAATTTTACATATTTGATGACGTAATTTGTGAATGGATGAACACTTGCCATCCCCGCAAATGTGAGTCTTTGAAGCATCCTTTTCAACCCTCTCCAGGAAATCATCAAAGGTCTCCTTCGTGGTCTGTGCTAGCATCTGGATAAAATCAATGGCTGCTTGAAAGACTTCATAAGACTCATTTCCATAGAAATTAGCTTCTATCTGCAAAGTGATACTGCTCGTGAATAAGATATGTTGGGACCTAAATCTTAAATCAGCAATTGGTTTTCGGCAATATCTCTAGCATGCTGTAAAGACTGCACACGAACTCTAGCCTTTACTTTAATAGATGTCATCACCACATAATATAAGATATTTACTCATAAACGGCCTGAAATTTCCTTGTACATACTTCCACACCACTACCTTTTCTTCCTGGCTACCTTTACATTCTTCCTGGCCACTACTTTCTTCCTAGCCACTATCTTTTTCCTAGCTACTACTTTCTTCCTCACAGCATTGAGGATGTTCTTTTTCTTTTGAAGGTCTTTCTTGCTTGATTTCGACTTACCAATGGCCAATGTTTCAGAATCTGGTGGTGGTAATCAATCAATTATGTGTTCATGCACCTCCAATGGCAAGTCATATACATTGCCCTCACCTGCAATTGGAATGAGGTCTACTTTTGCACAAATTACGAGATGTGAATAACAACTTACATCAGGCATATGACTTAGCAGCTCGTACTTTCCATCTCCAATGGATTTGTAGTATTTGTCTGTTAGAATGACCTCTTGCCTGCTGAACTTAGAGCCCCATTCATCTCTAAATGCATTTTCAACCACATGTCTAGGCTTCGTGCACTTCACGATCTCTTCATTGCCAGCCTCAGCATTGATGACAAAATTGGCGCCTATTTCTACAATTTTTGCCTTCCATTGGTTGTCTCCCTCGTATTGCACATGAGTGATAGGTGTATGCTTTTGCATGATCTCGGGCTTCAACTCAGGGTATGTGCAGCATCCCAGCCTCTTTACATTCTTACACCTATTCCATAGACCTTTCCAACAGCTATAACAAAAGCAGGACAAGGACTTATGTGCTACCATGGTAGGCTTATTTTGACAGATAGGCCTAATAGTATGGATCTTCATGGTTCCCTTCAAAGTATCACAATCATATCTAAACGTTTTGCACACTTCACCTACTCTTATCAGCCGAAATACCCTGTGCATATGAATATACAAGTTAGCAAATAATGTAACCTAGTAGAGAAGTGCGTAATGAGGTACAAATGTTGCTGTCCTTTGTGCCTCTCTTAACTGTGAAATACCAGATCAAGAAATTAACGGCATCTTCTGCATTTCGTAGAAGTGTGCTCGCCCTCTTAAGCATCTCACTGGTGAGTATTCTCTTTATGACAGCCCCTGCACCATCATGTTCCCCTTTGCCATGGGAAAATGCAAAGAAATTCCATGCAATCTGGATTCCATTGGTCTGATAGAACCTTCCTAGATAATAAAAAGCCCTGGATGACTTGAACTGGGCAGCACACCCATCAGACCAAAACACATGGTTTGTGAATTTTATACCTTTACTTCTCAAGTAATCGTGGTGTTTTTGGAGGCAATGCTGCCAAATGAAGTATCATGCTCTCGATCATCGAACATATAAAAATGAGTCTCTTCACCAACTTGCGTTCACCTACTTCAAGATTTGGACATTCACCATCATTAGCATGCCTGTAAGTGATATGCACAAGGATCGAACATTGATCATTCCTCTAATGTAGTGTTTGAATTTCCTGTTGAATCTTGAAAGTATAATTTTCAGCAAAATGAATGACAGATATGACAGTATTGGTTGCGAAAGTTTGCAAACACTCTTTAAACTGATTTGCTTGCCATCTTGCAGTGTAGTTATGAGGAATGAATTGTTTGACCACTGCATCAGCATGTTCCATGAATTCATGCAAGGACGTGCTCTTGTATACCAACTTCATTACATCCTTCGTGTTGACAATGGGTTTACCCCCTTTACCAACATCCTTCACATGAGTTTCTTTCACCTGTAAACAGTAGAATGCTATAAAATTTCAGAAATGTAAATTTCAGAAATGCAAGACACAAATTCAATCTATACCTTTTCAAAATTCTTCCAGTCAATCTTCATTGGTTTGCTCTTTTCTTTCGGACATTTCAAATATGAATTGAGGCCACAATCATTACATTCCATTTTCAAACACTTTGACTTATACCAATCTGCTGTGGTCCCACAAATAGCATACTTACAAGTACATTTTCCACTGTGAATGCTAAGATCTCGTCTTATCTTGTTCAAGCCTGCCTCACGAACTCCATTCTCATGTGATAGATGCAGCAACACGTCTCTCTATCTTTGAGTCTTTTAACAAATTTAGGCTTCAAGGTTTCAAACAACCTCAAACCTATCTTCATGTCTGGATATACACGTTTAAATCTTTTATAAAACATTACCTGCATTTTTATCTATGATGAATGAAATCCAAATTTCATAACAAAGAAAGCATTAAGTACCTGTGATTCTTCCAAGAAGTGAATTGCATGCAAGTTATAAGGCTTTGATACTTTCTTCCCATTCAAATATCTCCTTAATTCAATGACTTGCCTTTTACTAGGAGAGACACGGGTTTCCGAGATCCAAAAGTTATATACCTTTTCTCGGTCTTCATCGGATCTAGACTTCTTATTGAACATGGATCAGGGTCCTCCAATCTCAGCCAATCTCCTCTTGTCCACAGCAGCACATACAACCCTTCTTTTCAAATTTAGAACCCTTGCAACAACAGCACGATTGCTACATTCAGTGACAACCATCATCAAGGTGGAGGACCTTGCTCGATTGATATCCTGAGTCCTGCAACGTTTCTTGACAGCAAGAGTCTCCTTCACATTGTTAACAACATGCTTGTAAACATTTAATTCTTTATTTCCTATGATACCATAGTCAGAAAGCTGTTCTGCTGCTCTTGCAAAAACCTCTTTTCTATCCTCAAAATTCAAATCAAGATATACCTTATTGGTGAAATCCACAATTTGCTTGGCCAATTTTTGTTTCTGCCTGGTGGTGATTGCCCTTATTTGCTTCGAGGACGAATTTCTCTTGCTCTCTCTTCCTCTTCCTTTGTAATCTCCTTCTGGCTGATAAAATTCTTCTACATGCAGTATTTGGGGATGCACAATTGCACACCTTTTTGCAATCATCAAAGCATGTTGTAGAGGCTTCAGGAACTAAATATACTGGAGATGAAGGTACCACAGTTGCAGGTGCAGATGCATATGGATCCACAATTTCATGAACATCCTGTGGATTTGATACCTCATGCTGCACAGCAAAGTTTGGGAGGATCATCCAGATTAATACCAAGGGCAAAGAAGAAGGTCTTACGATCCCCGGCCATCAAATTGTCTTTGCAAATTCAAATGATCTTTCAACCAAATCCATTGAATTTCATCGAAAATGTTTTTGCTAAACCAACTATTCTCCATTTAATTTTCAAAATTTTCTTGGAGCTGCTTCAGCCCGCCAAATTGGAGCGGGAGAATCAGCCCCTACAGCCGGATCGCTAACATGGCCAACGAATTTCCCAATTCGGATGGGAGAGCCAAACCTGTTTCGCGCGTTCTTCACCGTTCTTCAACCCATCAAAAATTATTCAACCCATAAAGGGGGGGGGGGGAGGCCCTCACCTAAAGCAACCCCTAAGCACCTACTGTCGCTGACATAAAAAAGGACCCCCAGCTATATGCTTTTACCCTATTTTCATACTGGAAAAGTGATTTTCTTTTAGGATAGATGGCCAAACATCATTTGTTAAAATATGTGACTTGTAGAAATAACACTACCATAAAGTGTGTCACATGCGATTCCTATTTTTTTTTTTGGAACCTTGTTATTTTACACAACAAGGATGTGCGAAAAGTTTTAGGCCCATTTAACTATCTAAAAACCTTGTTTTTCCATTCGAGAGTCGGTCCAAGCACGAATTAAAAATCCCGTTATTTTCTATGATCACGAGTCAATAACACCAAGAACACAACCAAAATTAAGAAATTGTGTACGCATTCGAAACAAAGTTATAATGTGAAAAGACTTTTTATTCATAAACGAGATGGTTACAATGTATATTACAGTGGACGAAGAGACCACGACGGTCGTGTTGTCACTAGGGTTACATCCTTATGATAGGTTTTCCACCTTAGAGGAATAATGGGCGGAGCATCTTCGCATCATGTATGAGCTCTGGGAGCAATCTGAAGAACATTGAAAGCCTCACAAAGAGGTGCCTCGCGAGCCACCCATTGGCCTGTCCAAGCGATGTCATCACCCTCTTCTTACCTCTTTTCTTGAATGAATGGGTCTTTCGGGGAACATCACCTCCTGAGCAATGGGGTACAAAGGTTGCAAATGCTTTACGACCGCTCGGGGCTGGGCCCCCATCCCCTTCCACAGATAGGCATGGCTCGGGTCATCACAGAGGGGATGTCATCGAGGGGCTTGGTAACGCCTAGCTAATGGGAAGGCAAAGAAATTTAGATGGCATGCAAAGAACTTGGCCCGGGCTGGGCCTCCACTAGTGCCTGTCCTCACGGATTATTCAATAAAGCACTGCAAGAAGGCTTCCCTCCGCTGTGGACCACTAGTAGAGTTGTGCCCGTATACAAGGTCGGAGATCCTCAATGCCCAGCCAACTATCGCACTATTATGGTCAGCTCTCTTTTTTGCAAACGTTGGCGGGCATCCTTGAGCGGGCCGACAATATGGGCGGAAGGAGGCGGTGCGAGCTCTCACACAAGCGAGGCTTCCGGCCCGGGCATTCCACCATTGATCATATCTTCACTCTGCGTACCCTGATTGAGGATAGCGTAAAATCCAACGGAGAACCTCTCTTGTTGTTTAGGTGGATTTAAAAAAACTTTTGACACAGTGCCCCGGGACAAGTTATGGGATTGCGGCAGCTAGGGACCCCCTTGACGTGCAGAATGCAATATACAGGCTATACGAGGCATGCTCATGTCGTATCACATCATCAGGACAGCCGGTAATCAGTAGTATTGACCAGCTGGAAGATTGGCTTTCTGAGCACGGAGGTGCGGGCGCCCATCTCATGCATCACACAATCCGGCAACTCATATATGCTGATGATGTCAACCTCCTGGCCTATACTCTGAAGGACCCTAATTGTCTATTTATAGGTCTGGAAAATTTAGGGTTCCGACCTACAATTTTCATGTTATGCCATTATTTAAAACATTAGTGTTTGCTGGATTAAGACATTAGGTTCTTTTAGACAAAAAATACTGCTACCACTCACACAATGCGCGAGAGACCTGTTCAAAATTTTTGAAAAGGGCCTGGGCGCACTTTGTGAGGGGTTACTCCTTTGGCTCTAGTTTAGGTTTTCTAAATAGTTTCTTGATGTTATAACATGTTTTCTTAGCTTAAATTCAAATTTTAAGCTACCCTGAGCTATCAGATTACTCTAATCATGCATCTTTCTGGGTCAAAAATGGTCAAACACTCACACAGTGTGCGAAAGACCTGTTCAAAATTTTAAAAAAGGGACTGGGTGCACTTTGTGAGGGGTTACTCCCTAATGACCAGAATTTTTTAGGGTTTCTAAATTTTTCTTTTCTAATTATTGTCTTAATTTATTGTTCTAAGGATTGGAAAAAAAAAATCCAATTTTCGAGGTTCATGCTTGGGTTGTTATCCCCACGACTGAAGGTCTACTGTTAGTCCTATCAGGGAATTTGGCTAGTGCTCGATCTTGGTCTACTAAGATCATGGCTCTGATACCACTGTGACGTCCCCTACTTCGTCTATGATGCTCCCATTGTATCCAAAGCTGGAGTTCATCCCCCTGGCAACCAAGTTGACAGGGGCCATCCACCTAGCACCCATCCCTTGCCAGGGAATCGGTGAGGAAGAATGGACGTGTCATTCATCCTTCTTCCCTCGGGACCATCATAGCTGCGGAAGCGTAAATAAACATGAGCACATGACATCAAACATAAATAGCTCCATCTCGAATGGTGGCTCACCATAGCATACATGTGAACGCATATGAACATCATCATCATAGGGGAGATTCTACCCAAGGCTCAGACTCTATGGACTAACGGCTTGGGTCTCCAAAAGTCATTGCAGACAGAATTCATGGCAATGGATTGGGCTGGCATAGGAACATGGCTGTTGGGTAGTCCTCTCCATCCGCCCCTCCTGTGCATACTTTGCAGAATAGATTGAAGAGTCTTGGGACTCGACCGTAGGCTGCCGATTGCATAGCCAAGGGGGCTACTATTGGGTTTTATCTCCCCAGTCTCGATAAGGCAAGAGGGGCTCGCCTCCCTCTAGAGGTATGCATGCCCATCAACAGGGGCTAGAGGGCCACTGCCCGTCTACGACTTGAACCTCATTGAAGGCAACGCATCATCCAAGAGGTGTCGAGCCCATGCCTTGCCCACACGCAGTGGCAAGCCATTAGGCCTAGCCCGCTAAGATCCCTGGTAGGCTTTACACACCAGAGGGATCAATCTGCAATAGGACATGTCCTCCTTATCCACCGGTCCAGCCCCGTCACTCACAACCAGACGGGCTCTTATGCACAGACTGCATTAATTGGGAATTAATGACGAGGCTATCTAGATACATCAACTACTGAAGCTTTCATCCCAATACACACTACACAGGAATGCGCATAGAATAGAACATGATCACCATAGAACTGAAATACAGAATAACATCTAATCTATCTACCTAGGCATACATGGTGTTGAAGGTGTTTCTGGCAAAACCTTCAACCTTAGTGGTTTAGAACCTCCAGGTTGCTTAAGGCAACCATTCTGAGTGAAAAAAGTCCAAAAAAATGCTCAAACAATTGTCTGACTTAGCTTTCCCTGAAGGGTAAAAAGTCTGCCTCACAAGCAAGTTTGTCAAATGCAAACCAAAGGGATTTTGATCATGATATTTTATGCAATATCCATGCATGCCAAGACCAACTAATGACTCTAAGAATTTTAGATGATTGCTGTTTGAGCAATGAGAGGATTTATGCTACAATGACCCTAAGTACAGACTCAAATCTATGATGATCAATCAAACAAATATTATGGCCATCAAATACTTGTACTCTAAATGTCCAAATGCAATGCTAGAACTGCTCTTTTTTTTTCAGAATGATATGCAAAGGGATAATAATGCAAGCAGAATGAATTCTGTCACCAGATTGGTAAGGAACACTCATAATCTTAATAACAAGGCTCGGGTTTGCATTTGAATCAAGTACACACAGGCAAACAATATCAATCCCAAGCTCTAAGTCTTGGGCACAGGATCAAATAGGCATACAATCAAAGAATTCGCATGAATTTGTCAGTAATTCAAGCTGAGTATCAAGTGTGGAAAGCAGAATCAAGCTCCAAATATGCAAGTCGGTCCTTCCTCAAGGTAATCAATCTCTTTTTCACCTCAAAGTCCTCGAATTTTCTCTGAGCACAAAAGCCCCTTTTAAATTTCCCCTGTTTCGTCTGGTTCTTGGCTCATTCGGATCAATTCTCTGTCTTTTAGCTTCTGCGATGCTTTCTTGGTGTGATACAAGGCAATTCGGCCGCTTGAGCTCATAATTAAGTTGTTATTGCGGGCCAATTAGCCGGATCTTGGCGTTAACAGAGAATTAGAGTTCTTGGCAGTTCGAACACAATATCCCACAGGCCAAATCTGATCGGGAAGCTCAAGGTATATAACAAATAATAAATCCATTATTAATAAGATTTACGTGTAATATCCACGTGGGCCTCGGTACCTCCACCGCCCCACACGCCCGGATGTTCCACGTGGCATGGGGAGATTGGCTAAGGAAAAATAGGCTGGGGGGGAGGTAGATAGGAATTTTTTTTTTGCAATATGGGCTAAGGCACGATTCCCAAGAAACAAAATTTGAAGGCTAAAATGAACGATTTTTTCGATTTTCTTTTTTTGCAAAAGGAATCTTTTTATGCTCTAGAAGATGCTGGAATCTTTTTTGCAAATGAGCACTTTCAAATCTTGGCCTTAAAGTGGTGTGTATGGAGGGTGATGTGGCAAGAGAACATGATGAGATGGCAATGTAATGGTGGACATGGCAAATAAGTGTGGTGAGGTGTCAAATAACTTGGCGAAGAATATTTTTTCTAGTCAAAACTTTGGATGAGGTGGACATGAAGTGTATGACATGTGGATGATGATGTAGAGGTGTTGGTGATGATGTGGTATGACATGGCAATGTGGGTGACATGTATGGTGACTTGGCCTCTTTTGAGGTGTTGTCATAGGTCAATTTAGGCATAACCGCATGAAATTTGCATTTTCTAGGCAAATTTTGACTTTGGGTGTTTCCCTTAGGAAGTTTTGCATTCTCTCTCCTTTTTTGACTTATAGGGAGAAGAAGTTGACCTTTGACCATGTGTATGACCAAGTCAAGTGGAATTTTTGTGTTTTGAATGATATGGCAATGGTATGGCAAGTGTATGGAGTGTAAATGACATGTAAAGGGAAAGTTTTGACTAGAAAAAATCTTCAAGACCAAATTTGACTTGGGAGATGAAAAGTAGGCATGAAACTAAAGATTTCATGAGCATTTCTTCATGGCAAGGGGTATGGAGGATGTAGGATGGGAATCAAAGGTGCAATCATGCCAAGAACTCAAATGATAATATCACATACCAAGAACTCTTCAAGGGGTCTTCAATTCTTCAAACTTTGCTTGATTCTCCTTCATGCCTTGCTTGTGTGACCTTAGTCAAATGTCCTCACCTTGCTCTTCAAGTCTTCAAAGTGTACAAGTATGGATTCTCCTTGTGTCTCTAAATTCAAATCAAAGTGTGAGCATGAGTATGTGAAATGTGCCTTGGTCTTCCATGCTCATGGCAGCATTATGCCAAACTAAAAGAACAGGCTGGTCTCCCAGCCCCTTTTCTTGCTACTTCATAATCATGATAGGACTCCAACCAATTGCCAATATGAGGGTATGTTTGGCAATTCAATGGACCTGCAATGGATTGAAGAAAAGTGGTGATGATGGGGTTCAGTATGACATGAATATGAATATGGAGGTGGTTTTCAAATGAACCTGCATGACAAATGAAATCATTAGCAAAATGTGAACTGCTGGATGGACATATGACAGTAGTTTTATGGATTTGGTAGAGATCTGAAGTATCTTATATGGGGCAAGGAACTCTTGAGCAGATGAGCATGGGATGTATGTATCAGGATGCACCTACATGTGGGAAAAATATATATTAGCTCAAATAAGTTGCTGTTGTGGAGGGAATGGCAGCAACTATGGATATAGTGTGAAATGGAGAGCAGTGAATGAGTAATGAGATGAATGACTGTGAATCCAGATGCTCCTACATGGAATTCATGGTTTTGACCATGTCAATACTTGTTTTGAACCTCGACTAGATCAGAACCTGCACAAATCTTTTGCTTTTGCATCACTGGTGTAAACTAGAAAGATTAATCAATATCTAAGCTAAAATCTGAAAACAAAAGCTAAACACCTAAAACACCCGAATTGTTTTTTGTCTTTTCTTTTGTTTCTCTTTTTACTTTTCTGCATAATATTCAACTAAAGCAAACTAAACCTACCTACAAATTCCAAATGCCTCTCAACTAAATACCTTTTCAAATGTAGAATGTTGATGGGATTTAATGATTCTTTGCCATCAAGCACATTTCTCAGCCAATAAGAGTCTTTTCCTGCTGTGCCAATGACTTCAAAAGGCCCTTTCCAGAGATTTTCAAATTTGGATGCTATGTCTTCCCTTGCTTTATTCCATTTCAAAACTAACTCACATGTCTTCAAAGTTCCTTGGAGCTTGTGAGCTGCTTTGAAAGCTGCAATATCCTTGGCCTTTTTTTTATCATAACAGCATTCTCTGCCGCATACATGTGCTCTTCAAGCTGCATTAATCTTACACGCCTTTCCTTAAAGCCTCATCCATTTCTAGATTTATCTGGTATGCCAATCTGAGTGAAGGAAGCTCCAGTTCAATAGGCACTACTGACTTTATGCCATAAACCAAACTAAAAGGTGTGTGTTTGGTGGATGCTTTAATTGTGGTTCTATAGGCCCAAAGTGCATCATGGAGTTTTAGGTGACTGACTTCCTCTATCAGAGACAATCTTAAAGGGAATTCCAAACCTGGCACAAATGTTTTCATGGAGGAATCTTGCAGTAGCATAGGCATTTGCCTCCCTCAAGGGAATTGCTTCAGCACACTTAGTGAAGTAATCTGTAGCTACAAGTACGAATTGGTGTCGAGCTGAGGAAGACGGATCTATTGGACCTATGAAATCTAAACCCCATGTTTGAAAAGGTCCAGGAGAAGTTATAGCAGTGAGAGGAGCTGGTTGCAAACTTCTTCTTCCAAAAATTTGGCATTTATGACAGCATTTTATAACTTCATAACAATCTTTGAAAAGGGTATGCCAAAAATATCATGACCTCAAGATTTTCTTGGCAGTTGTGTCAGCAGCAAAATGTCCTCCACATATTCCCTCATGACATGCTTCAATAATCATTCTGGCCTCCTCATCATCAACACATCTCAGCAATACTCCTTCCTTGTCAACCTTGCACAATACATCTTCAATGAGCCTGAATTTTTTGCATTTCTCCTTGAATCTCCTTTCTTGAATGCTGCTCAAGTTCTTTGGCACTTCATTGCTTTCAAGATAATTTCTGATCTCACATTGCCAATCCAAGTCTTTTGCATGAAAAGTAACCAAGTTAGTAACAAAATCAACATCATTCAAACCATCTTGATCCTCGTGTTCAAATAGAACATAAAGCAAATATGCACTGGGATTTTCCACTAAATTCACAACTTTGACAGTAATATTATAGGTCTGAACTTTACAGGCCCATCTATGCTATTTATCCTAATGCATGGCCCACACCGTGGAAATGAGCTTTTCATTTTGTGTGTGGTTGGCTTCCATTTTGTAGAGAAGGAAATTGTATATCCTTATGGGCATCGACACTATAGATGAGATTTTTTCTTCAGCGGATGCAGAATAAAATTGTTATGGCTTATAATAGTTCTTCTTTTGACAAGAAAACAAAGTAAGTCGCATTTAATTAAAGTGGGTCAAATTCTGATGTTTGGAACTCATGCAATAAAATGTGACTCGCACAAAAAAATAAATAAATTTTTTATCGAATCACTGAGGACAATTTATATCATAGAACCACAACCGGTTTTTTTGTTTTTCTCATAAGTCCTAGACAAATAGTGGAGAGAGTTCTCAAGAATTCGAAGGAACATGCTTAGCATGACACACAAATAAACCCTCATACAATGCTATGCGTAGAGGTTGCTCTTGGCTTTATCCATTTCCCTCTTGGGGATGGGGATCTTGAGGGTCTTGTCCTTTGCAATGTGACAAGCAGAGTTTGACCATAAGACACACTCCACCAATTTTCTCCTTTCAGGATCAACATGATTAATCTCCCACTTTTTCTCCCATCAGACAGAGTATTTCCTTCAAGTTTTCTTTCTTATGCCTCCCAATGAGCTTCCAATATTGAACTTGAAACCCAGGGCACAACTCTTCCTCATCAGGCAAGGTGGTGGTAGTATCAGAGATTGCCACCCCTAACCATATTGTACAATTCTCATTGTCAGGCCTGACTAGCACAAAGTAGCCTTCCTTGATGTCCTCGAAAGGATCCCACTCAAGAAGGTCAAACCACTTTGGTTTTAAAGTTTCGCTTCCCACAAATCATTTGAAGCTATTGTTGGGACCTTGTGCAACTTCCTTTGATGTGCGTGATCCATGAGAACCCTCCCACCTAGTCTCTAGCAAGAACCGTCTCTCAACTTCCCCCCACATGGTTGTTTTGTTTCTGCATGACACTACTTTCTCCCCGTAATTGATTAGGGAGTCCATGTGATTTTTCTTGAGTGATGAAGTGTGCTTTCCCTTTCAAATATCCTCCCAGTGTGCTATGTAATCCCGGATGCCCTTCACTAGTTTGCTAGGGTCTTTAATATTTTTGGAAGGAGGAAGTAGTTTTAACTCACCTGTAGGAAGAAGAACTTCACCCTTAGGCTCTCTTTGGCACATTTCGATGCCTTTCACAGGCATCCACAACTTATTGCATGGCCTCCACTTATACTACATGATTAGTATTCCATCTCTCACCCAAAATATAGATTGTAGTGGCTTTGAGTGGCCTGTCAACTGATCCTTACCCTCCAACAAGTATTCCTCAACAAATGATTACCAATCTGCAACCTCGTCCACCAAGGAGGCTATTGGGTTAGGGTCAATGCCGCTTTCGAACACATCCATGAGTTCAGACTTGTCATGTTCTCTCCTTTGAGCACCGAAGAATGCATCCATATCATCATTACCTTCACAATTTTGAAGACTCCTACTGCTATTAAGTATTGCTCCAAATGTCCATCTATTCTTGTTTTCTTTCCAATAGTTATCCAGTTGAACACATAGCTCCTCTGGCAGTTGCCTTTCTTGAATGGAAAACTCATCCCAAGTCTTCGACACTTTCAATGTGAGCTCCTTTATCTCCTTTGGTAAGTAAGCGGTTGATCATCCTTTAAGGCATCAAAATGGGAGCAGATGGAGAATATTTCCTCCCTTCTATAGTTCCTTTATCTAGTGTTCTCAAGCACTTGAAAATCGAACTCACATGGAAATTTGGATCATCCTTCCAAAGATTAAGCCCAAAATGTCTATAGGTGCCAGTGCCATGTCCAGGTATTAAGACACCTGCTAAGCTTACTTTCATTTGAAAAGTGTATTGACAATGCTTGGGCAAAGATCTAGCTTTGGCAAATCCCTCACAATTGTAGCATTTATTTCCTTTATTTAGTTTAGGACAATTGGCTTTGAGATGGCCATAAGCATTACACACAAAACAAGGACCCAGTTTACCTTGCCCACTACGGTCTTTCCACTAGAAGTGTACAGGATTTCACTTTGCTCCTCTTCATCTTCAGCAGCCAGGTTGTGTTGTTCTAATTCTGTTTGTATCATATTCTCAGCATCCTCCCTGCTTTTGGCCAAATTTCTGACCAAGGTGGACAGATTCTTGTATTTTGAGAATGCCCTTGGCAATTACAGAATTTGATATTCACATGTTGTAGGTACTCCTGCGGCAACAAGGTCAGCAATCACATTATCAAATTTTTCAAAGAAGTCCTTAATATTTTCTCCTTCTTTATACTTCAACTCTCTCAATTCCTTATCTAAGACATCCAACTGAGAGGAAGTTTTAAGCTCGTAGGTCCTCAATAAATAACACCACATTTCTCTTGGGGATACCCCCCTCATTCTTAAAAGAATGCTAGAGCTCAACTTGCTCTTTATGATTGCTTTTGCTTCCAGAATCTTTACCTTGTGAGAGGCATCTGGTGAAGCACTTGTCACCTCTGTGGAGCTGGAGTCTCCACCTGCATCCTTTTCTGGACTTCCAGCAGTACCTGAGGCTGCTGCACTAGCATAGGATTTACCTCTGCTATTGGTTTGACTGGTCACAAGACCATGCTCTTCTTCTTCTATAATTTTCCACAGACCTTCTACTCTCAATACTTCTTCAAATTTCTCCTTCCAAACTTGGAATCTAGAACCTCCTTTGTACACATAGCTCCCAATCTGCTAGCCATTATTGAACTTGCTCTGATACCAGATGAAGTTAAAACAAACACTTAGTTAGCTAATTTCATCTATACAGATTGAACACCATAGTTAACATTATATCAATGAATGGTCTAGCATAATAGAATAGCAAAAACCATTATATCTATGATACAGGACTGTAGCAATGGTATTGACCATGCTACTATTCATTAGTTGACTATGATCCCATTGTAAAACCTCAAACCTTATTACTTGTATTAGATTGGATCTGGCACCTTTCGATGCCTTTCTGATTACAGTTAAGAGCTCAAGGATCCGTCGGTCCAGCAGAACTGACCGGATTTGCATCTGTGTTGGCTCGAAACAATCGAGGCCAGCTCAAAAGTTAAACTTAGAAATATCCCCTTAAACATATAAATAGGTTAAAAAAAATATCAAGTGTTTAGGATAACTTTGACCTATATTAAGGTCCAACCATTGAACCTTAATTGTATGATATCATGGCATGATTTCCAACAACACATCCATCCATCCATCCATCACAACAAGATTAACACAGACAGTTTTGCAAGGGCTTAGGATTAAAGTAGTGGGAATCGAGAAATATTATAGCATCACACTAAGCAAAAAAATATTAGCGTCCTGTTTCTTTGACATATAAAACCGGGATTTTTGAGTTGTGCAGGCATTTGAAGGAAGGGGTATTGAAGTAAGGGACCCAGAAGAAGGGGGCATATGGCTTCAACTGGGCACATATTGTTGGATTTTTAGGGCTTCTGCAGAGCAACTTGGAAATAAAAGATCGATTTTGGCTATTCCTTGCAGCTTCTTTGGATAAAAGGAAGACCATCTGAAACAAAAATGCCATAAGAAGCAACATGCATCTCATTACCTCAGAATTTAACTGGATGTTTTTCCGTAGCCTAAGTCCATTTTCAGTCTCTTCAAGCTGCAAAAATAGAAAGAGATTAATAAGACATTCATCTATGGATAAATAAAGACCTGTGAAACAATGTCGGAAGAAACAGAAGATGCATCTGAAGAAAGAATTTACCTGCTTGTGGCATAATCCAGAGAACTTGCAATCCCTAAACTGGATTTAAACTCCATTTCCTTTATCATGGAAGGAGGAAAAGATACCGCCACATGATCTTCATAATCTTCGCTCAACCAGAGAAAAACAGACAACCTTGGCATTCAGGACTGGAAGGCCTCCGACATACAGACAGGACAAACATAAGCATTGGTTCGTCCCCATACTGGGAAATGCAGCAACAGAAGATCTTGGTGTGGTATTGAGATGATACAGAAATCTTTTCCAATTGAATTTCTCAAGATTTCCTGCAAGAAGCTTGCATCAAAAAACGTCTATATGTAAGCAAGGATTTTTTCACCGGGCAAATTTTTTTTTTTTTTTTTGGCGTTAACTTATTCCAATGGGGCAGGACTTAAGCCACATAAATGTATAAAGCAGGCACGTACTTAAGCTAAATCCATGACAGGATTAACACAGACAGTTTTGCAAGGGCTTAGGATTAAAGTAGTGGAAATCGAGAAATATTATAGCATCACAATAAGCAAAAAAAATATCGCTTTTGTTTCTTTACGTGATAAAATCGGATTTTTGAGTCATGTGTGCTTTGGCGGAAGGGGCATAGAAGTAAGGGAGCCAGAAGAAGGGGGCATATGGCTTCAACTGGGCACAAGTTGTTGGATTTTTAGGGCTTCTGCAGAGCAACTTGGAAACAAAAGGTCGATTTTGGATATTCCTTGCAGCTTCTTTGGATAAAAGGAAGACCATCTGAAACAACAATGTCAGAAGAAACATCATGCATCTGATTACCTCAGAATTTAACTCGATGTTTTTCCATAGCCTAAGTCCTTTGTTGAACTCTTCAAGCTGCAAAATAGAAAGAGATTAATAAAACATTCATCAAAATCCAGAGAACCTGCGACCCCTAAACTAGATTTAGACTCCATTTCCCTAATCGTGGGAGGAGGAAAAGATACCACCCCATGATCTCCATAATCTTTGCTGCCAGCAGCCAGGGAAAAACGGTTCCATCTCAGCTACAAAAATTTAACTCAGGAAATGACGTAGGAAGGCGAGGCAGAAGTGGAGAGGGCTTTAGAATGCGTAGATGCAAGAGGTCAGAGGGTGTCGCACAGTCTTGACTTTGCTAGAAACTTTGCTAAAACGAATACGTCTGTTTGTCACCAACGCACCCATAACTCTTTGGAATTTTCATGAATTTCTGGAGCCGTAGATCAAATCAAACGATGGAAATATCAACCACATGCACAAAAAACCTACTTGGCTGCAACATGGATAGCCTCATATTGCTTCAAAGTCTCAACTCGTATTTGTGCAAACGTGCCCAAATAATAATAATAATAATAATAATCTCATGTTGGCCTATATTTATCCTCTAAAAAAGCCTCAAGCTCCATCCAAAACATAGCAAGCTAAGGTGTCCTTAGAGGAGATCAGGATTGTCTAATAAGCATTCCACAATACCAATCGTAGAGGCTAATGATTGACAACTTTGTATATTGACATTTCACCCAATCTTTGGCTCCTCCTCAACTTTGTGATGCGGGTTCACATTGTTTATGTATTCACAACAATGTCCATTATTGACTAGTCCTAGTTTCTCCAGCTTTATTTAGGCCAAAAAACATTGTTTCTTGGATATACAAGTAAAAACGTTTTCTTGAAATACATTTGATTGTCTCCAAACAAAATCCGCTTTGCCGGCTGCTGTGACGGCTTTAATCATAACAGTTATATATGTCTATGGCTCACGATTGGCCTCGTCGCAATCCTTTTTTTGGCTGTACGGAACTATCTTCCAGGCAGCTTCCTCTTCATCTTACAAATGCATCCTCCAAATATGCACATTATTTTAGCACTGCCCATTGCTCAAGTGGGATGATGATTAGCTGCTTCTTTTGCAAAATCTGGCAAGCTTTGTCCGGACAGCACCAGTTAATTACAGAATCTCGCACAGGACATTGTCGTATATTTTGTAACCCAATTTCCAAGCATTCCAGCGCATGTGCTCAACCAGTGAGACAGTAAATCTCTGCCACTGCAACT
Organism: Isoetes taiwanensis; assembly: GCA_021234155.1. Taxonomy (NCBI): domain Eukaryota; kingdom Viridiplantae; phylum Streptophyta; class Lycopodiopsida; order Isoetales; family Isoetaceae; genus Isoetes; species Isoetes taiwanensis. The sequence continues at coordinate 11,536,759 of JAJEKV010000029.1, read as the reverse complement.
ATGTTGGCCTTAAACCCACCCACATGATGGACACTTATTCAATTGCTTTTTTAACAGCCAATTTTATGCTATAAAAGAGCAAGCAGCTGCCGATATGGCTTAAAGCAAGTTCTAGCTAAGTGGGCGAGCAATACATTGGTCATTGTGAGTTGATTGGTAAAGAAAATGAGGGATGGGCATGTCATCAATATTGGCATTGGAGGCGGAGCAAGGCTTTCAATGTGCGAAGAAATGTATTTTGATTTGCCATTGGATAGGGATAATTTTGAGTTAACAAGCTCAGAATCTAGTGAGGAAGATGAGGCATGTAATGGGTGTGCGGATCTTAATGGGAAGGCAGATGTACAAGAGGCGATGAAAGAGAAGAAGAAGCACATGGGCTGGAAAAGCTGGTTTTTGGGATCAGGCCACAAAAGCAAAAGCAAAAGCAAAAGATCAGAATCAGATGAAGAGGAGTGGCACAAATTGGTTGTTAATAAGAGTAAGGCAAGCCCACATGAGAGGGTGGACAAAATATGGAGATCCAAGAAAAATTTGTTGAAGAAAGCCGTAATGCCGAGCAAGGGCCTGGGCTTTGGCAGCTGCCTCGCCGGATCTTGCCGGGTTTCTCCATCAGCTCCACTGCCCATCAATGCTGCTGGCTTGTCGCATGTTGAGAGTGCAGTAAAAGAGGCAATTGCCCATTGCAAGCTCTCTCAAGCTCTCTTGTAACTTATCAATATATAAATCTATTCTTTTCTTTTCTGTCTGTACCACCAAACTCGAGTTCATGCATCTTACCCTGCATTATAGATGAGTGTCTTTCATGAGCATCTAAAATTTGCCATGAAATAGAATGAAATGGAACACTAAGAGTGTGTGTATATTTGTAGTGCTCATCATGGATTATTTGCAACTTGGTAATGCCAACATAGCAGACTGAAATTCGACGCACATGAAAAGACCATAGATTCTAGATATTTTTTTCTGCAAACAGCAATTTGAGTTGGGCCCAATTCGGTAGACAAACACTTGTACTTTCAGGTCCACACAGATATACATACCGTGGACATGTAACATGGTGCAACTTCCCCTACAACTTGTAAATTTCGAGGCAACTTCCGCAGGAGCGTCCTTAAAAAAAAAGCCAGTAGTCTATTGATGACTTATTTTTTTGTAGCATCACGTCCAAGATGCCGTAACAAAACAAACCCACATGCTCGTGCCTTTTTCAAGTACAACTTGCCAATTGCTGAAAAAACAATCCGAACCAACTTGGCATATTCAGTCATTGCACTTTGAATGTAAATCAAAAGCCACCAAGCTTCATTACAACATCTTGTTGGTCGTTATTGGAAGGTAATGGCATTGCAGATGCACATAAATTGAGTCTATATTCAAATAATATTAGAAACATGTGCAGATGCACATAAATTGAGTCTATTTTCAAATAATATTAGAAACATGCGCTCGACGATGCCAAGCATTAGTCATGGCTTTGTGAAACAGGACGAGGAGAGTTTGTATGTTGAATATAACTTTGCCATGCTCACGAGGGGCCCACACCACTACCTGCGCACCCATCTACCCATGAAAAAGCGTAGGGTGATTGCTTCCATTCGACAGGTGCACACCACCTCCGCGATTGAGACAGGGGAGATGGATTCGGGGCCGCGGAGGACAGAGTCCGTCGATCTTTGCCAACAAGGCCATTGAGGATGAAAGTCACGCCCGTGCTGTCCAGACGAGCATATCCGCCTCGGTATGCTTTCGGTTAGTTGTGCCCCATCCGGGCCCTCGCATGAGCCATCGAAAGCACGGCCTCGTAGGCTTGTTGGGATCGTACCTCGGGAGGTAATGGATCACGCGGACTCGCTTATGCCCCCATCCGACATTAACCTCACCGTACTTGTGATTATGTATATAAGCGTGCGGTAAGATGTCAGATCCTTATTGCTACTAAGGTTTTTCCCGAAAACCCTTCCGGGCGGGGTTTTAATCCTCGGTAGTAATAAGCTGCTTTGCTCTCTCTTTGTACTTGGGTCCCATAGGCCCGGCTTGGTCTCCGTGGGCGATAACATTTGCCTTCCATAATAATGCTCCACAATGATCACATTATTTTGGAGAAGAATCATACCAAGCTACTTTTAGAATCCAACCCTTCTCCTCTTTACCATGCTTGGTGGAGGAGGATCTCCATCTTCAATTCTTCTCGTGCTGCCAATGTTGAAGCCTACTTTTGCTATCCATTAGTGCTTGAAGTGGGTCACTTTATAACTACCATGCCCAAGATCACAGTTTCAATGTCTCATTGTGAAACTGACCATGACCATTGTAAAGTTAGTGAGGGAAGGACCCATTTTAGCCATGTACAGTGGTGGGGGCAGGTCCCATGTGCCCCATAAGTTTCAACTTCGAATGGACATTGAAAACTCTATCTATCTGTCTGTCTGTTTGTCTGCCTGCCTGCCTGCCTGCCTGTCTGTCTGTCTGTCTGTCTGTCTCACCCTAAATGCTAATCTTGTAAGCCCTAATTTTTAACCAATGCTTGTGTCTTCATACGATAGAAACTTGAACATTCCATTAGTTGTCCATGTAGATTAGTGCTCAATGATGCTAAGCATTAGTATCAATGTTCAATAGAAAGGGTGAAAGCATGAAAGGGTGTCTAGAAATGTGGCCCTTTTTATACAGGTACATATGTACCCAATGCAATTTTGGAAGTCCTATAATCATGAATCATCGATAACTGCAATCATTAAGACTATCCACCACACTGCAACTGCACTAATTTTGGATGTTAAATTTCTTTCCCAAATTCTTGTCTGATTTGCCTTGCAAACATTAATTACTTTGAGAAATTTGGAATTCTCGTTGAGTATGAAATATAAATCGTTAAAAGACCTCTTCGAGGACCTCATTGATTAAGCACACACATGCAAAACAGATTGGACAACGCGATCTTTTTGCATGTAGAAGAGGGTAGAAGCATGAAAGGGTGATTGAATTTTTTTGTATATTGATGTAAAAATTTGAACTGGGTTAAAGTGTTTGTAATGTACATTTTGAATTTTACATGGAGTTGCCTATCATTAATAAAGGCGGTTGACGTACAATATTCTCCATAATTATACCAAATCCTCCCGAAATCTTGTACTAGCTTCTCTATCAATAAAATCTAAATATCTTGCTCTTGAAAAAAAAAAAACTTTGGCGCACATTTTGAACTTTCCTCAATCGATCAAACATGGCTCCTGATTCTACCTCAACGAAATCTTGGCCCGAATCGATTATAGCTGCTCCTAAATCGAATGCATTTCAAGAAACAAATGTATCTTGAAGAAATTGAAATCCCTTTCCTTCAAGCAAAGAATACAAATCCCTTCAAGCATAGAACAAAACCGTTAATAATCTGATTTTTTGTGCGGAGGATGTTGTATCCCCTTTCTGCAGAATAGATCGATGTCTTAAAGCACCAATTGAAGAAGAAACTATGGAAGAAGGATTGGACTCTCATGCAAGCACTTCGAGGTCGCAAGATCGGGTTGATTTCAATCCTCCCCATTGATGAAGTTTCGGAGCAATCATTTACAAGCGTGCAAAAGAAAATCAAAACAGAGGGTTTGTAGGGGTGGATACGTGACAAAGCTAATTAGAAGAAAGGTGAATGCTTCAGAAATCTCATAATGAATGAGGTATCTAATTTGACTCCAAAACAAAGAAAGTATATTTGCAAGAAGATTATTGCAGGACAAAAGATTGCAATTCCTATTTGAGCTAAATATTGGAAGGCCTCAAGAGGCTATCGGAAAAACAGATCCGGTAAAGAATTTAAAGGATGGCCTCCAAGACGTCAAAAATGCAAATAGCAATGACGACTTGCGCAAAGCATTCTCGTACTATCTATGGTGGTTAGAGAGGAAGGAGAATTACGAAGACTTCACTAGCGCCTAAGTTGTTGAAAATACATCCTAGAAATATGAAACTAGCAAAGTGGAGAGAAGGAAAAGAATGTCACTAGGTGGAACAAATACTCAGGGGCATTAGCAGATGAAATCCAAGAACAAATAATGATAGATCGGGCTATGAAGGATATGGTTGCTCGGTTTTGGTTAGATAACTCAAAGGTTTCACCAAAAATTAGAGATGTCATGAAGAAGAGGGCACAACCAATTCAATATATTGACATTACAATGTGCACGAATTTAATTTAGTCAGAATTGCATCTTGTTTTTGAGAATAAAGATGTTTTTTATTTTGTAACACCGATGTAAAGTTTGTAGATTTCTTTACTTTTTGGCGTAAATAAAGATGTCTTTTATTTTGTAACATCATGTAAAGTTTGTAAATGCATTTCTTTACTTTTTGAATGTAATGTAGATGCGATCACCTAGTTGTTCTACATGGAAATCTCAAATTATTTCATGGCAACACGTTACATGTATATTTGTTTACATGTATATTCGGATGTATATTTGTTTACATGTATATTCGGGATGTATTGTAGATGTAGGCAAAGAACTAAGAAGAAATTAGTGTGGAGATGTATTAATTGTCAAAAATTATGTGACTTCATAGTAAATGAAATAAAATTCATGTCGAATGTACATGTATGTGTGGGAGTTTAGGGTCTTGAATATGTAAAAGATTTGTATGTAATGTAATGTAATGAGATGACTAATTTTATTTCAATTTGTAATTTTACAAAAATGAATTATTCCAGAATTTTGTGGATCGGTATCCGTGAGGTTCTGATTGGGCATTTAGGCAATTTGAATACTTAAAACCTTCTTGCATTAGAAAGCTAAAGGAAAGAAACACATGTTGTTGCATGAAACATGAGCAATCGATCCGCATGCGAGGCATTTAATTTGATGAGGTCAAGACTCCATGAAAATTGTTCGTGCAATTGTGGTGTGTGCGATCCGAAGCTCATCTTTGGAATATGTCAAGCCAAGAACAAGACATTTGATAATGTTAGCACATTTTGGAGGGCTATGGTATGTGACAGAGCAAAGAAAGCAACGAAAGTGGCATAAGCTACAATGTATCAAATCGATTGTGGAAATTGTGGGAAACAATTAATTGAGTTGTGTCCAAGAGAATACAAGGAGCGATTGATCAAACGCTTGATTGGCAAGTCTATGGTTACGTTAATGAGCCCTCGGCGAAATGAACTTCACGAAGACTAAAGCTAATTGACAAGAAAGGCAGCTCGGTAATATGTTGGATAACATGTTTGATCATAAACTTTGTGGCACATTGGCGAGCAAACAATTCAAAGGAATCCACGAAGAGTCTTCGTGATGATAAAGATTATCGGTTGTTGATTTCTGAGAATTATACTTTGAAGTCATTCAACGAGATTCAAGCACAACATTGGTACAATGAACAAATCAGCATATTGGCCCACATCACGATGTTCAAGGTACAGGGTAAAATGAGGAAATGTGTGCACTTCTTTATTTCAGATGACAAAACACATGATACTCACTTTGTACAAAAAGCATTCAAGATGCACCTCAATTGGCGAAAGAAAATGGTGCTGGTCATATGAAATACCACTTAGTTTGGTCTAACGGGTGTGCAGCCCAATTCAAGTCGAGAAGAGCTTTCTATATTGTGAGAAGAGTGTCTAGGACAGCTGTTTGGAAGTTGGTGAAGTCTAACAGAAGCAAGACATGTGCTTCTCGCTTCTGTTGCCATTTGTGATAGAGATTGGTAAAGTATGGTTTGAGGCTATTGAATCTCCAAACCTCAGCCCTCTTGACACTTTGTTGATTGCTTTTGCATGCACAACTTCCTGTTTAAGTTGAATGAGAATACTCTCTAGTTCTGCTTTAGATAATCGGGATTCCTCATCCCCTTGTCCGCCAACTACTCCCATAGCTCGATCCATGCTTCCAACATTGTTAAGTCTCCTCCGTGCATCTGTGTAGAACATCATAAGCAATTGTTAGATTAGGAACAAAAGCATGTTTAAGAATAGGAGTACCTCCGAACTCGGATGGCCCTCTCCGCTTTGATTTTGTTCAATTGGTTTCCCCCGTTCGCATTGATCTCCTCAAGAATCAAGAATCGCCGGGTGAGTTTGCATTTGAATTGGGGATATGGATTGTGATCTAGTCGTTCGATCTCCTCCCCGCCATCGGAATCAACCAGTCACCATAGGTAAAAAAGGAATTTTTATCCCTGTCTATTCCCTTCTCCCCTGTTTCTGATATGGCTCGTACCATGCCAATGATTTGTTCCTTAACCAATGATTTGTGCCAATGATTTGTTCAACATCATTTTCTCAAAATCTTTTCCACTGTCCTCTTTTTCTGACCCAATTGGCCAATGGTTGATGCTGGCATATATCCCACAAGCCTAGCTCAAATGAAAGGGCTATACTCAATAAGGAATATTCCTTTCAATGTAATAAGGAATATTCCTTGTAACTATGGGTGCACTTAAACAAACTAAAGAATACTAGTAACGGGTGCCCGGCGTTGCCGGGCATAAACACATTTTTTTTAGGTTTCACTCAAGATAGAATTTGTTGTAGGTTTCCCTCAAGTTGTAGATATAGTCATTATAGTATAGGAATGGTCATCGTCTAAATGTGCATTGACATGAAAACATGTTTATAGGTTGTGTTAAGCCATGCTTTGCAACACTATTATGCTATGACTTTAGTTCCTAGAAAAATAGAAAACTATAGAGATTGGGACATTATGTTTGCAGATACAATTATACCACTGAGTATAATAACGTAGACTCTGAGCCATATTAAGGCATCAGAGGTTTGAACTTTGCACTAAGTATTATATATGGTTACTAAACCATTGGCGTCATTTTCCTGCTCCATATGCATTATTCTGGAAGCTCCAAGTACACTCCCAAAATATCATCGAAGACTCCAAATTTCTCAGAGGACAAAATGAATTTCCAACATAATGCTAAACCATGTTTAAGCTGACATATTTTACTATGAGGTTCGGAATGTTAAAGAGGAATGACATTTTAACAAAGCTATAAGAATGATATCTTTGAAGCTCAAATATAAAAACCAAGAAGCCAATGAAGCATCAAGATTGAACTTTACCGTCATTCTCGAAAAGATCAGAATGCAAATCTTTTAGTCAATACAACATATTCCTTAAGTCGCATCAAGCCACATCCTGATTAAACTAAACTCTAGTTGTAGTATCTCTTAACAAATATGATCATATATGTCTCATATATTAATGATAGACTATCAGTAGAAGAGGGTTGTTGCAAGACCTGCAAGTACACAAAGCAAAATTGGATAATGCCACACTGGCTACCTATTTTCATTCATAGCAATAATTGGTTAAACATCTCAAGAATATACATTCTATAATTGCTAAATAAATGAATTGCATGCGGTGAGTAAGACTAAATGGGGAATAAAGTACCTTTATCACAGAAGTGTCGTGTTGCCAGCCTCTTACCTCTTGTTTTCTGTTTGACTATTAAGGACATATTTATAATCAGGCTACAATGGCAGAGACAGATTGATAGAATAATATAGCAAATACATTTGTTGCATGTTGACATTAAGATGCATCCATTTTAAAATTCAATTCCTGCATCTATAAGGACAAAGATATATAAAGCATTTTGAAGCCACTAAAATGACATGCAATAGAAATGACTTTTGTAAGATGTAGGATAATTGCTAACGACCAGACTCAAAGACCATTTATTTATAAATCAAAGCAAGGAAGGAATTGATCCAAGGTTTGTTACCTCTAGGCTCTCTATATTAGGCAGAAAGAAACATAGAATAAATGAACAAACCCACAGCCAAACAAAGAGCTTTTTCATATTTCAAATTCTATGAAATATTTGTGCTCAATCATGGCCAACTCCTATATTAATATATCCAATTTGAAGATTCCAAGCAAATCCGTTTCGATCAGTTTCGATCAGTCTGTGGGATCCAATTTTTCTTGTAGAGCCGTCTGCGACCTAGTTAGAAACAACAGAATTCAATACCCTTTACGCAACTCCAAATCAACAGTACTGGAGATGAACATGTTGCTTTGCAATCTGAAGCAGCCTAATGTTTGATATCACTTTAAATTTTGTGAGAATACAAATTTCTGTCAGTTGCAGAATTCTTTGGTGGATGCCATTTCAGCAGTTTATGCACACATCAATATCTGATAGCTAGCATTGCAAGCTATAGGCATTTCAACATTCTTCAAGAGAATGTGAACATGCCTTGGTCCAGATAAGAAGTGATGTTCCAACAATTTATGCAACGTCAAATATGATAGCAAGCATTGCATGCTATAGACAACACTGCAACATGGTTCAGGAGAATGTGAATGCGCCTTAATCCAAGTGAGTAGTGGTGTAGAAACAGCATAGAAACACTTAAAACTATAGAGTGCAAGTATGTTACCTATTAATGGAATGATCTGAGCTCTACGAATATCTCCACAGTGTTAAAATGTGTAAGAAAGCTGCAAACACAGTTCATATGTGCATCTTAGATACACCAACAGTATTAAAACCTTGTGCAATGCATCATACACATAATATAGCAGTATGCATCCAGATATAATAGCAGTATTAAAGCCTTACAAAGCATTACATTTATGCACATCCATGTTTTTATACTATATTCCATAGGAACCATCCATAGCTTCTTTTTATTTGTAGGTTGATACCAAGAATTGCCTTCTGAAAGTTGCTTCTAGAAGGTTTGGCATAAACATAGGAATCCACATAAAATAAAACATGAACCTGAATCTGGGACACACATAGCACACCATGCAAACATGAATGCGATAATAAAAAAGTAGTAGACTTACTCCTAACCCTTGAAAATATATGCATATTCTGAATGTTAACATGCTGGCCAGCTGCAAAAAGAGAACAATTTTTAGGACGTAGAATGCAAAATTTATTTACGACATAGAAACATCCATATCTAGAACCTTCATTTGCATTTGCTTGTGCAGCTATTTAGAAAACGTACTAATTCATTCTCATCATCCTCCCTTATATCAATTATCATAACACACATTAGAGACAATAAAACATATTAGTAAGATTTGCAAGAGATGCTAAAATGATTGAATGTTTAGTCACTTAATGGACACATACAAACTTCACATCAATAAATATGCAATGATCTCATATCTATGAGATTCAGTGTAGAAACAATTCAAACACTTACTTGATGATCATCATTGAAGAATTGAAAGGTCTACCGACTCAAGCACAACTCCTGCCATACAATCTTGATCGAACCTGGATAATTATTTGGTGAGTAAGACTAAATAATTGTTCTATAGCTATCAAATTCTTGCATAAGCAGCATACAGTACAACAGCTTCTAAGGAATGAAAATGAATTGCACAAAAGACTTAAAATGAATCGTACAAAACGAAGTCCTCATCTCTGCAAGTTTGTTCATGCAATCGAGATTAACCAGCAAATCCTTTGAAATGGGCTCTGAATTCCCGTTAAGCCTCTGAAGATCCTTCAAAGGAAATGATAAACCTAAAAAATGCCAAGATTAAAACATATTATTGTAGCTTGCCCACTGCCAGCACCTCTATCACGCTTGAAGGTGATTCTCTGGCATAAAAGAATCAGGAAACACCCAAAAATTTTTAGAATGAAGGGCCAAAGAATACAATAAACTGATAGGTGCTGTAACCCAGGAAGTGGCCCGAATTGCATTCTAGAACCGGAAGGAAGAAGCCATTAGAATTTTTAGGAAAGAAAGAGTTGTGCTTAAGTTGCAAAGAAATACAAATATCAAAACTCAAAACCCTAGGACGTCCCCTCTACAGGCCTGGTTCCTCGAAGGTTAACAACGAAATCTTGAAACCTGACTGCCTAGCCTTCAAATCTTGATCTCTTGAGCTTTCTTGCTGAATCACCTAGATACTGCTGGGCTCTACTGCTTTAATGCATGGCAAACAGACAGGGAGGCAGAGCTTGTTCATTTAAACAAAAGAAAAAACGAGACATGATAATCCAAGAACAAAACTTTACAACAATGATTGGATCATGCAGTCTGGACTTACTTGCCTATTCTGGCTTCATCCCTGGACGATTTGCTACCACAGCTAATAATAAACAATCCCGATAAGAGCTCATGTATTCGTAATAGAACTTGAGTAATACATGATCTGGTAAATTTTTTTTGTATTACCTGGTTCAAGTTCTTCACCACATTAAAACCCCAGAGATTGAGCAATCACGTTGTGCATAGACACACAGAATAGATCCTCCCTTGAATATTTGGAGCCCAAACTTGTTCTAACCTGAAAAAGTCGAAGTAGAAGACATGAGAATCCAAGAGCAATACCTGGATATATAGGATGATTGAAATAGCAGCTCGGAGGCGAACCATACTTGATCTACCACAGGCGAATCCAGATGCTTGATTGGCCGGTTTACCGTGACCAAGGTTGCCTCTGCTCGCGACTTTTAGGGGGTAGCAATCCACCCCTCCTGATCCATCGAAACAGCCTTCGAAAACCTCAATCCCAAATCTGGACCCATTTTAGAAATTTTTATCTGAAAATCTTAAACCCCAAATCATACAAACTATTTTTCCCGATTTTTGGAATCACGGAATTCTTTTCCGGGGAAATCACTCAAAGAAAAAAATCAAAACATTTTCTACCAGACCGGAAAATCTCAAATTAAAAGGGTTGATTCCTTTGAAGGTAATAAGGAATATTCTTGATAACTAGGCACTAAGAAATATTCCTTTCAAGGTAATAGGAATATTCCTTGTAACTATGGGTGCACTTAAACAAACTAAAGAATATTCCTTTGAAGGTAATAAGGAATATTCCTGATAACTAGGCACTAAGGAATATTCCTTTCAATGCAATAAGGAATATTCCTTTCAAGGTAATAAGGAATATTCCTTGTTATCTCTATATTTATATATGCGCACGATTTTTGTGATATATGCATGTGGGATATTGCTAACTTTGTGTTAGGGTTGTGCTAACTGCATACCAAGCAATGGGTCTCATAATATGGTTCAACCTATACATTTTACATTTGCAAAAATATTGAGGTGGATGGATCGGCTCCCGAGGTGTGAAATCGTATGCATGGATACATCCCTTTCCTCTTCTGCCTAATTCCCAAAACAAAATCGTATGCATGCAAACATCCCTTTTATTCCCAAAATTCTCCCTCTCTATTTTATTTTCATTCCGTCCCATTCCGTCCCCATCGCCTTCATTCCGCCATCTCCTTCACTCCTTCCCCATTCTGGCCCATCTCCTTCACTTCCGCCATGGCCAAGTTCAAGACCACACTCAAAATCAGAACACTATCCCGGCCATTGTGCTCTCCTCCCCCCGGCCAAAGACGGTCCTCCTCTTCCTCCCTTCGAGGATCCGTGTCTTCCTCCCGAGAATCCGTGGTCTTCCCCTGAGGCCACCCCTCCTCTGATCGGCATGGTTCACTCCACTTCCTGAGGTGGAGAAGCTCATCATGGATCATCAGTCGCCGCCGCTGGGGTGATCCAGTGGGTGCATGAGGCTTACCTCGGCGAGAGCTCCTCGAAATGAAGATGTATGCCATGGAGGACTGACCTTCATATAGAGCTGAAGATGGCCCCAAGATCAAGCCTTGTTTTTTGTAATTTCGGTTTCAATTTTTTTTGGTAATAGTCCTTGTGACTATTCTTTGTAAAGCTTTTAATTAAATACGTAACTTGTTTTGCAATAGTCCTTGTGACTCCATTTTTTGTAAAGTTTTTCATTAATGATGTAACTCCTCTTCTACAAAATTGTGACTATTTTTTTGCTTTAACTATTTCTATCCTTTTCTAGATAGATATAAGAAACATGTTTGGTACTTAGTTTGCAACTCAAGTTTTGGTGCAACTCAAGTTAATGACAGTTTTTGTCATTAATTATAAAATGCAAAGTACAATTACTCAAATAGTATACCAAAACAAACATTAAAGCCAACAAGGAATTTCAAGGTGCGTAATTTATGATCCGCACACTAACAAAATATGGTAACCAAAGAACCAATAGGAAAATATGTTCGTAGTATTTTTCTTTAAATGCATCTTGAAGCATCCAAGCATCCGCCAAAAATTTCGGATGTTGGTCCGTAAAACCTCTTGAACAATACCATCCGCATGAAATGAACACTAAACTGTTAGGGGTGTGTATACCACACCAAACCATGCACCATACCATGCCTCACACTATCATATTCACCAAATCCAGCACATCCCACCACACACCACACCATTCACCACACACCATACATCATAGACCATACACCAACCATCATATTACACCAACGAGCACATCCCACCATACACCACACCATTCACCACACACCCCACCACACACCACACCATTCACCACACACCATACACCCAGACCATACACCAACTATCATATTCACTGTGCATCTAGCACATCCACCACACACACCACACCATTCATTACTCACCACACACACATTCAATTACCATTCACCACACACCATACACCAAATGGTGGGAGTGTGGAGCCGTGGTGGAGTGTGGTGGTGGGGGGGGGTGGTGTGGGTGGTGTGGTGGTGGTGGTGTGGTGGTGGTGGTGGTGTGGTGGTGGCGATGTGGTGTGGTGGAGGTGGTGGTGGTGGTGGTGTGGTGTTGTGGGATTGTGGTGTGATGTGGTGTGGTGGAGGTGGTGGTGGTGGTGAAGTGTGGTGGAGGGGTGTGGTGTGGTACAAGGTCACAAAATATATCACCAAACAATCAAGTAACTGCTTTTGATTGACCAAAAAAAGGGTACAAGGCTTCTTTAAATTAGAAATCTTTTTTTCTTCAAAAAAAAAAAAAAAAAAAACTTACATAGTCATAAAGTATACTATCAAGAGTATACTATTCAAAGATAGTGTCATTTACACATTCCTTATGATAGGAAATGTGAACACAAATGTGAACAAAAGATATATATAAGCCCGTTACATAGTTCATCACATAGTTCATCTTGCAAACTCAGACTCATGATCAGCCTCGTAAATCGTGAGGGGATCACCGGGCCGATACGCTTTTTCGATTGGCATCACAATGCATGACCAAAGCATCTATTAGAAATTGTCGTCGTGATGTATGATTCATGAGAGAACCATTTAGATGTAATCTGTGACATCCATAAATAAGGTTAGAAATATTTAAAGGAACATGAGATGCAAGACATACAAGGGAAGGCATACAACTTACTTCTATATCTCTACCGAGACAAGAGCTTCAACATATTTGTGCATATATCCCATCACATACAACCCACATGATGTTAAATCGGTCAGCTGGGGCACCTCTACTTGTCAATCCGATTAACATTATTTCTCTTCATGAAATCGACGCCTAGATACTTGACCGATCGATGTGGTTAACATTTGTGTGTGCGCTACATATCACAAAATTTAGCAGATCAATTAGCGAAGAAAAGCAAAGCAACAACTTAAAGTATTACATACCCTTTGATTGCTTTCTCGCTCGTCGTGATAACCCGTAAGAGGATTCAAGACGGAATTCCTCGTGCGTGTAGGATCTTGAATCGATGGTGCGAAGCGTAAAACAAACAAAGACAAAATGGTCATTCTCAAGGATAGGTGCAAGGATATGATGGCATTTAGCTACCACAATCCCCTTCATCCCCGATTTCACTATTTCAATGACATTCAAAGATCTTTCAAATGATTCACCCTTTCTTTTATCACCGGTAGCTTCTCTAAACCTTATATAGTTGTAAGGATAATAAAAAGATTTTGCTCTTCCACTCGAAAGGCAATGTCTCATACAAGCACCGGATTAGATTAAGATTAACATTAGAGACAAGGAATAGAAACAAATACAAATTTCTACATAAACCAGTTATTACCCCGCCATAAAGATCCACTAAGCTGCCTACTCATTTTAGAGTTAGTTGCACATAAAATTGCTATGTCGATGCAACCACTTTCATTTCAGCCGCGACGCTTCTTGAATGGCGGAATTCCATAAGTTTATCCTTGTCATCATTTCATTTTGTCGATCCAAGATGTTAGTGTCATATTAACAATTGATCCATGACAATATAAAGCATAAATTGATACCTTCCAATCTTGCTTCCAAAGGTTTTAGACCTCGCAAAACGAGTGAAATATAATAAGCTACTAAAGTATAAGTAAGTCAATGTTAGTGTCATATTAACAATTGATCCATGACAATAAAGCATAAATTGATACCTTCCAATCTCTCAAGCTTTCCAAAGGGGTTTAGACCCGCAAAAAACGAGTAAAAATATAATAAGCTACCAAAGTATAAGTAAGTCAATGTAAGCTAGCAATTACCGCTTTGCAAATGGATGTCCCCTCTTTAGTTTGCACTTTTTTTTTCAAATTGCTTTGGCATCAGCTTTTGACCATAAATTTAGTCGCCTTTGGCTGCAATCTCCAAGGCTTCTTCAATATCATCTAGCTCCTTTGAATCGCCGCAAGTCTCCTCAAGACAAGAAAGTGCTTCATTCTAATGTTTTGAAAGCAAGACAAAAAGAAACACGCACCGCCAAAGAACAAGCCTTTTCCTCAACTTGAACTTCAACAAAGAAATTTTCTTCGTGGATCGCTTTTCAATGTCGCCACCAACATCTTCAAGAATTTTATCCAGAAACACGCCAACGTAAGTTTCAAAATACAAAAAAAAAAAAAAAAAAAAATAGAAACCCCAAAAGGAGAGAGAATTACTTTTCCGGCTTTCAAATAGTTGCTCTAATAATAGCAAAATGGCTTCAACAGGGGGATCTCTTTTTGGAAAACAACCTCGGCCGCAAAAATATTGAACATTAGTGAACTCTAACTACAACAGATGCAATCTTAATGTAATCGTAATGTAATCACCCTACCTTCCACATACCCCTCTGCCTCCAAATCCCCGACCGATTGCTTATGAGTTGTTGCAATTCTCAAAGGTGATGTAGATGTGGATGGACTTCCAACATCGATAGCAAAGCAAAGATCTTTGTGCCGTGTTCAAGAATTGGGATGTCCGAGAATGGTAAATGCAACCCCTTCCCAATAACATTCTTCTTTTCACCTACAACATGAAATTTTGCTATATTCAACTTAAGCATAGTGCACGAAAACATGAATTGTTTAGTTTACCCGCAGCTTTTACTTCTTCCTTTCTTGATACTACCCATGTCCGTATTGACACAATTGGGTGTCAATAAGAAATGTAAACACTTGATTCTAATCAAGGGGAGATGTAGAGTAGATAGAAGCAAAATCAAGAAAAAAAATCAATCAGTGCAAATCAAAATGTAACAAATGTTAATTACATGCAAGTAGGTTTTACTACATGCAAATTTTCTCAACATAATGTAACGACAAAATAGAAGTACATTAGTGTACATAGCTATCACAATGTAAAGGAAAACCAAATACTAAATTCAAATGCATTTTAAACAAAATATTTTATCAATACACCCTATCAAATACATCATTCAAAGATTGAATGTAAAGGAAAGTCAAATACTGAAATTCATATGCATTTCATCACATGTAAATGCAAAGTACAAATGCAATACACCCTATTAATACACCCCAGAAAAGGAATTCCAGAAAGCACTTCATGGCACATGTAAATGTAAAGTACGTATAAAATACATTTCCTTTTACAAGAAAAGACAAAACCACGAATCAAATGTTAATACGCTTATGTACATGATGGAAACTAACTACATCTAAGTACACTCAAACTAATTATGTAATCAAAATAGAAATAGATGTACCTTCTAAGGGATTCCTAAAAGAAGCAATGCAGTCCCCTGACCATGAACAATCATGTACATGTATTCGCCGCTGAAACCCCTAATACAAGACAAAATAGACAATATGTATGACCACAAAGTGGAGATATTACCATGGTCGAAGTCAAGGCAATCATTGGTACCGGCCGCAAGTATTGCTTATATGTGAGAATGAAGCGCCCGCCTTGTCACGAAGTATGGGAGCTGGCCAGCCCTATCGGGTCTGATCTTTCCAAATGCTTAGTCATCTCCCTTTATTCTATTCTCACAGTTGGAATTAACTTCCAAATCCTTGCTGATTTTTTTCAATGGCGCCTTCTAATTCTTGCAAATCAGCCTTTAAACAATCAATGGGAATCATTATAGCATCTAAGTCAGCAATATAACTTGATTTCTCCTCCTCTAAATGGGATGCCAAAGCCATTTGCACATCGGGCTTGGCTTCCCGCTTGCATTTAAACCTCGCCATAATGTCAAATCAAGCCACATATTTTTGCATCTTTACTCCGCACAAGTCTTGTCAAGAAGCTCTTATCACTCTCATGCTTCAACAGCTCAATTTCCATTGTTTTCCTTTTCTTTTTAAAGTCTCAGATTTCATCAAGCATGGAGGCGAATCTAATGCTCTTGTTTCCTCCACCTTTTCATCATTTCCAACCGCTGCCCCAATTCTACCCGAGGCATACATTTAATAGCTTTAACATTGGAAGACTTTTATCAGAAGCTAATTCGTCAGTCGATTCTTTTGAGAGCCTTTTGAATGAAGACTTGCACTTGCTTTCACCTCATCCCAATCAATGCTTACTCCTTTGTAATGAAATGCATATGCTCTGCAAAATACAATGGAATGTGATGATTTGCAATGTCCCTCCTACAAAAATGTGCTCATACACGTAAAAATCGCCATCCAACCAAAGCTTAATCCTCAAGACTTTGATAACCCCTAACAAATAGGGGGCTTCTGTGAACCCCAAACATCCTGCACTATTTGCACTAGCCCCTGAAACATGCTATCAAAATTGTTGCTCCTAAGTCAGCCGATGCTTACCTTTGTCAAACTCGGTGAAGACCTCCCGACCAAGAAGACCCACTTTGAGTTTTCGGGCAAGCAGCTCTAGTGGGAGACCTTGGCTGGGCTTTTACAAATTTGTTATGCAGGAGATTTCCTTGAGATGTCTTTGTTCCAAGCTGCTTCGTCATGATCTCTTCCCCGGTGCTTCAAAATTCTCCAAAATGCAAACTTTTGGCTATGGAGGTCCCGATCTTGGCTATGGAGGTTCGAATATGGATGTCAAGCTTTCGCCATGGAGGTTCAATATGGATGTCAAGCTTTCGCCTATGGAGGTTCGAGAGGGAGGAAGGTTGAACAGAGCGCCGGGAGGAGAGTTCAAAAATTATTTGCCCTATTAATGATTCATTCCAAGAATAATAATTTTGGGGGAGGGATTTCCTTACATTTTGAATTTGTAAATGTAAAATACCGCACTTTTTTTTGCCCACCCTTTCATGCTTCTACCCAAGACCACTATATTGTTTTTTATGGTACATTTATAATATACATGGCATCCATCTTGCCGGGCACCGCGTAGCCAAAGATGCAGCTCATTGTTCGTGACCGGCCGAAACTTCATCCGGGTGGCACTAAGAAGGAGCTGATGTTAAAGTTAGTTGGGCAAAGTGCATTATGCCTAAACTTTGTGGGGGTCGATGATTCACTTTCTCCCGTGAGCAAGGTGCTGATCTCTAAGTTCATGTGGCGGATTCTCAATAATGCCGATAATTCTCCAGTCCCAAGCCTCATTCACCGCCTTTACAGAGGTGCATTTCCTTTGGCTCTCCATCCATTAAGCCTCCTCCTCCCATGGGCATTATTCTATCCACTTTCCATATCCTAATGCATCTCCTTTCCTCAAGGGATTGCTAACTGCTTGGGAGATCAGGCGCACTTTGTTTCAGCCCCATCCAATGGCCCACAGATCCTACAGCCAGCTTGTTAATGGATCCCTTTGGGGTGACGGCCATGCAGATATCCCCCTCGGTCTCTTCTCATTCCATCCATTGACGAACGCCGGGTGGCGAAAGCAAAGCAGGTGTGCTCACTCAGATTCGCATGGTATAATGAGACAAGATTGTTGACGGAATGAGTTCAAATTGAAGTTCCTTCTCCTTCGCTGGGACCGGAGCATTTGGGAAAAAGTAGTCGCTACACTTCCTCCACACCCACAAGACGGGCTCCCCTGCTACCGGTGGTTCATGGCAAGTTAAGGAGGAGCACTTGGTGCACTCGATGTATGTGGTCCCCGCTTCATCCCCGAGGTGTTGCCTCCATCGCCAAAGTGGCCTTTAGTTATCCCCTCGAGCCTCATCGTAAAGCAAAAGGGATGGGTATGGGATAAATTGCTTCATCCTAAGCTATCCATTTTATGAGTTGCGATCACGATAGATGCGCGGGTAAACACCGTTGTTCATCGATTTCGGCCCGTAAGTCTCGCGATCCGCCTTCTTTGCACGCAGAGGGATGAGACAATTGAGCACCCATTTTTCTTGTGTCACCATGTTCGACCCGGCTTTGGCTGGCTTCCGAAGTCTTTTCCATTGTGACTTGAATAGTCAAAGAGGTCCTTTTGTCGGGCCTATCCTAGTTCTTGGGACAAGTTGGCAAAGAGGGCTTTCCACTTAGCATCCGCTGGATCATCCGGTCCATCTAGAAGAGACGAAATCATTTGCGCCGTTGTCCGCAGGGAAGTCATTTGCAAAAGAATATGGGAGAGTCGAGTCACCGGGCTAGAGGGCTATTGACGCATTGTACCAGAATTAGAAGTACTCCGCCGTATAATACTAATGGAGTCGAGAAAAGGAGTTATTATCTCGCATCAAGGCTATAGAAACCGTAAAAGTTATCGGGCCAAAGTGAAGGTGGTTGCAGTTGGTTCAAGGATCTTGATAGATGTACCCGCTCTTTTTATGGCTGCAAGAAGAAGGAAACTCGCCACTTCTATACATTCTTTGGTACCGCCAGATGGTGCTCTTATCTCCCATCCGTGAATCTTAAGCAAGATCTTCATCATCACTTTTCTTCATTCTTTGCACGACACCCATTGCCCTTTCGTAAGGACATGCAATTGGTCGTTGTTGACTAAGGTGCGCCGCATTGTTTCAAGAGCGTAGGGTTGCTTCTTGAGTCTAATATTGTGAAGGAGGACTTAAAAGCAGCCAGGGCTCTCTTTGAAAAGGGATAAATGCCCGGGTCTTGATGGCTTTCCTATTGAATTCTTTTCGTAAGTGCTGGACCGGTTGGAGGATGACATATATGATGCCTTTTGTGAGTTTCAGAGATTTAGGAGCCTTGATAAGATTTTGAATACAAAGTTGTATCTCTCTCATTCCAAAGAACAAGGAACCCAAGACTATTTCGACCGGGCGACCTATTACATTGCTTTCCTCCTCGTACAAGATCTTTGCTAAGACATTGGCGTAAAGAGTCCGAGACATCTTGGCCGACGCTTATCTCACAACACAACTGCTTTCTCCCTCGCCGCTTGTATTCTCAACAACGGGTCACGCTGATATGAAGGAATATATTGGGCCCGCCATGTGGTCATAGAGCAGTTGTATCTTAAGCTTGATTTTGCTAAAGCCTACGATAGTGTTGATTGGGGCTTCTTGGAGAAGTGTCTTCTTGCACTTGGGTTTGGGGAGTCATTCACAAGGAATGTCATGAAGCTCCATACATCAGCCGATCTATCGTCCTTTTCCGTATGCAGCCATCGGATATTTTTGTAGTGGGTAGAGGAATTCCATGTGGTTGTCCCTTAGCACCCTTTGCTTTTCACAATTGTGGCGTAAGTCTTGTCCCAGCTCTTCTCCGTGGCTACCCAAGATGGCGTTATTCAAGGCCTCCCAATGGACGATGGTTCTCAAGAGGTATGTGTAACCAATATGCCGATGACACTTTTTGTTCCTAATTGCCGAGGCCGAGAATCTTCAGTAATGCTAAGCTATTATTAGACACATTCTCCTTAGCATCGAGTTCTTGTAGGGTGGCAAAATGTACAGCCTTTTGGGACGCTTGGACACCCCCATCCCTCCCCTCAGATTTTGACTATCCTTGGAAGATTCTTCTCGCATGGCAATACCACAAAGTTGCTTGGTATCCCAGCTTGGAATTCATGTCTCTCGCTTGCATGCTTGGGATGAAATCATTAGTGGGCTGCAAAAGCACTTGTTTTGGTGGAATACAAATAAACCGCCCATGCCCTGAGAATCACCGTGGGCTAAATGTGTTCTTAGTAATACTCATGTATACATGGCGCCCGCTTTACTAGCTCCGCAAAGGTAAGATGGAGGAGATTGTGCGATCGTCGTAAATTTTATTTGGGGTGGAAATGAGTTAGGAGCAAAGGGTCAAGGTAGCTTGGGCTTAAAATGCATTAGACCTAAGGTACCGGTGGTCTTGGTATGTTGGATTTTCACCTCCAAAGCAAGGTGATGATATCAAAGTTCATTTGGAGGATTTTCATTGGTAAGGATGATTCTCCTGGCCCGAGGTTGTTGGTGCAATGATTCAGCATTGTCTCCCATTTCATAAGGCTTCCATTAAGCCCCTCCTTCCTTGGGCTTTGCTTTATCATATGCATCCCAGATCCTAATGCTTCTCCCTTTCTAAAGGGGTTGCTTATGGCTTGGGACACCGGCCGTCTCTTTTCCATATTAATCCCGGAGGCATGTCTTCGCTTGTCCACTCCATGCCGGTGGATTCCTTTGCGGTGACACCCGCAGAATGTGCCTCTAAGTGTGGTTGTTCATCCAAAGACACAACGACGATGGGTAGCACCGGGTATCAATACTATTGCAGCTTGGTATGAGTCCGATCATCTCATGTCATGGGAAGCATTTAGAACAAAGTTCTTGTTGTACGATGGGACAGAGTAACTGAATCATATTGCCGCATTGTTGCCACAGGATTTTGGTCCACGATTGAGGTAGTCATATGGGGTTGCCATCGATATCCAAATTCGCATGGTTTGTGTCTTCTTGGTATAAATTGCTTGTGCATTCTGAAATCCCTCGCCTCCATCTAATAGATGGCATCTTCAGTCCCTCACCCACAATGGAAAAGTGTTTGATATGGGTATGGGATAAGCCGCTTCACCCCAAAGTAGTAGTTTTGTGGTGGCAAGTGATCCATAGATGCCTCGAGTCAACAAAGTTAGTCCATAAAATGGATAATCGGATTTCGTGAGCTCGCCCTTTATGCCGCCAAAAGGGTTGAGAGTATTGAGCATTGTTTTTCTTGTGAGAGGCTTCGCGTGCATGGTCTTGGTTGTTGACCCTTTTTGTAATGCCTCGATCTAGCCAAAGAAATTTTGCTTGCTATCTATCCCGATGCTTGGCCCAAACAACTAAACGAAGCTTTTCATCTCGCATGCGGCCGGCTTTTATGGTCAATCCGAAGAGAAGGAGGTTGTTTATCTTTAAGGGCATAGATACCGCAGATGAGGTTGTTCTTCGCGGGCGCAAGATAAAATTGTTATGGTTTACAATTGTTCTTCTCTTGATCAAGAGAAGAAAGTAATCGATCCGCATACTTACCTTCAGATTCATTCTTTTGCATAGGCAGTGGTTGTGCCGGCCAGATCGGTTTGTCCACCGGGGGTTATAATCCCGCCTTTGCATTTATGTTGCTCTGGTTTCTAGTTGGTGAATAAAGCTTGACGCCCTTCAAAAAAAAAAAAAAAAAAAAAAAAAATCTAGAAGAGATCTAAATCTCCTCATCTTCAAGGGACAGCTCTTTTCAGATGTGCAAGTGCTTAGCGATGCCCGTAGTCGCATTGTGAAGGCGTACAAATGTTCTTCCTTGAAGGATGACATCAAAAGTGTCATTTGGGAACAATATCTTCAGATTCACACCTACTCATAGCAAACAGTTGTGCTCATGGTGATCTGTATTCTCTGCTTTTCTATGTTCTGTATGTGGTGGGTAGTGTTGCTCTAGTGGATATCTTCTCCACTGGGTTTTGAGTCCCCCATGTACTCTTTGTATTCTTTTGAGTAATAAAGGTCCACGTTCATCAAAAAAAAAAAAAAAATTATAATATACAACATTGAAATTAACATAAATATTATACATGCTTGGCTCCCGAAGATCGCCATTGCGATCTACTATAACAAGAAATAGGTGCATATTAGACACCCAAAGACAAAATAATATTTTTATTAAGGAAAACTAAAGCTTATGTGACATTGGAAATACATCATAAAATGACGGAGATCATCTTGGTTGTGTTGTCCCTTTAAAAGGATAGCAAGGATAAATTGTAAAGAACATGGCAGTGACAGTATGGCTATTATATGTGCTTATGACAGCATTGCAATTAAGTTGGCAACTATATCGGTATGTGGTTTCGAGGTCAGATATATAGGTTAGAATGGGTTGGTAATGAAGCTCGGTAAAAGCTTGAAAGCATGGCTCTGAAGATTGTATGTTCTTAAAGGGAAAGGCATGTCTAAACTTTCCTGTTATGTCAGAAATAGGTGGATACACGATAAGGCTAAATCTTAGTAGGTCTGGGATGTGTTACAGGATGTGTAAGAGGCCGACAATGATGGCTAACTCATATGCAAAGCCAACCTTTCCATATGTACCCTTGGAGTGGCCTTGTAAGGCTGATGTCATTTTGTAAGGCTAATGTAAATCTGCTGTAAGACCAGAAAAATCAATACAAGGAATGCAGGCAATTTTGAAAAAAAGAGGACTAACGTATATTTTAGTGTCGGTCAACCATGATTCGTATTGCTTAGTTCGTTGGGGTAATTGGGTAAATTCAGAATTAATTTTGCAATCCATCATTATATGGAGAAAGCCAAATCGGTTCCCTTTGGTTTGGGTACATATTCACACGGGGGGTTACTCCGGGCATCGAGAGCTATCGGATGGGCATATTAACCCTTTATTCCTCGATCTGGATCGTACATAGCAATCCTCGTTTGTGGGGTATGCCTATATAAGTTTTTGTATATTGTATATTCAGGTTTGTAAAATACTATAAGGTTTGAGAGAACCGAAACAAGAGCCAGGCTGACACTTGTAACTCTTGAGAGTCAGGGCGTGCTGCCATTATTTGGCAGCATAGAAGGGCATTTCATACATTTCATTTGATATGCTAACTCTATACTAATGTGTGTGCATGACCAAATTCACATCATTGAAGACTAAGTTTGCTGAAAAATTTCTAGTAGAAGACCCAGGCAAAGACTCTCTTTTGAGCATCATGAAAAGGACAAAGGATCAAGTTGCATATGTGGAAACTCAAGGTCAACATGAGAAGGCTCTTTCAACAAGTCCAAGTTTGGAAGACCTCTAAAGTAAGGTTTTGGTTATACACAAGTTTTAGCAAAATATATGTTTGGCCCTTATCCATTATCTCCATCCATCTCATTAGCCTTGCCCCATATATCTTCACCATTTCTATAATCCAAGTTGGTTAAGATCTCCCCCCTAGGGTGTAAATTTGATAGTGGTACCCCAAAAGCACTGTCCGGACACTTGCTTTAAGTGCTTTAGGTGCTTATTCCTCGATCAAAATTTAGAGTAACGAATTATGAGGTTGTTATTCCAGAAATAGCAATCCTCTTCCGAGGACATGGATTGATGACATGGATTGATTCTTTGGGCGCGGGAATTGATTTCTTAGTTGATTCTACCGATGGCGGATTTCTTGGATGGCGGAATTTGTATCGGTTCTTGCTATCATTCTTCAATTCGAATAAGTTAGTTCATTTCAATTGCAATTGACAAATTAGAATTGCAATTCCTTGATCATATCAGCCATGGCAAGTTCTTCCGAAAAGCATTGATTCTCGCTAAACTAAGAATTTACTTGGAGCTAGAATCCAGGAGAAAACGAGAATCCGTAAAGAGGATTAGAGAATTGGAGAAGGAGAACATTGCACCTTTAGTACGAAGAAAAAGAACGCTCTCCTCGAGTCAAAGAAGACAACAGAACTTTCAAAAGAGTTAGAGGATTCTTTTTTCACATTGTAAGGAATTGTGCCGATGATGATTCAAAAGGAAGAGTAGCACACGCTTTTAAAAAGGATCAAACATTTACCACATGTTACTATAGCGCATCCCAAGGAATTTCATGTGATGAAAGATATGATTTCCAATGTGAGAGAAACCATGCAGGCACAAAATTTCAAAGAAGTAATCGATGTACTCCAAGCAAGGAAGACCACCCTCCAAATGGCGCCTTCCACGCTTAGAGGGACTAATCGAGAGCAATTTCAAGGCTTCTTTCAATTCCCAAGAAAACTCAGAGCCTGTGCATTTAGAAGATCTAATATGTGCAGAGTTTGATGCTGGTCCATGGTCAATGCATGCAAGGAAGAAGAGATTTGATGCACTTTCCCGTAAGAGATAAGTGTTGTGAGAAGGTTTTGGCATGAGAATACACGAAGTTTCACCTTATAAAAAACATGTTAGAAAGCATGTAACCGAGAGTGGTGAGAAAATTGATCATCCAATACATTTGCTAGAAGTGACACGTATTCCTTGAACCATTTATTTGTTATTCTCATGCTTTTTAGTTTCTATATTTCTTACATGGTTCTGAAAATCTATTTTTTTTTTTTTGTTCGGTTGCAACTATACCTTGCTTTTGAAAAGGAACATCCCGACATGAAGATATCCCAAAGACTTTTGAAAGATTGAAACCAAGCTATATTAGGAGGCTTCAAGAAAGAGAAACATGTTGTTGCCAATACCATCTGCATCTTGAGTTTGCCATGCAAGCCATAAATAACATGAGGACTGATCCTTATGGTGTACACAAAGATTGCAAGTGTAAGTGCAGAATTTGTGGTTCGGGTCCAACATGTATTGCTAAAGAAAACACAATCAAATCAACTAGTGATTATTGGAGACAAATTGTGTGCGCTAAGGATGAGAATGATGAATGGCACAAGCGTGCATGTCTAATCACGCACATGTACAAAGTGTGGTTTGAAGAGGCAAGTGTGGTTTCCTTGCAATTTCCAGTTTTGATTGCCTTGATTTTAACATATTTGATTGCTTTATGTAGGCTGCCAACATGCCCCAGAGAGAAGGTTAAGAATAATAAGCAGGATGTTAATTGGAAAGTGTTTGAACAGATAAAAAGTAGTTTAGATTTTACCGAGTTGGGTGTGTGTTAGTGTAGAGGTAAATTAAAGCTTTATCCTCTTCTCGCAGCAAAGAAGAAGTACGTAACAAGAAAACTAGGGTCGGCAAGAAACCTTCAAAGGTTACAAGATTGGCATACAAATCAGGTTCTCCTTTTGAATTCCACCAGCATGCAACTAAAACTCAAGACATTTGTTCCACATAATTCTGAGCTCATTGGCAAGCAAAACAATTCAAAGCAATGTTTGACAAAGATTTGCAGATGATACTATTGTCTCTCGTGATAGATTTTGCGTGAGAATTATGGATTTAAAATTCAACAAGAAGCTCAATCCTCGCCATCGCATACCGATCGTGTCCCCATTCTTGTATACATCACTTATAGAAGAATGAGAAAATCGAGGCGTAAGCAAGACAAAGAAGGAAGAAGATGACAAAGAGATTAAAAAGAAAAATGTCAGAAAAAGAAAAAAAAAAACTCATTGAAAGGAATTGTGAAGGAGACTCACTTATATATCGGTGATGACAAAACTCATGATATCGAAGTTTGTCCAAAGATTGTCTCCAAAATCATGCATTTGGCTAAAATCTATGGGAATTAACTATAACAAACATGTTTTCTAGAGTGATGGTCGTTCTTCATGCTTTAAGTCTCGCAAAGACCATTTACTTCCTTGGTAGGTTTCACAAACATCTTCAAAAGGATATTCTCTGGAATTTTTTTGCTAGCTCACATGGAAAAGGTGAGCATGATGGTGTCTTCAGCTGTCATCAAGATTCTAACAAAGGAACAGATGAAATATGATGGAAAGAAATTGCAAAGGTGCAAAGGAGGTGGTTGCATTTCTTAGGTGGTACTTCAACAACAATCCAACTGATAATGACATAACAAGGTATACTTTTTTGGTTTTCCTCTGCTTATTTAAAAGCACTTAAGCACTTAAAGCACTTAAGCACTTAGAAATTAAGGGCATGAATATATAAATTGTTTGTGTTTGTGGTTGTTAATGGGCTACTCTATTATGTAAAACATGATATTTCCAAAATTCTAAATCAAGATTGTCTTCTTTCTTTATTTTTGATATGGATATTCTTCAACTGTTTCAAGACCGAAAGCACTTACAAAGACTAAGCACTTGTGTGCGGTATCCGGGAAATTGATCCCTCAAAATAGATAGATCTCGAGAGATTTGACTGGCACACTTTGAAAGGAACTACACAACTCCATTGCATAAGACCATGTGACAAGGACAACACTCTAAAGGTAGCTTATAGACCTCTCTCATGCTTCTGTGAGAATTGTGTTCAATTCAATGGGACTCTCGCACACCAAGTCAAGCATTGGTGGTTGGGAAACCATGAACTAAAATCAAGGAGATTAAAGCAACTAATGATACTAATAAAGCATCGTAAGAAGACTTGGGATAGAAGTAGAAGATGAACATGAAGAAGAGGAAGATGAGGAAGACTATGACATAGCTAGTTCTATGGTAGAGGTTGGAGATAATTTTTATTGGCCAATGCAGAGGAAGGTAATGAAGAGGGGGGGGTTGATTTTTTATGTATTGAAGTGCAATAAGCAATGAACACTTTGCTTGAGGATTATGTGGATGGATGGGGAAATGTATTTGGAGTTGAATCATTTATTGTCTCGGGATATTACTATAAACAGGTGGGTGGTCTCAAATTTGAGCTACTGGATGACCAAATGCGGGGCTAGTGTGTATAGCCACCTTGTAAGATTAGCTAACTTTGAAATGATTGCGGATGAAGAGGATGGTATGTTGTATACTATGGTCAAGACACTTGCCAACAGTTATATGTAGCCTCCTAAACTCAACTTAAATTCTATGGTCAAACTTCGGCTTAAATAATCGCTTCATATGGTATTGACTCAATTACTATTCATAGTTTGACTATTAAAGCAAAAGCACTCACACAAAAACATCAATGCAATTGTAACCCGAAAGTCATGTATTTATGTTCTCAGATTACATCAAAATTGTGGCATATCCGTTTTATAACATGTACAAAATTGTGGCATGTGCCCGCCTGAAGTTATATATAAGTAAAAATGTTTCACTATTTCGATATACAACTCGTAACCTCGCATGAATGAATCGTCTCATCTTAACCCCAATTACGAATCAACTTCGTGATTCTATCTCAGTGTCACAAGTATGAAAGGTCTCCCTTAACCATTGTAGTGACCTTTGCAATATTGTTTTACCATTTCAAAGGGTTTCCTTTCCCAATTCAAACTCGACATTGTTTCTAGAATTCGAGAACATCTTACCTGTAATCGATCGGCCTACAATGCAACTTTAGAATGTTAGAGAAATCATCAACCATTGCCACATCCTTAAATCTTGGCAGAATTGGTCCAATACATAATCATCTCATCCAAATTAAAGCCTCGAATCAAAAGGGATGTGAAAGGTGGAGAGGCAAATGTTTTATGAATGCTATCATCCAACAATATGCAATTGCCCTCATATTGTGGGTATTCACTAAAAACCGCAGATAAAGGTTTTAAGTACAATGGTTTTTCGGACGGATGGGCCACTTGAAAGGCATCTCTAAGCAATGGGTCCGATCCCAAATAAATACAAAGTCATGCCTAATAATCGTGCTATGACATCCACAACTTCATTTACATTAATCTGGCTTCATGGATGACCAAATTGCTATGTCAAAGTGTGCCATTGCTACCGCAGAAATTCCTCCATGAGGCCTTAAAACAACCAATTTCTTGCTTGTTTTTGTAATCCACAATCTGTCCACACGCATGTGATTGTTCCCCCTTCAGATGTCCTCACTAGAACACCATTCACATCTAAAATAAGAAGTTTCCTCTTCAAAGAGGACTTTGCTGTTTATTACACCTATCATTCAAAAAATATAAAGTAAACACCAACTCAAACACAAACACAAACAGAAATTTAAAATACTAAATTAATAATAACCTGTCAACATTTTGATCAACCATTTGTTCAACATTTTGGTCTTGAAATACAATTGTACCTGAACATTCAAACATCTATAGTTAAATCAAAGATTTTATAGACAAATTTGAATTGCCTCTTAAAACCTCCATAATTGCATTCATTTTGGTACCTGTGTCTTCCTTTTCTAGTACTTCCTTTTAAGCCCTTCATTTTCTCATTTTACGCTTTCTAGTTCTTCATTTTCTGTAATTGTTTCAACCTCAACTTCTTTTACAGATTCCAGCTCATTTGCCAATGCCCTCCTTCTAAAATTGTACTTCCTGCCTTCTTGACCTGTGTTCTTTGCCTTTTTAATGTTTTTTCCCTTCTTTGTTGCAACCTCTCCATCTTTCCTTTTCCTTTTGTTGGCTGCTTTCTTCTCTCTCAAAGGGGTAATTTGTACATCCTTACTACATCCCCGCACCATCCTGTTCAACAACGGGTTTCATCCTCGCTCACTTGCATATCCTTCGATTGGATGCTTTTCTAGCCCTTTGCCACTTTTTAGGACTACACAATGCATCTTTCAAGACTTTTCAATTCGGAAGGTGGCACATAGTCTTGATGGCGTAAGAGGATCTACCAATTGAATCAAGTTGATTTGTAGGTATATCTACTGTAGGCATATCAACTATTTTATTTATACACTGCTTTTTGTCACATGCATGCCAAGCTCAAGAAATAAATCTGGATGAATTACACCCCACATACCTTGCACTTACCTTCCTTCAACAAGGCTGCATAAGCCACATGGTACTCATGATCACAACTTAAAATCAAAGACAATTTGTACCTTTCATGAAAAAGTAGGCCACAAGCAAAGCAAGCACCAAAGTTCTGCGATTCACAGTAGTCTTAAACGATAGTGTTGATGTAGAATGGATTAAAACTTATATTCTTTAATTACGTAAGATTAGAAAGATTAGCTCACGAGTTACGAAATTCGGCCTCTTTCTCTTTGATCTCCACTTCCAAGGTATTCTTCCTCATTTGCTCCCATACATGTATCGGAGACTTGAAAGGTTTTTAACTTCGATTCTGATGTATGTCTCCATTTGTAGTGTCATCTCCAATTCCTTCCTCGGTCGGAATCCTCCGCCTTTCGGATATTGTGGTCTTCAAATCCTCAACTTTCTTCATGCTCTCTTCAAGTTCCACAATTTGATTTTTCATTAGACTTAGCCTCTGCTGCTAAACTAACCTCAATTTCATGCACCTCTTCTAACATGCTTGCCCTTTCATTCTCAAGCTTATTTACTGACTTCCTTAATCAATTCAAAGTTCTCTTTTAAAAGCGTGGTCTAATTTTGAACTTTCTAAGCAAGTAACTTTGCTAGAAGTGGCAACTTGGACATCCTTTCCTCTACTACACCCGCAATTTCTATACTTCATAACTTGAGCCCCAAAAAGAGGCCCAATTGATCTTGTGCTTTGCGGGGTTTGAAATGGCAATATCACAATTTTCCCATGCAAAAGCATAAGCACCTTTTTCTCACTTCATTGTTTGGCATAGTTTCCTTTTGATATAATTTTTTCAACAATCGTCTAATTTTCTCGGGCAAAATTTGGATCATGGAAACTTTCATCTTATTGCTTGGGCCTTCTTGCCAAACCTGAGGCCCATTGTGCATATCATTTACATTCTCTTCCAACCATTTTACTTTCAAAGCGGTACAATCCAATCCTTCACCGGAAAGTCCATGAATGTCTATGAAATCTTGCTCGGTCACCGCTTGCCATTGTAAATTGAACGGATCAAAGGATGTGTGATGCCCGGTGGTGATCAAGGAAGAGGATTAGGAAATTGGGGGATTCAAAATTGGGGCGGAAATAAAGAAAGGGCGGGAAGCGAGGGCAAATGATGTCCTCTCAAAAAAAGCTTCGCTGCTTTCAATTTAGGTGCTTTAGGTGCTTGGTGCTTTAAGCATTTTGGGGTACCACTATCAAATTTACACCCCCTAGTCATGAACTACTCACACACTCCATCACATTCCAACCACTTTCGAACAAAGCTAAAATTTCCATTGAAAACACTTCTTCAATGCTCAAGGCACCACATTCTCTCTCTAAGAAACAAAATAGAGAGAGAAAGATGCATGCTCTCAACACCAAGTTAAAAGTGCTCATACCTTTATAGAGTTGCAAAGCATGCCACATCACCACATGTTGTCCACCTCACTAAAAATGCCACATCATCATCATAAGTCATCCACATCACTTTTCATCTCACAAAAGTTTTTGACTAGGGGAAAGATTCTTTGCCACATCATCATGCCATGTCATCATCCGATCCTTGCCACATCATCATTTCCTAAGCTTTCTTTGCTCACAAATCAAAAATTCCATTTTTCCAAAAAAGGTGTCAATTTTGTACGTGTATTGTAAATTTTTAGGCGCTCTCGCTGCCCTACATAACCCCAGAATATGCACCCAAACCAAAGGGGATTTTAATTTAAGAGTGTTGGATGTAATGGTTAATTAATGTTTATTTTGTGTCCAAATATATATTTCCATCTTGATAGATTACAAGGAAAAAGTTGCAGCAAGGGATCACATGCCTCAATTTCCATATGGTAATATTCCTTTTTCTGCTACATATTCTAAACGAGGTGCACCATGGACTATCACAGTCGTCGGATTCGTCGATCCTACGGCCCAGATTGTATGTTGGGGGCCTCTGGGCACCTCTCGTTTTGCTTATAGTCATTTATGATTAGAGGCGCCTATGATTTTGAAATATGAAATACGATTTCGCCTAAGGTTTTGAGAGAATATCGAACCTCTATACGGCTTTGCCTAAGATTTTAGAATATGCGGCTGAATGCCCCTTGTTGGTGGATACCTGTGGAAAATAATCTTCCACTTTGTGCCTCGGTTCATCCATTAACTCAACGGCGCTGGAGGTTAGCAGGAATCTTGACAGTTGCAGCATGGTATGATTCTGGCCAGTTAGCGACATGGCAAATTT
This sequence comes from Isoetes taiwanensis, assembly GCA_021234155.1. NCBI lineage: Eukaryota > Viridiplantae > Streptophyta > Lycopodiopsida > Isoetales > Isoetaceae > Isoetes > Isoetes taiwanensis. The sequence goes on along the minus strand of JAJEKV010000029.1, from coordinate 11,505,865 downwards.
TTCAAACAAAATTCTCATTGTCTCGATGGGACAAACCTATTTGGCAAAAGGTTGCTAGTACTCTGCCATTGGTTGCTCCAGAGATTATTGAAGGGTGCATGTGGGTTTCCCACCAGAGTATTCATGAGCGTAGGCTTGTGAATTCTATGTATAGGCTGCTTGTCAATAGTGATATCCTTCCGCCATCCACTAGGTGGTCCCTTCAGCTTTCACCTCCTAATTGGAGACGTATGTGGGCTTGGGCTTGGGATAAACTACTCCATCCTAAGGTGGCTGTGCTTTGGTGGCAGATTCTTCACAGATGACCTCGTGTGAACGTGCTTGTCCACAGATTTGATCCTCGAGGTGTCGACACTCATCCACTTGTGCAAGCAAAGGGGCGAGACCATTGAGCATTGCTTCTTTTTATGTGTTCATCTCCAGCCTTTTTGGTCTTGGCTGCTTTCTCTTTTTCATGTGACATTGACAAGTCAGCAAGTGCTTCTGGCTGTCTATCCGGATACTTGGAATAAGTTGCGGAGCCAAGCATTTCATTTAGCATCAGGATGGTTGTTATGGTCCATCCGGGAAGCCTTAAGACCTCTATCTTCGGGGTTTGGATATTCCTCCCGCAGTTGTCCTCCACCATTGCTCTTAAAGCTCTCACCATAGCGGCGGTTGATATTTGAGTCCTATTTGAGTGTGTTGTCTTATGCATAGGCTGGTGGTTCTACTCAGTGGATCATGATTATCCTCTGAGACTTTATTCCCGCCTCTGCATTTGTATTTTGCTTTTTGGCTTGGAGTTTCAATAAAGTTTGTCGTCCTTCAAAAAAAAAAAAAAAAAAAAATAACAACCTATTCAATTGTTTTAGGGATATATGGTCTATGGTTTCAGGAATTGTTATTTTTACATCCATATCAAATCCCCCTGGAACCTCCTGTTATTTTGCTACATATTCTAAATGAGGTGCACCAATGGACTACCACAGTCGTCGGATTCGTCGATCCTACGGCCCAGATTGTATGTTGGGGCCTCTTGGCACCTCTCGTTTCGCTTATAGTCATTTATGATTGGAGGCGCCTATGATTTTGAAATATGAAATACGATTTCGCCTAAGGTTTTGAGGGAATATCGAACCTCTATACAGCTTTGCCTAAGATTTTAGAATATGAAATACGGGGGTTCGAACCTCTACCAAAAAAATTCAATGTCCTAATAAGACTACTTTAACCAATGTATCCAGTGAACTAATGTAATTATTTTTTATCTTGAATCTATATATATTTTTTTTTATAACAACCTATTCAATTGTTTTAGGGATATATGGTCTATGGTTTCAGAAATTGTTATTTTTACATCCATATCAAATCCCCCTGGAACCCCCTGTTATTTTGCTACATATTCTGCATTTACATGATTATGTATATCATTATATGCCAGTTATCACAACATACCACTCATATTCATAAGGCTATCCAATTCATAAGGCTATGCAAGGTGCATGAACAAAAGTAAATTCTCGGATGAACTAGAAACACAAATACAAAGCCTACTCCTACAAGGAAAAAGTTGCAACAAGGGATGACATGCCTCAATTTCCATACTATGTATATCATTCTCTGCACGAGATAAATAAAGGCTTTGGCATGTTCTGGCCTGGTTATCAGCAAATTTCAATTGTGCACTGTAAGAATCTGTCATTTCTGAATAATAACAACCAACAATATTTACTGTGGCCTGACATTTATGGCTAAAGTTTTGCCATAAGGAAATTCCTGTCAACATTGGCTTTGGGCCGACATTTATGTGTATGAGCAATAGCAAGCTGCTAGAAGAAGAAACCAACTGCAATCACAAATACTTTCCATGACATTTTGATATTTGATAGAACGAGCCTGTAATCCATCATATAAGCTACAAAATAACATCATGTGGTTACTGCCAAAAATAAGAAGAGAGAGGGGCTCTCACATGCTTTTTACAAAAGGCTTTGACATGTTCTGGCCTGGTTATCAACAAATTCCAATTGTGCACTGTAAGAATATTTCACTTCTGATAATAACAACTAACAATATTTACTCACTGTGGTTTGATATGCTGGTTTGATATGCTGCAGAAGAAATTCCATTTTACAACATTTGCTACAAGCTTCTTGTCAACATTGGCTGTGGGCCGACATTTATGTGCATGAGAAATAGGAAGCTGCTAGAAGAAGAAACCACCTGCAATTGTAGCAACCTAATTAGACACAATGCAAGAAATCATTCCTCCCAAACATGATACTGAATTGCTCCCTTACTCTTCTCAACATCTCCTAGACGAAGGTTACCCATGCTTTCAGGAATATAACAATACTTCATTTCACATTGTTGGAAATCCATTCAACGAAATAGGAAGGATTTTGGTCTGCATATTCATCATTTGTTCATCAACTTCCTTTGTGCTCATTCTTCCTTTGAACATGGCAGACCTGTCATATACATCATCAGCTACCTAGATACATCATGCTCTTGGCACTAGACAACTGGATGGCACTTGAGGCATGCGCAATCATCCTTCATGCTGACATTGCAAATATATAACAACATTATTTTTTCCTTTAAAGAATATCACGTACCACATCTATGTATGTTTGTTTCCTTGATGTGGGCAATTTACATAAGCTGGATAAAGCAAAGAAAGCCACATGCAATTTACAGAAGAAACTGGATAAGGCAAAGGAAGAAACTGAAGTTGCAAAGCAATGTTTCTGGGTTTCTTTAGCAGAACTCTTCTTCTTTCACTGCCAGCAAAAAGGTAGGAGCATGTAAGTTTTGTGTTTGAGCCCTTAAACAGATGCGAATCCGTAATCTTGTCCACATAGAGGAAATAGACATTGAAATGCTGCATTCTGTTTGTGCTGCATTCTTTCAGCAAATTCGGAGACCTGGAACTATGGATGAAATATTAAAATGTGATAAAAAGGGACTTATCATTTTGATAAGTCCAAATGCTATCTTAAGATGATTGAAGAAGTCCTAGTTCCATGAAAATCCATCTCAGAACTTATGCTTACACATTAGTAAAATTATCCTCATGGAAAGAGGGAAACTGAAACAAGGAAGAGTCTTGTTTTCATTGAAAGAAGATGCCGTGTTGATGAAAAGCAATCGGATCCTTTCTTCTGCAAGCCCTCCAATCCGTCCATGATTCCCATGTAGAGACCATGCAAGAGTATCCCTGCCATTTTGAAACTGCCATGGAGCTCCTGCAAGCCATCGCTAGGCAAAAGATCCTTACCGTAAAACAAAAGAACTGTGAAGGGTGTGGAGCTCGGTTTGTTCCACAACCCCTTTTAGGTGCCCAAAAATCTTCCTGGACCGAGATGTCTGGCTGCAACTGCAACTCCGGATGAAGAAATGTTGGCAGTCGCTTCTTCCAGGCTCTCGATTCGGCCAAAGTAATTTTTGTGAAGCGACCCTATTAAAAACAATTTGAAACCTATTACAAAGTCCCAGCTATTGAAACCTTAGAAATGTTTGATCCACATCTACATGGATTCAAAGCGACCACAACCACAGGATTGCATTTCTTATTCAAAATCAACGGCACAAAAAGAGTGCGCTCTAGAAATATTATTTAGTACACCGGCATGAATATAGCAACGAAATCATAGGAAAATCATGTGAAAAAGTGTATAAAAATATAAAAATAACCTTCTGTTGTTGTGCTATATATTTATGGCAGCAGCAAATGGTCGAAGAATTGCCATATCTTGGCAATATATTGTTACATCAAACACTATTTTGTATCTTAATCTGGTATGCGCAAACTAAGCCATTTGTAAGACAGTTATCTTGCAATCATGGCAAACAATAATTGGAATTATACCCATCAGCACACCATTAAGGTCGAGATGTATTATTCATATACAACTTTGGGTCAAGGGGTCCGAAGGGCGGGGGAAGCTAATTATACTACAAGTAGATGGGCATGATTGACTTACATAAGGGGGGAAGGGTCTGGAATGGATGGGAAAAGGGAAGTGGGTCCTATTGGCCTATCTTCCTAATGCAATATGGAAGTTAAACCTTAGGATAATATTAATAATGAAGGTATGGGGAAATTACATCTCAGGACAGAAATATAAAAAGCAACCATTAAAGAACAAGTTAAGGGGGAGCCAATCCTTGAGACAAAGGTACGATCTCTCTCTTCAGGGGAGGTTGACCTTAGGTTTGTTCTGTATGGGCACTAGTAAAGGAGATGGATTAATTAATCTCAGGGGTATTAAAGGCATCTTGAAATGGGCTAGAGTGCTGTCAGCCATAAGATCAATGAATGCAGATATTATACTCATACAGGAACATAGGTTACCAGATTTTGTGGCCAGATCACTTGGTAGATGGGTGGGTAGTCAATACTCCTCTCTTGCATGTGCTGCTAGGGGCACTAAAGGGGGTACAGGGACTGTGTGGAGAGGCCTAACTAGCACCCTTCAATATGTGGGAACAGATGGTAGATGGCAAGCAGTTCAATTTGAAACAAATGGAATCCAGTGGGGAATAATAAACGTATATGCAACAAATAAACCGGGAGAGAGAGAGCAGTGCTTTGGAGAGATATTCAAGAATGGTTCTCCATGAATCAATGGATAACTGGATTTTAGGAGGAGATCTCAATATGACAGATGTCTGGGATCAGAAGATTGGACTACATAGGAATCTTTTAGGGGAGGAACGGGTAGCATGGGATTCTCTCCTCAATAATTGTAAATTTGTCCTTCTCCCACCAGCTAATATAGCATATTCATGGTCAAACAATCAGAGTCTATTGTCTGCTGGATAGATTTTATTTGGCCAATAAGTCAGTCCCCTTTATGGACAGATGCTTCGTAGAGGGTGATTTATACTTCTCTCAATCTGACCACGTGCCACAAAGGCTAGAGTTTAAAAATCTTCCTACTGTTAGATGTAGAGGTAACGTCCCCTTCAAATTCAATACGAGCCTCCTTGATAAAGATGCATTCTGTATTACCTTTAGAAATTTTATTATGACTCAACCAAGGGTGGTAGAGCTTTCTAGTATGAAAGCTTGGATTCAGAAAGTTGCTATTATGAAGGATTGGAAAAAAAATGGGGAAGAGAATGGGCTAAAGAGTTTCGCAGAACTAAAGTTGATCTCTATGATCAGGTTCGACAGGTTAAGCAGGATTTAATGTCAGATCCATTCAATACTTCCTATCAGACACTTGAGGAGGAATTAACTGTTAGAATCAAAGCAGTGGAGGAGGAGGAAGCTCGAGGGGCAGCGGTGAGATCTAAAACCAAATGGTATGCTAAAGTGGACCACGAACGCTCCAAATGTTTTTTTAGAATGGCAGGGGCTAGGCTGGCAGATAATAGCATTACCTCAGTTAATGATGACCAACAACAAATCCTTATAGATGAGGCTAAAATCAAATCATTCTTCAGAAATAGTGATGAGCTACTTTTTGAGGAAGAGCCTTTCCCGAATGACTACTCTACTCAATGCTCTTTGTGGCTATCCTCTCTTAATGGAGTTCCGCCAATAAGTAATGACGACAACAGGTCACTACTTAAAGTCCCAGTAGATGCAGAAGTTTATAAGGCCCTTTGTTCACTTGCCTCTGGAAAGTCCCCAGGTCCAGATGGCTTCCCACCAGAATTCTATGTGGATTCTCGAAGCTGTCAAAGGGGCCTGGGCTGTTAAGTACCTCCACCCAGCCTTGGCAGCTGGACTTATATCATTGGTTCCAAAGGTCAGTAGACCGCATGCCATTAATGAATGGAGACCGATTGCACTTACAAATCTTTTATACAAAGTAATCATGAAGATAGTAGCAGTCCATATTAAGCCAATTTTGGCTCGATTAATTAGATGCGAACAATCAGCATTTTTGCCTGGAAGAAATATCTTGGATAACTATCTGGCAGCTAGAAAGGGGCTCCATTGGGGTAAGTCTTCTCATCAGAAATGTGTTATGCTTAAGCTTGACTTTCGTAGAGCTTATGATTTTCTAAGGTGGTGTGGGCTAAGAGAGATAATGGTTCATATGGGATTTGAAGTAGACTTCATCAATTTAGTTATGGGTCTGAATAAGATGGCATCTGCTCAGCCATCGGGGTTTTTTGAGCTAAGGAAGGGTATTAGACAAGGGTGCCCCCTAAATCCGTATCTATTTCTGATAATGGCAAACCTCCTAACTTGTATGATGAAGGATGGCGACTGGAATGCTTAATGGGTTGCTTCTTCCACTTTCAAATTAGAAATTGTCAATAATGCAGTATGCTGATGATACATTTATTTTTTTGAGATATGATAATGGAAGTTTTTTGGCATGTCGTGATATCCTGAATTCCTTCTACTCTATATCAGGGATTGAATTAAATCATGCTAAATGTGCAGTTATCTGGCCATTTGACTGTGAAGTAGATGTAAGGGTTAAGGCCTGGAACTATCGTGTCGTGAATTCCATGGAGACTGTGTAGCTTTTTGGAATGCCATTAAATTTAACAGAAAATTTGAAGGGGTTATGGACACCAATAGTGGAAAGGATCCAAAAAAAGGTAAATCTCTGGTCCTGTAAATCTCTCTCGACTATGGGTCGCGTGACAGTTGCAAATGCTATCCTTAATGCCACTCATATTTACTACTCATTGACAATAGTGACCCAGAAGTATATATATGATCAGATCTTAGTCATTATTCGCAGGTTTATCTGGGGTAAATGAACCAAGGTTGCATGGATAGAAATGTGTCGGCATAGGAAGGATGGTGGGTTAGGCTGTAAAGACCCTATGACCCAAGGAAAAGCTCTAGCAGCAAAATTTGTATGGAGGGCCATTCAACAAGAAGCATCCCCAGCCTTAGTTTGTGTGTTATTGGCTTAGGCAGGGTAAGATAAAAGGAAGACCATCTACTCCTAGGGATGAGATTGCATCTTACTTCCAGAAATTTAAAATGGGCTCAGGTACTTCCCCTGTGATGAGAAAGATATTGGGAGCTTGGCAAGAAGTACAAGATCTTTTCAGTCTAACAGATACCCCACGGGAGGCTGGGGGTTTGAGCTTATTCTGGAATATACAGATATGGGGGGGAGAGTTACTTCCATTGGCACTGATCCACCCCCATGTCTTTGGGAGATGGCGAAAAGCAGGGATTACTAAAGTTGCACATTTGTGGGAAAATGACCGTTGGATCTCCTGGACTAGGCTCAAAGCCCTTGTGCATGGAGTTGGGGAAGGAGATAGGAGGATTTTTAGAGTGATTATAGTAAATGTTAGTATGTTATAGGGGATTGTAGGAGATGCTGAAAAGTGGCAAATTGGGGGTGAGAGGGACTATAAAGTCAGGAAAATTTATGGTTTATTGATGTTGCCATCTCCACTAAAGGCTGCTAATAAGTTGGGGCTAAATCAGGAGGAAAACAAGAAACTATTGACTAAGTCCTGGACTTCTTTATGCTCTAGGAAGATACAATTCTTTCGTTGGGCTTGCCTTCAAGAAGGGATATGTTATGACATGGCTATTGAATAGGGGAATCGTGCAGCATGACCACTGTCCATTAGGGTGTGGGGCCTCTGAGACAATGGATCACTTATTTTTTTTGTCCAAATACAGGGGACTTTTGGGGTTGGGTCAGTCCTATTATTGGATTAGAGGTACATCAGTTGTCGTGGCCAGCCATTCTAGCAAATACGGATACAGACATTATCCAAGTCTCACGCACTGATATATCGCTCTGGTGTATATGGAAACATAGATGTGGATTTGATCTTGGTGGGTTGTCTATATCTCCAACTATGATAAGGAAATCCTTTAACCAAGAGATGGCCCTTATGGCCTTAGCTCACCATCGTAAGTGGACAGAACTACAACAGAGAGTTGGATCAGATTGGAAGCATCAGCGGATTTTATGCTTTCTTGAAGTGTCATTGGATTTCTGATCAAGGGTAGCTAGTTACTGGCTAGATCTTCTACTGAAGGAAAGATGACTTCTATGTCTCTCTAGCATGGAAAAGGCTATTTGGTTCGTATAGTATTCTTTCTTGAGAAGAAGAAGCGGTTTCCCTATAGTAACACAGGGTTAGAGAAGATCAGATCCTAGTCATTAAGTACATGCTAGAAGGTGTGAAGTCTCCCTTCCCCTTTGTGAAATTTTTTTCAATCTACGCCCGATGGGGTGTCATTGTATTACTTATTTTGCTAATTAATATATTATATATACTCTTATCCTCAAAAAAAAAAAAAAAAAAAAAAAAAAAAAACAAAAGGGAAAATACATCATAAAATATACAATACTTTAAATAAAAGTTCAATTATTTTGCAAAACAGAATCGCTGTGGTGATTTGCTTGAGCAGGCATGTAGCTGTCTTTTGTTTTATATGTTTCGTAGGCCAGTTGGGAAGCATCCTTGCTTCAAATGAGCAAATCCGGCGCCGAAGTCCAGGGCCATCTTTGAGAATGCTAAGTCTGTTACATTTTGTTTATTTGTAAAACCAAATGCATTTCAGTCTGCAAGAAAATATTCCGGAGGACCCAATATTTAAGGAGAGATGGATTCAGGCCGGATTTGGCCCTAGTCAAAAAGGGTAAGCAGCATGGATATTTAAAAGCCTTTAAGTGATACTTTTTTTCCACATTATAGCAGTGAATAGGACCCTTATATGTAGACTTTTCTTCTTTTGCAAATGAAACTTGCAATAAAACTGCTGCAAATGTTTGGAAAGCTATGTTTCTAGTAACGGGAGAAGCCCAAATGGCCAGAGTTTTGCAAGTCAGCATCAAATTATTAGGCGAAACAGTTAAAAGGATAGAGATTTATTCTGGGATCCATGCCTTTCTTGGACATTCCTTTGTCTTTGCGGAGACGACACTAAATCCAAGTTTTTTTTAAGCATCTGTGTTCTATTTCTGTGTTCCTGTTGTGAACAGTTCAATATAAACCATCTTGTATGTTTTTTATATAAATATATTGATAATGAAGCAATGTCTTTTCCATTCTTTGATTGTGGTACTCATTCTCTGAAAATGTCAAACTGAGACCTTAGTTTTGGAAGATTGTCTTGAATACTCTATAATCTAAGGGCTTAAAAAGTAACTAACAATAACTATAGCAAAATATAAACGGAATATGCATGGTCGCACTTCTCAAATTAAGAAATACATATACAATTTGAAGAAAACATATATGTTTTGAAGGAAACAACGTCAGCCATTTAAAAAAAAACATATATGTTTTAAGGAAACAACGTTAGCAATTTTGAAAGAAACAACATTAGGTTGTTTAAATACATATATGTTTTTAAAGGAAACAATGTTAGGGTTGCTTAAAAACAACGTATAGAAACTAAATTTTTACCTTAAAAAAAACACACTTAAGAAAACCACACAAGTTTTCTAAATGTGAAAACTACACTTTGAAAGCAAAAACAACATATAGTTAAATTCTTATGCTTGCTTGAAAACCATACTGAAAAAAACTACATGAGTTTTCTATTATGAAAACTACACTTGAAAAACACACCTATAAAATACCATGCAAATTTTCTATTGGTGAAAACTACATTAAAAACCCACACTTGATTGAAGACCACAGTTAAAAAAACCACACCAAATTTCTACTCTAGAATGCACACTTGAAAACCACTGTTGTTTCTAGCATTTTCAAAACAAAACAATGCATGATCTTTATGTGTTGTTTTTTTTCAAAAACAATAGCAAAAAACTATACGTTGAGCAAATTTTGGGGTTATAGTGTCATGAGAGATATCATGAAGGGATGTTATAAAACGTTGTGGTCAGCATGTGTAACGGACCTAGCAACCTAGCACCAACATTAAGATGTAAGTAACGTTGCCATTATATAAGAGTGCATTTTCAATGGTAAAATAAATGATTACGTGCTAGGAATACATGCATGCAATGTGTCCATGCATGCAGTGTGTGCATGCATGCATGCATGCAAGGGCATTGCTAGGTTATATAAGCGCAACAATATTATTCTTGATTTCTTGGGAAGGAGTTTTCCATGGGAAAGAAATCTTTTTTGTGATGGTGAAGCATTCGGAAGGAGATAGATTGCAGATGGATTCTGAAGGAGTGAGTTGCGTGTAGAGATCCAGGGAGCATTGCTGGACTGCGCAGAGACACAAGCGGGATTTCCGTGGGGATCAAGCCTTACACCGGGTTTTCTAGTGTAGTATCTCTGTGCTTGTTTTTCATTTGTTGTTATGCATCCAACATGGGATTGAATTGGATTATATGAGCATGGTTGTGAACATGAACGCACGGCTTATGGATAGTGAATCTTTGAAAGATGGTAGATGTTATCTTTTATTTAATGGCGATGGTTACATATTGCATTATTGAGGCTATAATAATTATTGAGTCATGGTTGGACTTTTTCTTGCTACATAAAGTGTGTATTATGGAATGAACTTGATGTTGAGCTTGTTAAGGCATGTGTCATAATGATAGTGAATTGTAAGTAATTATCTATGGTGTAATTCTTTGATATAGACCTCTGGGGCCGGAGTCTAGGTGCGATGGTCTAGACTACGGCTTATTGCACGCTATGTAAATGGTATTATTTGAACATCGGGCGCTGGTGCCGTATGGTACAACGCCATGCACGCTAAGTGGTCCTCCAATGCTGGACGCAGCGTGGATGGGTGTGTACACACGTGGTTACCCCGCCTCTATGTCACTGGCCTGATCAGCCGAGTTGACCTTGCTCAGACCCAGAGGAATATTGGTTGCAATGTTGATGCTATGATTGCTTGGTTATTATATATGTGGTCTTCTTTGTGGAATTAAGTTGCATTGGTCATGCTTCTTTGGACTAGTTACTTGGATTGCGTGTAAGGTTAGGGTTGTTGTTCTAGGTCAATGCTTTGTATTGTTGATGCTAGACATCCTAGATCCCCGATCCCCACTTAGTCCGGCGGTGACTAACCCCTGGGTTGATGGTGTAAGCAGAGGTGTGAGATGCTCTCCAGGAAAGTAGCCAAGCTTCGGAAAGGCGAGTAGAAGTGTGTGATTGCTATTCAATAAACTTGATTATTACTACCATTATTATTATTATATATGGGCTTGAAGCTATAACTATCAAGAACATTCATTGGGTGTGGGGATATTGCTGAGTAATGGGCAAGTATATGTTTGGGACCTTAAAATATGTATAAAGATTAAATTCTTTACCTAAGTATGCATGTATCAATTTCTTGAATCCCAGAGATTAAGTAGATCCAACGGTAGAGATCGATGGGATCTTCAGTTACCGAGAGGTTAACTGGCCAGGCCCGTCACAGCATGTTAAATCCACCAGGTATTAGGCTCCTTTGTTCTTCATGATGACCACCATCGTACTCATGTTTGATTTACATTTTCTCTGATGATTTTTCTGACGCCTAACTATCATCTTTTTGTAGTGGTAGAAGACAATAAGGGTGCAACACCACTTACCCAATATACTTGTGATTGATGCAGACTGTGAAATTTGACACTCTTGCAATGCCATACTTGCGGGGAAGGGTTTCATATCGTTCACAGACAATGATGATGCAGGGGGAAGGGCTTGGAGGCTAGAAGGGGAAGTAATAAACCTAGGGGATTCAACTACGGCAGCGACACGCATCTCCCCCTCTGCTGTGGTGCAAAGTTTTTGTCGACAAATCATACTAAATACATAAGTTGCTTGATGTTATAGTGTGCCGAAATGCGGCCTTTAGCCACCATGATTATTAGCCTTGCTTCCAATTGATTGATGTAGAAGCCAAAGAGTGTAGGGGATAGAGGACAGCTCTGATGTACTCCTTTGTTGCTATTTTTTTGGTGCCTGATCCCGCAAATTTAGTGAGCACCCTTCTATAGAGCCTATAAATTGCATTTTTAAGATCTTGTAACACCCCCAGCACTTGCAGTCTTATCAAAGAAGTTGATGAAGTGCTGGATCAAAAGCAGAAGTGAAATCCACAAAGCATAAATGGAGGTTCTGTTGCAAGCTTAAATGCAATGTGAAAATATGGTCTATTATAGAATGGTCTGGGTGAAAGCATGCTTGTCCAACATCACATACACCAGTATGTTCTGCCTAGGTTGTCAACTTCTTCTCATCATATTGGCTAAAAGAGCTTAGAAAATATCGGACTGACCAAGATCATGCAATAAACAGAAGGGTTATCCTATTGCCTACTTGTGAATGGGGACCACCTTCCTAATAGCTCAAGTTTCTGGCAATCCTTCATGCAAAGCTTGATTCAAAAGAACAGTAATAATTGAAAGCAATAATAGACCCCCAATGCCCCAAAAAAGGAAAGACTACATGTGTTTGTATTAAGACAACCTATAATCTTTATATATGTTTAGAAAAGGCATTCTCCATAACCACGCGAGAAGTATACAACCATAAAGTTTAATTATTGAATTTACAAATGAATGCGCCATCCCACCCATGTCTAATGCTTTTCAAATAAGGTGAAATATAAGGTGAATGCAATATAAGGTGAATGGAAGCATGATTGGGTGAGCTATATTTTTGTGTGCCCATGTTATAGACTAGTTGATCTCTACCAGTTGACCTCTATTAGTGGAGGTTCGAATGCTCCCCCTTGCATACCAGAGCTTTACTTTGCAATGCAAATGGAAGGTCTATGTTTCCTGGAAATTGCCACTAAAACGTGCAACTGATTCTATCCAAATAGGAATGAAGTTCTGTCAAAACAAGCAAGTTAAAGGGAAGAAGAGGGTAATAGGAAGTTGTTTGTCTCCCTGAACACTAAAAATTGAGACATGGGAAGAGCTTAATAGTTCTATGGATATTCAAAAGCAGATACTGTCGGTTGTGCTGGCAGCGTGCTGCTGCAAACTGATTGATATAAAAGAACAAGAGCATCCAACAATATTTTTTCCCAACTTGAGAAACGATGCTGATGATTAGGCCTTTTTTTTTCTGCAAATTTGGCGACACCCTTGCCTGACAGCCACCTCTAATTATCAGAATACAGTGAAGGCTTGTCGTATATTTCTTAAGTATTTGGGAATTGCATGTGCTTAATCTGATGCTGGCCATAACCCACATGCTCGTATATCTTATTCAATTATTTGTTTACATTATAACTCGTCTATATAAGAGCAATGTATGTGAATCATATACCAGATCTCAAGTTTTGCTCAAATCAGAATGATGGACGAGCATTTCATCAACATTGGTATTGCCGGACATGGATCCACACTTTCAATGTGTGAGGAAATGTATTTTGATTTGTGTTTAGATAGGCAAGAATTCGGGGGAGCTGCTGAATTTAACAGAATTGCTGGCCCCTCTCAAAACGGCAGCACAAAGAAGCATTTGAAATGGAAGAGGTGGTTTTTAGGGGCAGCCCAAAAAGGCGAAGCAAGCCCACATGAGAGGCTAGATAAAATATGGAACTGCAAATCAACACCAAAAAGAAAAATTTGGATGGCTTTGAAGAAAGCCACAAGTCTGGGGCTTGCAAGCTGTGTGGCTGGATCTAATAGAGTCTCTCCCGCTTCTGCTTCTTCTCTTTATAAAGCAGAGAGTGGTGTAGAAGGGGCAATTGCCCATTGCAACCTTTCTCATGCCCTCTGCTAACAAGATCTTCAGTAAAAGGCATTCCATTTTGTTCTTCCCATTTTTATCTTCTTTTAGCCTTGTATATATTCACTTTCAAAAATATAATTTGGTGTAATGGTTTCCCATTAATTTTGTTATTTTGCATTTCATAAGCTTTCTCGTCTTATTTCTGTGTGTGTGTCAGGCATGCCTCCGCGTTGCCGCGCGTTAGCAAACCTTCCACAACAGAATTGAAACTAGAACGAAATTCTTGTATACGTAATACGTTTGTTGCGCCTTTTTATTGGGTCCCATTCAATTAGTCTCTATGGACAATAAAAACCATTTAATTCAATTCAAATAACATTTATTCACATCCTAAGGTTACGGAGCACCAAATGTACTTCTATTATCTTAAATTCTCTTAGTCCCTTGGTAGGGTGCTGCAAATTCTCCTTCCTTGGTAGATAGCGCAGTTGTATTGCGTGTGTTGTTCAACTTCACTTGTTTTCTTGAACTTTGGCATCTACATGTCTCTATCCTTAGCCTATGTGAGCTAGTTTTATCAACCTAGTATATGCCCAACATCAACCAACCAAAATCATAGGCATGAGAAAACTAAAATTTTATGGAACTTAAAAATGTATGCTCACAAACTAAAACCAACGTTGCAAATATGTTAATATGCCATTTGTTATCAGGCTTGAAAAGATGCTCTGAAATGCAAAGAATCTATGTGCAAAAGTTTGATGCTAACAAATATACAGAACACTCTCAAATTTGCAATCTTGACCAAGTCAAAGGTTGGTCAACAACCCTGGCAGCGAGCAAATTTTTGCAGATGGAGCTACGGAGAACTTTTTACACTGGTCACTGACTCTGACAGACCTATAGACTATGTGCATCAGATTATTCCACTAAAATCATACAGTCAATGCTCTAAAAAATCGATTTTGGATCTGACAGACTGTCACGCTCAAGAAAGCAGCAAGCAAGTTTTTGCAGATGCTATGAACTACAACTTTTTTGGTTTTTGAAAGTTTGTACTCTCACACGCTTGCAAGTGATGTGCATCAGGTCTTTTCAAGAAAGATGATGCTAATATGCTCTGAGGAATGATTTTAGACAATGAATAGCTAATAAAGTGGTGCTAGTTCGAAACTCAGAGACTTTTTAGTTTTTTAAAGCAAATCTTGAATCAGGGTAAAAATTATGGGCACCTATTATATTTTATGTTATTAACCATGGGCGATTTTCTAGTGTCTTTATATTTTTATTAATTAATATATGGGCAATTTTTTCTGAAAAAAAAAAATTTTATTCTGATGGAAAATACAATTTGGTTTACAAGTTATTTTTTCCCATTTTACACAACTTCAATAAACTAACATCAGCTATTGAGGAATGAAATACAATTTATTATCATAGTCATGGCCAAAATTTTGCATCACATTGAACATCACACCCCCATATCTTCCACACCAACTGTTTTTTATGGTGGTCTAGTACTAGCTGTTATGGTAGCTTTTCCATAAACATTTTGATAATTCCTTTGTGCATAAACAATGGGTTCTACAAATCTCTATAAGCTTAAAGAATAGAATAGAATATGATTTTATCGTCCACGGAGACCAACTGGCCTATGGGACCCAAGTACAAAGAGAGAGCACCGGTGCTACAATTGGTGCTAGAAAATCTCTACTTCCAAATCTCTGAGTCATTACAGAGGTCGTTGCTACGAAATATCTGCCATAAAATCTAACTATATCAAGTCTAGCTCGAAAATACCTATGTCGATTATGAACTGGTTATAACGAAGAAGGTTATCCCTCATTAATGTCAATCATTTTATGCAATTTTTTACACTTATTATTTTTGAAGATCATATATGGGCTAATCCATTTTTAAAATACCCATAAAAGAATCATGACATGGGCGATTTTCTCTTCTGGCAAGATAAAAAAGAATTACACATGGGCGATTGCACATGCCAAAAATGCAAAACTGGTCCTACTAATCTCTCAAATCTTAATCCAAGAATTAAAAATAAAATAGCCCATTTGCGATTAATTGTCCTTAATTTTTACCCTGTCTTGAATGTCTTTTGTTTGGAATATGGTACCGGCTATATGGAAAACAGTGCTCGGATGATCCCGCCTCTTGGGATCTGGACTCTCACCTCCTGTGAGGCAGCAATGCAAGGTCCTGGCCTTGTTTGACTTGGGGAAGGGTGCCAGCTCGGTTGCCTCACAACGGGCTCCCCCGACCGTTCTAATGCTAACTCTAGACTTTCTCCAAAAATTCTGAAAATTGGGCTGTGTGCTAGTGATGAATTAGGAATCTAGCTGACAAAAAATCAGAATTGAATTTCGTACAATGCATTTATGAATGTCTTGCCACTGCAAAAGTGCCCCCCGACTTCTAGTTGCCACATCAGGGGGCGGACAGATCCAAACTTCGTTCCGTCAGTTCCCCTTGCTCCGCGTTCTTAACTATAGCTTCTCGGCCATGTCTCAACTGCAACAGACCAAAATTCGGCACCCAAAATGCAATCTCTTCTAGAACCTGACAACTCACAGGGTTTACATTTCGGAGGCCCTCTCCTTGTCAGATTCGGCCGGGACCTTGCGCCGTGTCTTGACTAGAGGGGGATGTTGACGCCAGAGCAGGGACCCTAAAACCCCCTCGGAAGCTGCTTGCCCCAAAAGTCCTCTCACCAAGGCCCTGGGGATGGACAGGCAATGTTCCCTCTACAGAACTGTGATTTGGCTCTGCCAATGGACTCAAAACATCGACATTGCCCTAGGGACCAAGTTTCGTGGCTAGAAGACCACCTTTCCTCCAACAAGTGCCAAAGTAGCTCATGTCCAGCACACTCGTAGTCAATTGGCCTCCACAATTTTCTATTGCTTTTTGCAGTTTGTTTTTTCTGTTTTGATGCATTCGGACTGCGCATGGTGAATCCCTATACAAAAGTCTGATCCAATCGTTGTTATCCAGCCTATGGAGATCGTAAAAACTGGACTCTTTGTTTAATATTGCATCTTTGCCGAATACTACCGTGTAGGGCGTAAGTGTTTCTTTCTTCTGCAAAACTGACCTTGTAACTTGCTTATTAGTGTAATTTCGCCATTTCGGACGACTTGACGAAGTCGAATTGCCATTCTGGAGCCTCCATGGTGCCCGAACGACAAAACACTCTGGTTTCTACACGGTCACCTACAGGACGCTCCGCGGTTTGATAAGTTCTTCCGGACCGATCTTGGAATCTTTTGGACCTTCCCGAAGAAGGGCCCTTGAACGGAGGATTCAATGGTCGGATAGGGGAACGGGGCTCCAGGAGGGTGGTCATTAGCATACGGCCCACTGTGGGAGCGCTGCCAGGAAAGGCTGCCCCGAAAACTTTTTTAGATCCCGCCTCCCTGGGTCTGGACTCTCCCGGTGAGGCAGCCATGCAAGGTCCTGGCCTTCTTTGATTTGTGGAAGGGTGCCAACTCAGTTGCCCCACAACGGGCTGCCCTGACCGTTCTAATGCTAAGCCTTTGTCTAGACCTTCTCCAAAAATTTCGAAAGTTGGGCTGTGTGCTGGTGATATAAGAATCCAGCTGACAAAAAATCGGAATTCAATTCGTACAATGCATTAATTACGAATTTATGAATGTCTTGCCATTGTAAAACCGCCCCACGAATTCTAATTGCCACATCGGGGCGGGGGCGACAGTCCAAACTCCGTTCGGCCGGGTTCCTTGCTCGCGTTCTCAAATGGCAGTAGCTTCGACCACGTCCCAACTGCAACAGACCAAAACTCGGCCCACAAAATGCAAACCTTTCTAGAACCTGGCAACTCACAAGGTTTACATTTCGGAGGCCCTCTCCTTGTCAGATTCGGCTGGGACCTTGCACCATGTCTTAACATAGAGGGGGGATGTTGACGCCAGAGCACGGACCCTAGAACCCCCCCGGAAGCTGCTTGCTTCGAAAGTCCTCTCCCCAAAGCCCCGTAATGTGATCGGGCAATGTCCCTCTCCCGAATCGATTTGGCTCGCCAATGGACTCGAATGCTCGACATTGCCCTGGGGATCAAGTTCCATGGCCAGAAGACCACCCCTCCTCCAAGAAGCGCCAAAGTAGCTCATGTCCAGCACACTCGTAGTCAATTGGCCTAGGATGTGGATGTCGAATACTGCCGTGTAGGGCGTAAGTGTTTTTTTCTTTTGTAAAACTGATCTATTGCAATTCCGGAGCCTCCGCGGTGCCCAAACAACAAAACACTTCGGTTTCTATACGGTCGCCCTCAGAACGCTCCGGACTTTATAAGTTCCCCCGGATCGATCTTGGAATCTTTTGGACCTTTCTCAAGAAGGGCCCTTGAACGGAGGATTCAACGGTCAGATAGGGGAACCAGGCTCTGAGAGGGTGGTCATAGCGTACGACCCACCCTGGGAGCGCTGCCAAGAAAGGCTGCCTCGGAAACTTTTTTGGATCCCGTCTCCTGGGGTCTGGGCTCTCCCCTCTTGTGAGGCAGCCGTGCAAGGTCCTGGCCTTGTTTGGCTTGTGGAAGGGTGCCAGCTCGGTTGCCCCACAACGGGCTGCCCCAACCGTTCTAACGCTAAGCCTTTGATCTAGACCTTCTCCAAAAAATTTCGAAAGTTAGGCTGTGTGCTGGTGATGTAGGAATCCAGCTGACAAGAAATTGGAATTTAATTTCGTACAATGCATTAATTATGAATTTATGAATGTCTTGCCATTGCAAAAGCGCCCCCCCCAATTCTAATTGCCACATCGGGAGGAGGACAGGTCCAAACTCCGTTCCGTCAGTTCCCCTTGCTCTCCGTTCTCAGTTGCAGCTTCTCGACCACGTCCCAACTGCAACAGACCAAAACTCGGCCCACAAAACGCAAACCCTTCTAGAACTTGGAAACTCACAAGGTTTACATTTCGGAGGTCCTCTCCTTGTCAGATTCAGCCGGGACCTTGCGCCATGTCTTGACGTAGAGGGGTGTGTTGACGCCAAAGCACGGACCCTACAACCCCCCAGAAGCTGCGTGCCCCAAAAGTCCTCTCCCCAAGGCCCTGGTGATGGACGAGCAATGTCCCCTCTCCGAACCGTGATTTGGCTCTGCCAATGGACTCAGAACGTCGACATTGCCCTGGGGATCAAGTTCCATGGCCGGAAGACCACCCCTCCTCTAAGAAGCGCCAAAGTAGCTCATGTCTAGCACACTCGTAGTCAATTGGCCTAGGATGTGGATGTCGAATACTGCCATTTAGGGCGTAAGTATTTCTTTCTTTTGCAAAACTGAACTTGTAACTTGCTCACTAGGGTAATTTTACCATTCCGGAGGACTTGGCAAAGTCGAATTTCCATTTGGAGCCACCGTGGTGCTCGAACAACAAAACACTCCGGTTTCTACACGGTCGCCCTCAGAACGCTCCGCGATTTGATAAGTTCCCCCGGATCGATCTTCGAATCTTTTGAACCTTCCCCAAGAAGGGCCCTTGAACGGAGGATTCAACAGTCGGATAGGGGAACCGGGCTCCGAGAGGGTGGTCATTAGCGTACGATCCACCCTGGGAGCGCTGCCAAGGATGGCTGCCTCGGGAACTTTTTTGGATCCCGCCTCCTGGGGTCTGGACTCTCCCCTCTTGTGAGGCAGCCGTGCAAGGTCCTAGCCTTGTTTGACTTGTGGAAAGGTGCCAGCTCAGTTGCCCCACAACGGGCTGCCCCGACCGTTCTAATGCTAACCCTTTGATCTAGACCTTCTCTGAAAATTCTGAAAATTGGGCTGTGTGCTAGTGATGAATTAGGAATCCAGCTGAAAAAAATCAAAATTTAATGTCGTACAATGCATTAATTACGAATTTATGAATGTCGCAAAGCGCTCCCCGACTTCTAATTGCCACATCGGGAGGAGGACATGTCCAAACTCTGTTCCGTTAGTTCCCCTTGCTCCGCGTTCTCAACTGTAGCTTCTCGACTACATCCCAATTGCAAGAGACCAAAACTCGACCCCCAAAACACAAACCCTTCTAGAACCTGGCAACTCACAGGGTTTACGTTTCGAATGCCCTCTCCTTGTCAGATTCGGCTGGGATCTTGCGCCGTGTCTTGACATAGGTGGGGGGGGTGTTGTCGCCAGAGCATGGACCCTACCTCCCCCCTCCCGAAGCTGCCTGCCCCAAAAGTCCTGTCTCCAAGGCCCTGCAGACGGATGAGCAACATCCCCTCTCCGGAACCGTGATTTGGCTCTGCCAATAGACTCAGAACATCGACATTATCCTGAACCAAGTTCCATGGCCAGAAGACCACCCCTCCTCCAAGAAGCACCAAAGTAGCTCATGTCTAGCACCCTAGGATGTGGATGCCGAATACTGCCATTTAGGGCATAAGTGTTTCTTTCTTTTGCAAAACTGAACTTGTAACTTGCTCACTAGGATAATTTCACCATTCCGGACGACTTGGCAAAGTCAAATTTCCATTTGGAGCCACCGTGTCCTCGAACAACAAAACACTCTGATTTCTACACGGTCCTCAGGACGCTCCGCGATTTGATAAGTTGACTCGGACCGACCTTGAAATCTTTTGGACCTTTCGGAAGAAGGGTCGTTGAACGGAGGATTCAACGGTCGGATAGGAAAGCCTGGCTCGTGGGAGCGTTGCCAGGAAAGGATGCTTAGGGGACTTTTTTGGATCCTGCCTCTTGGTGTCCGGACTCTCCCCTCTTGTGAGGCAGTCGTGCAAGGTCCTGGCCTTGTTTGACTTGGGGAAAGGTGCCAGCTCAGTTGTCCCACAAAGGGCTGCCCCGACCATTCTAATGCTAACCCTTTGATCTAGATCTTCTCCGAAAATTCCGAAAATTGGGCTGTGTGCTGGTGATGAATTAGGAATCCAGCTGACAAAAAATCAGGATTTAATTCGTACAATGCATTGATTACGTGTCACTGCAAAAGTGCCCCCCGATTTCTAATTGCCACATCGAGAGGAGGATAGGTCCAAACTCCGTTCCGTCAGTTCCCCTTGTCCGCGTTCTCAATTGCAGCCTTCTTGGCCCGTCCCAAGCAATTAGACCCAAACTACCGCCCCCAAAATGCAAAACCCTTCTAAAACACGGCAACTCCGCGGGGTTTACGCTTTTGAAGGCCCTCTCCTTGTCGATTCAGCCGAACCTTGCGCGGAGTCTTGGCGTAGAGGGGGAGTGTTGACGCCGTGAGCACGGACCCTACCCCCTCTCCCCCTCTTCCCTCCCCAAGAAGCTGCTTGCCCCAATCCTCTCCCTAAGGCCCTCGGGACGGACGGGCAATGTCCCCTCCAGAACTATGATTTGGCTCGCCAATGGACTCGAAATCGCCGACATTGCCACAGGGACCAAGTTTCATGGCCAAGACCACCCTCCTCCAAGAAAAGCCAAAATAGCTTATGTCCAGCACAATCGTACTCAATTGGCCTAGGATGTGGATGCCGAATACTGCCGTGTAGGGCGTAAGCGTTTCTTTCTTTTGCTAAAGTGACCTTGTAACTTGCTCTCTAGGGTAATTTCTCTAGGGTAATTTCACCATTCGGACGACTTGGTGAAGTCGAATTGCCATTCTAGAGCCTTCCCCGTGCCCGAACGACAAGACACTCCGGTTTCTACACGGTCGCCCTCAGAACGCTCCATGGTTTGATAAGTTCCCCCGGACCAATCTGGAAATCTTTTAGACCTTCCCAAAGAAGGGCCCTTGAATGGCGGATTCAATGGTCGGATAGGGGAACTGGGCTCCAGGAGGGTGGTCATTAGCATACGGCCCAACGTGGGAGCGCTGCCAGGAAAGGGGGTCCGGACTCTCCCCTCTTGTGAGGCAACCATGCAAGGTCCTGGCCTTGTTTGACTTGGGGAAGTATGCCAGCTCGATTGCCCCACAACGGGTTGCCCCGACCGTTCTAATGATAACCCTTTGATCTAAACCTCCTCCAAAAATTCCGAAAATTGGGTTGTGTGCTGGTGTTGAATTAGAAATCCAGCTGACAAAAAATCAGAATTTAATTTTGTACAATGCATTGATTATAAATTTATGAATATCTTGCCATTGTAAAAGCGCCCCGCGACTTCTGATTGCCACATCGGGAGGAGGACAGGTCCAAACTCCGTTCCGTCAGTTTTTCTTGCTTTTCATCAACTACAGCTTCTTGGCCACGTCCCAACTGCAACAGACCAAAACTCAGCCCCTAAAACGCAGACCTTTCTAGAACCTGGCAACTCACAGGGTTTACGTTTCTAGAAGCTGGCAACTCACAGGGTTTTTCGTGCAACTTTTCCAAATAGAGCGTTATGTTATGGATTCTTTGAGCATCTATAAACTTTTGAATAACATATGATGGCTCGAGTTGGCCAATTGTGCGAATATATTGCGCCATAGCCTCGTCATAGTCCTGCTTCCCATATAAATGATCACCATACTTACGCAACACTTCAGCTGTGGCAATGGCATCTGTCTGCTGACTTTGAACAAGATTGATTGCAACAGTATAAAGGTTTTTGCGAAAAAGCATCTCCAACTTACTGCCTATATATTTCTCCCATGTGCATAGGACCTTTTGGTCTTTTGTAATAAGTATGATAATTCCCCATTCGCAAAGTATATGTGCCACATCTCCAACAGGGATACTATATGCAATAAGTTTGTTTTTCAAATCATAAATATTCAAGAACTTATTGTCTGGATTCCTTTAAATTGTAATGATTGTAAGTAGGTAGCCACGAAACCGATTTACAAAGTGCTTTTCACCTTCAAACGCCCAACAAGGGCCCCTTCCATCTGGTTCATAGAAGTATACGGCTTCGTGCCTTCCAACAACAAGCTCCTGTATAACCAAAATTAAAGTAAATGTATTTTATACAAACAAAAACTGCAAGTAAAAGGTGCCTTGTAAAATAGAAAAACCTGCTTATCGCTCATTGTGACACATTGTCCTTTGCAACCATGTAGATCCAAGGTGTGCTTCAAAGGGGGCTGCTGATGCATGTCAAATAAATAAATTGTGGACAATGTAACAAAGAAAATAGTTGCGTGATAAGGCCATCCACATGAAAACCAAATCACATGAATGTGTGAAGCAAGCTTCTCATTTGTACACGCATACCGCAGCGCCTTTGTCGTGTGATACGTTCCCGTGCAATATCTCCTCTTATGCAATAGATAACACCCATTCCTAAACCAATGCAAATGAGTAGTACTGGTGGGGCCTCTTCAAATACCAAGAAGGAAGTGATCTGCCAGAAAATAGGATATGTTTATTGAATCTGTAGGTCACTTCAGCAGAGATTTTATTATAAACATGAGATGCAATTTAATTGTCGCGAAATTTGTTGAAAGAAATAAGTAAATCATCAATTATCATATTCATAATGAAGTCTTATAGAATGACTGAGGGCACATATCAAGACTTAATTTGCCGATTTTTGTTAGGTGCAAACGTTTCTAATTTATGCTCTATACAGATCATAAATGTACATGCCCCCTTCTATTACTCCTTGCATTACTAGTGAGATCTGTATATATGATGCTGCATGTATGCGAATATCACAGAAGTCGGAATATTCCTTCACTATCCTTCTAGAGGGGGCACAAGATCAGGTAGTTCTTAAAGAGAGAAGTAACTTGAGAACTTGGATGTGAAAACTTTAAGAGCTCTAGTGCCGCGAGGACCACCGTCTTTGGCACCTTCGTGTTCAATTTTATTAGGTCCCACATCTTTAAACACATGTTGGTTCTTGTGCCGTTGTAGAATCATCTTCTCCAAGTGAAATAAGCACGTTCTTTTGCTGTTGAAATGGAATTTCAGAAATATTTTCTCCAATAACTCAAATGCATCCCAGAATAGTTTAAAGTGAACCCTAACTGTTGTATACGCGAGATAGAGAATGAATGGGCTTGGAAGCTATAACTAAGTTTAAAAGAATGACCTATAAGATGGACCATTCCATCTTCACTCCCACGCAATTTGCCCCCAAACCGGTGTTTTTTTTTTTTTTTTTTTTTTTCTCCTCCGCCACTTGGGGATCCAACCGGCTTTTCCTCAAAGAATTGAAACCTCTGCCACTGATACATCCCAATGTTCGATGAGATCAGGATGATATGATCTATTGATGAATCCTTTCGCAGAAGTTTGAAGCTATTTTCTGGCTCCCGATTCGTTTAGTATTCGACCCACATAAAATAACAAGGTGTTGCCATAAAGCTGCAGTGTTGGAGTTTCGTATTGTGGGAGGAGCTTCTCGGAATGGTCTGGACTAAGATTTTAGGGCCGTATCATATTAGAATTCATATTTTTTTGAGGGATTTGAGCAGCTTAAAGATGTTTAGATATCAAGGAAAGTATGTGAATTTTTTTTGCAAGTCCAAGGTCTGGATATGAAAATTATGATAGTTCACATGATCGGGCTGCCTTGGAAGACAGCGGCCTGTTGCATGCCAATTGAAACGGCAAAAGAGTCTGCTGCACCCATCCTAATCCTGCCAGAATGGTGAATCCAAGTAGGACCTCCGATGCCATATCTGGTTTCTTTGCTGCTGTGATTTAGTCTCTATCAGGTTTATTTGTTTTTCTCTTTTATCTTCTTTCTTTGCTAAAATTTGCTCCAAAGCTCTCGAATGGATCACATTCGTTTTGGCCTGTCCTCTGCTATACGGCTTACAAGTTTCATGCAACTCATGTAAATAGTTGATCATGACTTGGTGCTCTGAGGTCGCTGCCATCTCTGTTTTCTTCTGATACAAGTAGCTGATACTGGCTGGCTGGTTTGAAATGGTTGCCATCTCTGCTTTCTTTGCTCTCTCTTGTTAGAGGTATGGATATGCGTAGGGCAGCCAGACTGAAAGTGGGAGTATACAAGATGGTTGTGCCCAGCATCATTTTAGATGAATCTGTGTGCCTGTGGTGTAGAGACAGTGATAGGAAGCCGTTGCAGCATTGTTTCGATGCGCAGGGTAGGATGCCTGAGAGTAATACAGATGGTGGGTTAAGAAATAGGAGAGATGGATCTTTCAATTGGGGAAGTCAGTTGGGGTGCCAAAGAGCCT
Organism: Isoetes taiwanensis; assembly: GCA_021234155.1. Classification (NCBI taxonomy): domain Eukaryota; kingdom Viridiplantae; phylum Streptophyta; class Lycopodiopsida; order Isoetales; family Isoetaceae; genus Isoetes; species Isoetes taiwanensis. Next base: position 11,481,241 of record JAJEKV010000029.1, on the reverse strand, counting down.
GCATCTTTTAGTGTCTTAGTTGGTGGATAGGGTAGATATGATAGTGGAAACAGCTTCCATTTAGGTCCAGAGTGTTGTGATGGAGGTGGATTGCCTGACAATGGATGGAAGGTCAGCTCTGTAAGCAGGGAATTACCAGTGGTCTATGAGGATCGTGGTCCATTTCTCTTTCCACAGCCTGCAGTAGAGAAATGCAGGATGCAAGGTAGTAGAGATGGAGGGGGAAGGTCTGGTGTTAGAGGGAGCGCACGTGGGCGAGGCAGGGGCTCATGCAAGAGAGGGAGACATGTAAGAATTTGTGAGCCAGGTGATGAGGGTTTGTAGAGGAGGAATCACATACATCACGAGGGGTGGAGGGGTGGAGGGCGAGAGAGAGGAAGGAGGAGTCGGGGTATGCGTGAAGAGCACCTGGGTGCAGACATTGCAGGGGGGCAGGAGAAGAGGGGTGGACATCCCTTCAGTTCTGGATGTGTCGGTCACAATTGTGTTTGGAGGTGCGAATGTGCCCGTTTTGTTGTATGACCGAGTTGTAGATTTTCTTGGGTGGAACCATAGTAGACCTCCAGAAATGGAAGCATTACTTAATGAATGCTCACTTCTGTGTTAAAACTGACCATCAAGCTTTACGCTATTATTCTACACAACCTGTTATGAATAAACGACAAGCAAGATGGCTTGCATTCATAGCCAACTTCCAGCCCTTTGAGATCATTTACATTCCTGGAAGTAAGAATGTAGTGGCAGATGCTCTGAGTCGAAGATCTCATGCTAATGTAATTTCAATAGTCACCACTGACTTTGCTAGCCAATTTCTATCACTTTATAAGCATGATCCAGAATTTAAGCAGGTTTTCTCTAGCTTGACTAGGAAAGAACGGAGTCAAGCGATTTCTCTCTATAAAGATTATTCTCTTCAAGGAAATCTTCTTTATTTTAAGAATCATTTATGTGTACCTAATTGTAAACCATCTCGTTCTCTTATAATTAGGGAAGCCCATGAGAAACCATATATTGCACATCCCGGTTTCTCTAAGACTTACAAACACGTGGCTTCTGTGTATTATTGGTCACACATGAAAACTGATATTGAACTTTTGTCCTTGGTGTGTCAATGCATGAAGCTTGATACTCACCGTCTTGCTGGGCTCTTACATCCATTAGATATCCCAAAGGAGAGATGGGAAATCAATATCTATGGATTTCATCACAGGACTCCCAAGAACCTTACGAAAGAATGATGCAATCTTGGTCATTGTTGACCGATTGACTAAGTTGGCACATTTTTTGCCATGTAAGAAAGCCATTACAAGATGGGAGTATACAAGATGGTTGTGCCCAGCATCATTTTAGATGAATCTGTGTGCCTGTGGTGTAGAGACAGTGATAGGAAGCCGTTGCAGCATTGTTTCGATGCGCAGGGTAGGATGCCTGAGAGTAGTACAGATGGTTAGGAGAGATGGATCTGCAATTGGGGAAGTCAGTTGGGGTGCCAAAGAGCCTGCATCTTTTAGTGTCTTAGTTGGTGGATAGGGTAGATATGATAGTGGAAATAGCTTCCGTTTAGGTCCAGAGTGTTGTGATGGAGGTGGATTGCCTGACAATGGATGGAAGGTCAGCTCTGTAAGCAGGGAATTACCAGTGGTCTATGAGGATCGTGGTCCATTTCTCTTTCCACAGCCTGCAGTAGAGAAATGCAGGATGCAAGGTAGTAGAGGTGGAGGGGGAAGGTCTGGTGTTAGAGGGAGCGCACGTGGGCGAGGCAGGGGCTCACGTGGGAGAGGGAGACATGGAAGAACTTGTGAGCCAGGTGATGAGGGTTTGCAGGAGGATCATGAGGCAAACTGCATTTCAAAGTGCACTTACACAATGTAAGTCCCGAGCAGGTTAAGATTGGCAAAGAATTATATGTTCATGCGGAATTTGGACCGAGTCAGAAAAGCATTTGGTGATTTTTGATAATAGGAACATCATGGCACGGGCTTTCCATTATCTGTTGTACCATGCTACTAGGTTCCGGACTGCCTCGTTCATCCATACAGTTAAATGCATGTTGTAAACTGCAAAGTTCAGACTGGCAAGTTCATGGGTGCTGCCAAACAATTCAGCTTATGTATCATTGGAACGAGTGCAAGCGACATGGCGAATAATGTTTGCACCTGAGCAATGTGCTTATAAGGACGTGAGGATGGCTTTGTTTGGCAGCCAACCAAGAATTGTACCGATTGAGAAAATTGGCAAAAGGAAGAAGCGTATGTGGGATAGGCCGAGCACATTCAAGGATTGGGAGAAGGGCGAAGATGGTGGCAATAGTCGCATGATTTTGTTTATGCAGATAGTAGAGTAGACACCCCATCTCCGTGATTTGACTTCCCTCGATTCTGAATTTTTTTTCCTTTGGATATGCATGACCTGAATTTCGATGTTCTGCGTGACTGATAGTGTGTGCTTGATAGCAATTTTTCCCTCACGTATTACTAACTACTCTATTCTTTGTAAGTAAGTGCAAGCAATGAAAGGTCCGTCGGTGGAGTCTGTTGAAGTTATTGTTTTGAGTGACGGCTCAATGATTCAATGACGAATGACGGGCCGGTCATTTGTGGAATCGAAAAGGGTGGAGGAGCTGAATAATGTGATGAGCGGTCTACAGAAGGCAGAGGAGTCCATTAGGGAGGTGTGTGAGGCTGTAGAGAAGCTTCGATTCACGCTTGCAGAGACTTTAGATCGTATTCAAGCTGGCATGGAACTTCTAGAGAGGCGTGGAGTGAATTCCATCATACTAGAGGTTCGTCTCTTATGCCCACATTTGAACCTGCGTAAGGGGCTTTTGCTCAAGGAGCTCCGTGAACTTGATGTACTTAGGTGCAGACATGATCCTAGTATTGGGTGCTCCAAGAAAAGGAATTTGGCGAAATAGGGAGCTTCTAGAGGCTTGTATATATTCTTGTTGTGCTGCCTTTTTTGTGCTGTAATCCGTTGTGTTGGAATATGAATAACTATGTAATGGTGATGTACAGAGTTTTTAATATTAATATGATGGTGAATTTAATGAATGCTGAAACTTCATGTTGACATGTTTGAAAGTGACCTTAGGAAGTGGCAAAATATTTTTTTTGCAAAAAGATGGCCGTTGATTTGGCATCATGCCCGGCATATGCTGGAGATCACGGCTCATATTGAATCCTAAATGAAACCCATATGGCATATGCTAGAGGTCAACGGTTCATATTGAATCCCCAAAAATGAAACCCATTTGGGATATAATATGAACCGTTGATCTCCAGCATATGCCGGGCATGATGCCAAATTAAGGGCCAACATCTTTTTGCAAAAAAAAAATGTTTTGCCACTTCCTAAGGTCACTTTCAAACATGTCAACATGTCAGCATTCATTAAATTTCAAACCTTTGCACATCTCCACCATTACATAATTATTCACATTCCAACACAACGGATTACAGCACAAAAAAGGCAGCACACAAGAATATATACAAGCTTTTAGAAGCTCCTTATTCCGCTAGATTCCTTTTCTTGGAGCACCCAATACTAGGATCGTGGCTGCGCCAAAATGCATCAAGTTCACGGAGCTCCTTGAGCAAAAAACCCTCTACACAGTTCAAATGTGGGCGTTTTAGCTATGATGGAATTCACTCCATGCCTCTCTAGAAGTTCCATGCCTTGAATACGATCTAAAGTCTCTGCAAGCGCGAATCCAAGCTTCTCCACAGCCTCACTCACCTCTCTAATAGACTTCTCTGCTCATCACGTTATTCAGCTCCTCCACCCTTTCAGATTCCACAAATGACCGTCCGTCTGATACTGAATCATTGAAGCTGTTACTCAAAACAATAACTTCAACAACTCCACCATCGACGGACCTTTCATTGCTTGCACTTACTTACAAAGAATAGAGAAGTTCGTAATACGCAAGAAAGATTGCTATCAAGCACACACTATCAATTCACGCAACATCGAAATTCCAGTCATGCATATCTAAAAGAATAAATTCAGAATCAGAAAGTGGAATCTCCGGAAACGGGGGGTCTACCCCACTGTCTGCATAAATAAAATCATCTGCACTATTGCCACCTTCTTCGCCCTCCTACCCATCCTTAAATGTGCCTGGCCTATCCCACATACACCAATTTTCTCAACCGGCACAATTCCTAGTTGGCTGCCAAACAAAGCCATCCTCACGTCCTTGTAAGGACATCGCTCATGTGCAAGCATTATTTGTCATGCCGCTTGCACCCGTTCCAATGATACATAAGCTGAATTGTTTGGCAGCACCCATGTTCTTGCCAGTTTGAACTTTGTAGTTTGCAACATGCATTTAACTGTATGGATGAACGAGGCGGTCCAAAACCTGCCAGCATAGTACAACAGATAATGGAAAGCTCGTGCCATGATGTTTCTATTTATCAAGGATCACCAAATGCTTTACATCTCCAGCTCCGTACAGAGCATATATTTCTTTGTCAATCTTAACTGTGCAAGTGCACTTTGAAATGCAGGTTGCCCAGATCTTTCAAGCAATAGCCAACTATCCCTTCGAAACAATGGAGCATGCTTCCTGCAAGGGCTTTACATAAAATCATGGCTCCCGCAGGTCTACTATGGTTCCACTCAAGAAAATTCTTGATCCTGACGTCTACACTCGATGGTGCTTTCGCATGCAACCGAAACACCGCTTGCACATGCAAATGATCTAAAGAAGATCTTCTCTCGAGTGCTACAATACCAGCTTTGCAGTTTTGCTTCGTGAAGTCTACAACTCGGTCTTACAACAAACGGGCACATCCGCACCTCTAAACACAATTGTGACCGACACATCCAGAACTGAAGGGATGTCCACAACCTCTTCTCCCGCCCCCCTGCAATGTCTGCACCCAGATGCTCTTCAAGCATACCCCTACTCCTCCTTCCTCTCCCTCGCCCTCGTTTTGCACCTCCACCCCTCGTGATGTATGTGATTCCCTCTCCCTCAGCTTCTTCTACATGATCCTCCTGCAAACCCTCATCACCTGGCTCACAAGTTCTTCCATGTCTCCCTCTCCCACGTGAGCCCCCCCCGCCCCACGGCGCTCCTTCTAATACCGCACCTGCCCCGGCCCACCTCTACCACCTTGTATCCTGCATTTCTCTCTGCAGCCGTGGAAAGAGAAATGGGCCACGATCCTCATAGACCACTGCTAATCCCTGCTTACACAACTAGCCTTCTTCCCATTGTCAGGCAATCCACCTCTATCACAACACTCCGGACCTAAACCGAAGTTGTTCCCGCGATCATATCTACCATGTCCACCAACTAAGACGCTGAAAGATGCAAGCTCTCCCCACCCCAACTGACCTCCCCAATTGCAGATCCATCTCTCCTATTCCTTAGCCCACCATCTGTACTACTCTCATGCATCCTACCCTGCGCATCGAGACAATGCTGCGACGGCTTCTCATCACTGCCTCTATATCACAAGCACACAGATTCATCTAAAACGATGCTGGGCACAGCCATCTTGTGTACTCTCACTTTCAGTCTGGCTGCCCTACGCATATCCATACCTCAAACAAGAGAGAGCAAAGAAAGCAGAGATGGCAACCATTTCAAACCAGCCAGCAGTATCGGCTACTTGTATCAGAAGAAAACAGAGACGGCAACGACCTCAGAGTCACGAGCCATGATCAGCTATTTACATGAGTTGTCTGAAATGTGTAAGCCATAAAGCAGAGGACAGATCAAAACAAATGTGATCCATTCGAGGGCTTTGGAGCAGACTTTAGCAAAGAAAGAAGATAAAAGAGAAAAAGAAATAGACCTGACAGAGACTAAACCACAGCAGCAAAGAAACCAGATATGGTATCGAAGGTCCTACCTGGATTCACCATTCCGAGAGGATGAGGATAGGCACAGCAAACTCTCTTGCCGTTTCAATTGGCATGCAACAGGACGCTGTCTTCCAAGGTAGCCCGATCATGTGAACTATCAGAATTTCCATATCCAGACCTTGGACTTGCCCAAAAAAATTCACATACGTTCCTTCCTTGACATCTACCTTGACATCTAATGTCAACATCTTTAAGCTGCTCAAATCCCTCCAAAAATACGACTTCTGATACGATACGGCCCTAAAATCTTAATCCAAACCATTCTGAGAAGCTCCTCCCACAATACGAAAGTCAAATATTGCAGGTTTATCACTATAAATAGCAAATATTTAAATAAAATTACGAATATGTATATCATCATTACCATCTTTTACATGTTCAAATAAATGTTTAAATAAGACCTGATTTTAGAGCTCCAACAAAAGGAAATACTTGAAGCTTATTACATTGATGATGAGCTGAAAATTTGATTTCTGCATTTTGATCCACATCTCTCAATCTTCTTGCAAGGATTGAAAATTCAGACTAATACTTTAAATACTTCAAAGGCATCTTTAGTATTCTCTGCATCAAAATTTCTGCATTGGCCTTCTTCAATTATTACAAGATCCCTCAAAGCTAAACCTGGCACAACAATTAATGATAGTATCTTAACTTTAAACAACTTTCTGCCTTTTAGGAGGTTCAAATAGTTGTTAAATTCAATCCTTGTGCTTGATCTCCATGGCCATGATCTGTGATTAAACTACTATACATAGGCACTCGATCTTCTTTCATTTGTGATAATGCTCAGAACCAACAAAAAGGTGCCATATAAGAATCAGATCATGGCCAAGCATGAAATCACTCATTGTATGCCAACGAAACATGCAAATACATCTTCTGTAAAAATGCATTTCAAGATTAATTTCCTCGTAGAGGATTGTTGCTAAGCATCTAAAATTCCAGATCCTTCATAACCTGATAACTTATGGTTGGAGTCAGCCTTTTGCCTAGCATCAAACAACATATTGGAGGTGGTAGTGCCTACAAGATATGCAGCAAGGCCAGCTGTAGCCAATAAGGCTTTTGTATGCAAACATGTCCCTGCTTGACATACTACGATATATGGACTTGATTCAAACATATGGCCTGATGGGTAGCCATCTAAAACAGCAAAAAAAGGTAGCGCATCAAGTTCTTTAAGCACCATCTACAGTCGCATTAATAAAAACAATCTTTCATTGTTACATCCTCATCATTTACTGAAAAAGTTTATAGAAGCCTTGTATAGCCACATAAATACCTTCGCATGAACTCTTGGGACTAGAAAATCAGAGCTACTGACCGTTCTAGGCTCTTGTGAAAAGACGAAACTGGAAACAACCCTGCATCAAAAGGAAAATGTTTATATGAGTAACCACAGGAAGCATATGCATTCTGCTATACAATACAAAAAGAAAACAGGCACGCATATAACCTCACCTGACCGAAACCCAGGTAGCTAAAGCATTCTCTAGATTGAAATAGGAAGTCAGGCAGCTTCTTCATTTTGTATTTATTTGTAAAAAAGATGCATTTCTGAACAATCAATTGCTCCTCTCAAAGAAGAGACAAGCAAAATTTTAAGGCTGATTAGGAGTAAACAATTATATGTACTAAACGTGAAGCCGTCCACCACCTATTATTCTCAAGATGCAAATGGAACTAACTTATAGAAGCTGGCGTACATTGGACTATGCTAACAAAATGTCCAAAAAAAAATGAGCTGCTTTATCTCACTTGGATAAGGAAACTTAACATAGTACCAAATTTAAACATGCTTTGTATGCAATGTCCATTCCAAATAGAGTGAAGATGTCCATGTTAAAAACACCTATACCTCTCGAAGAGAAAAGTCATACCATGTGATTTTGCAATCCAAAGACAAGATCACACTTGCTTAAGATCAAAAGGATCATTGTTTTTAGTGATTGGAGGGTAATGATCTTGGAAGGCACAATTTGGTCACCTTTGGTGTGGAACACAATCTTGAAAGAAGCACATGCATAGGCTTTGATTCTTGCCTTGCGGAATAATTGTGTAATAGAGGTGAACAAAAGCTCCATGATGTAACCTATTATGCATAATGAGAGGTTATGCAACATCTATGTATTTTGAAAACAATGTTCACATTATTTTCTAAGTAGAGAGAGAAAAACATCTTAAAAGAAACTACTTGCCCGGATAAAGCGATATCTTAGAGAAATCTCTTACCGATTATGGAAGCAAAATATGGTTGTAGTTTTTCATGAGATCTTCAAACAATCGGCACCATATATTTCAGAAACATGTAGCACAGCAAGGGATGCAAAGAATCATGTTTTGATCTCGATCATGTGCAAACTAATGGGTCGATGAGTTTAAAAAGTCCATATGGGTGAGAATAAGCCGAAAAGTTTTCAATCAAAACCCGCAATATGTGTCAAGGTTTGTAGCATCGAACTACATTGCGACTTTGCGCCTATCACCAATAGTTCTTCTCCCCCACTGCCCCAATCATTTTTACTTCTTCCTTTCCTCCACTTTTTCCGTGTATCAATACAATTATCCTTCCAAGAATTTTTTGACCATTATCGCCCTTCCGCATTTTCCTCTCACACTTTTCATGTCCGCCTTTTACAACTTTAGTTATCTTTCCTCTCATAAGAGTTCTTCTATCTCCAAAATTTTTCAGATTTACCATTACCCCAAATTATGATTGCCCTTGTAAGAATCCTTTCGTCCATTGCTCCATCCAAAGACTCCCACAATTGGTTGCTGCCTTATTTTCATTGCTCCAAGTATTATTATTTTTGGGAGCACCAAAGATTGCTCAATACTTTCGCCTCTTTCCGAGATCCACTCGACCTCACTTAAGAACTATCATTTTTGCTGTTAGTTTGCGCTACATTCCAGTTTTTGGCTTTAGCTCCACCTTCATCTTTCCATCCCTCTCTACAATACCCACATGCATCGAACATATATTAATTTTGAAGCTTAGGAGCCAGCTCCTCTATATGAAAAGGGGACTAGGAAGAAATAACGGGCACTAGATAGAAAGGTAATCAATCCATCTCACGCTTGGTGATCTCGAAGTATTCGAGCTCAATCAGAGCTAAAGGCAAGCAGCGCATCTCACGCTTTGTGATCTAAGTATGCGAGGTCGGTCGATCAGAGCTGCTGTTTTGAGAGAATACGGGCTGCAATAGCTTGTTCTGGTGTGTACACAGGTTTTGTGGGCTCTAAAAGCAGCCGTAGATTTTTACTTAAATATTAAATCTTAAATATTAATAATAAAACTTCCTCAACCTTAGATATTAATAATAGATATAATTTAACAAGTACTCAAAAAGAGTTATGAAAGCAAGTCCACATCTAGAAAAGTTACAGTGAAGCAGATTCAGTTTATCAAAGGCATTGTACATAGGGCCTTTATTCTGTTCATATCTTCGCCGTATTCATCCACTATAGTCTTGATGATAATGTCACCATATATGTCCCAAGAGTCATCCAACTTATGCTCCTTTTATGTAATTGGCAAAATCTGGTGCATATTTCAACCCTACCAATCAAATAAGAAGGACAGATGGTTGTCGCGTTTCTATCAAAAAAAATCCATAGTGGCACACAAACATAACTTTCTTTGTTGAAAAGAGCTTTGTGCTTAGACTCAAACACACCACGAAGTCGACCATTGTATTTAGGATATTCAATGACAATACTATCCATAGGTACTACTTGAGGGGTTACACCAACCTAATTTGTATAAGGAAGTCCCCAACATCTCTTTTTCCATAAACATGTTTAAATTTTGGGATGCCATCTTCATAGAGCTTGTCCAAAATTGATGTTATGATATCTAAGGGAAGAGTTGACCATATGGCCAAATCCCAATGAAAGGAGGCATATTGAAGCATTGCTTTCATTGTTGGTCCGGTAAGAAGAAAACTCCATGTTCTCAGAATTATGGGCTTGTAAGAGGAAATATTGATTCCCTGAGTTCTATAAAAAGTAACCCGTAACACCTTGGATCTCAAATATTAGGAGTCCCGTAAGGAAGCAAAATATAATTAACATACAAGAGCACTAGGATTGCAACCATTCATTGATTACATTATCAAGATTACATAAAGCCAAATGGCTTAGTGTTGTTTCCAATAAGAAAAAGCCAATTGGCCTCATTTGATAAAGAGTTATAAAGAAGTTAAGCACTACCACGCTTCTTTGCGAAGGTGCTAGTAGTGCCTGTTTCGGCGAGATGGCTCTTATAATTAATCATAGCCTTAATGAGCACATGTCTCTGGACTGTATGCGCATTCGCATCAAACCAATCAAGAGAATCGAAAAGAATGAAAACAAATAGTTTTCGTAATCAAATATTATATAAAAAGCAATTGTTGATATGTTATCTCACCATGCTTTAGCCGCACTGGCATCCACAAAGGCTTGCATATAAACCCATGACATAAAGACCACGTGAGGCCAGGTCACCTTGTTGTGGAACCTCGTGTCTAATTTCTTTCAGACCAATTCTTCACATAAATATCAATCTTACGAAACTGAATTAGTCAATGCCAGAATGATATCTTTATGAAGCCCGCATAGAAAATAACATCAAATTATGCAGCATTACACTGAATTAATAGTGAGTGCACTTACATCATAACCATCCTCGTGTCAACCCGCACATTCTTTAGCGAAGTTCGTAATAAGGATGCCGAGAAGACAAAGGGTGTGCCGCTACGCTTCTTGGCCTTATCTAAAACAATGATGACCAATGCATGGTGCATAGGATCCTCAATCTGATTGGAATCATAATGTAATCGGGCATTTGCTCAATATGATTCCCCAAGCCCTTTTGAACTACCCAATCCAATCCGCACCGCACATCGGTTGCATCGATGACAATTTGTTAAAGGTCGCTTCAGAGGGCTAAGAAATTCTCCGAGGGAAGAAAAATGCATCACGCCATTTGTCGCATAATGCTAATCGATACCTATTCACAAAGCAAGTGAGGTTAGAGTTCAGTAGTTAACCATAATGCAAAAAAAAAAGAATCTGATCAAGTTACCTTCCAAATATGTCTATATGCCTTGGACATGTGCCTGTCTCAAAGACCTTCCACACAATATTTAGTCACCTTGATTAGAGGCTTTTGTCGAAAGGGTAGCATGGAACTATTTTCAACAAGCTCTCCGTGTCTCTCAAACCAAACTTGCATTATTGAGAGACAAATGAATTGCAACTACAACAGAATCTTACTTACTCTCCGTCTTCCTCCATCTCCGGATCGGCACCTTTCGGATGATGTTTGGCTTCTAGTCCCAAGTGTCATCATAAAATTGTTCGGGATATTACACTTTAAAAGCTTCAACTAACATAATAAATATTCACCTTTTTGGTTGAAGTTGTATTTTGCTTTTGGACCTTCCTTTTTTCTTGTCTCCGCTTCTCCTGCTTAACAACCTTGGTCTCCTCAACCTTGGTTTCCTATGTCATCAACCTTAGTGGCCTCAATCTTAGTGGCCTCAACCTTTGTTTCCTCAGCCTTTGTTTCCCTGGTTCGCTTTCCTCCACCGCCACATCATCCTTTTGGATCTCTTGTACCTCCACCATCTCTTCCTCTCCCTTAATATGGCTACTATCCTCTATCTTTTCAATGGTTGCCCTCGAACAAAGGTCGCTAAGATTCACCAATTTCCAACACACGCATAAATGAGTCACCAAAGTTAATCAAGATTGTGAATCCTAATTTTGTTAATGGTATACCTGTTGAATCATCACTCATCAAAGATTTTCATTCTATCGTTGAAATGATGGCATTGGCTTAATAGGTTTCCAAATTGGTTTCTCTGGAAATTTATATTGTGAAGAAAGACCTGAGGAATCTGGAACTTTATACTGTGAAGAAAAACTTGAAGAACCTACAAAAAATGGTGTTTAATAATTGCAGTACACACAAGCAAAAAGAAGATGCAACATACCCCAAAAGATTAACTACACGCCTTCGCTTTTAACTTTTCAACCTCTCGCATAATCCACAAATGTTCGAATCGGTATGCTCGTGGCTTATATGGAATTCCAAGTGACATATCAAGCTCATATGACATGAAAATTAAATTCCAGGGATTGTAAATCAATCAAATGTGATATTTACTTACATGTATCCGAGGACTTCACTGGTACCTCAAGCTCTTCCTCAAAAGACTTTACAAGGTTTACAGGTGATGCCCATGTAGAAGTATTTCCCAAATCCTCCGACCTTCAGTCAAATCCAATACCTTGGAAGAAAGTGTTGTTGGCTTTTCATCACCATCTACAATAGAGAGTAGAAAAAGACTTGAGATAAGAAAAGGAATATGCATGATTAACAAGACTACAATATCATACCCTTTTCTCGTTTCCTTATGCTACCAAAATCACCGCATCACCAAACATTGAGTATATCGATCATCACTAAGAAATGTATTCTTAATGTACCTACAAGTACCCATCGAAAAAATTAACCGACAATGTACTCTAATGTATCCATCCGCTAATGTACTGATTTATCAAGTAAATGTACTCAATGTAATCGTTGAAATGTAATTGAATGTACTGAAATTCATTGTTCAAGTACAATCAATGTAAACAAATCTATCGATATTGTACTCAGCCTAATCGATGAGTCTTGAAGTATTCAATAACAACTCAAAATGTAATTTTGACAAAGAATAATAGCAATGTATCTCATCAATTGCTATACTATACGCTTCTCAATAACAAGTAATTAGCTACCTACATTATCGAAGCTGATGTGCACATGAAATTAAAAACTCTCATCTTTAAAAAATAAGTAGTCTATTTGGCGATTATACATGATCAACCCACATTATCCAACTACAAAAACTATGTATCTAAATACTCAATATAAATGCAAGCCTAAAACCTTCATGCAAAAAAATAACTATTAAAATAAGAAAAGAAATTGTAATTCAAATGTACATGTACTAACCTTTTGTTGCAAGCAATTCAAGTGCTACAGTGCAAATTGCTATTCCATGAGCAAATGATCAACACATGAGATCTTTGTGCTAGCAAGATAGGATATACACAGCAGACAATAAGGGTGTTCCAGGGTGCCGTAACCACCGGATTCACACCAAAAGATTGTTCACAATATGTACATGAAGAAAAAGGTGAAGAATAACTGATCTCGCAAGAATTGTAGACCGGAGAGGAGGGGGCTGTAAAGTAAGGATCGAGGAATGTTCTAAAATTCCCCGAAGTTCCATAATTTTTTTTCTCTCGCCTCACCGAAAGCTCATATCAATAGATGTAGCTTCAATCTTTGCATCTACATGTTTCAATTCGGTAAGATTCATGTCAATATGCTTCGGAGCTCACCCGATCCCCGCATTCTAGAGTCCTTTTGCTCGATAGCATCCTCAACTTTCCATTTTAGGTGCTGAAATCTTATTGCACTTTCGATGTTTGGTCCAGCTTTTGATTGTTGATCCTCCAATGCTGCCATTTTTGCTTCAACATTCCTCTCTCGCTTCCCGGACCAACCTAATATAAACCGCTCTCCCCTTCCTTGTGTTTCAATGTATCAAGGATCTCTTGCCTTCTTTCCTTTAGCTCGCTTAATTTCTTGCTTAAAGATGTTTTCACAATAGATCACTGTTCTGAAGTTAACAAAACTTCTAATTGCTCCTTTGTGTAACTCTTAGTGAAGTTCTTGGGGCTTTGCATTTGCATTGCTAGATTTTAATTGCCACCACCTCACTAGATAGATCGTAATCCTTTTGCTTTCGGGATCGGCCCATGCTTTGACATCTTCCCAAATTATTCGCACCTTTCGGATGCAATGCAAATGCCCTTATGGCACGAGGGACATAGTGATTCATAACATCTTTTCTTCCAAAAGCAAATTCATACCATTTGCGTAATTCTTTCATCACTTGATATCAATTTGCCATCCTTATAGCCATACCTGCTTGGTGCTTCATCACCCCATATCTCTTACCATAGCATCATAATCGCCAGAAACATCACAAAATTCAGTTGTCCGAGTCTGCCTTACGTAAAACCCGTATCATCGAGGTAAAATTTCCCTTTGGCATGCTTAACTTGAAGCTTTCTTATTTGCCGGAGGCTTTCCCGGCCCTTGGAGACTTTCTTGAACCCTTGATTGGTGTCTTTTTGGGGTCTTTGCCATGTTCACAAAGCATCTAAAATGAACAAAGCAACAAATTTGATTTTATAAGATGAAATATTTGAAGATCGACCTTAAACCAAACGCATTGTTTATATTCATGTTAAACCTAAAAATACCGCTGATTTTTAATCCATAGAACCAGCTTCAAGTATTTTGAATTCATTTTCTGACCAAATCACGTAAAATTAAAACTACAAAATAAAGAAAACAAAACTTACGGGCGATCACACGGATATGCAAAGGTTCGAAATGGTTCAAACGATCTAGCAAAGGCCAATTTTCGTAAAAACAAACCAATTCTTGCTCCACCTATTAGCCAAGAAACGGGGAACAAAATGGAGGGAATTTTGGTACACCTCGAATAATGACATTTTTCTTTAATGATGGCAATCAAAAACTTGTTATAAATTAAAATACATAACGTTATATGTAATGTATTCGAATGGCCCTTTTTTTTTATCACCTAACGCGTTTATACCCTATAATGCTCAGTAGGCTCGATTTTCTAGTCCCAAGAGTTCATGTGAAGGTATTTATGTGGCTATACAAGGCTTCTATAAATTTTTTCAAGAATGATGAGGATGTAACAATGAAAGATTGTTTTTATTAATGCGAATCAGATGGTGCTTAAAGAACTTGATGCGCTTACCTTTTTTTTTCGTTTTAGATGGCTACCCATCGTGCCATATGTTTGAATCAAGTCCATATATCGTAGTATGTCAAGCAGGACATGTTTGCATACAAAAGCCTTATTGGCTACAAATGGCCTTGCCAGACATGTCTTGTAGGCACTACCACCTCCAATATGTTGTTTGATGCTAGGCAAAAGGTCGACTCCAACCATAAGTTATCGTTATGAAGGATCCGAATTTTAGATGCTTAGCAAAGAATCCTCTACAAGGAAATTAATCTTGAAATGCATTTTTTGTAAGATGTATTTGCATGTTTCTGGTGGCATACAATGAGTGATTTCATGCTTGGCCATGATCTGATTCTTATATGGCACCTTTTTGTTGGTTCCGAAAGCATTATCACAAATGAAAGAAGATCGAAAGCCTATGTATAGTAGTTTAATCAATGCATCATGGCCATGGAGATCAAGCACAAGGATTGAATTTAACAACTATTTGAACCTCCTAAAAGGCGTAAAGTTGTTTAAAGTTAAGATACTATCATTAATTGTTGTGCCGTGTTTAGCTTTGAGGGATCTTGTAATAATTGAAGAAGGCCAATGCAGAAATTTTGATGCAGAAATACTAAAGATGCCTTTGAAGTATTTAAAGTATTAGTCTGAATTTTCAATCCTTGCAAGAAGGTTGAGAGATGTGGATCAAAATGCAGAATCAAATTTTCAGCTCATCATCAATGTAATAAGCTTCAAGTATTTCCTTTTGTTGGAGCTCTAAAATCGTCTTATTTAAACATTTATTTGAACATGTAAAAGATGGTAATGATGATATACATATTCGTAATTTTATTTAAATATTTGCTATTTATAGTGATAAACCCGCAATATTTGACTTTCAGATTGGGGAGGAGCTTCTCGTAATGGTTTGGATTAAGATTTTAAGGTCGTATCGTATCGTAAGTCATATTTTGGAGGGATTTGAGCAGCTTAAAGATGTTGACATTAGATGTCAAGGTAGATGTCAAGGAAGGAACGTGATGTGAATTTTTGGGCAAGTCCAAGGTCCGATATGGAAATTCGAGATAGTTCACATGATCGGGCTACCTTGGAAGACAAATAACCCGTTGCATGCCAATTGAAACGGGCAAGAGAGTTTGTCGTGTTTATCCTCATCCTCTAATGGTGAATCCGTGTAGGACCTTCTCATAC
Organism: Isoetes taiwanensis; assembly: GCA_021234155.1. NCBI lineage: Eukaryota > Viridiplantae > Streptophyta > Lycopodiopsida > Isoetales > Isoetaceae > Isoetes > Isoetes taiwanensis. The sequence continues at coordinate 11,465,324 of JAJEKV010000029.1, read as the reverse complement.
CATATCCGGTTTCTTTGTCGGGCCGTGGGTTTAGTCTCACGTCTATTTCTTTTTTCTATTTTATCTTCTTTCTTTGCTAAAGTCCGCCCAAAAAGCCCTCGAATGGATCACATTTGTTTTGATCTGTCCCTTCCCGCTTTATGGCTTACGTGCCTTCGCACAACTCATGTAAATAGCTGATCATGGCTCGTGGACTCGAGGTCGCTGTCGCCGCCTTTCTTTCCTCGATACAAGTAGCCGACACCGCTGGCTGGTTTGAAATGGTTGCCATCTCGCTTTGCTCTCTTTGTTTGAGGTATGGATATGCGAGGGGCAGCCAGACCAAAGTGAGAGTACACAAGATGGATGCCCAAAGATCATTTTAGATGAATCTGTGTGCTTGTGATATAGAGGCAGTGATGAGAAGCCGTCGCAGCATTGTCTCGATGCGCAGGGTAGGATGCATGAGAGTAGTACAGATGGTGGGCTAAGGAATAGGAGAGATGGATCTGCAATTGGGGAGGTCAGTTGGGGTGGGGAGAGCTTGCATCTTTCAAATGGCCTTAGTTGGTGGACATGGTAGATATGATCAAGGAACAACTTCGGTTTAGGTCCGGAGTGTTGTGATAGAGGTGGATTGCCTGACAATGGGAAGAAGGCTAGTTGTGTAAGCAGGGATTAGCAGTGGTCTATGAGGATCGTGGCCCATTTCTCTTTCCACAGCCTGCAGTAGAGAAATGCAGGATACAAGGTGGTAGAGGTGGACGGGGCAGGTCTGGTATTAGAAGGAGCGCACGTGGGCGAGGCAGGGGCTCACGTGGGAGAGGGAGACATGGAAGAACTTGTGAGCCAGGTGATGAGGGTTTGCAGGAGGATCATGTAGAAGAAGCTGAGGGAGAGGGAATCACATACATCACGAGGGGTGGAGGTGCAAAACGAGGGCGAGGGAGAGGAAGGAGGAGTAGGGGTATGCTTGAAGAGCATCTGGGTGCAGACATTGCAGGGGGGGCGGGAGAAGAGGTTGTGGACATCCCTTCGCCTCGGATGTGTCCTCACAATTGTGTTTAGAGGTGCGGATGTGCCCGCTTTGTTGTAAGACCGAGTTGTAGACTTCATGAAGCAAACCGCAAAGCTGGTATTGTAGCACCTCGAGAGAAGATCTTCTTTAGATCATTTGCATGTGCAAGCGGTGTTTCGGTTGCATGCGAAAGCACCATCGAGTGTAGACGTCAGGATCAAGAATTTTCTTGAGTGGAACCATAGTAGACCTGCACGGGAGCCATGATTTTATGTAAAGCCCTTGCAGGAAGCATGCTCCATTGTTTCGAAGGGATAGTTGGCTATTGCTTGAAAGATCTGGGCAACCTGCATTTCAAAGTGCACTTGCACAGTTAAGATTGACAAAGAAATATATGCTCGCGACGGAGTCGGAGATGTAAAGCATTTGGTGATCCTTGATAAATAGAAACATCATGGCACGAGCTTTCCATTATCTGTTGTACTATGCTGGCAGGTTTTGGACCGCCTCGTTCATCCATACAGTTAAATGCATGTTGCAAACTACAAAGTTCAAACTGGCAAGAACATGGGTGCTGCCAAACAATTCAGCTTATGTATCATTGGAACGGGTGCAAGCGGCATGACAAATAATGCTTGCACATGAGCGATGTGCTTACAAGGACGTGAGGATGGCTTTGTTTGGCAGCCAACCAGGAATTGTGCCTGCCATGGAGAAAATTGGTGTATGTGGGATAGGCCGCACATTTAAGGATGGGTAGGAGGGCGAAGAAGGTGGCAATAGTGCAGATGATTTTATTTATGCGGACAGTGGGGTAGACCCCCCGTTTCCGGAGATTCCACTTTCTGATTCTGAATTTATTCTTTTAGATATGCATGACCGAATTTCATGTTGCGAATTGATAGTGTGTGCTTGATAGCAATCTTTCTTGCGTATTACGAACGTCTCTATTCTTTGTAAGTAAGTGCAAGCAATGAAAGGTCCGTCGATGGTGGAGTTGTTGAAGTTATTGTTTTGAGTAACAGCTTCAATGATTCAGTATCAGACGGACGGTCATTTGTGGAATCTGAAAGGGTGGAGGAGTCAATAACGTGATGAGCGTAGAAGTCTATTAGAGAGGTGAGTGAGGCTGTGGAGAAGCTTGGATTCGCGCTTGCAGAGACTTTAGATCGTATTCAAGGCATGGAACTTCTAGAGAGGCATGGAGTGAATTCCATCATAGGCTGGTCTCTTACGCCCACATTTGAACCTGTGTAGAGGGCTTTTGCTCAAGGAGCTCCGTGAACTTGATGCATTTTGGCGCAGCCACGATCCTAGTATTGGGTGCTCCAAGAAAAGGAATCTAGCGGAATAAGGAGCTTCTAAAAGCTTGTATATATTCTTAGTGTGTCGCCTTTTTTTGTCTTTGTAATCCGTTGTGTTGGAATGTGAATAATTATGTAATGGTGGAGATGTGCAAAGGTTTGAAATTTAATGAATGCTGACATGTTGACATGTTTGAAAGTGACCTTAGGAAGTGGCAAAACATTTTTTTTTTTCAAAAAGATGTTGGCCCTTAATTTGGCATCATGCTTGGATATGTTTGAGATCAACGGCTCATATTATATCCCAAATGGGTTTCATTTTTTGGGGATTCAATATGAACCGTTGACCTATAGCATATGCCATATGGGTTTCATTTAGGATTCAATATGAGCTGTGATCTCCAAAGATATGCCGGCATGATGCCAAATCAATCGGCCATCTTTTTGCAAAAAAATATTTTGCCACTTCCTAAGGTCACTTTCAAACATGTCAACATGAAGTTTCAAAGATTTCATTAAATTCACCATCATATTAATATTAAAAACTCTGTACATCACCATTACATAGTTATTCATATTCCAACACAACGGATTACAGCACAAAAAAGGCAGCACAACAAGAATATATACAAGCCTCTAGAAGCTCCCTATTTCGCCAAATTCCTTTTCTTGGAGCACCCAATACTAGGATCATGTCTGCACCTAAGTACAGCAAGTTCACGGAGTTGTTTAAAGTTAAGATACTATCATTAATTGTTGTGCCAGGTTTAGCTTTGAGGGATCTTGTAATAATTGAAGAAGGCCAATGCAGAAATTTTGATGCAGAGAATACTAAAGATGCCTTTGAAGTATTTAAAGTATTAGTCTGAATTTTCAATCCTTGCAAGAAGGTTGAGAGATGTGGATCAAAATGCAGAAATCAAATTTTCAGCTCATCATCAATGTAATAAGCTTCAAGTATTTCCTTTTGTTGGAGCTCTAAAATCAGGTCTTATTTAAACATTTATTTGAACATGTAAAAGATGGTAATGATGATATACATATTCGTAATTTTATTTAAATATTTGCTATTTATAGTGATAAACCTGCAATATTTGACTTTCGATTGGGGAGGAGCTTCTCGTAATGGTTTGGATTAAGATTTTAGGGCCGTGTCGTGATCGAAGTCGATTTTTGGAGGGATTTGAGCAGCTTAAAGATGTTGACATTAGATGTCAAGGTAGATGTCAAGGAAGGAACGTATGTGAATTTTTTTGGGCAAGTCCAAGGTTTGGATATGGAAATTCTGATAGTTCACATGATCGGGCTACCTTGGAAGACAAATGCCCCGTTGCATGCCAATTGAAACGGCAAGAGAGTTTGTCAGGTTATCCTCATCCCCGCCGGAATGGTGAATCCGTGGGACCTTCGATGTCATATCTTTCTTTGTCACTGTGGTTTAGTCTCTGTCGTCTATTTGTTTTTCTTTTTATCTTCTTTCTTTGCTAAAGTCCGCTCCAAAGCCCCTCAATGGATCACATTTGTTTTGATTTGTCCTCTACTTTACGGGCCACAGTTTGCATAACTCATGTAAATAACTCGATCATGGCTCGTGGACTCGAGGTCGCTGTCGCCTTTTTCTTTTCTTCTGATACAAGTAGCCAATACTACCGAACAGATGGAAGGCAAAGGAACACTGCAGATGCAAGGCAGAGGGACACCATAGATGGACGACAAAGGGACACCAGAGCCTCCGACTACCGGAAGAAGGTAGATTCTCGCGACGGGCAATGTGTGACGCCCCACGCTAAAACATACGGCGCACAACCGTACACTTGGCGGAAATCCCCGTCCGCTCATCAACCGCACAGCCCCTCCACAATCCCGCGACTGAATTCTCCGTGGTGCGGAAGGGGACACGGAGGGTGTCTTCCCCGCGCCTTTCCCTATGGGCTCCTATCACAAATGAAGCATAACACGCCGAACTAGCAATACAATACAATATGCTACCGAGGGGTAGGTCAATCGCATATCCATAGATGCAAAGAACATAATCATATGCCATAAAACATGAGAGGTCCTACCCGTGGGTCTCGACACGAAAAAGGAAGTCGACCGACCGATAGGCCTCAAGATAGAGCGTAATCAATCATAACAATGGCGGGCTGGCATAAGACAATGGCTAGGGTTGACTCACTCCATCCGCCCCTCCCGCATACATACTTTGCAGATGGGCTAGATCGTTGCGGGCATGACTCTAACCTCCCGGATATGCAATCCCATGGCATCACCCATCGGGACTACCCAGGCTGCATCTCCCTGTCCCCACGAGGTAGGGAAGGGTTGCATCTCCCTTCCCCCCGGGTCTAGAGGCTCCACCCGATCAAACCCCCAAAACAAGAGAGTCAAGCCGACACTTGCAACTCTTGAGAGGCAGGGCACACCATCGCCCCAGTGAGGTGTCAGGACCCATGCTCGCCCACAATGGACCCACCATAAGCCTAGCCCACCGCGGGATCCCCCCGGCCCCCACCGGGCAAGTGTGATCCACCCTCCATCTTGCTTGCTCTAGCCCCAAGCCGTGTGGTGCTGAGTCACATCATAGCTTCCATAGCTCCTAGGGTTCCTGTGCACAGTGCCGCAACTAATAGGAACTAAGGGATCTATACTAGGAGCATACTACATATGGCCCTAGGTCTCTACCCCCTTCCCAACACAAGAGGAACAACATGATCAACCATCATCACACAAACGTTATGAACATCATATGAACATCTTAACCTAATCATACATATCTAACTATCGGTTAGGGTTCCTTGATTAGGGTTCAAGATGTTCAACAATGGAACTAGGGTGGCTCTACTCTAGACACAAAATACTAACCCACCTGGAATGCTAACTCCCAGGTGAACTAACATGAACTCTACTCAACCTACCTCCTCCGGAAGCGCTTCCTCCCATCCCTGGCGTCTCCATGCTCCTTGACGAGGTTCGAAGACTTGCTCCCTCAACGATCATACACACCTTCCGTGGGCTGCCGCCCGTGCTAGGCTTATGACGAGCCATGCTCAAACGGAGTTTCCGGGCACGAGATGAGAGTTCAGGGCTAGGTCGTGGAAAAAAGGTCTAGGGTTAGGTTAGAGCTAATATAGGTGTGGGTCCACATAGGATGTCATGTGGCACCACTAGGGTGAGGCCGCGGTGGTGGTTGTCCCAATAGATAAGGCCATGTGGAAAAGGGTCTTATCCTAAGGTTATCTAAGTTAAGCAATTAACTTAGATGTGCACCCCTTGCCACTTATCCAAGGCATACAAGGCTACCTAGGTAGACTTGTATGGTGACGGGCCCAGGAATATACGTATTTATAGCATATATTCCTCTGGAACGTCACATTCTCCCCCCCTAGGACAATGTTGTCCCTCGGCATTGCGCTTAAGGTGACGAGCCCAAATGATCCCCCAAAAAATAACACAAAGCATACACTTCAATTTAAACGATCAACTTCCTATTAACGAAGTTAAATGTCAAAATTTAGGTCAGATTTGTACTTATACAAAATTATATAGCCTTAACAAGGTTACTTCTTACAATAATTCAAAACATTATTATAAGAGTTATTAGGGTTCATAATCTAAATTATGGTTCTCCCCATCTTCTCGTAATGCGCTCCACCTCGATGCTCCCTCTCACTTGCCTGCACATGGAGCACATTACGTTAGTCTAATTAATAAGATTGTGGTTTTAGGGGACCACCCCCCTTACCAATACCTTGCACTCGATCATGGCCCTTTCGGATTTGAGCTTAAGGACCATTTAAGATGATCCCATCATCGCCCATGATCAAGTGCTACCTTGTACTTTGGTTACCCTATTTGCCGAAAATTCCCCTAGTGCATCATGCCCCAAGGGTTTTAAGCTTAGGGAACGCCTCACGATCCCATCATCGCATTATGATCACTTGACCTTCACCATGACCCCCTATGGCCGGTGTGCGACCCCACATCGTGGGCATAGGGAGCATCCGACCGATGTCCCATCATCGCAAGACCATGCCTTTCTTTCTCTCTCTCGCATGACCCTATTGGTCATGCGCACCTCTTGGTGCATGTTGCCTAGAGAACGCCTTAAAGGCTTATCCCATCATCGCCCACATGTTCCAAGATTCTGGCATATGTATTCCACTAACTAGAATACACCTGCCAGAGCTAGAGGCTAACTAAGAAGCATACTAAGCTAACCTCCTGGCGAGTCGGGGGCGACCAAGTCGGAGACGACTCGCCCATCAAACTCCTTCATAAACTCTGGGTATTGCTTCTCCAAATCTTGCTTCAATACCCAAGTTATGCTCTTCCACCTGCAAGTGCTTCCACTTGACTAAATACCGAGGAACTGAGACCTCCTAGTCTTCTTGAATGACTTATCAAGAAGTAACTCAGGCACAATTTCCACTTGCTCTTCCGTCATTTCCAACAAAGTTGGAGTATCCAAGACCTCCTCAGGGTTAGGATTGTGCCTTTTTAATAAACTTACGTGGAAAACCTTTGTGAACTTTGAGATGGGCCTAAGATCCAACTTGTAGGCTTGGGAGCCCACTCTCTCCAAAAATCTTGAACGGACCAGCCCACCTAGGGGCAAGCTTCTTGCAACTCCCAACCCGGCTTAGCTTGCTTGACCTTGATCTTTCAACCACACGCTTATCGCCTACCTTGAACTCTCTTTTACGGCCCGTGCTTGCTCGGCTACACTCTTCGCCGACTTCTTTGCGCTAGGAGGTAACCCCTCACTTCTTCCACCAACTCGCCGTGATATCCCCTAGCATCCGGCCGACACTTCAACCTTTGACACGGGATTGTGCCAAGTGTCCGGGTTAAGCACCGGTACCCATAATTTACCATGAAAGGAGACATCCGAGATGACTCGCTTGGCACTATTGTAGGCGATTCCACCAAGTGGATATATACTCATCCCACTTGGACCGCTTATTCCACACAAAGCTTCTAAGCATATCTTCAATGATTCGATTCGGCCCTCTCTGTCCCACCATCCGTTTGGGGATGATAAGCCGTGCTCATGGAGAGCTTCACCTGGATGGTGCTGAAGAGGTCCCGCCAAAAGCACTCATAAACTTGGAATCTCTATCCGATATTATCTCCCGAGGCATGCCATGGAGCCTAAAAATCTCCTTCACAAATAGCTTGGCAAGATCTAATGTCGTGTTGGTAGTTCTACAAGGCACAAAATGTGCCATCTTAGACAATTTGTCTACTACGACCATCAATGCATCTTTGCCTCAAGAGTCTTGGAAAGTCCCGTGATAAAATCCATACTTACCACTTCCCACTTCGCATTCTAAGCACCGCTAGAGGTTCCAAGGCACCTGAATTCGCTGCCCGCTTTGGTTTGCCGGGCACAACCGACACTCGCCAATATATCTTGCTATCTCGCTTCTTCATCCCCGCCGTAAGTAGCTACTTCAATCTTGAAGTAGGTCTTCATAAACCCCGTGATGTCCCTGCTATTGGGTCATTGTGTGTGTCATGGAGAATTAGCTTCCTTACCCCGATGATTCGGGCACACACAACTTATGCTTATGATACAACAAGTTGCCTTCCTTCTTATAATGCTTGAAGGCTTCTCGCCCTTATCCGCTCTAGACTCTCTAGAGAGGCTTTCCCATACCTCCTTGAAATCACCATCAGATGGTAGAGTCTCCTCAATTCTCTTGCCATACCCACTCGAAAGAGTTGATATAGCATTACAATGTGTTCTCGTCTCAAGGGGTCTTCTAGAAAGGGCATCCGCAACCACATTCAACTTACCTGGCTTATAAGCAATCTCAAAGTCATACTCTTCTAGGAATTCCATCCACCTCCTTTGTCTTAGATTCAGGAGTGGTTGGGTAAAGATGTATTGGAGGCTCGGTGATCAGTATCTAACTGAAACTTCCTCCCAAGCAAATAATGTCTCCAAATACTAAGAGCCCCCAGACAATAGCTAGAAGTTCCTGATCATGGGTTGGATAGCGCTGCTCGGTGTCGTTCAACTTCTTGGAATCATAAGCTATTACTCTTCCTTCTTGCATAAGGACTCCACCTGTTGCTATCTTACTTGCATCTGTTGCTACTATCTTGTCCTTGTCTGGATCTGGCAGAACTAGCACTGGTGCTGTTGTTAAGGCCTCCTTAAGCTTTTCAAATGAAGCTTGAACATTTTCTAACCAATGTGTTCTCCAATCTTTCACCTTAACACTCTTAGTGAGGTCCGGCAAGGGGACGCCACTTAGCTAAGTCCTTCACGAACTTTCGGTAATAACCCGCCAGACCTAGAAAGCTTCTTACTTCCACATTCTTTGAGCTGGCCAATCTACTATCGCTTCGATCTTTATGGGGTCGGTGGAGATTCCTTCCGCCGATATGACATGGCCCAAGTACTCCACTCTTTCCGTAGCAAAGTGGCATTTGGAGAGTTTTCCATACAAACGATGCCGCCTCAACTTTTCTAACACCCTTCTCAAATGCCGACTATGATCTTCAATGGACTTGTCAGAGACTAGAATGTCGCCGAAGAAGACAATGACAAACTCATCTAGAAAATCCCTCAAGACGCCGTTCATGAGGCGCATAAAAAAGTTGCTGGAGCATTCGACAATCCAAAGGGCATTATCAGTAAACTCAAAGTGACCATACCGCTCTTAGATGCGGTCTTATGGATATCCTCTTCTTTTTATTCTTATTTGGTGGTATCCCTCGACCTCAAATCAATCTTAGAGAATACCTTTGCTCCTTGGAGCTGGTCCATTAAATCATCTCGCCTTTGGCAATGCATACTTGTTCTTTATCGCCCGCTTGTTGAGTCGGGCGATAGTCTATGCACATTCTTAAACCGCCATCTTTCTTCTTCACGAAGAGTATGGGTGCTCCAAAAGGAGACACACTTGCTCTAATAAAGCCAAGCTCAAGCAATTCCCTCGAGTTGCTTCTTGAGCTCAACCAACTCCGTGTGCTCATCCCAGTATGGTGCCTTGCTTTAGTAGGCTTAGCATCCGGTGCCAATGTGATCTCACACTCCACACCCCTATAAGGTGGTAGCTGCCGATTTCATCCCCAAATACATCCTTGAATTCAGAAATAAGCCTTGCTACCGGCTTGGGCAACCGCTTTCCCTTTTGATCATTTCCATCCTCGCTTATTGGGCTCAATTGCCTCCAATCTCAAAATGTAATCCACCTTATTTCTTTCTATACTTTTCCTTAGTCGCTTCAAAGAAATACACCGCATAGAAGAAGCTATCTTCTTACCTCTCACTATGAATTTGGTGCAGTCCTATCACCATGGCGACTTCATTCATGTCGCCGATCATGGCTTTTCATTTGGCTTTTAGGAACTCCATTCCTACTATAAGGTCATACCTTCCAATCTCCATAACCTCCCCTCATCGGGCCACTTACTTCCACTAAGGTCTATGTCGTAATGTGATCCTCCTCCCCTTAGTGTGCCGGTGGCCCGCTTGCCATCGCGAACGGCCTTGGCTTAGACTTCAACACCTTGTTCTTCATTAGGGCAGCCAGCCTAGAGAGGCAAAGTTATGAGAGCTACCCGTATCTATCAATACTAGATATGGACTGCTATCTATGATCCCTCACCGCAATGACTGCTGGACCGACTTTCAATGTCATCTCGACTCAATGTTTGCACGTGATATGGCACTCGCCATCTATGAAGTCCCTGGCCTCATGCTGGTCGCCGCCTTCATCCGCTTCTGTTGGTGAATCCCAATCCATAAGCTCGCCAAGGCTGCCTCGCGATGACGAATGGGCAATCATGGGTTCGGTGCCCGGCCGGAAGCACCTGAAACAAAGCTTTTCTCAATACATTCCCCGCTCTTCTCTTTCGCCGTCGTCTTAGAATACGCTTTTAACATGTTGCCCCCTGATGCATTCTCGCGGCTTACGGGCCCCAAAAGTTCTTACCCCCGGGCATGGTGCCGGCCTCCTGATGGCGTGTTTGATTGCTTACCTGTTGTCGCCTCTTGGTACCGCACCGTTGACTTTCCTTTTTAGCGCCGATTGTCTCTCACCCGGCGCTGCTGGAGCTTCTTCCAAACTTATGGCTTTATCCTCGCTTCGCTAATCGACTTAGGGTTGATTGCTCGGACTAGCCTTTTGATATTGTTCGCTCAATCCCTCAATATAAGTTTCAACCGCTTGCCTTCCCGACACTCCAGAACATGAAGTCTAAGTCGATAAAATTCCTCTCAGATACTTTGGTAACCGACAATGTACCCCGGTTCAATCTATAGAATCATTGGATTCGCTCGCTAGTATGTGACCTAGGCACATAATGTCCGGCGCGAAAAAGCCTTGCAAGGTCTTGAATCAAGAATCGCTCCTTTTGAGCTTGTTGGACTTCGTGATAGCCTTTCCACCGCATTCTAGTTGCCCCTATCAAGTTTGTCTTTAGCAACCTTCCCTATATCTTTATCCTTCATGCCATAAGAGTTGCCGAACTCTTCCCATCTCAAGCCGTGCTTCTGCCTCCATACCTGACTGTCCTTCCCTGAGAATTGACCCAACTTCCTAGTCTTCCACATTGCTCATAGTAATGCTAACTTTCTTTGATAATCATCTTCCTTCCTTGCCCTGCTCTTACCTCGGGAGGCTCTGACTCACTTTCTTCGAAGAACCGCCATGACTATCTCAAGTGTTTGATGAGCCGGAGCTAGGTGGTGTTGGACTCTTCTGCTTTCTCCTTTTCCTCTTCCTTCTCGACATTCCCTTGATTGTCCCGCCTCCTGCCAGGACCTTCCTCGATGCCTTGCTGAGGTAGCGTGGAGGTGATGGTGGAGCAGTGCATATTCTTGGGCATTCATCAATGGGTGGCCTCCAAGGGATCAGCTGATGCATCCGTTCCTCATCCGACCAGCCTTGCTGATTGCTTCCTACATATCGTCGTTGTTGTCATCTTGATCACGCCCAAATAGGTTTCGGGGTACCCACCGGGTGGTGTCGGGCTTGGTCTTGAGAACCTCGAGCCCGTGTTCCTTTGGTCGCAAGGATTAATCATCAATGCTTGTTATTTAAGTTACACGCTAATTGTTCTTGCTTAAAATTGAATTGTTGTTAGATACAAAAGAAATCATATGAAAATTCCACTTACAAGTCAAGATCATGGTAAGACATTAATTAGTATATAGTAATACATTTGATGAATTACATGATAATAGTGAAAAGAGAGTTACAATACACTCTAATTAATTAACAAAACAAGTCTTCCATCAACGATGTCGCTTGAAGAAGTTCTTGATTTTCTTGAATCCTATGCCCTTGCCGACGTTCTGTAGGATTCTTGCCGCCGATCCTCCCTCCAAAGCTCTTGCCATCTGTGGTGCCGGAAGTTCTGGTACAGTTGCCGCTACTACTGACAAGTGCGCATCCCTGAGGTGGCCTCTTGCGAAGTCGAGAGAATGAAGGGCTACAGATCTCTTGAAGAGGATAACATGGTCTACCCAATGCTCTATTCTGGCATGCTGCCCAAAGCCTGAGAGTGCGATGAGGAGTGCCACGGACTCTTCCCCCCTTGGGCTGAACTCCTTGTGGAAAACTATCATCTGCCCTTGGCTGAGGGCCGGAAGGTAGTACCTGAGTGCTTTGCCTTTGCCTGGGCCCATGGTTCCCGTGCCTTTTCTCTGAGCTGCTTCACCGAAAACATCTAATGCCATAAGATCCTCGTGGTCTCTCCACATCGTGGTTGCATTCTCCAGGTTGATGCTGCTAGAAGCTTCAAGAGATACTCCCGAGCGACCGGGGTCTTTGGAGCTTGGGCCTCTTCCCCGCTTATACAACCTGCTTTGGATCTGCTGAATTCTTCCCCTCACGGGATGACGGGTTCCCGCCGACATACATCCCTTTTCCATTGGTAAGCTTGAATGTTCCACATCGTTTCCCCGCCAGGAATGTCGCCGCTACTTCCCTTGGAATTTCTTGATAATCATAGTCGGCGAAGTCGCTACCTCGTTTCTTGTGGGTAACTAGGCTTTAGAGCTCATCGATCCTAAGACCTTCTTCTTGACAATAGGAAGGTTGAGGATGTCGTTGGCGAATATATGTACTCTTAGCCGATGATGACCCGGTCGGGCTGATGATAACCGGGCGTTCAAAATCTCGCCTTTAGTACTTCCTCTTGGCGCTATGCGCCTCCATCCTTTCTTGCCTCCCCGATTTCCCAACGTGTTCTCCTCCTCTTGCTCTTCATAATCCCGCTCAATCGCGCAACATTGGTGTACCATGTGGGAGTCAGAGGTTCAGATGTCGCAGCCTCGATCTCGTGGACGCCTTTATCTCGCTGCCTCCGAGTGTCGAGGTGCCAAATCCAAAGGTTGAATTGACGCCCCCCGGTTGGTTGGACGCCTGCATCGCATGAACAAAGCTAAGGCTGCCATGGGAGGTACCTATGCCTATGATGCTTACAGTCATATAGTCCCGCATGCTTTACAGGTTCTATCCCACGCCTCTACTCTTGCCCCCTCGATCCCCACCTATGGCTTGGGTGAGAGAGTCTAAGGAAACCCATTTCCCTCCCTAGGTGGCAAGCTAACTCCGAGGGTAATACCTCACGTCATCTTGGCACATGATCTCCGTGTAGTAGGGAGTTCTGGTCAAGGTGGCATGAAGGTCAAAGAGATGATCAAAGACATGAAAAGCTTGCTCGGCAGGGAAGTCACGGATGTGATTGGCGTCATCGTACCATCTAACAAAGCTTGATGGCGCCATTGAGCAGAGAGGGGTATGAAAAATGGCTGATGAATGTAAGCAAGGAGCTAGAAAATTGCCAAAAGGCCCGAGAGCAGCTTTAGATGGGGAGAAATGGCAAATGAGGCCCCTTTTATAGACCTAGGGACGCCTCGTTCCGTGGGCACAAAGGTTCCCGATGGGGGGAGGACTTCTATTCTATGGCTATAGGTGTCCAAATGAGCTACCATGAAGTGCCAATCTAAGCAAAGCGAGCAAGAAACACTACATGGCAGTTTGTTGGATCAAATTTGGTCAATTTGGGCGAAAATGGCTTAAAATTAGGCGAAACCGGTTGTTCACGAAAAATCAGCTCTAGGACGAAGCGCAGTGTGGTTGGCACCTGCAACCCGATTTCGGATCTTTTGGCTTGCAATGAAGGTTTCGGGAATTTTAAAGATGCTAATATGGCTATTTGGCATGATTCTAATCTAATTAGCAACTTTCCTTGAGCAGATTGGACGTATTTTTGGGTCAAAATGGCGAACCGTTGCTCAAAATAAATCAGCTCCGGATTGGACGCGCAGCAGGGTTGGCGGCAACCCGATTTCAGATTTTATCCCAAAATTTGGCTAATCGCTTTAGGATGCCTTACTAATTTACTTTATCCTGATTATTCTAATTATTATGGCCAAAACTAAAGTAAAATTTGAACTACTCCAACACATTTTCATACAAAATTAAGGTCAGTTTGCAACGAAATTTTATATTTATAAGGGGAAATACTTAACAGTTACTTTAATTTACACAAAATTGCATCCTCAAGGGTATTCCTTGCGGATGCGACGCGCCAAGTGTATGTCCTTGGGCATCAGGGTTACCCTCTTCGCGTGGATCGCGCGGAGGTTTCCCCTCCTCAAGAGTCGGGTGAGCTCGGCCCCAGCCCACCCGCAACACCCTTGTGGTCACGATGTCACCCTATAGTCTGGTGATCTAACTCCTCAGATAACCTCCCAGATGAGCCGCCGGGGCTTCTTCCTAATCGGAGATTAGTGCACCGCTGGAAGTGCTTAATCCCGAAAAATCTCTGGGCGTGCGAGGAGTTGGGCGAGTGATGGACCTTCTTGGCTTCTCCGGAATTAGGTGGCGGCGGCGGGGCACTTCTTTGGTGGTCGGCCCCCTCCACTGCGTCACGTTGGACGTTTTGCCCCGGCAGTACCAATCATTATACCTCGTCCCAGCGGAGATTGTTTTTTTGGCGGCGTTGGTAGAGGTGGTCCTCCCTTCAAAGGCGAAGGATCGCTCGCGCCGCTACTTCTTAACCACCTTAGGTGGCTTAGAGCCACACTGGATAAGGTGGCCTTGGGTGCGCCCTCCTCCTGCTCCTCTTCCTCGTTAGCCTCCCTCTTCTTCCACCTCGTCTTCCCTCATGATGGGGGGCTCCTCAGTTACTAGGTCCCCGAGGGCGATCGTTCCTCCTCTTGGTCCTTCTCTCCTGCTCCCTCGGCTCCCCGCTCACGCTCCCTCTTCTTCCTCGCACCCCTCTCTTGACCCCCCTCAACTTTCTCCTTGCCCTTCTTCTTGGGCACCTAAGGGCCCATGCCTCCCCGGTGATGCGGTGGGGTTGCTCTTCCACCATTTCTTCCACCGCTCTTCCACCTCGGTGTCCGAAGGCCCGAAGTGGCCGGGATTCTCCGGTTCTCTGAGTGCCTGGCGATGAAGAACTACTTGCTAAGTCGCGTCCTCCTCGGTGTCGTTGATGGGTCGTCCGCCGCTGGCGGAGGGAAACTCCCTCTTCCCCCTTCTTAGGTGGGAGGTGCTCCGGGATTTTCTTAGTGTGGCGTCCGTGCTACCTGCGCCATCGAGCGTGGGTCGCCGTAGAACTTCCTAGCTGCTGCATTTGGTGCGAGCCATGCCAGCCGGTCTAGAAAGCGGGTACGTAAGGCTGATCAAGAGATATAAGGTGGAGGAAAAGTTTGAGGGAAAATGAGGTGGCAAGACTATTTAAAAAGAAAGGGTCCCCTGAATATTCTCCTACCATTAATAGGCCTACTTATTAGCCCCCTTATTAATTACCCCATAGTACCCTTATTATTAATATGTGTTTAATTTCTAATACATATACTAAAATTCGTATTATACCTTAAGAATTTCAAATTTCCTAATAGTTTGAAGTATTAATTATAGATTTGCCATTTTTCACCCAGTCTCCGATTGGCATGATTCTTCTACCCATTTTAGGTGAAATTTGATGCATGTATAATTTTCACTCCAATTTTTCTAGAAGGTGAATTTGACTCCTTTGCCTCTTAACCTAATTTCGACCCACTACCTAGGAGAAAATTTTTCCCCTATTTCGAGGTTCGATGGTGGAAATTTTTATTTCACACCCCTATAGGCCTGTTAGACTATTTTCATGGTTATGGTCGCTAGTTTCTTGGTCAACCAAGAACATCGCCCTGATACCATTGTGACGCCCCTCGCTAAAACATACCTGCAGCCACATCTCACTGGCAGAAATCCCCGTCCCCGCTCATCAACCGCATGTGCCCTCCGCCTATCCCGCACTGGAATTCTCCGTGGAAAGGGAAGGGGACACGGAGGGGTGTCTTGCGCCTTCCCCTATGGGCTCCTATCACAAACGAAGCATAACACGCCGAACTAGCAATACAAATACAATATGCTACCTCGAGGGGTAGCTCAATCACATATCCATAGATGCAAAGAACATAATCATATGCCATAAAACATGAGAGGTCCCACCCGTGGCTCCGACACCTAAAGGAAGTCGAATCGACCGGATAGGCCTCAAGATAGAGCGTAATCAATCATAACAATGGCGGGGCTGGCATAAGACAATGGCTAGGGTTGACCACTCCATCCCCCCTCCCCGTGCATACTTTGCGCATGGGCTAGATCAAGCCGTGGCATGACTCTAACCTCCCCTGACACGCAATCCCATGGCATCACCCATCGGGACTACCCAGTGTTGCATCTCCCGGTCCGACGAGGTAGGAAGGGTTGCATCTCCCCTTCCCGTGGTCTAGAGGCTCCACTGGCCACTAGAGAATCGTGGCACACACCCATTCTGCACTGACCGAACCCCCAAAACAAGAGTCAAGCCGACACTTGCAACTCTTGAGAGGCAAGGCGACACCATCGCCTGTGAGGTGTCGGACCCATGCCGGCCCACACGGGTGATCGACCATAAGCCCCAGCCCACCGTGGGATCTCCCGAAGCCCCCACTCGGCAGGGATCCACCCTCCATCTTGCCTCTAGCCCCATTGTGTGGTGCCGAGTCACATCATAGCTTCCATAGCTCTAGTAGGGTTCCTATGCACAGTGCCGCAACTAATAGGAACTAAGGGATCTATACTAGAGCATACTACATATGGCCCTAGGTCTCTACCCCCTTCCCAACACAAGAGGAACAACATGATCAACCACCATCACACAAACGTCATGAACAATATCATATGAACATCTTAACCTAATCATACATATCTAACTATCAGTTAGGGTTCCTTGATTAGGGTTCAAGATGTTCAACAATGGAACTAGGGTGGCTCTACTCTAGACACAAAATACTAACCCACCTGGAATGCTAACTCCCAGGTGAACTAACATGAACTCTACTCAACCTACCTCCTCCGGAAGCGCTTCCTCCCATCCCTGGCGTCTCCATGCTCCTTGACGAGGTTCAAGACTTGCTCCCTCAACGATCATTTTACACACCTTCCGTGGGCTGCCCGCCGTGCTAGGCTATGATTTAACGATGCTCGAAACGGGGTTTGCACGTAGATGAGAGTTCGTATTAGGTCGGGGGAAAAAGGTCTAGGGTTAGGGTTAGAGCTAATATAGGTGTGGGTCCACATAGGATGTCATGTGGCACCACTAGGGTGAGGCCGTGTGGCGGTTGTCCCAATAGGATAAGGCCATGTGGAAAAGGGTCTTATCCTAAGGTTATCTAAGTTAAGCAATTAACTTAGATGTGCACCCCTTGCCACTTATCCAAGGCATACAAGGCTACCTAGGTAGACTTGTATGGTGACGGGCCCAGGAATATACGTATTTATAGCGTATATTCCTCTGGAACGTCACACAATGTATGGAAGGCCCGGAAACTCGAACAATTCTCGGGGGAGAACAGGTCAGGATTAGAAGCAGAGGCATGGCTGGACGAAATGAGTGAGTACGGCAATGCCTATGGCATGAAGGATAAGGACAAAGGCAGAGTGGCAACAGCCAACTTGAAAGGAGCCGCACGGATTTGGTGGAAGGGTTATGCAAAGGCCCATGGGTTGAGCAGGGATGCTTGCAGGTTCAGAAAGTTTGCTAAAGCCTTCAAGCGCCATTACGTCCCAAGAGAGCACAAGTCCAGCATGATGCAACAGTTCTACAGGTTGCAACAGGGAAATAAATCAGTCCAGAAATATACAGAGGAATTCATGAGGTTAAGGCTTTATGTGCCAAGGTTGGGTGAAAAGCATGCAGTAGAGAGCTACATTGAGGGGCTGAATGAGGAGATCCGCAAGCTTGTAAGGGCAATAAACCCTAAGACAGTATCAGAAGCAGAGTCCAAGGCAATAAGCTTGCAAGGGACAGGACCTCAGAATAGCGAGGCGGGCAAAGATACCGGGATAAAGGCAAGGCAACGAGGAGTTATAGCCCTAGGGCAGGCCAGTCAGTCCAAATAGAGCCCCATATGGTGGCAATCGTGGGAAAGCAAAGAAGAGAAGAAACAAAACCTTCAAGGATAAGCGGGGAAGGGTCTCCGGCTGGTTTGAAATGGTTGCCATCTCTCGCTTTTGCTCTCTTGTTCGAGGTATGGATATGCGAGGGCAGCCGCAGACCGGTGAAAGTGAGAGTACACAAGATGGCTGTGCCCAAAGATCGTTTTAGATGAATCTGCAGTGCTTGTGATATAGAGGCAAAGGATGAGAAGCCGTCGCAGCATTGTCTCGATGCGCAGGGTAGGATGCATGAGAGTAGTACAGATGGTGGGCTAAGGAATAGGAGAGATGGTGGGCTAAGGAATAGGAGAGATGGATCCGCAATTGGGGAGGCCGGTTAAATTGGGGAGAGCTTGCATCTTTTGTTGTCGTGGTTGGTGGACATGGTAGATATGATCGCGAACAACTTCGGTTTAGGTCCTAATGTTGTGATAGAGGTGGATTGCCCGACAATGGGAAGAAGGCTAGTTGTGTGCAGGGGATTAGCAAAGGGTCTATGAGGATCGTGGCCCCATCTTCCACACCGGCAAAGAGAGAAATGCAGGATACAAGGTGGTAGAGGTGGGCCGGGGCAGGTCCGGTATTAGAAGGAGCGCACGCATGGTGGAAGCGTGGGCTCACGGGGAGAGGGAGACATGGAAGAACTTGTGAGCCAGGTGATGAGGGTTTGCAGGAGGATCATGTAGAAGAAGCTGAGGGAGAGGGAATCACATACATCACGAGGGGTGGAGGTGCAAAAGGAGGGCGAGGGAGAGGAAGGAGGAGTAGGGGTATGCTTGAAGAGCATCTGGGTGCAGACATTGCAGGGGGGGCAGGAGAAGAGGTTGTGGACATCCCTTCAGTTCTGGATGTGTCGGTCACAATTGTGTTTAGAGGTGCGGATGTGCCCGTTTATTGTAAGACCGAGTTGTAGACTTCATGAAGCAAAACTGCAAAGCTGGTATTGTAGCACTCGAGAGAAGATCTTCTTTAGATCATTTGCATGTGCAAGCGGTGTTTCGGTTGCATGCGAAAGCACCATCGAGTGTAGACGTCAGGATCAAGAATTTTCTTGAGTGGAACCATAATAGACCTGCGGGAGCCATGATTTTATGTAAAGCCCTTGCAGGAAGCATGCTCCATTGTTTCGAAGGGATAGTTGGCTATTGCTTGAAAGATCACGGGCAACTTTGCATTTCAAAGTGCACTTGCGCAGTTAAGATTGACAAAGAGTTCTGTACGGAGCTGGAGATGTAAAGCATTTGGTGATCCTTGATAAATAGAAACATCATGGCACGAGCTTTCCATTATCTGTTGTACTATGCTGGCAGGTTTTGGACCGCCTCGTTCATCCATACAGTTAAATGCATGTTGCAAACTACAAAGTTCAAACTGGCAAGAACATGGGTGCTGCCAAACAATTCAGCTTATGTATCATTGGAACGGGTGCAAGCGGCATGACAAATAATGCTTGCACATGAGCGATGTGCTTACAAGGACGTGAGGATGGCTTTGTTTGGCAGCCAACTAGGAATT
Organism: Isoetes taiwanensis; assembly: GCA_021234155.1. Classification (NCBI taxonomy): domain Eukaryota; kingdom Viridiplantae; phylum Streptophyta; class Lycopodiopsida; order Isoetales; family Isoetaceae; genus Isoetes; species Isoetes taiwanensis. The sequence continues at coordinate 11,446,068 of JAJEKV010000029.1, read as the reverse complement.
GTGCCGGTTGAGAAAATTGGTGTATGTGGGATACATCCAAGCAGAGAATCCATCCTCGAGAAGAAGACAAGTTCGAGAGAAAGAGCACTGATTCTTTAATTTCCATGGCCGTACGGTGAACTAGGATTTCCTCAAGCTTGTGTGAATGCAAGTGCTTCGGTTGCAGAGATTACCTAATGTGAGAGGAGGGTAAGCGGTGAATTCATGAGGAGTACCGCCCCATAGAAATCTTCGGGCGAGACACTTTCTTGCATCGGATAGAAGATAAATGTAAGATAGACTACTTTTCGATTGTACTAGGAGATATCAAATAGGAACAAAGCCATCATGGATGGTTTGGAGATAACACGTAGAGCCCAAGAATGCTTGTATCGATAGAAGATAAATGTAAGATAGACTACTTTCTGATTGTACTAGGAGATATCGAATATGAGCAAAGCCATCATGGAGGGTTTGGAGATAACACAGGGAGCTCGAAGAATAGATAGCATCATGGATGGATAGATAGATAGATAGTATTTTTACGTCATGCCAAAGCATTCGTGAGGACATATGACAGAGACTTGAACATAGGACCCAGAGACTTGAACACAAGATCTCTTAATTGCTAACCCAATAGACTAGCCACTAAACCGAACAAGACAAGAGGCCGAAGAATACCCTCACCGTAGCTGTACTCTAGTGATTTTCTATGGATTTTCAATTTTGTCACCGGTGATCCAAAAAGTTAGGGGATCTAATGGCTAGGTTTAATTTTAACACAGTCAAGCTAGAATTCTAGATTGTTGTGGAGGGTTAGGCAATCTTAATAATAATAATAATAATAATAATAATAATAATAATAACAAGAAATTTATCCGCGGCGGCCAAGGCCGCCGCGAACATCTCTTTAGTTCCAAATTTGTGACATCAAATTTAATATGAATCCCTGATAAAAATACTCAACAACGCAAAAATTGTTGCTGATCCTAGCAAGTGAAAAACATGAACGACTTCACCGTGGCACAGTGTAAAGCAAATAATGATTCGTAATAATAGCCTTCTCTACCATAGGCTCGTTTACAATCCCTGTTGAAGCTAAAAACACTCAGGCACAAACAAAATTACTTACTCTCTGTAGATTGTTTGCAAACGGCTAAAAATGGCCTGCAAGTCTCTAATTTGGGGCCGATTAGGGACTGAACGGACGGCCCACCCACAATTTCGCTCTAATTGTATATTTTTTAGATAAATTGCGGAATTTTTACAATCGAATCCACGTACCGCATTGTTTTTTCACTGAATTTGTGTATACAGGGGTTACCGTTCTTTGAAGCCTTAGGATGCTCGGCCCCAGATCGCTTGCATGTCGAAGCATAACACGAGCTTCTAAGACGTAATGCCGAGTGCTGCAGCTTAGACCCTTAAGCCTTTGTTAGAAACAGATTTATCCTTCCCAAAAGATTGAAGGCAAAAGAGTAACGAACAAATGCTTCGGATAGTATACCAGACTAAACCTTTTAGCTCTCTATAGATTCCAGAATGAGCATCACGCCCATTAAAGCTATCATAGATCTCAACAGACACTCGGCCATGTTCTTAGGCAGCATTTAAGCTCCGGATATGGGCTTTTCGCTTTTACAAATCGGCAAGCGTTGTTCCTCACAATCAAAAGTCTCAATATTGGCTAAGAAATAAAAAGGCCCGTAGATTGATGTGGAGAATAAATTGGTGAATCCAGCATTGGGCTTAATGTAACGAACAAATGGGGAAATCCTTCATCAAGAGGTAGAGGCCGATATGAATCAAAATCGAAATACCCAAAAAAGAAGGAGAAGAAGATCAGATCATATGGACCGATTTTTTTGCCCATTTTCTCCCAATCGACGCACTGATGCAAGAAATAAAGTGGTGTGTCTCGGAATCTTTTGCTTGAGGAAGCCATGTAGAAATAGTCGCCCACGGGCCCCAAAACTTGAGCTCCTAAAGCTTTGGAGCACTGGACTTAGAGTTACAGGAGCCGGGGCCAGGCATTTACAATTTTTCTATCTTGCAGCAGTGAAATGGTATATTGTTCCTTTATCCTTTGAAAAAGCTCGTTTACATTCAATGGACAGAGAAGGAAAAAAAACGGCAGAGATGAGCTTTCTCCCTTCAAAAGCCATGCTAGGTTCAAAAGCATGCTAGGCCATGTCGGATTTGAGCTCAACAGAGCCGAGCAAGGGCATATTGCTCTTCCATGGACGGAATTGGCAAAATCAGGGCTGCATTGCAAGAATCAAACCCTCGCAGAGGGGCTTTGCTCCAGTTGCTCTGCCATAGAAAAATGACGCGTTCCCTATATTCAACGACTAGATTGCTTTGAAGAAAAACGTGGCACCTAAATAAGTAAAACGATTGCGGCGCAGAAAAAATGTTCGTGGAACAAAAACAAAGGAAAATGACAAACTGAATTATATATGAAGTGATAACAAGATGTTGCGCACGAAGGTTTACCCTCCAATGGACCAAGAATGTGTTTTCATATTTTTTTGTTTAGTCGTTTTGTGGCACTTTGATGTAGTGCCCTAGGTTGAAGGATGCTGCGCACGAAGGGTTGCCCTCTAGTGGACCAAGAATGTGATTCATATTTTTTTGTTTGGTCGTTTTGTGGCACTTTGATGTAGTGCCCTATGTTGAAGTCTTCTCAGAATGAAATGGCCTAGGTCATGCTCATATATCCATAGGTCTTAAGGCATGCATTTACAATAGGCTTTTCGGGAAGAAGATATCCCATTATGTACTCCGTGATTATGTTTAGCCATGGTGTCTGCATTGCAATATTGCCTTGCTAAGCTTTGAAATGACCTACAAGTCTATTATTGATTATTATAGCTTACTTGGTTTGTGGTTATGTGATAACACCAATAGGCAATGTGAAAATAGATACAATGTGAAAATAGATGCAAGGATACATGCAAACAGCTGTGAAGGCACAATAACTAACTACCATTATAAATTCATCCAAGATCGACTTCAGAGACAAAGTAGCAAGACCAATTATATTATGTTGTTTCTAATACCTTTCTAGGAACCAGTTAAGCTGGATCCAGAACACATCGAAAAAATGAACTTGGAGTTCTACACAAATCATTCTTTCTTCTTGTGTATTCTTACAGAAGGCGATCATTAAATATCAAATTTTGTAGTTGTGAAATAGAGTACCATGAACATCACAATCTTCAATCCCTTGGGCTATCTGCCTATAGATCGTTATTATTAACATTTTAAAGGAACAAAAAATCGACATCATAATAAATGTCATATCTGCAAACCTCACCATTAAGTAGCCAAATAAAAATCCAGACCTAAGAAGAACTAGCTAAGAAGAACCAGATGTGGCCAAGACTGGAGTATGTCCGACAAAGGCAGCCAACCCCTTGTGGAAAAATAAAAAGGATGAGTAATTTAATGACTTTTTTTTGTGAATATGTAGCACAATAACAGGGGGTTCCATGGGGATTTGATAGGGATGTAAAAATGAAAATTCCTGAAACCGTAGACCATATATCCCTAAAACAATTGAATGGGTTGTTATAAAAAAAAAAAAAAAAAAAACATAGATTAAAGATAAAAAAAATACTCACATTAGCTCCCTGAAAATATTGGTTAAAGTACTCTTATTAGGACATTGAGTTATTTTGGTAGAGGTTCGAGCCCCCATATTTCATATTCTAAAATCTTAGGCAAAGCCATATAGCGGTTTGATATTCCCTCAAAAGCTTAGGCGAACTCATATTTCATATTTCAAAAAGCTTAGGCGAACTCGTATTTCATATTTCAGAAACATAGGCGCCCCCAATCATAAATGACTATAAGCGAAACGAGAGGTGCCCAGAGACCCCAACATACAGTTTAGGCCGCAGGATCGACGGATCCGACGATTTTGGTAATCCTGGATGCACCTTGTTTAGAATATGTAGCACCTCTTACCATACTCCAACCCCACATAAAAGCATAAAGAAAGGCAGCAACTGCACATACATCGATTAAATAGTCTTAAACTTAGAAATAGCATTAACTTCGATCTCTTTTTTTTCCCTAAAAAATCTACCATTGTGAATTCTAACAGCATGCTTCCCTCCCTTTTTTGATCACTTTATGAGCCTTTTTTATGTTGCATGAAACATGAAGGACAGCATTTGCGAAGCTAACGAGGAGAGAAAGCTTAAAGAAGTCATTGGTTACTTGGAAGCAATGGTTGGAGCTACTGCAAACGGGGTCACGACTCACAATAGAGTATTGATTTGCATATCTGTAGAAAACGAAGCCCATATTAATCCTTTTAATCTTCTATGTGGTAATTCCATGTACAGAATGAACAGATAGTCAAAAATACCATGTCAAATAAAATAAAAAGTTTACCAATGTTTATGTCCTATAATAATGTTGCAAGTGTTGTGCATTTTGTGATCGGCTTAATGACATCAGCACCAAATTTGCTTACTCCGAATTTCGCCATGGCCATGTACCGCACTCTGTCTTTCGATGGAGGCTACTAAGAAAGCATTGACAAACCCCTTAGCTGTCAACAATTAAATAAAGGCAACAAAGCAAGGATGAGATGTATATCAATGCAAGCATTGTGGGCTTTGGATCCACCACTTCACAAAGTCACTGCTCTCCTTGCTCTACAACATCCGCTTTCTCTGCGCCCTCCAGATCCCAATTCTCCTCAATAGGTTTTATTACCAGTTCCTTTGTATCTTGATTGTCTTATGCAATTGCTCGAAAATGCCCACTTGCTTTCGAGCTAAATATTTATGCTCTTTGAACAATTGAGTGTGTTGTTGTGCACTCATGATCATGGTACGTAAACAACAAGCTCAATTGTTTACCTTACTTGTACATGATAAAGCATATGAAAATGAGGAAACTAAGAAGGGTGTTGACTTTTCCATCTTTCCACCTACATTTCCTCTTCATGAATTTAAGACCTTTCTGATGTAGGACTCCAGTCCGGAGCTACCTCCACGAAGGAGTGTGGACCATGCGATTGACATTGCTCCGGGGTCCGCTCCTCCATCTCGAGCTCCATATCGAGTCTCACATCAAGAATCTTTGAGATCGAAATAGCCACCACGATCTTCTTGAGCGAGGTTATATCCGCCCAAGTCGTAGTCCTTACGGTGCACCTGTGTTATTGGTATAGAAAAAGGACAAGAGCATGCGGCTTTGTGTGGATTATCGTGCGCTCAACAAGATAACCATCAAGAATCGATACCCGCACGTATTGATGATCTTTTAGATCATCTTCAAGGTAGCAAATATTTTTGTAAGATTGATTTGAAAAGCGGATATCATCAAATAAGGGGTAAAGAAGGTCATGAGCATAAGACGGCCTTTAGAACACACTTTGGTCACTATTATTATTATTATTATTATTATTATTATTATTATTATTATTATTATTATTATCACGCCTTTCCGACCCTCGTGTCTATCAAATAAAAAGTACAGAATATTCATTCCAACAAGGGCTCACCGTTAGGTGAGCAAATTTTCAGCCATTTTATATAATGCTAATAGCTCATCTCTCGATTTCAAGTATTCATATAGGTAAGCTCCAAGTTCGGATGGGGGGTAAATCTAACAGATTTGAAAAAGAGCCACATGTAATATTGTGACTTTCTCGAATATGATCGAAAAGTCGAACATCTAATCAATGCATGTTCTTCATCCTCCACTTGTGCTTCAAAACAACATTGACAAAAGCGCAACTCTTTGGAATCTTTTGCTCTCGCCTTTTTTCAATCTGTAGAAGAGTGAGAACTGAGCCTAAGTTTAGCAATTACCGGACGCTTTTTCCCCGCTAAGCTCCGCTTTTAAGTAGCCTTTGTTCCTCGTGATATTACCATCGATTAAATTCTTGCCTATAGAAATTTCTTTTAACCCCAAGATCACCACGTACAATACATCTTCGTAATGCTGCTCGCCAATCACAAATGCATCGAACCCCACATCCGTGGTTCGGGAGATCATTGAGATCTATACCCCAAAATGTCACCCAATCCACAAGATGACTATACCACCCCGCATGACGCCAGAATCGATTCTAGCAAGGTTCGTCCGGTATCCTAATGTCATCCATACTCAGATCCTCCGGTAATAGGTTAGGGTTTGAAACAATGCTTCTACCTCCAAAGGATATAATCCCCGCCTCGCTAGTAGCATCTCATAGGGAGTTTGCACTTTTACCCCCAAATCCTCCACCGTAAATCTCTTCCCACACTGCTCAATCTCTAGCCACTTTGCCCCGCCAAACCCTGGCCCCAAGCCGGACAACCATAAAGTACAACTGCTTGCACCATCACTTTGAACATAAGCCTCCTAAGAGACCAACTCCAAATGTTTCTCTCTCGGGCTATAAACTGAGGGAGTAATACAAAGCACGGAGACCTCCAGACACTCGTTTCCCTGCTCCCATTGACTCTATGAATATATGGTTATGCCTTTTGGTTTAACTAATGCTCCTGCCACATTTATGGCAGCCATGAATGATCTATTTCGTGACCACCTTCAGAAGGGAGTTATTGTGTATCTCGATGACATTCTTGTGTATTCTAAGAGCCTAGAAGAACATGAGGAATTGGTAAAAGTTGTTTTGACTCTGTTGCAAAAACATAAATATTTTATTAATCCTAAGAAAAGTTTCTTCTTTAGAGATCATATTGAATACTTGGGACATTTTATCTCTGCCCAGGGAATTTCAGTTGATCCACAGAAGGTTATGGCAATACGCACATGGCATGTACCAAAGAACCAACATGATGTAAGATCCTTTCTTGCCCTTGCAAGTTTTTATCGTAAGTTTGTTAAGAATTTCTCTCTAGAAGCAACACCTTTGACTAATTTGTTGCGTAAGAATGTTCCATTTCGATGGACTCAACAAGCTAAACGAAGCTTTATGAACCTTAAGAATGCATTAACAATGGCTCCTATTTTGACCATCGCAGATCCTCACACGCCTTATGATGTTATGACAGATGCAAGTGATTATGGGGTCGGAGTTGTATTAATGCAAGAGAGGAAAAGTTACTGCTTATGAAAGTCATAAGTTTTCTAGTGCAGAAGCTAATTATTCTGTTTATGATAAAGAATTTCTAGCTATGATTTATGCTCTCCAGAAATGGAAGCATTACTTAATGAATGCTCACTTCTGTGTTAAAACTGACCATCAAGCTTTACGCTATTATTCTACACAACCTGTTATGAATAAACGACAAGCAAGATGGCTTGCATTCATAGCCAACTTCCAGCCCTTTGAGATCATTTACATTCCTGGAAGTAAGAATGTAGTGGCAGATGCTCTGAGTCGAAGATCTCATGCTAATGTAATTTCAATAGTCACCACTGACTTTGCTAGCCAATTTCTATCACTTTATAAGCATGATCCAGAATTTAAGCAGGTTTTCTCTAGCTTGACTAGGAAAGAACGAGTCAAGCGATTTCTCTATAAAGATTATTCTCTTCAAGGAAATCTTCTTTATTTTAAGAATCATTTATGTGTACCTAATTCTAAACCATCTCGCCTCTTTATAATTAGGGAAGCCCATGAGAAACCATATATTGCACATCCCGGTTTCTCTAAGACTTACAAACACGTGGCTTCTGTGTATTATTGGTCACACATGAAAACTGATATTGAACTTTTGTCCTTGGTGTGTCAATGCATGAAGCTTGATACTCACCGTCTTGCTGGGCTCTTACATCCATTAGATATCCCAAAGGAGAGATGGGAAATCAATATCTATGGATTTCATCACAGGACTCCCAAGAACCTTACGAAAGAATGATGCAATCTTGGTCATTGTTGACCGATTGACTAAGTTGGCACATTTTTTGCCATGTAAGAAAGCCATTACAAGATGGGAGTATACAAGATGGTTGTGCCCAAAGATCATTTTAGATGAATCAGCGCTTTTGTGGTGTAGAGACAAAAGATAGGGAAGCCGCTGCGGCATTGTTTCGATGCAGCCAGGTAGGATGCCCGGAGAGTAGTACATGGTTAGGAGAGATGGATCCCAATTGGGGAAGTCAGTTGGGGTGCCAAAGAGCCCAGATCTTTTAGTGTCTTAGTTGGTGGATAGGGTAGATATGATAGTGGAAACAAATTTCCGCTTAGGTCCGTGAGTGTTGTGATGGAGGTGGATTGCCCGACAATGGATGGAAGGTCAGCCAGAAGCGTGGAATTACGAAAGTGGTCTATGAGGATTGTGGTCCATTTCTCTTTCCACAGCCTGCAGTAGAGAAATGCAGGATGCAAGGTAGTAGAGGTGGAGGGGGCAGGTCTGGTGTTAGAGGGAGCGCACGTGGGCAAGGCAGGGGCTCATGCAAGAGAGAGAGACATGTAAGAATTTGTGAGCCAGTGATGAGGGTTTGTAGAGGAGGAATCACATACATCACGAGGGGTGGAGGGGTGGAGGTGCAAAACGAGGGCTGAGAGAGAGGAAGGAGGAGTCGGGGTATGCATGAAGAGCACCTGGGTGCAGACATTGCAGGGGGGCGGGAGAAGAGGTTGTGGACATCCCTTCAGTTCTGGATGTGTCGGTCACAATTGTGTTTGGAAGTGCGAATGTGCCCGTTTTGTTGTATGACCGAGTTGTAGATTTTCTTGGGTGGAACCATAGTAGACCTGCGAAAGCTATGATTTTATGTAAAGCCCTTACATGAAGCAGGCTCCATTGTTTCGAAGGGATAGTTGGCTATTGCTTGAAAGATCTGGGCAAACTGCATTTCAAAGTGCACTTACACAATGTAAGTCCCGAGCAGGTTAAGATCGGCAAAGAATTATATGTTCTGTACGGGACTGGAGCTGTAAAGCATTTGGTGATTTTTGATAATAGGAACATCATGGCACGGGCTTTCCATTATCTGTTGTACCATGCTACTAGGTTCCGGACTGCCTCGTTCATCCATACAGTTAAATGCATGTTGCAAACTGCAAAGTTCAGACTGGCAAGTTCATGGGTCCTGCCAAACAATTCAGCTTATGTATCATTGGAACGAGTGCAAGCGACATGGCAAATAATGTTTGCACCTGAGCAATGTGCTTATAAGGACGTGAGGATGGCTTTGTTTGGCAGCCAACCAAGAATTGTACCGGTTGAGAAAATTGGCAAAAGGAAGAAGCGTATGTGGGATAGGCCGAGCACATTCAAGGATTGGGAGAAGGGCGAAGATGGTGGCAATAGTGCAGATGATTTTGTTTATGCAGATAGTAGAGTAGACACCCCATCTCCCGTGATTTGACTTCCTGATTCTGAATTTATTCCTTTGGATATGCATGACTGAAATTTCGATGTTGCGTGACCTGATAGTGTGTGCTTGATAGCAATTTTTCCTGCGTATTACTAACTACTCTATTCTTTGTAAGTAAGTGCAAGCAATGAAAGGTCCGTCGGTGGAGCTGTTGAAGTTATTGTTTTGAGTGACAGCTCCAATGCTTCAGTATCAGACGGACGGTCATTTGTGGAATCTGAAAGGGTGGAGGAGCTGAATAATGTGATGAGCGGTCTACAGAAGGCAGAGGAGTCCATTAGGGAGGTGTGTGAGGCTGTAGAGAAGCTTCGATTCACGCTTGCAGAGACTTTAGATCGTATTCAAGCTGGCATGGAACTTCTAGAGAGGCGTGGAGTGAATTCCATCATACTAGAGGTTCGTCTCTTATGCCCACATTTGAACCTGCGTAAAGGGCTTTTGCTCAAGGAGCTCCGTGAACTTGATGTACTTAGGTGCAGACATGATCCTAGTATTGGGTGCTCCAAGAAAAGGAATTTGGCGAAATAGGGAGCTTCTAGAGGCTTGTATATATTCTTGTTGTGCTGCCTTTTTTGTGCTGTAATCCGTTGTGTTGGAATATGAATAACTATGTAATGGTGATGTACAGAGTTTTTAATATTAATATGATGGTGAATTTAATGAATGCTGAAACTTCATGTTGACATGTTTGAAAGTGACCTTAGGAAGTGGCAAAATATTTTTTTTGCAAAAAGATGGTCGCTGATTTGGCATCATGCCCCAGATATGCTTTGGAGATCACGCGGCTCATATTGAATCCTAAAATGAAACCCATATGGCATATGCTATAGGTCAACGGTTCATATTGAATCCCCAAAAATGAAACCCATTTGGGATATAATATGAACCGTTGATCTCCAGCATATGCCGGGCATGATGCCAAATTAAGGGCCAACATCTTTTTGCAAAAAAAAATTGTTTTGCCACTTCCTAAGGTCACTTTCAAACATGTCAACATGTCAGCATTCATTAAATTCCAAACCTTTGCACATCTCCACCATTACATAATTATTCACATTCCAACACAAATCTTACATAAAGACAAAAAGGCAAAGACACATATATACAAGCTTTTAGAAGCTCCTTATTCCGCTAGATTCCTTTTCTTGGAGCACCCAATACTAGGATCGTGGCTGCGCCAAAATGCATCAAGTTCACGGAGCTCCTTGAGCAAAAGCCCCTCTACGTGTTCAAATGTGGGCGTAAGAGACCAAAATTCTATGATGGAATTCACTCCATGCCTCTCTAGAAGTTCCATGCCTTGAATAATGCATCTAAAGTCTCCTAAGCTTGAATCCAAGCTTCTCCACGGCCTCACACACCTCTCTAATAGACTTCTCCTCGCCTCTTGTAGACCGGCTCATCACGTTATTCAACAGCACTCAAAACAATAACTTCAACAGCACCATCGATTGCACTTTTCATTGCTTGCACTTTACTTACAAAGAATAGAGCAGCTCAGAATAATACAAGAAAGATTGCTATCAAGCACACACTATCAATTCAATGCTAACATCGAAATTCCAAATATGCATATCTAAAAGAATAAATTCGTAATCGAAAGTGGAATCTCCTAAACGGGGGTCTACCCCTAATCGTCGCATAAATAAAATCATCTCGCACTATTGCCACCTTCTTCGCCCTCCTACCCATCCTTAAATGTGCCTGGCCTATCCAGTGTTAAAATTTGACGGCTTTCATGCCCGTTTTTTGCTATTTTGCCCGTCAAAACAGGCAGAAATTTTTTTTGCCTTGCATATGAAGGGCATCAAATAGTTAAATGCCCGTCATCGGAAAGACAAGAAAAATATTTACACGTCATTTGAAAGGCTAAAAATATAGATTTTTCTGTCATTTTTTCTTATAGTTCATCCATATAATATATTTAATGTAATATGGTTTATGCCTGTATTTCTACATATATCACCAGAAATGAAAATACTTAGTTAGGAATGCCAATGGTTTCGGTAATAATTACTAAAATAATTAATATGCGTCGTCAAATTTAACTCGTCGCCAATGCATATATCCAACAAAATTGAACACTTTTTGTATTCTGCTGTATACACAGTTTTTTTTTTTTTTGCGGGAAAAATTAGGAATCTGGGAAACAGCCAAGCTACTGTACCACTGAATCGATTCGTATTGCATATCCTTCGAATAATGTGGATAGAGATAAACAAACTACAGAATGGCTGGAAACTTTACTTTTGAAGTTTGCTTCAAAGGTTGATCGGCTACGATGTTTAAGTGAGAGAGAAGACTTTGTTGGGACACTTTATAGGGCTGTGAAGGATAAAGATATGATGATGGCTTGGTCTATTTGTAGAGATGAAAATGGAACTTGTGATAGCTGGTGGAACAGTTTTCCGGTCCTAATGAATTTATGGCAATGTTGCATGGTCATTCCTGGATGTATAGGAAGTTGTGAGCGAGGTTTTTCTCGCCAAAATGCTATCAAGAGTGCTACAAGAACTCGTATGAACCTAGAGACACTTGATGCAACAATGTTGGTCTCATTGTGTAATGAACCATTTGAATCTATAGATTGGCAAGCATGTTTTAAGGATTGGTATATAACAAAAGACAGGAGAGCAATGCCACTCGTTACCTGATCCATTTATGCACTCTTTTTTTTTAGTTATAATGCAAGTAATACAAATGGGTATTTTTTCTATACTTTTTGACTAAAAACTTGGATTCTGTCATTTTAAATTTTTGTCCGGCATTTGAAAGGTTGGAATTTGAGAACTTTCTGTCACGCGAAAGGCATAAAATTATTTTGCCTGTCGTTATAAAACCGTCAAATTTTAACATTGGATCCAAGCAGAGAATCCATCCTCGAGAAGAAGACAAGTTCGAGAGAAAGAGCACTGATTCTTTAATTTCCATGGCCGTACGGTGAACTAGGATTTCCTCAAGCTTGTGTGAATGCAAGTGCTTCGGTTGCAGAGATTACCTAATGTGAGAGGAGGGTAAGCGGTGAATTCATGAGGAGTACCGTCCATAGAAATACTGGCGAGACACTTTCTTGCATCAGATAGAAGATAACAGAAGATAGACTACTTTCTGATTGTACTAGGAGATATCAAATAGGAACAAAGCCATCATGGATGGTTTGGAGATAACACAGGGAGCCCGAAGAATGCTTGCATCAGATAGAAGATAACAGAAGATAGACTACTTTCTGATTGTACTAGGAGATATCAAATATGAGCAAAGCCATCATGGAGGGTTTGGAGATAACACAGGGAGCTCGAAGAATAGATAGCATCATGGATGGATAGATAGATAGATAGATAGTATTTTTACGTCATGCCAAAGCATTCGTGAGGACATATGACAGAGACTTGAACATAGGAGCCAGAGACTTGAACACAAGATCTCTTAATTGCTAACCCAATAGACTAGCCACTAAACCGAACAAGACAAGAGGCCGAAGAATACCCTCACCGTAGCTGTACTCTAGTGATTTTCTATGGATTTTCAATTTTGTCAGCCGTTGATCCAAAAGTTAGGGGATCTAATGGCTAGGTTTAATTTTAGCACAGTCAAGCTAGAATTCTAGAGATTGTTGTGGAGGGTTAGGCAATCTTAATAATAATAATAATAATAATAATAATAATAATAATAATAATAATAATAATAATAATAATAATAATAATAATAATAATAATAATAATAACAAGAAATTTATCCGCAGCGGCCAAGGCCGCCGCGAACATCTCTTTAGTTCCAAATTTGTGACATCAAATTTAATATGAATCCCTGATAAAAATACTCAACAACGCAAAAATTGTTGCTGATCCTAGCAAGTGAAAAACCGTGGCAAAGTGTAAAGCAAATAATGATTCGTAATAATAGCCTTCTCTACCATAGGCTCGTTTACAATCCCTGTTGAAGCTAAAAACACTCAGGCACAAACAAAATTACTTACTCTCTGTAGATTGTTTGCAAACGGCTAAAAATAGCCTGCAAGTCTCTAATTTGGGGCCGATTAGGACTGGAACGGACGGCCAGTCCATAATTCTGGCTCTAATTCGTATATTTTACAGATAAATTGCAGAATTTTTTACAATCGAATCCACGTACCGCATTGTTTTTCACTGAATTTGTGTATTGTGGTTACCGCTCTTTGAAGCCTTAGGATGCTCTCGCCCCAGATCGCTTGTATGTCGGCAGCATAACACGAGCTTCTAAGACGTAATGCCGAGTGCTGCAGCCTAGACCCTTAAGCCTTTGTCGAAACGATTTATCCTTCCCAAAAGATTGAAGGCAAAAGAGTAACTAACAAATGCTTCGGATAGTATACCGTGACTAAACCTTTTAGCTCTCTATAGATTCCGAATGAGCATCACGCCCATTAAAGCTATCATAGATCTCAACGACACTCAGCCATGTTCTTCCGATGCATTTAAGCTCCTGATATGGGCTTTTTCGCTTTTGCAAATCGCAAGCGTTGTTCTCAATAATCAAAAGTCTCCAATATTGGCTAAGAAATAAAAGGCCCGTAGATTGATGTGGAGAATAAATTGGTGAATCCAAAGATTGGGCTTAATGTAACAGAACAAATGGGGAAATCCTTCATCAAGAGGTAGAGGCCGATATGAATCAAAATCGAAATACCCAAAAAGAAGGAGTGAAGATCAGATCATATGGACCGATTTTTTTTTATGCCATTATCTCCCAATCGACGACTGATGCAAGAAATAAAGTGGTGTGTCTCTAATCTTTTGCTTGAGGAAGCCATCTAGAAATAGTCGGCCACGGCCCCAAAACTTGAGCTCCTAAAGCTTTGGAGCACCGGACTTAGAGTTGCTGAGCCGGGGCGGGCATTTACAATTTTTCTAGCTTGCAAAGAAGAAATGGTATATTGTTCCTTTATCCTTTGAAAAAGCTCGTTTACATTCAATGGACGAGAAGGAAAAAAAGCGCGAGATGAGCTCCCTTCAAATTGAAGGTATTTTGCGCCCTCTATCTTCCGCAACAAATTTCGTGTCAATCGAGCCATATTTCATGAAAGTTATAAGCATTTTAGTGGGGGTTTGCGATGACCGGATTGGGGGTTTCTTGGCAGCTTTGGAACGGATTGCTTTGGGGTTGTGGCGGCATCAACGGATTGCTTCGGCCTGAGGGGTGCTCGGGCGCCGCCTGAGCCTCTCCCCGGCAAAGGATGGATGGCGCCTAGGCCCCAGGCGCGATGGATGGCGCCCGAGGCCGGACCTCGGTGCCCGCGAGCACCGGTCATGCCTGAAGCGGGGCTGGAGCATGCTTGTGAGCTGGAGCACACGATGGAGCAGGGGTGTCAGCGCCTTTGGCGCAGGGGCGGAGGGGATGCACCTCCTCCGGCGACTTCTCCGGAAGTTTTCTGAGCCGCCTTCCCCGAAGCCGGACTTCCGGGCGCTTGGGCTTATTGATGCGTTGGTTTTCACTTCACGGTGCCCTCCACGGTCCGCCGCCTTTCCGAGATCGCTGCTATGGGGTTTTGGGACTCTACACCGCTTTAAGGGCAGCTCTTATGGTCTAGTGGTTTGATCGAAGTTACTCGTGGGGGTCGGCACCGTGATCTCTCGATCGCTCATCTATTTGCCCTGGTTTCGAAGAGAGGGATGGAGGTTTAGCGCGGCATGAGTCCGCACCCCATTGCATTTCCGCACCTAGCCGTGAAGAGGTTACGGTTCGGGGCGTTTGTTGAAGTTCTCGCTTTGTTGGAGGTATGCTTGTTGCTTTTTTGCAGCAAAGATAGCTTTTTGATCCGTGGGTCATCATGGCAACGGTTTTTTCCCCCAAGGGGTTTTTTATCCGGCCATGGTGCTCACTCTGCTTCGCCCATGCAATGTATTTTGTTTTCTTTGTACTTGTGGTCGTGATGTCCTTCGTGACGCCTTTGTGGTGCGACGTAAAAATATACTTCCTTCCTTCCTTCCTTCCTTCAAAAGCCATGCTAGGTTCAAAAGCATGCTAGGCCATGTCGATTTGAGCTCAACAGAGCCGAGCAAGGGCATATTGCTCTTCCATGGTCGGAATTGGCAAAATCAGGGCTGCATTGCAAGAATCAAACCCTCGCAGAGGGGCTTTGCTCCAGTTGCTCTGCCATAGAAAAATGACATGTTCCCTATATCCAACGACTAGATTGCTTTGAAGAAAAACGTGGCACCTAAATAAGTAAAACGATTGCGGCGCAGAAAAAATGTTCGTGGAACAAAAACAAAGGAAAATGACAAACTGAATTATATATGAAGTGATAACAAGATGTTGCGCATGAAGGTTTACCCTCCAGTGGACCAAGAATGTGTTTTCATATTTTTTTGTTTAGTCGTTTTGTGGCACTTTGATGTAGTGCCCTAGGTTGAAGGATGCTGCGCACGAAGGGTTGCCCTCCAGTGGACCAAGAATGTGATTCATATTTTTTTGTTTGGTCGTTTTGTGGCACTTTGATGTAGTGCCCTATGTTGAAGTCTTCTCAGAATGAAATGGCCTAGGTCATGCTCATATATCCATAGGTCTTAAGGCATGCATTTACAATAGGCTTTTCGGGAAGAAGATATCCCATTATGTACTCCGTGATTATGTTTAGCCATGGTGTCTGCATTGCAATATTGCCTTGCTAAGCTTTGAAATGACCTACAAGTCTATTATTGATTATTATAGCTTACTTGGTTTGTGGTTATGTGATAACACCAATAGGCAATGTGAAAATAGATACAATGTGAAAATAGATGCAAGGATACATGCAAACAGCTGTGAAGGCACAATAACTAACTACCATTATAAATTCATCCAAGATCGACTTCAGAGACAAAGTAGCAAGACCAATTATATTATGTTGTTTCTAATACCTTTCTAGGAACCAGTTAAGCTGGATCCAGAACACATCGAAAAAATGAACTTGGAGTTCTACACAAATCATTCTTTCTTCTTGTGTATTCTTACAGAAGGCGATCATTAAATATCAAATTTTGTAGTTGTGAAATAGAGTACCATGAACATCACAATCTTCAATCCTTGGGCTATCTCGCCTATAGATCGTTATTATTAACATTTTAAAGGAACAAAAAATCGACATCATAATAAATGTCATATCTGCAAACCTCACCATTAAGTAGCCAAATAAAAATCCAGACCTAAGAAGAACTAGCTAAGAAGAACCAGATGTGGCCAAGACTGGAGTATGTCCGACAAAGGCAGCCAACCCCTTGTGGAAAAATAAAAAGGATGAGTAATTTAATGACTTTTTTTTTGTGAATATGTAGCACAACAGGGGGTTCCATGGGGAATTGATAGGGATGTAAAAATGAAAATTCCTGAAACCGTAGACCATATATCCCTAAAACAATTGAATGGGTTGTTATAAAAAAAAAAAAAAAAAAAAAAAAAAGAAACATAGATTCAAGATAAAAAAAAATACTCACATTAGCTCACTGAAAATATTGGTTAAAGTACTCTTATTAGGACATTGAGTTATTTTGGTAGAGGTTCGAGCCCCCATATTTCATATTCTAAAATCTTATGCAAAGCCATATAGAGGTTTGATATTCCCTCAAAAGCTTAGGCGAACTCGTATTTCATATTTCAAAAACATAGGCGCCCCAAATCATAAATGATTATAAGTGAAACGAGAGGTGCCCAGAGACCCCAACATACAGTTTAGGCCGCAGGATCGACGGATCCGACGATTTTGGTAATCCTGGTGCACCTCGTTTAGAATATGTAGCACCTCTTACCATACTCCAACCCCACACAAAAGCATAAATAAAGGCAGCAGCTGCACATACATCGATTAAATAGTCTTAAAATTAGAAATAGCATTAACTTCGATCTCTTTTTTTTTTTCCTAAAAAATCTACCATTGTGAATGCTAACAGCATGCTTCCCTCCATTTTTTGATCACTTTATGAGCCTTTTTTATGTTGCATGAAACGTGAAGGACGGCATTTGCGAAGCCAACAAGGAGAGAAAGCTTAAAGAAGTCATTGGTTACTTGGAAGCAATGGTTGGAGCTACTGCAAAAGGGGTCAGGACTCACAATAGAGTATTGATTTGCATATCTGTAGAAAACGAAGCCCATATTAATCCTTTTAATCTTCTATGTGGTAATTCCATGTACAGAATGAACAGATAGTCAAAAATACCATGTCAAATAAAATAAAAAGTTTACCAATGTTTATGTCCTATAATAATGTTGCAAGTGTTGTGCGTTTTGTGATCGGTTTAATGACATCAGCACCAAATTTGCTTACTCCGAATTTCGCCATGGCCATGTACCGCACTCTGTCTTTCGATGGAGGCTACTAAGTAAGCATTGACAGAGCCCTTAGCTGTCAACAATTTTATCAAGGCAACAAAGCAAGGATGAGATGCATATCAATGCAAGCATTGTGGGCTTTGGATCCACCACCTCACAAAGTCATTGCTCTCCTTCCTCTACAACATCCACTTTCTCTGCGCCCTCCAGATCCCAATTCTCCTCAACATGTTTTATTATCAGTTCCCTTTGTATCTTGATTGTCTTATGCAATTGCTCGAAAATGCCCACTTGCTTTCAAGCTAAATATTTATGCTCTTTGAACAATTGAGTGTGTTGTTGTGCACTCATGATCATGGTACGTAAACAACAAGCTCAATTGTTTACCTTACTTGTACATGATAAAGCATATGAAAATGAGGAAACTAAGAAGGGTGTTGACTTTTCCATCTTTCCACCTACATTTCCTCTTCATGAATTTAAGACCTTTCTGATGTAGGACTCCAGTCCGGAGCTACCTCCACGAAGGAGTGTGGACCATGCGATTGACATTGCTCCGGGGTCCGCTCCTCCATCTCGAGCTCCATATCGAGTCTCACATCAAGAATCTTTGGAGATCGAGCGTCAGCTTGCCGATCTTCTTGAGCGAGGTTATATCCGCCCAAGTCGTAGTCCTTACGGTGCACCTATGTTATTGGTATAGAAAAAGGACAAGAGCATGCGGCTTTGTGTGGATTATCGTGCGCTCAACAAGATAACCATCAAGAATCGATACCCGCACGTATTGATGATCTTTTAGATCATCTTCAAGGTAGCAAATATTTTTGTAAGATTGATTTGAAAAGCGGATATCATCAAATAAGGGGTAAAGAAGGTCATGAGCATAAGACGGCCTTTAGAACACACTTTGGTCACTATGAATATATGGTTATGCCTTTTGGTTTAACTAATGCTCCTGCCACATTTATGGCAGCCATGAATGATCTATTTCGTGACCACCTTCAGAAGGGAGTTATTGTGTATCTCGATGACATTCTTGTGTATTCTAAGAGCCTAGAAGAACATGAGGAATTGGTAAAAGTTGTTTTGACTCTGTTGCAAAAACATAAATATTTTATTAATCCTAAGAAAAGTTTCTTCTTTAGAGATCATATTGAATACTTGGGACATTTTATCTCCGCCCGTGGAATTTCATTGATCCACGAGAAGGTTATGGCAATACGCACATGGCCCGTACCAAAGAACCAACATGATGTAAGATCCTTTCTTGCCCTTGCAAGTTTTTATCGAAGTTTGTTAAGAATTTCTCTCTAGAAGCAACACCTTTGACTAATTTGTTATAAGAATGTTCCATTTCGATGGACTCAACAAGCTAAACGAAGCTTTATGAACCTTTAAGAATGCATTAACAATGGCTCCTATTTTGACCATCGCAGATCCTCACACTTTATGATGTTATGACGGATGCAAGTGATTATGGGGTCGGAGTTGTATTAATGCAAGAGAGGAAAGTTACCGCTTATGAAAGTCATAAGTTTTCTAGTCTAAGCTAATTATTCCGTTTATGATAAAGAATTTCTAGCTATGATTTATGCTCTCGAAAATGGAAGCATTACTTAATGAATGCTCATACGTGTTAAAACTCACCATCAAGCTTTACGCTATTATTCTACACAACCCGTTATGAATAAACGACAAGCAAGATGGCTTGCATTCATAGCCAACTTCCAGCCCTTTGAGATCATTTACATTCCTGGAAGTAAGAATGTAGTGGCAGATGCTCTGAGTCGAAGATCTCATGCTAATGTAATTTCAATAGTCACCACTGACTTTGCTAGCCAATTTCTATCACTTTATAAGCATGATCCAGAATTTAAGCAGGTTTTCTCTAGCTTGACTAGGAAAGAACGGAGTCAAGCGATTTCTCTCTATAAAGATTATTCTCTTCAAGGAAATCTTCTTTATTTTAAGAATCATTTATGTGTACCTAATTGTAAACCATCTCGTTCTCTTATAATTAGGGAAGCCCATGAGAAACCATATATTGCACATCCCGGTTTCTCTAAGACTTACAAACACGTGGCTTCTGTGTATTATTGGTCACACATGAAAACTGATATTGAACTTTTGTCCAAGGATGTTTGGTGTGTCAATGCATGAAGCTTGATACTCACCGTCTTGCTGGGCTCTTACATCCATTAAATATCCCAAAGGAGAGATGGGGAATCAATATCTATGGATTTCATCACAGGACTCCCAAGAACCTTACGAAAGAATGATGCAATCTTGGTCATTGTTGACCGATTGACTAAGTTGGCACATTTTTTGCCATGTAAGAAAGCCATTACAGGCAGCCAGGTAGCTCAACTATTTATTAATGATGTTTTTAAGCTACAAGGTCTCCCTAAGTCGATTGTGTCCGATCGAGATTCTAAATTTACTGGTCATTTTTGGACAAGTTTATTTGAGTCTCTTGGAACAGAACTTACGTTTAGTTCATCTTATCACCCTGAAACGGATGGTCAAACAGAAAGGACTAATCAACTCTTAAGCTATATTCTGGCTATCGCAAATAAACCTACATTATTGGAAGATTATCTTCCACCAATAGAATTTGCCTATAATAGCTCATTGCATGCTTCTACAGGTGTTACTCCTTTCCATGCAGCATATGGCTTTACTCCTCGAACACCTGCTAATCAAGTTGTTGAGGAGATGGGTGGTATTATTACTGTCGTAAGAGATAAGTTAAGTCATGCACAACTCCAACAAAAGAAGTTTCTTGGATATGCCATCGAAGACACTTAGAATTTTCGGTGGGAGAGAAGGTGTTGGTGTACATTGCACCACACCGTTATGCTTCCGTGAACAAGAAGTATCCAAAGTTACGAGCAAGATACTTTGGACCTTATGAAATATTGTGCAAGTTCAATGATGTAAGTTATGAACTTAAGCTTCCCGGCCACGGAAGAAAATCCATCCAAGATTTCACGCTTTCACTCTTGAAACCTTTCATTGAAAGTGAAACAGCCTCGATTGGAACCGAGGATGCACCGCCACCTCAGTTTGTTGAAGGCAATAAGGTTCTAGTGGAACCTCTTAAGATCTTGGATACAACGGTATTGGAATACTTGGTCCAACGGAAGGGTTTGCCTATCAAAGATGCAATATGGGAATCATCTTCCTTTGTCGCTGACTATCCTGAGATTCTGAAAGAATACTTGGGACTTCGACAATGAGGACATTGTCTTCTTTAAGTCGAAGGGAATGTAAGAAACCATGATCATGGTAGATAATATACTATGTTTATACTTTTGTACGTCTTTTGAGACATGACTTTTCATTTTGGGACTTATGTCCTCTTTTGTACCATTTTTTAATTACGTAATATAAGAAAGAGTATTAGATAGTAAGATTGGCATTCTCTCTCTCGGGGTTCCTTTCACTAGCATCAGGTCCTATATACACAATCAGGATTGTTCCTGATTTAAGATCAGAACAATATACTTTATTACTAGCTGATCTATGTAGCAGAATAAAGCTGTGGTCTAATTTTAAGCTGGACCAATTTGGTCATGGAAAACTTGCGCTTGATTTGGACTACGTAGTTTCAATAAGTTCAGCAAGTATTAAAGCAATATCTTTTTTATTTGATGTTCCGCTGATGCTTGTACTGTTTGATTCGCATTGGGAGATACTATCTACAAAAGATAGTATTAGCAGGATAAAAGGTCCTTGTACTGATAAACATGAATCTTGCAGACCTAAATGTCCAAATGGGGAATGGAAGTTGGGACTCCATTCCCAGTTTTGCAGACGAGGGTCCCGCGACCGGCGTTAGCCAGGAGCGGGTCACCTGCAAAACCGGGAATGGATGACCAGCCTCCATTCCCTTACAAAATGGAAATAGGGGATGCGTTTAAGAGGTTTAATATCCGACAGCAAAAACAGAGGGGTAAACAAAAGAATGAGGTTTAAAATATGAGAACAAAAACAAAAGTTTTGGATCCAGCAGCAGAAAATTCAACAGTAGGTTTGCACTCAAATGCTGCAAACTTTACCTAAACTCAGAGCTGCGAAGCACTCAAAACTTAGAGCTCCCGCATCTGAGTTCTGATCTGCGAAGAAAGACCTGCCAATAAAAACATCAAAACTCTGGCACCTGCGAAGAATAAGTATCACTTGTGAAGAAAACCTCAGAAATCCGGCACCTGCGAATTTGGCACCTGCTTAGATTGATCGGGCACTTGCTTAGAGCTCTCAGCGGCAAAGAGGTCGGCGGCAGCTCCAAAAATAAAACACAAACCTAAACCGGCATAGCCAGTCAAGCAGAATGGGTTAAGCCAACTTCCATTCCGCAATGGAGGGGATTGCCATGTGGCAGCACAAAAATGCATGCCAATAACAAACGCGGATCCAATTTCCATTTGTTTATAACTAAACATCGTCATAATGAAGAAGTTGCATATCTGCATCATGGCATATATTTTTTGTCCGCGAGGTATTTATAACTGATGATTTACCAACATTTGAGTAGACATACTACCATACTATCTTGTATGCCATGCTATACTACCATACTCCCATCACTACCTTGCTCCCATACTACCTTGCTCCCATCACTTGCAAAAGCCCATGTTGCCAACCATTCTTCCATATTGGCAACCATCAAGAACTTTTGAAAACTCATGTGAAGAACTAGAGGCGGGGGGACCAGCCTATCCTTCTTTGTTTGGCATGATGCTGCCACATTTTGGTAGCATAGAAGAGCTATGCACATACTTTGCACATTTGGCCAACATTTGACTAATACATGTGTGCATGAGCTAAACAAGCAACAAGTTTGAAGATTTCCAAATATGATGAAGAACCAAGGGAAGGACATTCATTAGATATTATACAAGTAAGGCAAGAAGGTTGAGATTCAGGCAAGAAGAATTGAGCTTAAAGTTAAAGACCCTTTTGCTAAAGTTTGAAAGACCCCTCGAGATTCATTGGTATGTGGCTAGATCCATGTTATTTTGGCATGAATCCTATTTCTCAAGGCTTCTTTCATGTTCTTAACCATCTTGATCCTATCCAAGAAACACCCTTCATGCTTCGTAATTCCTATTTCCATGCCCCATCACCATGTTCCCTAGCCAAAGTTGGCAAAAAAAGGCTTTTTTCTAGTCAAAGCACATCACACGCCCATCTTTCATCCACCATATTGAGAAAATTCAAAGAGCTTCATCAAATTTGGCTATTCCTATGATCTAAGACTATTTTCTCTCTCTAAAAATAAAACTAGAGAGAGAAGGTGCACATTTTTTTCAATCAATTTCGAAAAAACAAATTTTCCAAGTCATTGCATAAAGTTCTAATGTGTATGTGCACAAGTGCCAAATATGATGCCAAATCATCCACATCATCTTCAAAATGTCAAACATATCCACATCACATATACGTGTCATCCACCTCATCACCACTTCACAAAAAGTTTTGACTACAAAAAAAG
Source organism: Isoetes taiwanensis (assembly GCA_021234155.1). Taxonomy (NCBI): domain Eukaryota; kingdom Viridiplantae; phylum Streptophyta; class Lycopodiopsida; order Isoetales; family Isoetaceae; genus Isoetes; species Isoetes taiwanensis. Next base: position 11,423,008 of record JAJEKV010000029.1, on the reverse strand, counting down.
TCAGTTTGCCACCTTGCTTGACACATCATCACCTCATTATGCCATGTCATCACCCATTTGCCACATCACTCCATAAACTTGCCACTTCACCATTTTTAGCCAAAAAACAAGATGCTCATTTTTGCAAAAAGATTCTCCCATCTGGTAGAACATCAAAAAAGATTCCATGTGGAAAAAAGAATTTTTGAAAAAGACCTCGTTATGACCCTCATATTCCATTTCTTGGGATCCGTGCCAAATTTGGAAAAAAAAAAATCCTATCTACCCCTCCTTGGCCTAGTGCATATTCCATTTTTGGGGATCATCCTGTTTCAGTCGCGCTTGCTTTGAAAAAATTTGAAAAATTTTTTCCTCCCAAGTGGGGGTTTTTTTCATCCCGACTCCCTCCTTTGTTTTTTTTTTGTTGGGGTTTTGGCTTTTTGCCCTGCATTCCTGCATGTCTTGTCTCCTCATAGGCCTCTCGGCCTCCGTGGACGTCAAACTTCCTTCCTTCCTTCCTTCCTTCCTTCCCCAATCACCTCCCCCACACATGGTACCCCCGAGCATGTGGGGTGGCAACGGGCCGTAACCCACGTGGAGGTAGCACGCTCATTATTAAATCCACGTGGATTTGTTCTTATAAGGCCAGGGCTTCTTTCCTGAAAAATGTCTGTGGGATATATCGAAGAAATCTGAAGAACCCTAAAATCTGTTCGAGCCAAGATCTGGATGTTCTCTCTGTTTTGCCGGCTTAACCATTACCCTTGTGTGCCGATGTGAATCTTTCCATGCCAAGAAACATTAATCGAAGCTAAAAAAACAAAAAATCAGGCCGAATTTGCCAAGAACCGGAAGAAACATGGGATTTAAAAAAGGGGGTTTTTGTCACAGAGATTTTCGAGGGCTTTGGGCGACTGATCCGACTTGCAGACTTTTGCTGCATGCCGGTTTAACCATCTGGAGCTTGAATTCACCTTCCTTGCACCTGAAAATGATTTCTAGAGGCAATATTTTTTGAGATTTCATTATCTGTTCAACTTTTGATCCTGTGCCCGAGACCTAGAGCTTGGGAATGATTTGATTGAGTATATGTTGTCCTTATGAATGAAAATCCGACCCCTTGGCTTAAGAATTTCATTCTATTCACATTGAGGATGCTATATGAGGTAAGTTGCAAAGGTAAAGCTTGAATTTAAGTAAGAAAAATCTAGTACTATTGCAGAAGCTCACATAAACTTGTTTGGAGAGGTAAGACATTGAAAAAGATAAAGAAAAGGAGACATAAGTGTTAGAGAATTTATCATGATGCATTACTAGCTAAAAGAAAAGAGTGTATAGAATTAAAAGGTAGGAATGTTATCCATATGATCTCTCTGTACACATCTAACATATTGTAGGTATATTGCAACACACAAGCAAGCAAAAGAAGTAGGCAAGCTGAGATTTCAGAGGTTGAACTGTTCTAGTCCATAATGGTACTTATTTGAGAAAATTAATTCTTGCAAGTAAGTTGAGATCCTTTCTACTAAAATCATTGGATGGACTTCACATGCAGAGTTGTCAGAGTCACCAAGAAGTGTCAAAAGCTAAAAAAAGATTGTTAAAACTCAATCTACAACAATCTGCTTACTAAATTTTGTATAAAACAATTATTTTTGGCAATAAATCGAGTTTGCTGACCATCTGAGCATGAATTCTTGCCAGAAAACTTGATGCACCTTGCTTACATGTTTGTCAGAGTTGTCAGAAGTTGTCAGAGTTAAAGATTGCTCAAACTCGATTTGAAAAAATTTGCTTGCTAGTTCTTGCATTGTGACAGTTTTTCTTGCAAAAAATCAAGTTCCTGAGCATATTAGCATGATTTTTGGTAAACAACTTGATGCACCTTGTATGCAGGTATATCAGAGTTAGTACAAAGTGTCAAAAGTGGAAAACATTGTGTACTTTTTGATCTGAAAATTTTAACTTGCTACCAGGGATATTGACCTAGTTTTGACTTGGTCAAGATTGCAAATTTGAAGGCCTTTTGCATATTTTCTTGCATTTGACTTTTAAATATAGATTCTTTATGTTAACTAGAGTTGTCTAGATATTTCACTATAGCTCTAGCCTATTTCATGCAATATATAATTTATTTCTCAAGCAATCGAACATTCATACCACTATATGAGCAAATATAACCATTCATTATGAATTTTCAATACCCATGTGCTACAATGGATATACCGTTCATATGGTTTTCATCACAATTATTTGCTAACTCCTGCGACAGCCCAAGCCGGCTCAGATCGATCTGCAAGCCTCATATATATTACAGATAAGCACAATGAAGAATACTTCTTGTTTTAATTTACCTCAGTCCGGCCTACATGCCGAACCGATCTCAGAATTGAGCGCCAAGAGCAACTTGATATTTTCAACTTCAATTTTTGGCTTAACCTCATTCAACCTCAAAAATATCTTCTAAATATAATATGCCCTATAATAGAAACCTCCACCTTAATATCTTCAATATCTCTTTAAACCATTGAATATCGAACCTTCAACCATCAATTCCTTTGCAATTAGGATTTTTCCTTTTCAAGCTCTTCTCCAAGTCTATACTATACGTGATTGATCATGATCACAAAGATTTTCCATCAATATTACATGAACAACTTCTTCATTCCCCCAATATGTTATGCATGCTTTGTTGTATAGCTTTTGTGTTAGGTACATATGCAAAAGCAAGACAGCCTTATGCCCTTAAATTATCATAACAGGGTAATTTTTCCTGACCATAACATCTCTAGAACAGCCCCCTTTATGCTGGAATTTGGTGACAAGTTCTGAACATATACACAGCCTTTACTACCTCGTCCCAGATAAAATTTGGAAGTCCGAGTTATGCAATATATAATTTATTTCTCAAGCAATCGAACATTCATACCACTATATGAGCAAATATAACCATTCATTATGAATTTTCAATACACATCTGCTACAGTGGATATACTGTTCATATGGTTTTCATCACAATTATTTGCTAACTTTTGCGACAGCCCAAGCCGGCTCAAATCGATCTGCAAGCCTCATATATATTACAGATAAGCACAATGAAGAATACTTCTTGTTTTAACTTACCTCAGTCCGGCATACATGCCGGACCGATCTCAGAATTGAGCGCCAAGAGCAACTTGATATTTCCAACTTCAATTTTTGGCTTAACCTCATTCGACCTCAAAAATATCTTCTAAATACAATATGCCCTATATAGCAACCTCCACCTTAATATCTTCAATATCTCTTTAAATCATTGAATATCGAACCTTCAACCAATAATTCCTTTGCAATTAGGATTTTCCCTTTTCAGGCTCTTTATACTATACGTAATTGATCATGATCACAAAGATTTTCCATCAATATTACATGAACTTCTTCACTTTAGATGTCAAAGCACCTTCTTGAATTGAAATCACATTGAAACTCGAGTCTGATAGTAAATGGCATAAGTTTTGCTGAGATTACTTTTTTCTTAATTTGGAAAAGCACTTCTAAGTCCAAATTTCAGCTTTCTCTTTGCAATCTTCTTGCTCAGAGTGGTTGCCTGAAGCAATCTGGAGGTTCTAAACTACTGAGGTTGAAGGTTTGCCACGAACACCTTCAACATTTTGGAGGTCCTACCGAGATCCTACCTGGATTTTGAGAATTCATGGCTCCAAGAAGGAACAATGAAAGTGCTGATCATGTAGAAACACAAGAGAACCCTGAAACAACTGCTGCACCACAAGGAGTAAGCATTCAAGTTAATTCAGGTATGCCTTGTCACTATTTTGAACTCAATATGCCAATTCCTCCTTCTATTTTTGATCCAAGCATCAATGCTAACAATTTTTGAAGAATTTTGAAGGGTATTATCAGGAACATGGCTACAAGGAGGGTTGCAAATTCTCAGAGTTCAAAAAGTGCTTTAAGAATGATGAAATGAGAGCATAGCTTGAGTATGTGATGAGCATAGGTGCTAACTCTTGGGATGAGATTGTGAAGAAGTTTTTGGCAAGGCTTGATAAGATTCTTGACCCTCAAGATCTGATTTTTGAACTGCAGACTTTCTATATCAAGAATGGCATGTTGAGAGATTCAACATGTATCTTCTCAAATGCCAAGTAAACCAAGTGCCTAACTATACTTTCCATCTTGTGGCTTCATTTATTAGAGGTTTGAGTAGCAGAACAGTGGTGCACAAAAAAAATGCTCAAGATACAAAAGCAAGAGGGATTTGATACTATGCACAAAGCCTTCACTAAAGCTACTGAAATTGCTGATATGCTTTCTTATCTTTCTGATGTTGTACACTCTCCCCATGATCCTTTTTTTCCAGAATATGAGCAGGAATACATGGGACCTACTCCAGTACCAATCTATGCTATCCAAAAGGACAAGAAGAAGCCTAAGGTGGAGGATCTAGACAGCCATGTGGCTAATGTCAGGGCTAAGATATCCAAGGTCTCTAAAGCCTTAGTTGAAGTCACAAAACAACTCCAAGAGATGAATTTTTCAAGATCCGAGAAGAGAATCTATCCTCCATGTGCTCATTGCTCAAGAAACACACATTCTTCAGACCATTGCTGGTATACGCCATGCATTAAGTGTGGTAAGAGAACATTGCCCAAGATTGCTCCATCTTATAGAAAAAAGGTGTTGAATCTAACCAAGGAGGATGAAGTGGCCCTCATAAATCATATTGAGGAGCATATTTTGACCCCAGAGGAGTATGATCTAGGTGCTTTTATATGTGTGGCAAGGATTGGTAAGAAAGTCTTGACCAAAGTGTTGCTTGATGGAGGATCACCACTTAATGTGATGCCTCATCACATTATGAGATTATGTGGTTTGGAGATTGACAAGCAAGCTCCACTAGTACTGAGATCCTTCTCTAATACCAAAATCAATCCTATATGCATTGTAAGTAATGTTAACTTTGTTGTGGTGGCATTTGAAGGTGTTGAAAAAAAATCAGATATTTGTGACTTGCTTTTAGAAAGAAAATGGCTATCTACGATTTCTAGGAAGGTTGGGCAGACGCACGCCTGTGAAGGTTTTGCATTCTGAAGCCACGCCATGATGGCCGTGGGCTTGTTGATCATGGAAGGTCGAAGATTTGAGAAGCCACGCCGTGATGGCCGCGGGCTTGGCATGTCGTGCTCCAGAGGTGGAGTTGTAAACATATTTCTTACCTGAGGATCGACTCTACAACTAGGGCGTGGTGTCAAAATTTGGAGTCTGGAGCTCTGTTCGATTTAGCTGCTGGAAGACTCTGGTGCTTGCCGTAGTTTTACAGAGCGAAATTTGAATCCATGGCTAATTGGCATAACAAATCCATGGGGCTTTTGAGGAAAACGGAGCGAGCTTGCTACAAAATACATTACCCCAGAAGATTGAAGTCTTGATGCAAAAAATTTTGTGTTTGGTGCTTGTTTGCCGAGGTAAAACCATGTTCCTGTGTTGTGCTAAAAAAACCGGGTTGTTCTCCAATAATAGCGAAATGGGTTGAATCATTGATGAGGAGGCTCAGGATAGTCTTACCCTGGTTTCGGGGATCCCGGAGGTGAAAATACCATCCTCCGGTATCACCGCCAGGGCTCGACGGAATCCGTTTCAGGACCCCCCGTTTCACCGCATCTTGACACACGTGAGGGGTCTTGCATAAATCTGGCCGTCGCCCACGCGACACATCCGGGCGTCGTGGTGTTCCCGCCTCGGTATCACCAACACCTGATCCGCCCTCACGGAATCACCAACGCCGATCACGTCCTCCGGGATCCCCATGCGTGTGGATAATCGCCCGATATCAGCCGATGGTGTGATCCCCTCCTCCGGGATCGCCATCGGCGTGGCCGATATCCGCCACCACCTCGCCACCTTATCCCAGGCATTCGGGATCACCACCATGGCGACGCCGGCCCGACGCGAGACGATCTCCGGAAGGAATGCGGCGATAATAACGCCCGATATCAGCGTGGTGAATCCCTCCTCCGGGGATCACCGATACCCGGTCGTGATTACTTCCTCCGGGATCACCCACATAGGGCCGATGTCGGCGATCCCGATATCGGCGCGTTATCCCCGCCTGGGATCACCGCAGGTAAGGGGGCGATATCGGCGATCGATATCGACGGCGTTATCCACTGGCGTTATCCCGCCCGTTATCCCCTTCACGGGATCACCAGTGGGGCGATGTCGGCCCGATGTCGGTAGTGATTCCCCTCTCAGGGATCCGGTTTGGGATGCTTCGGTGAAAGCGCCCTCGGGATCATCCGGTTGACCGTGATCTGTGGCGTTCGGTATGATATCCTCGGTCTCCAAGGCGATATCTGCGTCTTTTTGCCGCCAGCCTGCATTACCGCAGCAATCAATCGGCGATGTCGCCCGGCGTGTACCAAGCAAGGTCGCCCTAGGGGGCAACTTGCAATGGTCTTACCCTAGCAATGCGCTGCACTTTTAGACCTTTAACCCATGGAAACCCTAAACCTAACCGATAGCCTACATAAGGCACCAAACCCTAACTTTCCTTTTTCGCCCACGGACCTTAGGCCTCGATTCGGCGGCCGAGGAGTCAATTCCAACTCCCACGATCCGTCCGCGGCGGCTTGTCGGTCGTCCTCCCGACCCCGACCGCATTTCAAGGCGAGCGTAGACATGGACACCTTTGGATCGAGAGGAGGAACCAGGGGATCGTATTTAGTCGATTGAATAGCCTAAACCTTATTCCAAATTTCTTCAACCAATGAGGTTTAGCCTATTAAATCACCCCTAGTAGCCAAGCGCATCCCGAAATTGACTCTAACTAAAGAACCTAACTCTATGTATGATATAGATTAGTTCTTATTCTTTAGTTCTATGATGATGTGATGGACCCGGATGAATTCGTGGAACTCACTCGGTATTGGGAAGGGGGTAGAGACTTGAAGCTTAGTAGATGATGCTCCTAGATAGTCCCTCTTAGTGCATTACTAGATTTCGGCCAGTGTACAAGAGCCCACCTGGTTGTGGGTGAAGGGGCAGACTGGCTTAGAATGAGGTTCGTGTTCTGACCCTTGACCGATCCCTCTGGTGTGTAAGGCCTACCGGGGATCAGAGTGACTAGGTCTAATGGCTTGCCACTGAGTGTGGGTAAGGCATGGGCTCGACACCCGTGGGGTGGAGTTCACCTTCCAGTGGGTTAAGTCGAATAAGGGCAGTGGCCCTCTAGTCACCTTGGGTCAAGATGTAGATCTCGGAGGGAGTGATCCCTACCGCCCCATCGGACCGGGAGATGTAACCCGTGAATAGCCCCTTTGGCTATGCACCCGCTGGGCTCTGACCAGTCCCAACACTTTTCAACCTACCTCGCAAAGTGTGCACAGGAGGGGCGGATGGAGTGGACAACCCAATGCCATGTTCTTATGCCAGCCCAATCCATTGTCATGATTCTGCCTGCAATGAACTCTGGAGGCCCAAGCTTGTCAGTCTATCCCCGTAATTCGAGCCTTGGGTAGGAACTTCCTTTGTATTGTCTTTTCTTTGTCTATGCAGATATGTGGTGAGCCATCCTTCGAGATGGTCATGATGTGCTTTGATGTATATGTACTTACATATGTTTACGCTTCCCAGCTAGGTAGGCCCCGAGGGAGACAGGGTAAATGGCACCTTCATTCTTCCCAATTGGATTGCGCTGATGTGTGGAGGGCCTTGTATCGGCGTGGAGCTGGTATAGGGATGAACTCTGCTTGTATACGATGAGTGCATCGTGATATACAGTGTAGGGGACGCCACGCTGGTATCGAGCAATGTTCTTGGAGACCAAGAGCAAAGCACCATGCTCCCCTGAGTACTAACTTGATAGGATCCTCAAACCTCTCGAAAAGTGGGAAAATGTTTTCTCATTTTTGTAGTTTGTGCTAAGCTAATGTAACATTAAGTGAATTAGAACTTAATAAGACTAAAAAGAATGAGCCAAAACCTCCTCGGGCAAGGTGGTCTCCACATTTCGACCGAAAATGAGCCAAAACCTCCTCGGGGCAAGGTGGTCTCTCATTTCCGCCTAGTCAAAGAACTGCACTTTAATGTTTGAGCAAGACGCGACCTGTGAGACATTGATCCAAAACAGCTTGAAAAGTCATAAAATTTAAAAAAATAGGAAACAAGAAGAGGAGAGGGCAGAACGAGAGCGGGAGGCCAAGGCTCAAGAAGTAGCAGAGCGGTTTCGGGTCCAACATTTTGAAGACTCAACAGCAAGACTTGTTCATGCGAAAGCGCAGTAACCCTCATGAGGAAGGACATGCAATTAGCTAATTTAATTAAGGGAGATCCCCAAAGAGATATGTTGTAAATAATCAATAATTTTGTTAATACATGATAATTTTGAGTGGTTTATGTGTCAAATCTTGCTTTATTAGGACGAGTTAGCAAGTAGTAGTTTTTTATTTTAGTAAAATAGGATATTCTCGGACCAAAAAACGTGTGATGTCTCACAGCTCGCGCCTTGTCAAGAAACTAAAGTTTAGTTTTTGAACGAGGGCGCAAACCCGTGAGACCTTCATACCTAGACCATGTCCAAACTAGACCAAAACACCTCCAAATTGACCAAGTAAGGAGTCCATTCCCCGCCTAACTTCGAGGAGACTAGCATGAATTGACCCTTAGATCACCCAAATTGGATAAGTTTAACCCAATTTACAGCCAATGTCTCCGCATTTCGCGCGGTCAAAGAACTAAACTTTAGTTTTGAGCAGTGGCGCAACCTATGAGACCTCCAAACTTTGAACCTCCATAACTTGAGCTACAGAGCTCCAAATCGCCTGAAATTTGTTGCAATAGGACCGTCAGACAGCCTAGAATCCATTTATGACCTCAAATTAGGCTAGAAATGTCAAACCCTAGCTCAAAATGACCAAAATTGCTCAAACCCTTGAATTGTTTTTCCAAAGCAGAGTTTGTTTGTAGATAGAAGCATACCCCATTAGTAGCTCATAAGTATTGCTTTCTTTCTCAAGCTGATGCCTTACTCCTAGATAGAAGTGCCCAAGAACACCCTTTTGTTATAGTCATCTAGACCTTGAGCATAGCAACCCAAGTCCAACTGTTAGTACATCACCTCTGCTCATGCCAAAGGCATAAACCTTGACCTAATTCTGTGTCCTTCTAATAGAGTTTGACTTATATAGCCGCCACATTAACACTCCCTATTGCCAGGGTACCTAGAAAGGAGCTAGAGTCTAGAGCTGCCCAAGCCGCTCCATGTGTAGAGATTGGACCCCTCCCTCAAACCAACTTTGCTAGGACCTTAGAGTATGCCTCAAACATCATGGAGGCATTAGAGGTAATTTGAGATCTCCTTTTGTCCCCATAAGAATACTCCAATAGAATGAGTACTCTACATCAAACTGCAATTAATGCAAAAGATTAACAACTTCATTGTCTTTGCCGCGTTTTCCCTATAACTTTTGATCTACTCATGAAAATGTTTGCGCTTTGTTGCATTAGATGCTAATGAAAAGATCTTTCAAGTGATATATGGTTATGATGTATTTCAATACAAGCCATATGTGTTAACCTTAAAAAATATGGTTTTTTGCTCTTTTTTCTTATATATTTACATCTCAAAAGATATAACAATGGGTTGTCATTAGAAAGATCTTGAGGAGACGAATCCATTGCCACAAATAGTGTTCAAATCGTAGTTTTTGATCAAAAGTTATAGTAGAAAAATGACACTGCAAAAGTTAGTTAGAACTGCATTAATGATCACGCCACATATCTTGGAATAAAATACACTGGAGCTCTTCTCTCATTGGACAGTTTAAAAAGCTGATGTGGCTTTTTAAGCATCCCTTAATGGGACAAAATGAGATCTCAAATTACCTCTAATGGTCTTGCAAAACAACCCTCATTTCATGCCATACCACACGTCCTAATATCCATAGACTTGTAGATTATAGATATGTCTCCATTAATGCTGCTCGAGCCACCTTGCTTGCTTATAGAGCCCAAAATCTTGTAGGAGAGCCCTTCAAGTAGACCCTTAGACTCTAGGATATACGAGCGTTGCTTTCGAAGTACAGGGCCAGAGCCACAGAAGAGCTAGAGGCGCAACTTCTGGAAGACATCGGGGACCTAGCCGATCTACAAACAGATAAGGAGAGGAGACCGAAAAGACAGACCCAAGAGAGGGAAGCACAACGACAAATACCTCAACCGACAAACGAGGAGAACAGGACACCATCGGCCTATCATCAATCTTCATCAAATGGGGGGGAATATTTGGTAACCAACGGCATCAAGAATTTTCTAAATGTCAACCTCCCGGCTACCACGTCCACGAGCTCACATCAGAAAGAGGATCTCGACGCCTTCACCAAATCGACGCACACGAGTTTCAAATGGAAGAACGCAAGGCAGCAAAATACAGGTGCAGGAAGACGTTAGACATCGACGCCGCGTTAGCATCACGAGCTAGGGCCAGAGGGCATAATCTTCCGTCGAGGAGAGAAGTAATGGCGACACAGGAGTGTATAGAAACCGGAGGGAAGACAACCACGATATTGCAGCCCAGCAGCTCAAGCGAATGTCATGCAACGTCAACAAAAAGGAGCAACCAAGCTAAGCAACAACAAAGCACCTAAGGCTAATCAGGACAAGCTTCCAGCTCCCTTGCACCAGCAGGAGAACTTTCATCGGTTCCAAAAAGTAGGAAACCATGAGGGGAAGGAGACGCATATCAGGGAACATCTCCGACTTGAAGGCCTATATCAGCATTAGGGGCAAGATCAAGGAGGAGAATATTCCACCGAACAAGAATTCGGACCCGAAACACCTAGAAACCAAAGGAAGGGCGACTTTACGTCGCCCCAAGAAGTGCGACTTCGAATGGATAGGACCCAAAGGATCCGGAGGAGACCCTAGCCGCCAGATACAAATCATGCAAAGGCGACCGAAAGGAGCCATGGTAGGGGCAATGGAGATGACCACACTTCCAGTGCACAGAGAGCCACCCCGGAATAAAGCAAAGCCCAAGCAACGAGTCGACTCAAAATTCAACCCGGGAGGAATGACAAGGCATGCCTACCGACCACGATCTCAGAGCTTCGAAGACATTCAAGAATGCCCGACTGCAACGGCCAGGTGATCCTACTCAAGTGATCAACGGCACCGCACATCGGCAACACTTGACGAACTTATGACACGAGTGGCCTCAACAATAGAAGGAGGAACGACCCGACATCAACGAGCCAACTAAGAAGGCAACATCTCGACGACCATAGCTCCACCTTGTGGTAATATAGGGTGATGCCCTATGACACCTGGTATTAGATGAAGATGCACTTACCGAAAGGCAATCGCGGACGAGGAAATATGCCTTCAACAACTAGGTGATGGCTTCACCGGTACTCCTACCAAGAATTAGAAGAGAAGAAGCCAATCACATCTCCGACATGGGCACATCAAATGCCCAAGGTAGAAGCATTCGCACCTTAACGACAAGGATAGCAACTGAAGCACCTTTCAAAAAAGAGAGTTCAAGATAACAACCGGCTATCCAAATCCACAAGAGTATATCTAAGGTGTACTTCTTCAACTCAAGCGTAAAGTCAAAGGCATATAAGGATCCATCATCCCGACAACCCGAGCCATCAGGGAGGAGAGCCATGATGCCTTACTTGCCGAGAGAGACCGACATGCATAGAGGGACAAAGGCCAGAACCGAAAGTCGAGAAGTGCTAGCAACCCACTTCTTCCACGAGCTCCCCAGAGGCAACATGAGGATCAAACCCGACGAGCACAATCTAAACCACCGGAAGGTACCTCAAGACAGAAGACAGCCTTGATAGCACAGGGCGTGACAACGTCCCAAGCCATGTGATCGAGGGATCAAACAAGGAAGTTTGGAAACTCGATGGAGAAGCAACTAGGCGTGAGCGCAGGCGAGCCGATGACTTGCACGTGGACTTGCATGCAACTTGGTGAACCCAAGGATGGGCGATTCAAAGAACAATCGCAGAAGAGAACAACTCCGGAGGAGTATAGCCAAAGGAATCGCGCCTGTACCTCAAGAGACGCCTTCAAATAGCTTCAAGTATCATGAAGGAGGATCAATTACGCCTTTGAAACGAGGATCGTGAAGCGACCGAATGTCTAGGCATCAACGACCAGCACACCTTTTAGTTAGAATGTGATGCAAAGCGTGTTGTGCCCTAAGCGACAAACGTCCTGAGGCCCAAGTATATCAACAAGTTACCCCGCAGAGTACGAGCCAACGACAAATAGGAGAATATAGATCGTCAACACCATTGCACCGGAGGAACACCGATGACATCGCCAAGAGTAGGTGTGCAACTCGAAGGGGAGGCACAAGGGGGACCTAATAGCTCTAGTAGTAATTGTAATTAAGTAAGCTATATGTTTTGCATGTATAGTTCCCTGTTATTCCTTCCCTCCCATAGCGTAATGATCAAACGAAGAGATGTCGCAATTTGCGTGGGTGAAGCAATCAACATCCTCAACACTCTTCTGCAACACGATAACGACAACAGACTTCGGCGTATGAGACATCGATGGAGTCGAAGAAACAATATCGGATACAAAGTCGTCCTTTAGCTGCCAAGACAAAGAGTTCAAGATGAAAGATCTTTTTCAACGGCGCCACCTTCAGGCTTTTGAAAAGCGGCATGGAAGATTTCAAGTGATCAACTACACCATCAAGCAATGCGAGGCTTCTAACGAACAAAGTCAACCTCTACATCAAAGAGGAGCCACCGTCAAGGAGACTGAAGTATCGAGCGACTCGGAAGAATGTTAACTTGCTACTTCAAGCAGGCGAAAAGTAATATTGAATGTTTTAACGTCAATCCAAGCGAGGAACTGACGACTGAAGAATTTTTGAAGGACTACAGGTATGATCAGGTCAGTCGAAAATGGCGTTGCCAGGTCGGTGACTGCAGCAAATCCTACAGCAGGAAGATGGAACTGGAGAATCATAGGTTCAGGGTGCATCAATTATGGCAAAATTACAGGCTTCCAGATGCCCCGAGGGGTCGAATTCCGAAGAACAAGGCAGAGGTGAGGGTTAGAGATTATGGGAAGATAAGTGTGGAGAGATCTCTTGATCCCGACTTCAAATTTAGCCACAATCTGAGTCGAAAACTTCGGGAGGGCAAGGGCAAAGCAGAAAGCGATGGCGATGAGCAAATCGCCCTCGGCCTTTTTGGATGACACGGCCCGAGCCGAGTTTATAAACCTCGCAAGTATATGCGAGAAAGGAGGCTACAAAACTTGAAATGCGTGTAGAGCGGATAAGGGAAATCAAGTAAAGGATTAGGAGCAAGCATGGCAATTTGGATGATAAGGATTTGTTTGGTGATTTGAGCTATGAACAGCACCTGCTTTGGATCTAAGACGATGTGAGTGCGGAGTTAGAAGCCTGCGAATACGCTTTTGAATTGAATTCACCTCCCAAAACCCCAAATTCAATAGCCCAAGTCTGCGAGGGTACCCCTAAGGAAGTGGACTTTTGTGCAGGCGGGAGGGATGCGGATCCGATGGCTCCAAACCAGATTGTGCATGAAGAATCGAGGAGGAGCTTGAAAATGCATGAATTGGCTCCCGACCCCGAGCAAGATAAAAATGTGGTATTTGTATATGTTGGACCCCCACTTCTTTGAATCTCTAAAATTATATGACAGGGATTAGAAAGGAGCTTTGGCGCTTTAAATTTTTCTCTAGATTATCCAATTGTGGTTCAAAGTCCTCTGGCGAAGGTGGGCACAAATCATCCGATGTTGAATTCCACATCTCGCAGAGGCGGAGGCACGAAAATTCTTGACTATTCCGGTGCCCTCGATGTTGAAGATTCAGGGAGATCGATGCCGAACGCTTAGGAGCCTATTTCTTGTATGTGTGTTGTCTTTGTTTTTATTTCTTGCATGTTAAGCTAAAATGAGCTTTGGCAGGGTCCTTGCACACTCAATTCCTCACCAAAAACGCTGTCATCATGTCTTCCTCCACCCTGCTGCACAAAACCAGGCCTGTGTGGTGCCTACGAGCAGTTTGTGAAGCTAATTCCGGGATCCCCCTTTGGCAAGGCCGTGTGGAAAATCCAGTATGCACAGTTCTACTACATACCGGTTAATGCCAGGTAAATTGGGTTTGGGAAGTGGATTTCTTATTGCATTTTTAGTTCTGGTTTGAATTGATGGCAGCTTGTCCTATGCAGTGGCCACTGGAGCCTGTTCATTTTGGTGGCTGATCCTTTGGCATGCCAGAAACTCAAGAAGCCTTGCCCTTGCATATTGCAATTCGATTCCTTTGATCCCCTCCATGCTCCAACACGCGGGTTCATCACTTTGTGAGTGCCTATACATTTGGTAACTATACATTCATAGCCTATCTTCTAATGCCTTGACTTGCATGTTTTTAAGTGATGTATTTAAGAGGTGGAGGCACGAGGCACGAGGCATCAGCATTGCATAACCAGTAATCTTGATGGAAGCTCCACAGCAGCACAACAACCAGGATTGTGGCATCTATGTTATTGGTTGTGTGCAGAAATTCATCAGAGAAATCTACAACAAGGAGACAGATGTGAGTTGTCCATGTCTTATCTTTTTGTCTTTCTTGATCAGCAAATTTATTCCATTTCTAATCATCGTGTTCGGATGGTGATCCAATCGGATTTGGTTTGCCAAAGAAGACATGGACAATTTGAGGGCAGGGCTTCAAAGTGATGCTTGCCGGAGGTTAAGTGACTGCTAAAAGTAGGAAAATCAACCTTCTACTTGCCCGGGGTAGCAACCAATTCGATCGGCCCTGACCCGGTTGATCTTTGAATGGTCCATAACATGTAAACTGTTTGCTTTGTTTGCAAATATGACAGTTTCTGAATGGTTAATTGATGTGGGAACTTGCTTTTGTTTTTTCTTATCCGGGCTCACTCCTGACTTGTCAATATGCATCCCATGGTACTCATTCAAAAACACTGAAACCCCTCAAACACTTCATCACAGAATCTGAATTTGAACACCTCTGAATTTGAACACCTTTGGGATCCCGAATCTTGAATAGCTCACGGGATCCCTGCTTGAACACCTCCCAGGATCCCTGTGGCAAAAAATAGGCAAAAAAATAGTTTGAACACACCTTATAGAACAAAAAATTAAAAAAAAAAAATCCGTCCGCCTGCTGGTGATCCCGGAGGTGGGAATCACCACAAGTGATCCCATCCTCCGGGATTACCAGATCGTGAATGGGAATAAATTAATAACCTTAGAACCATGGTACCTTAGGGGAAAAAAAATTAAAAAATAAATCCGTCCGCCCGCCTGCTGGTGATCCCGGGAGGTGGGGATCACCACAGTGATCCCGTCCTCCCGATCACCAAAGCAGACGGATTAAATTGATAACCTTAGAACCATTGAACCTTATAGGCAAAAATTAAAAAATAAATCCGTCACTGCCGGGTGATCCCGAGGTGGGGATCACCACAAGTGATCCCATCCTCCCGGATCACCCGGATCGAACAGGAATAAATTGATAACCTTAGAACCATGGTACCTTAGGGGAAAAAAATTAAAAATAAATCCGTCAATGATCCCTGAGGTGGGGATCACCACCGCGATCCCATCCTCCGGATCACCAAAGAAAGTGGGCGGATTAAATTGATAACCTTAGAACCATTGAACCTTATAGGCAAAAATTAAAAATAAATCCGTCCTGCTGGCGGGTGATCCCGGAGGTGGGGATCACCATGCGTGATCCGCCCCTCCGGGATCACCCGGCGACGGGATTAAATTGATAACCTTAGAACCATTGAACCTTATAGGCAAAAAATTAAAAAATAAATCCGTCCGCCTGCTGGTGATCCTGGAGGTGGGGATCACCACACGTGATCCCGCCCTCCCGGATCACCAAAGAGCGGACGAGATTAAAATTGATGACCTTAGAACCATTGAACCTTATAGAACAAAAATTAAAAAAAATAAATCCGTCGCTTGCCGGTGATCCCTTCCGGTGGGGATCACCACAAGTGATCCCATCCTCCCAGATCACCGAGATCGTGAACGAATAAATTTATAACCTTAGAACCATGGTACCTTAGGGGGAAAAAAATTAAAAAATAAATCCGTCCGCCCGCCTGCTGGTGATCCCGGAGGTGGGGATCACCACACGTGATCCCGTCCTTGCTTTCTTCCTTGCTTTCGTCACCCTTTTTTTTCCAAGTTCTATCAATCGGGCTTCAGGTGACAAGCTAGTACCACAATTGACCTCCAAGGTAAGCTCGGTAGACTTGATAGATTAGTGCTTGTGCCAGCTATGTGATCCATCTTCTCAAGTCTAAAAATCGAGCTGCCTCATGAGAGAATCGGTTGCAACTAAAATGTTAGGATATTTTTTTGCCCTAGGCATCACTCTAGCAATTACCTCCTCCAAGGATGCACGAGTCTTCTTCAAGTCCACTTGATGCTTATTTGCAAGGGAGACTCTTCCTCTAGGCGCATTTACCTCAAGCACCTCGGATCCCTGGTCTCCACAACTCTCTTGCACGGCTTACAGATGGCTTGGGTGGTCCATGCCCCCACCTATTGTCCCATATTGGGAACCCAACACCGTAAGAGATCTTGATCCCCGAATTGCCAAGCATTTGCATAACTTTTACCTGCTTACATAGATTACCCTTGGCTCCCCAAGGGCAATCACAACATGCCAATTCTTGTGTGCTCCGGCAACAAAAATACGGGGCCTGTCCCAAGAGTGCTTTCGGTTTGCACTTCAGCCTCGCCTCCTCGGTTGGTAAATGTAACTTGTTAGATTCGGCAATATTCCGAGCCTCTAATTGCGCACTCTACTATTTGTTCTGTGAGGTGTTTACTACAAATCCATGTTCCTTCATAGACCGGAACATAGCTATATATCAATCATTTGCAAGGTAAATATGCAAGGTAAATTAGACTAGGTAGTGAGATGTAAATGTTACCTCATGTAAGCCATGTGTGTCTCCACATTGTTAGTGAGAATGTAGAGCAACCAGTCAATTCTCCTCCTCAGTGTACGCTTTACATATGCCTAGGGCGCAACTTAAGGGCAGCATGCCATGCCTCTATGGCAAGATTGGTCTCTTGATTGGAGTGCATGTACATTCTTGTAGCCAATATACCCATTCACAGATGTTCTTAGTCCACTCCTTACTCATGTAGGCCGACAATTTAGGGTATTGAGGATACTTCCTCACCAACTCTTCCAATCTCTTGATAGCCTCTTTCCTAACAGCTTCCCTGTACTCATGACCATACTCATTGTCCCCTACAGGACCCTCTGTCTTGTACATTATATTCCCTAGCTCCTTGAACATTTCATTTCTATGCACCTTACTCCTTACATTTTTTCTTAGCCACTTAATCCAGGCTCTTCTCACATGCCAAATGCATATTTGCACAGGCACGTTTGGGAAAACCTACATAGTGTTAGTGTTAGAAACTATGCAAGAAAGTGTAAGAAGGGGGAAGGGTGACAAATTGCCAGGCATTGCTTACATTTTTTACCGCCTTGATTTCAGCATCAGCATCGTCAGCAATGATGCAAGAAGGGTGCCAATCCGGATCATCCAGGCACAATGAATCCTTTAGTGCTTTCAACCACTTAGTTATAGCCCTAGTTTTTTGAGAATTGGTTATGACATATGCCAATGGCAAGCCATTGCAATGGTCATCGAAGGCAATGAGTGTAAATAGATAGTACCTGGATAATAGAAACCAATAGCTCTCATTGGATCTAGAATTAAAATGCTATAGCCATTTTAAATGGATTATGGAAATGGAAATGAACACAAAGTAGTGTACCTCTTGTCATTAGTTTTGAAGGTTGCATCCATGCAAATGGCCCTATTCTTTCCAAACTTCAGCATTGTCTGTCTTTGGATTGGAGTCATCACTCCCAATTGGAACGTGTCACCATGTTCATACAAGAACACGGACTCAAGATGTTGTTGCACCCACATGTTGATGCTAGTGGGAAGGTCTTCATGTAGCTTCCAAGTGTTTCTAACAACACTCTTCTCAATGTTGTAAACATCCCGGATCTTCAACATGTCATCCCTACACATACTATCCTTGCCATGCACATCTAGTTTAAATCTCCACCTCTCCTTGTGCATATTCATAACACTTAGTATTGTGTGCCAATGGACGAGCTTTTCTCTAACCCATTCCCTCAATTCCTGAGAGATCCATGGTGCTAGCTTGAATCTGATACCTTTCTCTACGTCAACAAATTTACCATGGCAAGGCTCACCTTGGAGATTTCTATGCTCAAACCCATAATAAGTAACTTGCGAGCATTCTGGCAGAAGATAGAGTTGCCTAATGGTAAAATGGCATTGGCAGCCCCTACGCACACTCTCACCCCTCTCAACTCTTTTTCCTCCGGTGTGCGGGTTGGCGTGGTCCATCGGCAAACCACGTGAGTGTTCGTAGTCTTGTCCCGGGGACCATATGTGCACCAATACCTATTAAGAGTGTTCAAAATTAGTGCACCTAAAGTGGTGCATGTACATCTAAGAATTAAATATATACGCTACAATGTTTTCTACCACGTAAACAACAACAACAACGAAGAAACTAGAGGATAGAGTTTTAGAAATACATACTTTTTCATAGTCAAATAAGAATCCCCTGGTTGGCCTCTTTAGCACCCTCCTGGATTGGAACTCCTTAAGTAGAAGCTGCACGGTGCCACACAATTTCTTTGCTCTCCAAGAATGAAGTCTTCAACCCGGTTTGTTGGGAAGTAGCAGGTCCACACAAGCATTTCTCCACCTCCCTGTGCAGAAGGAACTTGGTGCTCTTCTGGAAACCAGTGTAGGTTGCTGTGGTTGAAAATGCCATTAGGGGGTGACTCCACATGTATTTCAGCACGCAGCTGGGAATGGCGAGAAAGGGAGCTCAGATATACGTTTCTTAACTCCTAAAAATAATCTTAAGAAGATAAATACCTGTGGCTATCTTCTCCTCCAAATTTAATCGTCCATAGCTGCGGGGGCCGCCTTTAACATCCTTCTATGCATATGCAAAAGTCAGAGAAATTCTGGAAGACAAATGTGGGATCCCGGAGGGTGGTCTCCGACATCCGAGGTGTCCAGATCTCAATGGTTGGTCCGTGCATGGGCTGACATGTTCAAAACCGGCCGCACGATCCCTCCACGCCCGCTGGCCACCGTCGATTTTCATGCATAAAGTACGTGGGGATCCCAGAGGAGGGAATCACTCTGGCAGTGTGGTGATCCCGGAGGAGGGAATCACACCAGATATCGAACCCAGTTAGTAGCATGGTCCCACGGCCCACGGTGGTGATCCCGGAGGCGGGGATAACGCTACCGATATCGGATCGCTGACATCGCCCCACTGCAGGATCCCGGAGGAAGTAATCACGACTGGGGTATCGTGATCCCGAGGAGGGATTCACCACTTACCGATATCGGGCACGGGTTATTTGCCGTGAGTCCTATCCGGATCCCCGGAGGGCGATTTTCCCCGGTCCTCGATGTCGGCCGATATCGGGCCATCGGTGATCCCGAGGCCGGATAACGTGGCGTGAGATCGGGTAGCCGAGACGGCACGCCGATGATGCATCCCGGAGGAGGGGATCACACCCACGGCTGATATATCGGGCTGGGTTATCGGCCACGACGGCATGGGGATCCCGGAGGGCGTGATCGCTGGTGATACCGAGGCGAAACACCACGGACGCCGATGTGTCGCATGGGCTGACGACCAGCATTTATGCAGACCCTCACGGTGTCGTAAGACGGTGAAACGGGGTCCCGAAAACGGATTCCGCTTGCCTCACTTCTGCGATACCGAGGACGGGTATTTTCACCGATCCCCGAAACCAGGGTAAGACTATCCTGAGCCTGATGAGGACAGAAAGGTCCTTATATTCAGTTTGAACGAGAAGGGTGAAGTGCAATTGTATTGTTCCTGCTGTGTGCATAGAGCTCGAAGGCAGAGCATGAAATCAGGGTGTTGAATCACTATAGGCAGCTGCATGTTGCATCAGGACGATGCCCTGGTTTTGCTTCAGTGCAAATCAACTTGTGGCAGGCTGTGTGCAGGCCTTAAAACGCCAAGAAGACTTGGATGTGGTCTTGGGTATAGCCATAGGAAAGTTGTGACTCATCCAGATGCTTAGCAAATGCAAAGAATCATTGTTTTTCATCCAATCATCGGATCCCGCAGGGCAGTACTGGAGTTTGGGTCATGAAATTTGAAAAGCCCCAAAGATTGGTCGAGATTTTGCACTGTAACAGTTGAACCGCAGAAAAATAGGAATGAGTAAAACACAGAGGAACTGGAGGCCATGGATGCTGTGAGATTGTGCCGAAAGTAGATCATGATGTATGTCACAGGTAAACCGCCTGTGCGAGTCTGCTGAACAATGTTGAGGAGTTACTTTTGAGGGAAAACTGAAGCCAAGAGTATTCCGTTGGCGTGAACGCCTCTTTCTGTGTTTGGCTAGCGATCATACAAGTACAATATCAAGGGATCGGCCACTGAAGATCCGAATGGCATCTCCTGCAAGACCCAAATAAGAAAAATACAGTTCAAGAGAATATTTAGCCAAGATTTGATGGTACTGGAGCCTGCAGCCCAAAAAATTAATTGTACCGCCAGTGGGAACATGGATAAGAAGCAATGTATGCGCTGTGAGATACGAATAACATTGAGTGGAAAATACTGTCGACCATGAACCCAATTAAATAGAACACCATGAACCCAATGAAATAGAACAGAGATATGTTTCTTGCTGGAATGTGCACACAGAACAGAGGAGAGCAAATATAATGTCGATGATGAACCCAGATTGCAAATAGAAACTTTATAGACTACCACAACCAGTATTGCCCCTTTCTAAAATATGGACAAATATCAGAAATGAGAATCCAAGAAAGTGTCGATGTAGAACCAATTTTTTTTGCTTGAAAACTTTTGGAGATGCTTGAAAAGCAAACAAAGTATGATCCTGAGCGAAAGAGACCCCGGCATGAGGCGCCAGTGTTGATGTTTGGGGTTCTTGGAATCACCTTGCAACAGCAGTCCATGACTGCCGGATGCCACAAGGCTGCCACAAATGCTCATGGATCAACAAAAGAATATGGGAAGAACTCCAAGAACAATAACAAAGCAAAGAATGAACAAAACAGAATCATATTGATGCTCCAAAAGGAGGTGCTCCAAAACGTGAGCAAAAACCTAAACAATGAGAGGAAATGCTCTCTCTAAATAGTAGAGCAAAACCCTAACCCTAACTGACATCTCACCTACCACAAATGTAGGCTAAATCTGGGCCATAGATTGTGGGGTCCAATATGACAAATACATGTGGCATATGCCACCTACCACATATGTGGGCTAAATCTGGACCCTAGATCAAGTGGTCCAATGTGATAAATACATGTGGCCTATGCCACTCATACATATGTTTAGCCCAAAGGGCTAACAATTCCTCAAAATCACCATCAATCATATCATTTAATTGCCCAGAAAGCTGCTTGATGAGATTCAAAGGCTTCTGCACCCGAGACATAGACATAACGCAGTTACTCCATCCATTGACATCCATCGTGTTCAGAAAGGTAACACTTTCACCAGCAGCAACAACATTCCTGTGGTGCTCAATTATAAACTGATGGAACTCTTCATCCTTAACCCATAAAAGAAGCAGCTGCGTGAACTTAGAAGGAGCAGGGATATCATCCGTATAACCCATTTCATTGAGTTCAGGGAACCAAGTGGGAGGAGCACCCCTTCTGTTTGCCATCTGATATATATCCAATTACACAAAAAATATTAAAACCAGTGGAGATAAAGAAAGACAGTTACAACAATACTAGAATGCCATGAAATATGCACTCTGGCCAAAGAGTACGGGGCGGGCGCTTCCAACGAAGCGTGTGTGTGTGTTAACAGTGTGTGTAATATGACATGACATAATACAATAGAACAGAACATAACACACAGCAGAGTTATGTAGCCCACAACATTTCATGGCACTCTAGTGAAAAATAGAATTAAAGTAAACTCATAACTGGTTTTAAAGATCACAATTTCCATCAAGATTGCAAATAAGCAACCTAGAATATAGGAAAACCATCACATATCCCAATTCAAATATGAAAATAAATTTAGATTCAATGGGAAGAGAAATATATGATGATATCAAATGATAACAAATGGCAATAGTCAATTTGAAACGGTTTAAACATTCAGCAAGCACAGAAGTCCATTAAAACATTGAAAGAATGAATAAGTAGAACCGTTGTACGCAAATCCAAAACCTAAGTTCAAGGATTGATGCTGGTACCTGCAGACCATCCAAGAGCTTAAGTTAGTAACAGAATAGTAACTAGACTTGGGAACTGCAGGCGTCAACACATCAATCCACTTGTTATCGATGTCCAAACTTAGACGATGGATAACTATACACAAGTTTACGACATCACATGAACCTGAACAATTCATTCCCAATTAATAGCAGACTCTTAGTTACACTGCAGGGAGAAGAATATCATAAACATGCTCATTCAGATACCTTGACAATGATTTGAATAACTTGAAAAGAATTCAAAATCATAATACTCCTACTGGATTATAGAACCGGATTCCAATATAATACCTCTGGATTATGTAAACTAGTCTGACAATCATAAGAAAATCTCCACAATTAACCAAAATTATCTAGACATTGACTGTAGATATGATGGAATCATAAACTGATTCCACAAACAAGTCAAAGCCATTAATGCTTACATGAGCCAGTCCATCAGTGTTAGCACTACCATCAGTGTAACGATGAACAAATGACAGAAAAAATGACAGGAAAAACAACAACAAAGGAGGGTAACAGAAAGGATAAAAGCACCCAGACCAAGAGAAACAAGCAAATTGGAAACATCCAGGTAATAGAAATGGCAGAGAAAACCAAAAGGAAAACAATAAAGAAAGAAAAGAGCACCGGATCACACTTGGAAGGAGAACCTGGAGGCAGCAAACCGGAAGAAGACAAGGTGAAAGACTTCCGACAATACTGAACAAAAGAGGACAACAAAATGACAAAATCAACAAACAAACAAAGCAAAGAATGGCTAACCTGACAGTATGGCCGCAGACACAAAGACCGACAACAACAGAAAGGGGAGCCGAAGAGGAGAGAAAAAAGAAAAAAATTGAAAGAAAAGCCACGAAAATAGAAAGAAGGGAAAAAAAGGAAAAAAATAGGAAAAATAGAAAAACCAAGCACAAGAAAAGAAAAGATCATAGAATAAAACTTAGAAAAGGCCAAACAAAACAGTAACAAGACAACATAGGACTCAAAAAATTAGCCAAACAAAACCCTGACAATACACCTTAGGACACAACCAAGTATATGGTTTGAAGAAAATCCAAAGCAACTGGCAATGGATCATATAGGCAGTAAGCAGTGGAACGAGGCCAACTTGACGATAATGAAGGCCAAAATATGGTTAGCAAATATGTATAATCCCAATGACCAATCATTGGAACAAATAATTTTGGTGTTGTATTTTGTAAGTAGAGAATTTTGTGTGTGTGTGTGTGTGTGTGTGTGTGTGTGTGTGTGTGTGTGAGAGAGAGAGAGAGAGAGAGAGAGAGAGAGAAATGAAATGAAATTTTATTTCGCCTACTAGACCGATAGGCCTATGAGACATTACAAAATACATTCAAAATTGTAAAACAAGTCATCCATTGCATCTTCCGAGAATAACACACTGGGCTCCTCTACCTCTACCTCATCTATCTTTTGTTTTTTCAACCAGTCATCTCTCAAGTTGAGAATATCAACAATGCACCCCCCTATAGCTGATCCTGGATACCGGAAAAAACCGTCCAAAGAGACAGCACTAATCCCATGCTTGGCTCTTACCTCAGGATAAGCGCGACACCAAAGTAGGACATGAGCCTCATCCTCCACCACTCCTTCATTGCAGACCTTACAATGTCTAAGATCATGTGCTATGTCCGCCCATCTTCCAATTTCCACGCCGAGTCGATGTGAACACACCCAGATTCTAGCAATTGCTTGCCTATGCTTCATCGACATCTGCCCATAAGATAGTGCGGTGTCTGCAAAGAAGGATTTATCTGAGTTTTATAGAACTCTTTCTTTCATACCGCACGCCCACGACCTGTCAAGAAAGCTTTTTCGAACCCAACCTTCAATACCTTCTTTGTGCACATGTAAATCCCGAATATTCATCCCCCATCTCACAAGCCACTTGCCAATATCGGTGATACCAACCCCTGTTCATGCATCTCCGATTGGGAAGCTCCCCGTGCACCCTCATTGCCTCAACACACCGGGTGCCCCAACTGCGCTCGACTACGACCGCGCGGGGACCTATGCCCAAATTGAGCATGATCTGGGGCGGGGCTGGCAACTCCCCACACTTCAAGAACAACCGCCACCGGTGACTCACACCTCGCCGACGGCCGCAGAAAAGATGCTTTGGGGAGAGGCCGCCACGGCAAAACCTCGCACACCACCACCTTCCCCCTCAAATGTATGGTTTGATGATGAGTGTCGGAGCTCAAACGCACACTCCGCAAGTCAACCGATCCCATCTCTCGCCCACAAAGTCACCAATACCGCTTAAGTTTCTCAAGAACAAGAAGGCCGAATACCTGCAGAGCATCAAGAATGATGTTTGGTCTCCCCTGACCGACACCCCGTGACATTCGAGAAGGGTCTTGAGCAAGCCCCCGCATAGTTTCACAGGAACATCACCGAGCAATAGGTACAAGACTTGCAACAATCAGATGACCTTTCGGCCGGGCACCACCCCCTCCACGATAGGCATAGCTCAAGTTATCACAGAGGGGATGTCATCATGGGCCTACCCTTTGTAGCTAATGGAAGGCAAAGCAGATTTAGATGGCACGCCTTAGTAAGCTTCAAATGGGCCGGGCTCTCCACCGTGCCGGTTCTCACGGGCATTGTTCAATAAAGCATTGCGAGAAGGCTTCCCCACGCAATAGACCACTAGTAGAGTAGTGCCCATATACAAAGGGGACCCTCAATGTCCGCCAACTACCCATCTATTATGGCTCGCCTCTTTGCAAAACTATTGGCTGGCATCCTTGAGCAGCGGCCGACAATATGGGCAGAGGAAACGGAGGTGCGAGGCCTACACACGCGTGTTTTCGCCCGCATATTCCACCATTGATCATATCTTCACTCTGCGCACATTGATTGAAGATAGCAGAATCGCCGCAGAACCTCGGTGACGCTTGTTTCGTGGATTTTGCAAAGCATTCGACACTGCATACCATAATAAGCTATGGGACAGATTGCGGCAGCCGGGGACCCCTCGACTTGCGTAATGCAAAGATATAGGCCGCACGAGGCATGCTCAAAGCAGATCACATCAACAAAGCATTGGGTGACCAAGAGCATTGGAGTGCGCCAGGTTGCCCCCTCTCCCCACACTCTTTGGCCTGTACATTGATCGCCTGGAAGATTGGCTCTCTGAGCATGGAGGTGCGCCATTATATCATGCATCACAATAACCGGACAACTCATATATGCGACGATGTCAACCTCATGGCCTATACCCGAGGACATGCAACGCCACCGGATGCTCTTGACACTTTTTGCCAATTCACTAGCATGCGAAAGTTAACTTGGCCAAAACTAGGGTGCTGCTAGTTGCATCATCCCGCCAGCAAGGCTTCCTACATTCACTTACCAGGGGCAAGAGGTAGAGGTGGCTCCCACCTACAAGTACTTGGGGATTGAGTTCTCAACTACCACCCATTGGGATGCTGCTATCAAAGTTTGGTCACCGCAGGTTGAAAGCACTATATGCCATGCAACAACAGCCACAAGGCGAGTTGTATGCCCGGGGTCACCAAATACATTTGTTTCGGCCTTGGTTGAGCCGCCCTTTGTATGGGGCGTAGTTTGGGGTCCCAAGATATCCCAACACACTGAATGACCTCGGCAGCAGTGAAGGCCTTCTTGGCACGGCCCCGATGAAGTCCACAGTTCCGCACTGCATCCTACCCAGAGACTGTGCTTTCTACCCCTTCAACGGGCTGCATTGAAACGCCATATCGCTTACTTCAAAAGGTGGTCGCTATGGCTGATACACGCTTTGCCCCCGCCTTGCTTTGGCCACGGCAATGGGTCCCTAACGCCTGAAATCCTCGGCTGAAAGACAAGCAGTGCTCGGTTCTCACGCCGGGTGTGCAACAGATGTGTCCAGTCGTGACAAAGAAAGATCGCGAGGCACTTAAACTATACCTTGATGCTACTTTCCTTCGCAGAAGTCGTGGGATGCAAGAGGCTCGGACACATGTTAAGTCGGCACACTATCGCGAGCAAAGTCAATCCTAGGCTCACAAGAGGCCCACACCAAGATTTGTACACCCAGCTACCCATGAAGAAACGCAGCTTATAGCTTCCATTCAAGACGGGGCACATCGCCCGCGATTGAAACAGGCGTTGGGCTCGGTGGAAGCACGGAGCAAAGGCTTTTGCCGGTGTTGCCACCAGGCGCGATTGAGGATGAATGTCATGCCCTCCGCACTGCCCAGCATTTGCCCATATCCGGAAGCGATATGTTCGACATTAGTGCCCGGCCACCCGTTGCATCGCTATTATTACTCAAGGGTTTGTTAAGGGTCATACCTCCAAGAGGTTATGGATGCACTGACTCGCTTGTGTCCTACTGGCGGCATTGAACTGTCCTATGCAATTGTATAGTGTGCCGTGACTTATTACTAAGGTTTTCCCTCAAAACCCTTCTTGGCGGGGTTTTAATCTGTCCGCTGTATGCTTTGCTTTGCTCTCTTTTGTTTGGGTCCCATAGGCCAATTGGTCTCCGTGGACGCTAAAAACTTATTCTATTCTATTCTATTCTATTCTATTCTATTCTATTCTCTGTGGTTTCCTCCATAGCAAGTCTCGGTAGGCTATTGCTTGGCATACCATATAGGATTTTACATATATAGCGTAAAAGTCTACAAAGCGCCTCGGCTTCCAGGGACATCATCCCACACTCCACAAGAATCATGTCGTTCGGTGTTTGCATCTTCGTCCCTAGCTCAGTGTGAAAGAATTTTTTTTGTATCTTTTCCACCTTTCTCCAACTATCATTGGCGAGGCCTGGCCCCCACACTTCGCAACCATAAAGCACCACGGTCTGTACAAGTACTTTATAAAGCATCCATTTCATCTCAAAATTCCAAATGTCAGCATTAACACACTTCCTCTGCATAGCATATAGAGCTTTTAGGCCAGCATTCACTCTGTGTTCAACTGCTCAATTCCAATTAGGGCTCTTATCCACAATCAATCCTAAGTATTTATAGTTCTCCACTACTTCCACTTGCTTACCCTTAAAGGATACATGGACATGGTCCGTTTTGTTCGCCCCGAAGACCACAACCTTGGTCTTATCCAGATTCACCTGCATGCCTTTATCATTACAGAAGCTTTCAAGCACATCCAAATGTCTTTGTAACCCTTGTATACTCCGCGACATCAGCACTACATCATCCGCATATAACAGAAGCATGAGTATAAACCCATGCAGAGGCGTACCATCCCCTCCATGTGTCCTTATCCAACCTTCAAGCTGGTCTATGAAAAGGCCAAACAAGGTGGGTGACAAAGGACATCTCTGCTTCACTCCCATGTTGCTTTCTACTATCTCATTACATATCTCTACAAAAGGAGATGATAGCTGCACAAGTACCTTCTCATAAAGGATGTGTACCACATGTCTGAGCTCCTTTGGAATACCCAAATCCACCAACCTTTGCCATAAATTTTGCCTGTTTACCATGTCAAAAGCCTTGCTAAAATCTACAAACGCCGCGTACATAGGCTTCCTTTTTCCAACTACTGAGTCCATCATAGCGCGAAGAGTGACCAAATGGTCAATTGTAGACCTCTTGGGTCTGAAACCTGCCTGCCCTATTGCTCTAGCATTATGCGCTTCTGTCCAAATGCTTATCTTTCGCTCAATTATAGAGGCAAACAATTTCGCATCTGGGGCTACCAACCATAATGAGTAATGATAGTTACACGAACCGACTCATCCATTTGATTTATGTAATGGCACCACCCTATTAACCTGCCATGTAGCAGGAAAGCCATCCCTCAAGGCCATATTAAACATTTCCACCAGTTTATTTGCGGTTTCTCCTCCAGCCCATTTAAGCATTTCGGCCACCAGGCCATACGCATCAGCAGCTTTACCATTAGCCAATCTTTTGAGTCCCTCTTGAACATCCTCTATAGTAAAAATAAGCATATTCCTCCATATTGCACATCTCTTCTGTCATCGATGCAAGGCCTATATAGTCAAAGGGTGAGTGCACCATATCAGATGAAAGAAAAAAGATGACTCTCTACATTAAAATTGGAGAATTTGAAGCCTTTTAACTTCATTGAAGAAGATCTCTTGATACCAAGTCCTTGTGGTGGTATGAGCTTGCTGTTCCAGCTCAAATATCGGAGCCAAAGCTGTCTATGGAGGTCAGCACATCTCAAGGTGAAAGTATTGCTTTTTTGTGGTTTGATGGAGGAATATCTATAAGGTTAAGTATTGCATCTTCTGCTGCTATTCTCAAGGATAATTCTAATAGGTTATTGGCTAAAGTTTGAAGAATTTTCTTTAACATTACCTCAAACATGGCTGAGTACAAAGCTCTCATAGCATGCTTGCAAGAGCCAAAGCATTTAGGCATAACTAGCATTGTTATTTTTGGATACTCACAATTGGTATATAGGCAAGTTTTGGGAGAATATCAGGCCAAAAATGAAGATATGATCTTGCTAAGAGACAAGGTTTTGGAAGAATTATCAAGCTTCAAGTCTTGGGAGTTGCATCATATGCCAAGCGAGCTCAATGGTGAGGCTGATGCATTGTGTAGGAGTGTTCTCCTTGAACACTTAGATGAAGGAGCAATTAAAGAGGAGGATTTGGAGAAGGATGACTTGCAACAACTCTACACAATCTTGGTCATCAATGCAAGTGAGGAAAAACAAGTAAAAGAGGTAAAAGTTCAAAAGAATGGTCAAAGTAGAGTACTATATGTTGGTGATTTTTTTTTTTTGAAGAACTGTGTCAGCAATATATTAAAAGAATGGTAATGTTACAAAGCAAGTGAGGAGGAAGGAGAACTGCCCCAAAGAGACAGTGATACCTCGACACTCCACAACAACTGCAACTCTACTGCTGTACAAACTGGCCATCACCATCTACCACACCCAAGAAGTCCCGCCAAATGGAAAACTTCCGCTCTACTAATCCATTTGAAATAGCTTGTACCCGAAGTCGAGGAATTAAAGATCCACAACCGCCGCCGCTTCCAAATCAACCACACCAACCAAGCCACGCACAGATGCAGATTTTGTTGTGAAATTCTTTGATGAATGGAAGGATTTGTTTGCTTGGGTCTATAATAAGCTGATTGGTGTTGACAAAAATGTGTGTGAATTTGAAATTAAGATCAAGGAAGGCATGAAATCTGTTATGCAAAAACTAAAAGGATAAATGGATCTTTGCTTGGTCTCATCAAGGAAGAATTATATTAAATGTTGCATTGTCCCTATTGAGAAAACGAACAAGACAATTAGGATATGCATTGACTATAGGGATCTAAACAAGGCAATTATTAAAGATTGTTACCCCTTCCTTTTTGGAAGAAGTCTTACATCATGTTGCAGGTAAGGAGATGTATTCCTTCTTAGATGGCTTTTCAGGGTTCAACCTCAGCATCAAGGAAGAAGATCAACCCAAGACATCTTTTATCACACCTTGGGGAACCTTTGTAATGACAAGAATGCCCTTTGGACTTATGAATGCTTACATTCCAGAGAGCAATGGATGCTATATTCAAGGATATGCCTTCCTCATTGTTTAGAGTATTCTTAGATGATTTGTGTTTGAGCACTTCTACTAAAGACCATTTTCCTTATCTTACTAAGTTGTGTTCTATGTGTAGGAAAGGAGGCGTGAGCCTAAATCCAAAGAAACGTGTTTTCTTATGCTCAAAGGGAGATCTATTGGATCATGAAGTCTCCACTAAAGGCATCCAAGTTGCTGCAAACAAAGTAGAAGTCTTGAAAAGACTTACTCCTCAAAAAACTCTCAAGCAAGTCACAAGCTTCCTAGGTATGACCGGATTTTTGAGAATATATGTTCCTCATTTCTCACATACTATGAGTCCTATTTCCAGCCTCACAAAGGTAGGAAAGTTTAGAAAGAGTGAGAGCAAACACATGCTAGTAGATTGGAATGAAACTTGTCAAGATGCATTTCAAAGAATCATAGATGTCATATGCCAGTCTATCTTGCTGAAACCTCTAGACCTTGAAAAACCTTTCCAAACCTATATTAGTGTCACAAAAAGAGCCATAGGTTTGGCATTGCTTCAAGATGGTAGAATTGTCTCTTTTGCAAGCAAGATTTGGTCTAAAACTGGGCTTAGATACTCGAGATTAGAGAAGAGTGCAGTAGCCCTCATGTTCATGATAGATAGGCAAGGACATCTCTCGCAAATAGCCACCTTCAAGTATTCATGAAACAAAACCCCATGTCTCTTCTCTTTGCCAAAACCAAAAGCTAAACTTTGTAGATGGGCTTGTAAAGTTCAATCCTATGATATTAGTGTAACAGTAATCCACCTAGTCAATAATCCAAGTTCCTACCTTCCCAATGCTCTATTTGAATATGAACATCAAGAGGGATTGGAGGAGAGTGATTCTATTATGGCTACTAACCGCTTTCCATGAGAAAGAAATAGATTGGCAATATGACATCAGGAGATAATTGGAGCATAACGAGGTGAAGACTTGAGCAGCAGCCAAGAGAGGAGATTCAAGGAGAAGTGTAAAAAGTTTAGGCTGATTGAAGATGTTTTATGCAAGATTGACAAGGAAGGGGTGCTGATGAGATGTGTGGACCTTGAGGCCAAGATGATCATAGAAGCATGCCATGAAGGTGTTTGTGAGGCCATTTTGCTGCTGATACAACAGCAAAAAAGCTTCTAAGATCATGGTATTTCTAGCACACTTTTTTTAAAGATTGCTATAATGTAATTAAGTGTTGTAATATGCCAAATCTTTGGCAAAAGGGTGTTGCAGCCAGCCCCTCTCACTGTTGTAACCTCTTCAGGCCCATTCCAAGTGTGGGGGCTTGATTTCATAGGGCCAATAGACCCTCCTTCATCAGCACAACACCAATATATCCTTATAGCTACTGATTACTTCACCAACTGTGTTGAGGCAGCCCCAGGCAAATGCTTTTACTACTGCAAGGTTTATCTATTGAAAATATTTGTGCTAGGTTTGGCATCCCATTCAAGCTTATATCTGATAGAGGATCCCAATTCATGAACAAAGTCATAGCCACATTGCTATCGACTCTTAAAGTCAAGCACACTAAGAGCTCAGCCTTCTATCCTCAAGAAAATAGTCAAGCTGAGCCTACTAACAAGATAATTAAGTCAATCCTCAAGAAAACTATTAGTATCTCAAAAACAGATTGGCACATCAAGCTTCACGATGCTCTATGGGCTTATAGGACTACCATTAAGGCATCTACCAAACACATACCCTTTAGCCTTATGTATAGCCGTCTATTGTCCTGATTGAGCTTGATTTACCTTCTCTTAGATTGGCATATAAAACTAATTTGAAAATGGAGGATGCGTCCCTTGCTAGGAATCAAGAGTCAGAGTCATCAAGAAGTGTCAAAAGCTAAAAAATATTGTTAAAACTTAATCTACAATTATACTGAATTTTGCAAAAAAAATAGTAATTTTTTGCAAAAAATCGAGTTTGCAAAAAAAATAGTAATTTCTTGTCAAAAAAGAGTTGATGTACCTTGTTTGCAGGTCTATCAAAGTTGTCAGAAGTTATCAGAGTTGAAAAAAGATTGCTCAACTTGATTTGAAAAAAATTGCTTGGTGGTTCTTGCATTGTGATACTATGGTTACTGTGAGCAAACCTTAGAGAAGGTTGCATGGGGAGTTAGAAGGAAGGTTAAAAAAAAAATGTTACTATGATTATTATTGTGAGCAAACCTTGGAGAGGTTGCATGGGGAATTAGATATAAGAAAAGAAAAGAAATTCCATTTAGATTATGGGAGTAGGGAATAAGTTTTTAGAAATATGCATATCCATTATATTTGGATAGATCTCTAGGGTTCTGTAATGGGTGGTGAGTATTTTGAGGCTTGATAATATTTATGATGAAACCACAATATTGAAGGGGCAAATGACTACATGTGACAAAAGTATTGCCATAGGAATGGACTAGCCTTATCTTAAAGTAAGACACAGGATGTGTACTTCATGCCGGACTTGGAAGTAAGTTATATATGAGATTACAGCACAACATGACTCCATATGAATCATATCGAAAGAAGTCCAGCACGAAAAGACCCGACAATTCCGAGAAAAAATAAGAAACTACTAAACAAGTTGAGTACACATCATGAAATCATTTAACATCTTCGGGTCAGCTTACTATGGGAAAAAATCAACCTGCTTCTGCTAAATCAAGTACTATAGAATCTTCTTCATAAATTTCCACAACCAATCAATTTGCTTGATGAAGTCCTACTTGAGAATGCCTTTATATGATAGGAAACTCAAGGAAATTGTCAGCATTGTAAGTCTAATTAAATGACTTAAAGAGTGAAACCTTTATTCATCATGTGCAAATGTGTATACAGGTACCATTGTAGACATCATGTAAGCATGGGATTAATATGCTACTGATAATGTATTGTCTTAACATGTGCCAGAGCCTCCTTAGTCAAGAATTTGTTAAGGAAGCATGAATTAAGGTACTGCCTCAAGTGATGGTGATTAAGGTGTTGTGGATCCAGTGCCATGGCATAAACAAGATTGGGGAGACAAGCATCACGCATACCGACCACTCGTTGAAAGTAGCTGATATGGCAGTCCGGTGCAGTCCTTTGAAGGGGCAAGAAATTGATCTTCTATAGCAATATCTGATACGAAACTGTGGACTTTACCCAAGAGCTCGAGCTTCTACACCACCTGCTCCAAATCATTTCATGTGGTAGTCTGCTTTGATGCGCAACCCGATGGAAGGATCCCAGTATGTGGTAGAGGGAAAGTCCACTCCCAAATATTTGTAGGTTGGAGCCATCTCCATATTTTGGCCTTGGTAAGTGAAGGAGGGAGGTTTTGACTAGTGCAAGATGAAAGGAGCAGCATCTTAATCTTGGTCAAGTTAACCCGCATGCCATAAACTGGTAGAAAGTATCCAGAGCCTAGATGGCATTGCATGTCGTATGGGGTGTAGGCTAAGAGGTCATGTTATCAGCATATATGAGCTGCCAAATTATATGGTGCATGAGATGAGCTCCCCCCCCCCTCCCCAAAAAAAAAAAAAGCCCCATTCCCTCCCCATGTCCAAAAAAAGCGCCTTCCAACCTAACAATATATAGGTCAAAGAGTGCTGAAGAGAGTGGACAGCCCTGGTATACTCTATTACTACTGACAACAAGTTGTCCTAACGATGTCAGCCGGCTTGAACACACCTCATACAATCTGTATATCACATTTTACAAATCCATAGGGGTCCCCAATTGTCTCAATCTATCCCACAATTGTCCCGAGGCACAGTGTTAAAAGCATTTGCAAAGTCAATAAAGCAGCAGTATAGGTCTTGCTGGCAATTTCTCTATCTTTAATCAAGGTTTGTAGAGTGAAAATGTGCTCAATGGTGGAGTATTGGACTTTTGCTTCCTCTGTGGAGAGCATGCGCCTTTGCTTCCTCTGCCCACATTGTGAACTATTGCTCAAGGATGCCAGGCCAGCATCTTTGCAAAGAGTGAACTGACCATGATGGTGCAGTAATTGGCCCGGCAGTAAGGGTCGTCCCTCTTATATATGGGGAACAACCCTGCTAACGGTTTACTTGGGGGGAGGGAGGAAGCCCTCTTGCAATGCCCTATTGGACAATGTTGTCAGGATGGGCACTATTGGAGGTCGGCCCATTTGAGCAACTTTGCCTGCATCCCATCCAAATCTGTCACCTTGCCATTGGCGAAGTTCTTGGTATATCTGCCTCTGTAATGACTAGTGTTGGGCCCATCTGTGGGGGTACTGCTGCTCGAACCCCAAGTGGATCACACAGCTGCTGCAAATATTGTACTCATTTCTCCGAGGTAATGTTCTCTGCAAGTTGCAAAGGCTTGCGCAATAGGCTTTGCCAGAATGTCTTGGAATGACGGTCCTAGAGATAGAACATTTGTTGCTGGTGCTCTGTACCTGGCTTTCTTTCCCTTGATGAAAGTACAATAATGTTCGATCATAGATGGATGCAAGGTGGGCTCAGTGACTTGTCAAACCCAGCAGTTGAGCTCGCTATCGTCATCAAACCATTGATTGCAAGGAAAGGTTGTAGCTCATAAGGACCTCTGTGGAAGGCTTCTCTCAAAGAGTCTATCAGCAGTTGCGATAAGCACTTTGATTAACTGGGCAGTCTATTGTTGTAGTGTGGTTCATCTGGTCAGGTGCAACCATCTTGGCATATCTTTGCATGGTCGTAATCCATGTGTAGCTGCAGTACGCGGCATGCTGAAGCAATGGGCGTGCGAACAGTTTGCCAATCTACTTGAGGAGAAGGGGATTTGTAATCGGAATACATTTCCTCATCTCTATTGTCAATCCCAACGCGAAAATGGGCTCCCCGAACATATGCGATGCTTCCATCGTATAAATATGAAAAATTCCCCTCCCATGGCGACTCCATCGTCACGGAAAGCCCCTCCGTCTGACTTGGACCACTTGTGATGGGCAAGTGTCTGGGTAAAGGACACAGAGATGTCATTCGTCCCACGCCTTCTATGGGAATCCTATGTAGCGGAAGCGTACATACACGTTAGCACCTAGCAACAATACAAATAAATAACTAGTTATAGTGCCCAGCGTTGTCGGGCTTTAGTATTGATTTGCAGGGGTGGTTGTTTTGTAGTTGTGTTGTCTTTGTTTGCGTGGTATGGTAGTGTAATGTTGAAGGAGCAATAGTACTATAGTTGGAGATTAATGGTGATGGCAATAGTTCTTATGGATTGATAACTGTAGGGGTGCAATAGGGTTATTCTGATGATAAAGGATTGATTGTATTAAAATGTTTAAAATTAAAAGTTATTATATTTTTGAAATGCAAGTTATCAAATGCATATGTGCAAATTATAATTGCTCCTATACAGAGCATGTTCACATTGTATTTGTAAAAGGAACATCCTTCTGTTGCTATATATAGTATAATGATTGCATATAACATCGGATTTATATGCTGCTAAGGAGAATATTGTACCCATTAGAGTAATCTCTTGCCCAGCAATGTTGCACTTTACAAAGTTTGGTAAAATTATGCACCCCTACGATTGCAATGTATGTTGAGCTTTACATTCTTGACTTTGAAAAGGCTAAATTAATTGCGCCCTTGATTGTGAAATTGGATCTTACTTTTTCTTTTTTATTTTTCCTTTTAAGATTAATTGAGAGAAAGCTAAAAAGCTATGAACTATTATAAGTGCAATTAGATTATGCACTACGATTGGAGGAAGCAATACTATGCTCAAAAAAGAGGTTCTATCATGGCCTTTTACTTTTTCCATTGGGCTACATAGAAGGGAATTATGACCCACATTGTAAAATTGTTAGTTTGCATAAAATGAGGAAAAAAATGAGAACATCCCAATAATTAACTTTTAGCAAAAGATGTGCTATAAAAAAAAAACGTTATAGATGCTTCTTGATGTTGTATCACGAAGATCTTTAGAATATTGCATGTTGAAATGGACCATGCTATGGATTTTTGTTAGTGTTACTTCTTAGACCCCAACAAACATGGCATTACTTATTTTTCTTTTTTCCATAACGTTAAGAATAGCTAGACATTCAACATAAAACATTTATTGTAATTTTTTTCTTTTTTTTAAGAATTGGCTATGTTCTGCTGGTAACACCATGTGTTACGAAAGAATATACCACCTTTAGATATGATCCAAGCGAAGTACTATCTATTCAAGAAATCAGCAAAGCATATATTGGAACATTGCAATGAGTAAAAATGGCAGTTACACATCACAACAAATTGAATGTAGCAAATTCAATGAGACACTGATAATGGACCAACGTTTGGACTCCTCATCAGCAATTAAAACCATCTTTTTTATAGTTTTACACAATGGACCACCATTTTTATACGTGGTTGCTAGCTACATAACGCTCTATACGTAATGCACTATACAAAGCTGCCAACATAAAGTATAGAGATGTCAATCTTGTACTTTCATCTATTTGACATTCACGATAATTACTCAGAAATCAAGTATTATACAAATATAGTGTCTGCCTTTAACTTAACATTTAAACACTCCCACCAATGGCTGAGAATG
The DNA here is from genome assembly GCA_021234155.1 of Isoetes taiwanensis. Lineage (NCBI taxonomy): Eukaryota > Viridiplantae > Streptophyta > Lycopodiopsida > Isoetales > Isoetaceae > Isoetes > Isoetes taiwanensis. The sequence continues at coordinate 11,386,547 of JAJEKV010000029.1, read as the reverse complement.
CAACAGCTTCAAAAAATAACTACATTATATCTGCAGAATAATTACCATCACGAAAATCCTCAAAACAGTCTCCCATGAATTCAAAACCAAAAAGGGACTGCCTTTGCTTAAAAAAATAAATGTCAACGGGAAATAGAATAAAGCTCAAGCTGATGGGGTTGAATAGTACAATAGTACAAGTCTCGGCTGGGTGGCGAATAGCAATTACCTGCTAGAAGCTCAAATATGTCTTGCATAGACATCGAAGGCTAGATATCCCACACGATTCTTGCTTGGATCAGACAGAGTTGAACCCAATAGGTTACACGGAGTTGTAAGTTAGAACATATAGAACATGGATGCAAGCTGGGGTAGCACGAAAATAACTACCCGGGTTATATCAGACGTAGGTGTTTAGATAGAATTACAAAATGCAAACAATTCTTACGAAGGCTTACGATGACTATGGCTTATATAAGTATGCCAAGGCACTTGTAATGTCATAACGACAACATAATGTCATGATAGGACAACCCAATGACTAATAGTTTTAAGGTCTATGTTAGCGTTACATCGTACCCCCAATGTGTGGGTTAAAAGACATAGATAAAATTTAAAGCATAGCTGTAACTTGAGAACATAGACGTTTATATCATACGGCATATAATAGTGGCTTAGAAGTCAACAAGAGGGTTAAAGAATATTTGAAGGAGTACATGGGTTGGTGACCCTATAGAATAAGGCTCACAATCAAAGGGTGAATTATTTACGATGTATCACGTGTACAGTGGATGCGCAATGTTGGAATTAATAAGCAACATGCTTCGAGGGGTGGGGTAACGAAAATTGGCCATGGACGTTATTACCTTCACAACTTTTGGAGGAGTGGCATGGCTTGAAGGCTGCTACTAGCGCACAAGGGTTGGAAAACTCTTTAAAGGCTAGGTGCGTGAGGAAAGAAGACTTTCAATTTCTGGAACAACATGGTGGACAATAATTTCACTAAGAACCTTTTTTTAATAGAAGGGGCCTCTCTTGAGAGGTCCTTAAGTGGTACTATCCTTTGGGATATTCATATATTCCATTGGAATGTGTATATTTTATGGAACTTAATGAGCCTAAGGCACTAAAGTTATGGTTGGAAACACTTTGCTCCAACCATATCTAGATACCCTAGAAGGAGGTGACTAGTTAACAATGGTTGGATGCGATCAGACTGTTATAGTAGAATAACTCCAAAAGAGGGTTGGCCACGTCAAATTGACAGGCGTGTGGCCGCTGCCATATGGGCGGTGAAGTTTGGCACAATATAATACTAAAGTTTATGCTCTAAATAAGTGTTGACATTGCTATTGTGACGAGCCTGCCGAGTTGACCCTCCTGGCAACTCGGGATCTTGTCAATATTGCCCTAATTCTAGGTTGGTGCGACAAACAATTGAATATGGTGAAGAATTGAATCTTCCTCTTGGACAGTTAAATTGCACACTCAAAACTCAAGGAGCAAATACTTGAGATCTCAATATAATAAAAAAAATATATTAACATTCAAAGAATCCATATTCTCAACAAGTATAACATCTAATTGTGAGCAATTCAACCCAGAGCTTCGGCCAATCACGATCCTCACCGCACCGCCATCCCTTGCTTATTCACTTGACATGCACTCACCGGGTTAGTCCTCGTGACTAAGTGGGGATCCCCGGTCTGCCAATGCATGCATGGAAATACTCTCGCAAATCTCGGATAAGCATAAACACGCATCGGAAAATCCTACGCGAGTACAAAGGCTAAGACAATGACAACATAATCCAAGGAAATATCAACATGAACATAAGAAGCAAAGACATAGTCAAAATACCAAACCCTCCCGGGACAATGGGGAAGCTCATAAAATTTCTACATGCAGTGCCCCGTTAGCAGAGAAATGCCCGCCACCACATTCCGAGCCCCGCTGGCGAGTTGGTGGGTAAACCCTCAGAGGCAAGATACCCTTCCCAAACCCCACGCCCGGGCCCGAGGACCTCTTACCATGGAGTCACAAGAGTTGACGTAGCATCCTGATCAGGGAAACTACGCCCGGTGTCACAGAGCACAAGAACCACAGAGAATCACAGATGAACATGAGCATGCTGGAGCAACCTAGGCCACCGAACCTAGAAGTCCGACCCCGAGGTTCCAAGAGACATAATCAAATTCCAAGACAACAAGTGGAACAATGCAAAGACCATGACATGTGGTGTTCATTAGAATGTTTACTATATGTGTGCCTAGATTATATCACTCACGATGTTGCCCAAGTCAGCCAAGTTGAAGTAGCTAGGTTACTGATGAAGATAATGATTGCAATCCAAACACGTCGAGGAAGCCATAAGCCTAACTATCATTGATGTAGCTGCGACAAGGAAAGATGCTACCAATCCACAAAATGCAACCCTTACCATTCTCCTATGAGGATAATCCATTAGCTATGATGCCTCCGATAAAAATATAGCTCAACAACTTAAAAAAACTTAATGCTTATACACTTAGACTTACACAAAGGCTCCATGCCATAGCCTCATCCGACACTCCATATACCTCATATTGCTTTCTCGCCCAACTTCACTTGATCTCCAAGGTTCCACTCTTTAATTTATCACTAACAATTGCTAGCTAAGGTTTTAATATTTTTATATTAAAACCACTTCCATAGCTAAGTGATTTACTAATGCACCCAATGTGGAAACTCCAATTGCCGCACTTTCGACTTAAAAAACCATAGGACCTCCCCGCTTATATCACATGCTAATAACTCTAGGCCTAGGCCCCATCTTCGGAGCCAAGAAATACATTTTATTCCAATTATTAGATTTGTTTACATGAAATTACAATCTTTCCTTAGTTAAATAATTATCCAAGCAATACAATTCTTACATATTTTCCATCCTTTGTGTTTTATCAATTCTCCCCGCACCGCCTCGGGGCTTATGTTGTGGATAGTCTCGAGCTCGATTCAAGGACCGAATATTCCCTTATATCAAGATCCTTACTTCTAACATTAGTTATCAATTATTAAGAAGCACAAAGATAGCAACAATTCAACCAACAATTATAACCAAAGGCAACAACGTAGACCTAAAATGTAACAATTTTAGACTCTCGACCCGGTACGTGAGTGAAATATCAATGCTTGAGCATAGCATGCATCCGCCTAAGGTCCAATCGCCCTATATCCAAAGAACCGACCTATACTAGGTCGATTCAAAGCGCTTTCGTGAGTTCTAATTTCGATCATAATAGCCGATGGCGCTCAAACAGCTAACCCGCCATTATCCTCTCAAATCGGCCCTTTTCCTAGCCAAATCGGCATCTTTGCATCAAATTAAACCTATTTGCACATCAATCCGGAGCCCAAAGATGCTAGCTTCTCAATTCCGCCCCACGATCCCTCACTCCATTGAACAACTCCCGAAACTTCGGCTGATTCTATCTTCTAGCATCCAATTCCAATCCGTAGCTTTGCTACAAATACATCTTAAATACTCGGAACAAAAGGAAACATAGTAGATTACCTCTATATTTCTTTTGTTCTCATCGGTTTATGCTCGTTATCCGCAAAGCTTTTACATATCTAATCATAGATAATACAAAGGATTCTTTTACCCAAAAGCGTAACTACCGATTCATAGCAGCCTTATAGAACAACTTAATCAATGAAAACCCCATCCGAGAAAAAGATTTGATGCCGCCTCTTCAAGCTCTCGCATCCTCTCTCCCTTCACGCCCCTTCTCTTTGCAAAAAGCCTCACGCTTGCCAAAAGCCCTCTTTCCAACATTGCCTTATTTTGTAAACCCTTTGTTTACATGAGCTCATGCTTTTTATGCATGCCACAAGTACATATACAACTCATATACGTACCATACACAAATGCATATACTGAACCATTAAGTGGTCAGGTCTGTTACAGCTATGGGGGTTTCAACACAAATGATCAGTATGTCTCGTAGAATATGTCCCATGATCTTGGGGAATGGTCTATACAAGGAGCATAATCATTGAAAAGAAGTATTGAAGGGTGATGGTTAAAAAATAAGTCCAAACCCATGGCCTAGAGGGGTGCTGCATGGCAGTCCCTAGTTGGTTGGGCCAAGAGAGATCTGTTCCCTGGGAAGTGAGGCGAGTCAAAACTTAGACACTAAAGAAAAATAGCATTAGCTACTGTTGTCTCTATGTATTTTTACTTAACCCCGTAATTATTGGAACATTCTGGATTGGAATATTTTTACTTAACCCCAGGATTTTACCTCATTTGAATGTTCTGGCAACCCTCTGCTGGTTCCACATCATTAATAGGGCTTCAAATTTCTTGTTGCATTTATCAAGCCTGAAGTGGAATCACTGCCAGAATCATCCTTGCTACTGGAATGGAATGCCAAAAGCAGAGTAAAAATTGAAGCCTAACTCAGAAATTGAAGGAAACCCTTTCGACTTCCAATCCATCACTGAAACACTTCCTGGATCAATTCCAACCACTCTGAAACACTTATGGATCACCAATTGTAGAATAGAATAGAATAGAATAGAATAGAATAGTTTTTTTGTAGAGAAAAAGCGTTGGACTAAGAGGCAAGAACAAAAAAAATTGCCTTTCTGAAAAGGCTCTTCAAGAATAGCCGTAAGAATTTAAATCTAAAAATTAATGAGCAGTGGACATTTTCAACTAAAAAATTATATAATTCGGAAGGGTTTCCATAAGGAAGCACAGAAGGGTTTCCACTTATTTGTTTAATAGCCCGCATCGGGCGGAGATAGTGTGATTGACCACAAAGGATGGCCCATCCATCATCAAGACAACATCATATAATAGCAATACATGTACAAAATGCATCAAGCGTAAAGGTTCTTCCCCGGGCTCAGACTCCATGGGGGTCAACTGATAGTTAGGGCCTCCAAATAACAACAGACAAAATCATGACAATGGCGTTGGCTGGCATAGAACATTGGCTAGGGTGGTTCACTCCATCCGCCCCTCCTGTGCACACTTTATAGATAGGCTGGAACATGCTATGGCATGAATGTAACCTTCCAGAGACGTAATCTCATGGATTCACATTGCATCTCCCTGGTCCGATGAGGCAGGTCAGGGATGAATCCCCTCCCGGAGCACAAACTGGCACCCACGCATCCGTACCCAACTTACCCCCTAAATCTATAGTGTCACTATCTCCCATCCTTTATTTACGTAGTACGGCATGGTCGATGAAGGAAATATCCCTGAGGACAAGAAGTAATTCATGTTATGTTGTTTTAATGGTTTCAATCCATTGTTTGAAATCACTAAGCATGAATAAAGGAAAGAAAAGATGGCAAGAACCCTTAGATTTCATTTTGAAATTCACCACTAGGGTTTGATGGCCCCCTCAACTAGAGTTTGCCTATGAGAATAAGTTGTAAATGTCGAGAATTGTGGTGTTGAAACCACAATAGATATATAGCACAAGATCAACGACTTGTGAAAATACTTTTGAGGTAACAAGAAGTTGAATTTTTGGTGGATAACATCGTCCACTAGATTGTTATATGGGAGCGGATTATAATTACAGGCTACGACAAGAGTATACATGGAAAAACACATGTATAGACATGTAGGTAGTGAGGATTGTGCAATATGGTCGACAACCATGAGCATAGCTATGTGGCTATGTCAAAGAATCACATATAACTCTAGACTTAGGAATGGATCACACATGTTACTATATCACATCATAACAAGGTAGCGGTCGTGGATGTTAGAAAGATTTAATAGTATCAAATACTACATTAATGATGATACTAAGGATGTCGACTGTGACATTCAGATGTATGTCATACAGGAAGACAATAGGATATGGAATGTTACCTGACAAGGTTTAAAGAATAAGCATAATGATATGCTTATATATGAAGATATTGGATTAGGTATGATCTACCGTAGATAAGCACTCAAGTTATCCCAATTGTTTGGAGTTGACTATCTTCGGTAGATACCATGTACTAAGAGAAATAGAGGGAAATAGCTAGAGTAAGTCTAGCATATATGGTGATGTTACATTCAAAAACATCATGAGGATGGTTGGAACAGAATTGAAATAACAGTAATTGGAGGTTAACTATTCAAGGGTTTGGGTTACCAATGAATTAAATCAACATTATAAGCTGAGAGTATCTATTGGGTCTGGAAATAACATGATGTGTGAAATATCCCGTCCAATGATGGAAGAAGAGTAGACGGTGACTTTATCGACTATACCTTTAGGGATAACCGACAAGAGGGCAATACATAGCAATTCCAAGTCCCAATAAGAATCAAGACGAGGCGTATAGAGTATAAATGGTGAGATTATATAGACCGACAGTCGGTATATCCTTAGAATTACCTTACTCTAGGAGGGAATCAATGGTGGACCCCGAAGTAGAGGCTCAGGATCCCTTGCCTTGAGGTCTATACCTCTTATGGATTATGACTTTAAGACCCTTAAGAGGATAAAGAATTGGATAACTCTATGGCAGATGCTAATGAAGGTTCGAAGATACGGGTTTTTCTATTATGAGATCGAGGCGGCTTAATGCCATTGTCTCACTATGAGGGATCCAAAGATGACAACATTTGAAACCGATCAGAAGTTGAAGTTGACATGATAACCTAAGAAAATAATAAGTTAATTGTGGAAAAACATGGTTGATGTTAAGAAGACAAGGAATATTTAGCTGAAGGAGCCTTTGGAAAAGCTCTTCGGATGGGTAGTAACCTTTAGAGTTTTACTATAATCGCATTGGGGATGACAATTTATTGACGTACTGAAGTACCCTAAGGCACTAAAGGAAAGGTTGAAGTACCTGGGGACTTATCAAAATGTAGGCAACATATACAATTCCAACATAGAGTTGGCCACTATCCATTTGGGAAGACGGTGGCGGCACCACTGCACCCACGCATCCATACCCGACTTACCCCCCTAAATCTATAGGTCGGCTCACTTACCCCCCTAAATCTATAGGTCAACACTATCTCCCTTCTGCCGTGAAAAGCCTCGACAATTCCAAGAGACCATCTGGAGGCACAATTCCTATTTGTGGACGATAGATGCAGATGTGCATTGAGTTGTTGGTGCAACATGGGAGGCAATATACGATGCATGAGCATAAGCAGGTGTGACATCAGGAGCAGGGGGGTGGCTAGAGGGGGCGAAGTAGGGGCATGAATAGGAGCAACATGGGCTTCGGCAAAAGGACCCCAAGGGGTTGCAGTAGCACGATGCAACACCTATATGATCTCAGCATTAGCTGGTCAAAAGATCCACATCTTGCCGCGGATCAGCCCTTTGCCCCACTCCCCGTGGCGGTAATGTTCCTAGCCCGGGCTAACCCCTTGCTTGGGGGATTCTTGTTGTGTTAGAGTGAGATCTTGGTCAACATACAGGGAGGTCCCCTTCAACTGCTTGCCCTGACGTAATATAGCTCCGTGTACTAGCACATCCGCGACTGTAAATGTGACAATACTTGGGTGATCAGGGTGCTAAACACCATGTTGACTTGTCATAATGGTGTATTTCCAGCTGCCAATCAGCTTACCGAGCCGAGTTTGTTGATTGAGTCATTGCGTGAGCCTCCTTTCTCATTGTAGAGGTTTCTCCCTTGCCTTTACTGTCAAGTCTGGGTTGATTCTGTGATGGGCCATCTGTGTGTTCCTCCCAAAGGAGCCTGTCAGGCAAAGTGCCTTCGGGCTGTTAGTGTGACTGGGTCTGGGGCTGACCATTATCGAGATGACTTCAACAGCGACATCCTTGCATGCCACATTCCTTCATAATGACTTGCAAAAAGAGGAGGTGCAAGTACAAGGCTTCGTCTATGTCCGCCTGCGAATGCGAGCGCCACTTCCAAGGCCAGTGCAATGCCCATATGCAGTCGTTGGATGCTTGAAAGAACCATAGTGCACTGCAACATGCAAAAGAAAATCAAGAACCTTTGGAGAAGTATCAATCTCAAATGTTACTACCTCACACTCTACCATATGAGATAGCATATACAAATATGATACAAGTGAAAATCCCACACCTGGCTTGTTTTGGTTACATGATTGGAAGATCCTAAACAGACTTTTCTTATACTTTCAAGTTGGGCCGATGATATTTTACAATTGTGGCTGTCAAAGATCACTTCTGAAACAAGATGACCTTATTCATAATGGGAATCATTCTTGAAGTTGCTCCCTTGTAGTTCAAAGAAATCTGTATAACAGTGACCAAAAGGATGGTGCAGGTCAAGACAAAACATAAGGTCTCCTGGCTAGAATCTTTGGTTTTGCAAGAAAAACTACAAATTGAGTGGCATGCAGTAGACATAAAACCATTAGATGTTTTTCTCTGAATTCAGAAAATCTCTTGTCCAATTGTGGAGAAAAGTACTAGCATTTTGTACATACACCATGGCGGCTCTAAAAAAATTAAAATAAAAAAATGAAAGCAAATCATCATGTTCGCCAACAATTTCCTGATATTTAATCTCTACAAGACGTTCAACAGCTTTAACCTATTTCTTCTCAGCTTGACCTTGTCTAACAACACTAGTTGTAACATCTATCTCCTTTTATAAGGTCTTCATTCGCCTTTCTTGAGACTGCACCTCTTTAAATTCAGTAAGAACATAAAAATGGTGAAGAAGAATCCAGGCCAAACCATGGTTTTGTTGTACTTGATTGCATCGATTCTAGCCAATGTGGAAGAAAACTCAAATTTCCCTTCTTTTTTCTTCCTAACGACGTGATGACTTGCAAACGCATACATGTCAACTCAAATATCACAACAATAGCTAAGAATACCAAAAAAAATAAAAAAAACAAAAAAAAAACCTAATAGTTCAAAAATATTTTGTATTCTAAATGACCTATATATGACCTAGAAATCAAGAGAATATTCCCAGCCCCCTACCTAACAGCATCAAACAATGTCATCAAACAATGTTTTGCCTTTTGGGCAAACTAAAAATGCAGGTTAATGTTCAAGAACGTTTTTCACAATGGCACAAGGGTGTAATGACACATAACCTAACCCGGACGTGAAAAGTAACATTTGAATGTAGTTGATAATCTCATCCGCTATGCCAACGTTGGTCGAGGCGGACACCACCATGAAAATGCAGGTAGCTCGGTGCTCTTTTTGAAGCAAGCGATGGATGATTGCCGGAGAAAGGGTCAGTTATGGTTCTAGTCTATACTCGAACATGACCATTGTTATGGCTCCGGGTCGCCTGCTGGCACCTATTAAGACAGCTATGGTGGAGCCTTTGCATCCTTATGTTGGGCTGTCCTCGGTGGCTGTCAATTCAGGAAATACAGGTACTCGGTTACTTCTGTATCCTCCACCTATGTGTATGCACAATGTATGGTTGTACAAGCAGCATTGTGCCAGACAGAATTCTGCCTACGTTTCATCCGGTTTAGGAATAGTATGCACAGTGGTTCCCATAAATGAAGAAGGTGCACACCATACTCAGCCGAAACTTTCACCCACTGAACACCAACTAAGACGTGGTAATTCATTGGCTAGAAATTACGCTCCACAAAAGGATCATGAAAGAATTCAGAATAGTATCCGGATGCCATTAGGCCAAACTAAAGAGCGCCCTTGGGAACCTAATGTAAATGATGTCCCAGAGAACAAGTCTGCTAGGTTTCTGCCTTCAAAAGAAACAAGAAGTTCAGAGAATTCTAAGCACCATAGTGAAGAAAGCAAGGCTCTTATAAAGCAACAGCCTATACATAGAGCCCCATGGGAACAAGGTGCTTCAAGAAGCCTTCAAAGCCTCAAAGGTGCAGCTTACAATTTATACACAGGAATTGCCCCAGAAAAAATGGGATTGAGTCAGAGGAATGTGGAGGTTATAGTGGACATAACACAGAACGTTCTGGCTTTGAGGGTAAAGGTGAGAAATCTGCAATGGCTAGCATAGTTGAAAAGCTGAGGAAAATTGAATCTAGGAACTCACAAAGTCAGCAAAGCAGAAACCCTAGGCAGGAAACATCCTCAAGACACACTGAGCCTGTAGTTGTTGATAGTGATGATTCAGGATCTGACTTGGAATTGATGATGATCTTGATTTGGACTCAAAAGTCCCTTTGGGAAAGGGAGGCTGAGGAATCTATGATAATGGAAGACAGGCAGCAAGATACAAGACAAAAGGCTTCCTCTAAGGATAGGGAGAAAGCCCGGCAGGTTAAGACTCCATCTCTTGCTGAACTATCCCTTCCAGAATCAGAGCTCAAAAGGTTGAGGATGCTCAGTCTTGCAGTCACACAGCGTATTAAGGTGGGTAAGGCAGGCATTACCCAGGCTGTTATCCAGAGTATACATGAACAATGGCAACATTGCGAGGTTGCACGCCTTAAATTTGAAGGTCCACATGCCGTTAACATGAGAAGAACTCATGAAATCTTAGAGGTTTGAGGAACATCCCTTTTCCGTGTCATTTCCACTAATAGGAAATGGTTTTTAAGCTTATGTCTGATGCATTAATTGCTTTCTATATGTTTTGCCCCATAAAGGAGTTTTTCTTGCTACCAATGAAGAAATACTTTAACAGGATGTTTATACTGCATAATCTGGAACGAGTGCCATCAGTCCTAAAACTGTCTGCATCACCACCACTGCATCTGCTATTTCAGTTGAGAAAAGTAGCTTGCAGCCAGCCTGATCTGCCATGCCAGGGTTGGCTGTCATTTTCCACCAACCTCCTTGTAGCCAGGGTTGCCCAGAAAAGGTTTTTGCCTGTATTCTGGATATCTTAGATTTATAAACTTGTATCCTTTTCTTGTGTGGTAGTCGAGCCTCTCATTTGTTAGAAATTAGATTTTCAAACCAATCTAATTTCTAAAGGTGAAACAACATCCTTTTGTAATTTCCAATCTGTTTATAAACATGGCATTTTATGAGAATACCCTCTAGCTGAGGTGCTCACCAACTTCATATTCCTCTTTCGAATTTAGATTTCTAAACTCGCTTTTCTTGGTGATGGTAGTCTTATCTCATTCATGCAAGCTAACCGATATCCTTAATAGTTATCATCTGTAACAAATGATATACATTTTATCTGCCATGTCAAATGGTGTCTTGATTACATGTATTCTTTCTACTAATTATTTTTTGTCTCTTTCTAGAGGAAAACTGGTGGCATGGTAATCTGGAGGTCGGGAGGAGCAGCGGTAGTTTATCGCGGAAAAGATTATTTTTCTGGGTCAAAATCACGGCCTGTAGATGACCGTAAGGATGTGTTTGGGACAACATCTAATGAAGGGAACCAGTCCACTTTAAAAGAATCACCACACGTTAAAACTGATCTTGACATCATGTATCTAAGGGAAGTGGAGGATATATTAAAAGATCTTGGGCCACGGTTTAAGGACTGGGATGGGAGTGATCCTGTTCCTGTTGATGCTGACTTGTTGCCTACAAGCAACTCATTTAAACCTCCATTCAGACAGCTTCCCTATAAAGTTAGGGGTCAACTAAGCAATGTTGAGTTGACAGTTCTTCGAAAATTAGCACGTCCCTTGCCACCACATTTTGTATTAGGTAATACTTGGTTTGAAAACTTTATTTGATTTTCTTTGTCTGATACCTTATATTCGTTTGGAAAGGTAGGAACAGAGGGCTTCAGGGATTGGCTGCTGCAATTGTTAAATTGTGGGAGAAAAGTGAGATTGTGAAAATTGGCGTAAAGAAGGGAGTGCAAAATACCTAAAATGCGATTATGGCAGAAGAATTGAAGGTAGCTTATGTATCTCTCTGCTTCAGAGTTATAATTGGTATGGGAATTTTGGGGTGTTTATACTATGGTAGCTTTGAACTTTTGCATGGGGAAAGTCCATTCAAGATATGCTATACACCCATTCTACCAACTTTTTTCTTGGTGATCATCATATATGCCGCAAGGAAAAATTGTTTAACGCTAATATTGAAAGGTACAACTACAGTGAGGAAACAAGGAATAGCATCTGCACTTGTAAATATTTTTGGTGTTGCTTGCTGCTTACTTTCTTTCCTATTGCAGCATCTTACAGGGGGTGTCTTACTTTCAAGGGACAAATTTTACATAACAATGTATCGGGGCAAAGATTTTTTGCCACCTTCAGTAGCTACAGCTTTGAAGGAACGGGAACAACTTACAAGGCAACTTCAAGAGGAAGAGGAAAAGACTAGGATGCTCACAGGAGTATCAGTAATCCAGTGTGGTGAAGTTCGTGCAAGTACTGCTGGCACATTATCTGAAGTACTAGAAGCTCAGGCAAAATGGGAACAACAAAAAAGTAGTGAGCAACTCCTTAAAAGCCAAAATGAAGCCGTGAAGATGACAAAGTCTCTTGAGAAGAGGAGATTGGAAAGGAAATTGCAAGTCGTATGTATCTGTGTCTCTATTATAATATCATAAATTTCTATGATGTAACCTCGTTAATGCAGGCTATGGGGAAGAAAGCAAGAGCCGAGGCAGAACTTGCAAAAGTTGAAAATTCCATGAAGGTGGCAAATCCAACAGCTGATCAGGAAACCATAACTGATGAGGAGAAATATATGTATCGGAAATTAGGATTAAAAATGCATGCATTCCTTCTCGTTGGTAAGTGTATATTTGCTAAATATGTGCTATACCTTCATATTCGTGTCTGGTGTATCATCATTAGATTTGGCATTTGTTGGTGTTCAGGGAGACGTGGTGTTTTTGACGGAGTAGTGGAGAACATGCATCTACATTGGAAGCATAGAGAATTGGTCAAAATTATTCTGAAAGAAAAGGACAAAAATGTTGCAGAAGAAGTTGCAAAAATGCTTGAAGCTGAAAGTGGGGGCATTCTGATTGCTGTTATTACTGTGTCCAAGGGCCAGGCTATAATTATGTACAGGGGAAAGAATTATCAACGTCCCCCAGAATTACGACCACGCAACTTGCTTACAAAGCGTAAAGCCTTAAAGAGATCAATTGAGTTGCAGCGTAAGCAGGTATTGAATCATCAGTTTCCTCTTGTCTGCTTTGTTCTAAATGTATAAAATATTGACATGACATGTAGGCCCTCGAAGCACATATTCATAGGGTGGAGAAGGAGATAAAAGCTCTTGAACTTGAAATTGTATGATTTTACCCTTAATACTATCATTTGTTCCTCGGCATAGACTAATGGAATGTGATATTCTGCAGGGCAAAACTTCTCACGAAAACAGTTTGCCCTTTGCAACTCAAACTCAATTAGGACGCAACAGGTCTTTGAATGAACTCGATGATGAGGTAGTATTGATACTTTGAAAGTCTATTTTAATTTCCGTTTTGTATTCTGTTTAATTATATTTCCTTTTTGATGTGATTTATCTATGACTCAGGCTGATGATGACAATGTGGATATTCTTGACGATGTGCTTGAGGCCTCCGATATAGAATCAGATGATGAGCTTTTCGACGTTGTTGTCGAAGAAGGGGAGTCTGACACTGATTTGGATGACGACGTTGTCGAAGAAGGAGAGTCTGACATTGATGTGGATGATTCGGAAATGGAACCCACTGGGCGTTTGTAAAGTAGGCATGAATGATACTTTGCCACATCAGAAATTACACGTCTATCTTTATGAACTTCCTATGTAAACAAGTGGTTGTACTAGGAGAGATTGTACAAAGTCCGCATTTATGAACTTTGTATGTAAACCAGTGGTTTTACTACAAGGGATTGTACAAAGTCGACTGGTATTGTGTGATCAAATTTTTTGTATGAATCAAGGTGGTTGATTTTGTTACAATGATTAGAACATTCAAGAATTGCAAGTCTAAAAGTCAAAGTTGCGTTGCAAGTTAAAGTCACCTTAGCGGGCAAGGTCAACCCAAAAAATTTGGCTAAATTAAACTGAAAAAGTCAAGTTCAAGCTAAAGAAGTCAAGTCAAAATGAAAAGTGAAACGCGAATTTGTAGAAGGCAAAATCATGTCATACACTAGAAGTAAAATTAGTCATCCAATTAAGATTCTCAATATTTTAATGATAATCTTCTCCATTCCTCTTTAGGATTTAAGGTTCCCCTAGATTCGCAAATATCCTATGGATGCAGACAGATTCATTCTAGGGCATGGGATTTGTAGATTGTATCGAGGAGGAATAAGTAAGAAGACTTTGACTGTTTATTGAAGACTTGTTCATTGAAGAATAACTTGTATTATTTGTGATTCATTTGCTACAGTAGCATCAAATGGTTTGCATATTATTATAAGTTAATATTGACCTTTCGCATTGTAAAATTCAAAGACACTACAACAACAACATTTGATGGTGATTTTCTTTAGGTCATTATTACTTGTGTTGATATTAACATTCTTAGAAATTTGTCTATCTTGGTGGCAATAGATCTCTTGCTATCAAAGGCATTGGTACTTTTTAGATTTGCACATCTTCTGGTGTGCGGCTTTTACATGGAGTTCTACATGTATCGGACCTTTACCGCCAATCTTCTTTCTCTTGCTCGTCTTACTGATATTGGCTTCCTTGTTTAGTTTGATAGATGTGTCTGCCGCTTCGTGAAAGATGGTCTTGTTTTTGCCACTGCTTTTCGCCAAGGCAATCCTTATGAACTCAAAATGAATGATGAATTTGCTAATGCTGTGATATCTCCTGGTGATGATATCAGTACTTTGTGGCATCGACATTTGGTCATGCTAACTCACGAAAACGCTTATCCAAACCAGTATGGATAAGCATGCAATGCACAACATTCATGATGGTGTGATTTGTCTTCTCAACAACACCATTCTGTTGAGGAGAATAAGGCACCGTGTATTTACGAACAATGCCTGAATATACAAGCTTTGTCAAATGCCAAAGACTTAAACTTGCCACCATTATTAGTTCGCAATCTCTGCCTGTTTCGTTTGATCTCAATGTGAGTCATGTGACTTCTCATGCTGACTGGACGTGCAAGGGAAATTACAATTATAAAGTCCCTATTGTGTATAAACTGTTGCCTCCAATAACTCTTCCTCTAAAGCTAAATTCTATTGGAATCTTAGTGACAATGATGAGACTAGGCTCTACAAGAACATTCGGTTTTTGTATTGCCCTCCTAAGGTTTGCTATTTATGTTGCCAAAAGTCTAGTTGCTTGCTATTTCAAGATGACATGCATATTTCTTAAATCCTGGAAGCTTATATCTATATAGAGTAGCTTTGCCAACCAATTGATATTCGATAGGGAAGATCTTCAATGGGGCAATTGCTCCTTCTGTGTTTCCAGGTAATATTCTGATGCTGTTGTGGCTTAGGGCAAGTTATGATCCCGTGCACAGAGAATCGCGTCTATTTAGAATTCAATTAAGCTAGCTTCTGGAAGAGATATTTGGTTGGTGCTATAATGTTGATAGGCATTAAGTCTCGCACTGGTTATTATAAGCATTGTTAGCAATTAGCCTTTCATAAAAGGGGCATCTATTCTCAAACAGGTTGGCAAAATCCTTGAATTTTGCATTGTCAAAGAGTAATGTCTGATTTGTGCTTGCAGTCTCAATTCCATTGGCAAGACTTACTCACCATTTAAAAAAGCCTGCCATGTTCTACAAGCAGGTACATATTTGGCTGTATTCTATAACTTTTTTAATGTTATAGGTGACCAAATCATTTTACTTCTATATTTTGTTTGTGTTGCAAAATGTGCAAACAACTTCTACTTTGAGCTCGTGTCTACCTTCTCACATAAGATGATATTGTTGAAAGAACTATAGGAAGCTGCCATTTCTAGCTCTCGATAGTTCTTCCTCACCAATGGATCTCATATTGGAGTCGACCAGGACGAAACGCAAATTCTGCCCAGTTTATATCAATATTAACTTCATTCCATTTATTTTTGTGCATACCAATTAGTTTTCTCTTCTTGATACGACACACTTTGGCTTCAATCCTGTCCAGATCTCTATAGCTAGTAGCCTAATAGCGAGAACGGATCCGCTATTATCCAGATTGCAGATTTTGAAGCCCTGCAGTCCTCAATCGTAAGTCTTGTTAATTTGCATGTTTTTTCTATTGCAGTACTTTTCCAAGTTTGGTATTGGTTTATTGTGCATGTCTCTTTTGCTTGAAACTTTCATTTGATCCATTTCTTTAAACATATTTTCTGTTTTGAAAATAATACAGAAGCAAAGCAGTACTCTCGAGTGGACTATTGCTTTACATGTCTCATCATTCCAACATCCATACTATGGGATTACTTTACATGCAGGCAATTAGTTTCAAGGAAGATTGGAGCTAGTAGAAACTTCACATAATCAATGCTCTGGCTAGTGTGTGAGCACCTGAATAGATATTCAATGCAGTGAAGTGGTGTTCTCATTGAGTTTTTTGAAACTACTGAGTACAAATTGGTGCCTCTTACTAGGGGTAGAAATAGTTAAAAAAGCTTGCAAACTGAACAATGCTTCGAAACTAGACAATCATTGAGAGCATGCCAAAGTTAAGAATATAAGATCAAAGATGAACCATCCGGCGCACAGGCTAAGCAAAGGTAAGAAAAACTGGCGACAGCTTCTGTGACGTTCCCTGAAAATATACACCATAAATACGTATATTTCTAGGCCTCGTCACCGTACAAGCCTATCATTATAGCCTTGTACACCATAGTAAGTAGAAAAGGGAGTATAGCTAAGTTATTTACATAACTTAGAAAACCTTAGGCTTACAGCCATTTCCACATGGCCTCAACCTAGTGGGCACCTGCCACATGGAAGCATCCCATTGGAGCCACATGACAGTGACATGTAACCTTAATCTATAAGTACTCTAACCCCAACCCTAGGCCACTTTTTGGCTCCACCTACCTTGTGACATGTTCTTCACTCGGAACGCCGCTTCGAACACCGTTCGTTGCGGTGTGGCTTAGATCGGCAGCCCCAAGGCAATACGCTCATCAGGAGGAGGAACCACTCGACTTATCACCAAATCATGGAGACCCCATGAGTTGAAGTTCATCCGGAGCAGGTATTCATTGTAGCTTCATAGGTAGATCATCTGGAACCTAGGATTTCAGATGAACTAGCATCTTATCTTGTTAGTAGAGCCTTCCTAGAACCCTCAGTCTAGATTTGGAACCCTAATCAATGAACCCTAACTGTAAGAGATGCATGTGATTAGGATTAGATGTATCTTCATTATTGATCATATTATGTTGATGTACGATGTTGGTTGATCTTATGTGTTGAAAAACAATATTAGTTGTCAGAGAATTACAATATTCCCTAGTTGTCTAGCCTTCTACTTGATTCTTCTCTAGCAATGATATTGCAATATGCAACGTTAACACATGCAACCATTTAACTATTTAATTTCATAATTATAACCATTGAAACCACTGTAGCAATATCACTGTAGATCGGGTATTGACCCAAACACTGTAGCTTGGTTGACACATTTACATAATCAACCTTAAAATATCAGAAATCATCTGCAATTCCTCCTTGATCTTATGTATTGGCCAACTGATTATACAATCGGCCATGCCTCACCTATATTCACATGAATTCGACGGTGCAGGCATCAAATCCGGCCGCCTAACCGGGTGTTTGGTCTAGTGGTAACACACTAGTTCCTTAGCAATGTGGTCTCGAGTTCGAGACCGCCCAGAATCGCACTCGGTACTGTTGGGGGTCAAATCCCAACAGACGCAATGTAAGGTGGTTGGGGGCAGGGCCCAACCAAGCAATGTTCAATGGTTTCATAAGACCATATGAACCATAAATGTTATGAACCCTAATAAAAATTGTATTTGGGTTTCTCACAATGTACATTATTTACAATTTATATAGAGATCATTCAGACCCCATAATTAATTTGCCGATTATGACTATAAACTCCAACATTCCTCCTTCAGCAAATTATTCTGCACTTAAACTTGCATAACATGTTAAGTGACATTCATATCACTCTTGAACTGTGTAAACTTTGATTCTGGTAAGGCCTTTGTAAATATGTCAGCTACCTGCTTTGCAGTATGTACATAACTCATCTGAAGATAATTCTTTTCAGCCAAATCCCTGATGAAATGAATGTTCAATTCAATGTGTTTAGTCCTCTTATGATCAACAGGATTTCTTACTATTGCTATGCAGCTTTGGTTGTCTGTCAGAATTTTTGTTGGCCCTGTTTGCTTGCAATTTAGTTCTTCGAACAGCCTTCTTAACCATGTTATTTCCTTGGCTACTAGAGATGATGCAGTATATTCAGCTTCAGCAGATGACATGGCAATTGCACTTTGTTTTTTACTCCTCCAGGTTCACCTCCTGTTAAAAAAATGACATACCCTGATGTTGACTTTCTTGATGCTAGATCTCCTCCCCAGTCTGCATCACTATAAGCATACGTGTTCAGATCATTTATGTTGAATGTAATCCTATGAGTCATAGTGCTCTTCAAATATTTCAATACACGTTTTCCAGCCAACCAGTGTTCCTTAGTAGGATTATGACCTCTTCAGCTTAGAACATTTACAATATAAGTAATGTCTGGTCATGTATTGTTTGCTAGGTAGAACAAACAGCCTACAAGAGCTTTGTATGGAACCTTTTCCATATCTCTAATATCTTTTTCTGTTAATTGTGTCTCAGCTATCAGCCTATGTCCAGGGATATAGGAGTTTTCACTGCATGTGCTTCATTTAGGTTGAAACTTTTCAGCATATTCTCAATATGTTTTTCCTGATACAATTTTGAAGTCTTTTGTTTCCTATCTCTTATTACCTCAATTCCCAAAAAATATTTGTGTTCCCCAAGGTCTGACATTTGAAACTTTGCTTGTAGAATCCCTTTGCACTGATTCAAAATTTCCACGTTGCTAGCAGCCATCACACAATCATTCACATAAAGTGCTATTATGCAGAAATCATTTCCCATCTTATACCTATAAAGATTTCTTGAGTTTCTCAAAACCCTGCTCCCTAAGAAAGTTATCCATGCAGAGATACCATTCTCGTGGTGATTGTTTTAATCCATATACTGCTCTATTTAGTTTCCATACCTTGTTACTTGTTGTCTTGCATTTAAAAATGCAGTTTTTACATCCATGTGATGTAACTCTAGATTCATTGCATTTGCCATAGCCAATAGTATTCTTATGCTAGTGAGCTTTACAATTGGAGAGTATGTCTCTTTATAATCCCTCCCCTTTTCTGTGTATAGCCTTATGCTACTATACCGTGCTTTATACCTTCTTCTACCATCTGCATTTGAGTTTATTTTATAAATCCATTTGCTGCCTATTACATTTTGCTCAACAGGCCATTCAACCAAATCATAGGTGTGTGTTTGTCTAAATGACTCTAATCCTTCATTCATTGCCTCAATCCATTTTTCTTTTTCTGCACACTCCATAGCTTCTTCCACTATTTTTGGTGTGGCTGTATCTTCAAGTATAGCCATTATTTGTTCATGCTCAATATCTAGCCTTTCAATTGTTTTCCTTTTACCCATTGAATTTCTCCCATATTCTTCATTGTTTATTGCAGCCTCATCAAGTAACCTTTGTACCTGTGTTCTCCTCTTTTGTTGTACTGGTGGTGGCTCTGAGCTCTCTTCTGTCCTGTCTTCATCATAATTATCATCAGTAGACCTATTTTCATTGTCTCTGTTTAATTCCTCCGTTTCATCATCATCTGTAGAGTTCAAATCAATCTTTGATATCTCTTTCTGTGGCATCTCAACTTTATCTTTCATAGTTTTCTTTTGGCCATTTTATCTTTATACACCATGGCACTAACACATCTGTACAAATGATTATCTTCTTGCTTTCTAGTACAAAGATTATGTATCCTTTTGTTTCCTTGTCATATCCAACAAGGAATCCAATCTCTGCTTTATTATCTAGCTTTTTTCTTAATTCATCTGGGATATGAGCATATACTAGGCATCCATAAGTTTTAAACATATTATAGTTAATGCTTCCTTTGTTTTGAAACTATACAAGTTCAGGGACTTTACCTTTGATACTTGAAGTTGGGAGTCTGTTTTGTATAAATATAGCTGTCTTCAAGGCTTCTTCCCATAAGTAATTTGGTAATCCACTTCCATTATCATGGATTTTACAACATCCATAATTGTTTTGTTCCTCTTTTTGCAACTCCATTTTGCTCTCTAATTCCATTAGCAATACAATACAACTTAAATTTTGACGATAGATATTCTCCACCTCTATCAGACCTTATACACTTTAGTTTCCTGCCTGTTTCCCTTTCCATCTCAGTTACATATTGCTTAAAAGCACTTAAGGCTTGTGATTTTCGCTCAAGGCAATGTACCTTGCATTTTCTGTTGAATCATCTATAAAGGTAATAAAATACCTTTTGTTTGTTCTTCGTCTAATATTTAGAGGGCCACATAGATCAGTGTGCACTAATTCCAAGACTTCCTTTGCCCTAGTTTTGGATTGCTTGAATGGCAGCCTGTTTGATTTTCCAAGAATACAACCTTCACATAGAAACCTTTCTGTGTTGATGTCTTTGCATTCTATGCATCCCTTTTTAATCAAAGACTTCAAGTTATTGCAGTGAGTATGTGCTAGTCTGTTATGCCACAACTCAAAATCTGAAATGTTCAAGCTATTAATACTATTGCATATCAGGTTTTCCATTTGAAAAAGATTACCAACCCTTCTTGCATGAAACTTCAATTCATCTCCTAAGACGATATTACATCCTTTTGAGTCAAAGTTGACTCTATAGCTTAAATCCACTAATTGGCTGACAGAAATGAGAATTTTAATTATCGTTCGCACACAAAGAACATTTTCAATGTCTACAACATTTCCAGATAAATCTTTAAGTTGTAGCAGGCCCCTTCTTTTTATATCTTGAAAGTCTCCATTCCCTACTTATACTTTTGAGTGAGATGAAGATAGATTCTTGAGGATGTCAGTAGATTGCAGATGATCACATTTATTAGTGTTCAGATCTTTGCCTAATACTGTAAAAGCATGACTTACCTCATCTTCATCTTCATTGTCAGATTTTTCCTTCTCTTCTCGTTCTCTAGTTACATATGCCCCAGTTGATTTTCTGCCACGACCTCTGCTGGAGCTTCCCCTTCCTCCTCTAGTTGCATATCCTCTGCCTCTCCCTTTGCTATAATCCTTTGGTGTAGGACATTTGGATGCAGCATGCCCTCTCCCTCCACATGCGTAGCATGTGAATTCTTTTTGCATTTTAGGGCATTCATTTTTATAATGACTTGTTTCATGACAGTTGTAACAAACATCTTCATTTTTCTTACCAAGATATCATCTGATTTTCCAGTAGTGTCATCTCCATCTTGAAGTATTTTCTTTTGCTCAAGCTCAGTCCTCAGCACATTCTCAGCTTCCTCTCATGTCTTGCTCATGTTTCTGATAAAAAGGCTAGATTCTCATTTTCACTGACAGCTCTAGATATTTGGAGCACCTGACTCCTTTCCCTTTCGACACATCTATCCCGATGCTGACAAAGGTTCGCAATGATGTTGTCAAAATTATTAAAAAATTCTGATACATCTCCTCCTTCCTTAAGTTTAAGTCCTCTTAATTCTTTTTCTAACAGATCAATTTTGGAGGACGTCTTTTCTTCAAAGTGTTTTAACAAATAACACCACATCTGTCTAGGATTTAGATTTTTTAAGTTCGGTCTAATTGTAGGACTGACCTTGCAGGTGACAATTCCTTGGGCTTCCTTAACTTTTGAGTATAAGGATCTTCCTCCAGACACATTTACTTGTGCAGAAGTCCATTCTGCATTCGTTTCTCCTGTACTAACAACATTAGCTCTCATATTAACTGAGTGTTCTGTTACAGACCTTGTAACTGTGCTCAGATTGACATTCATGTCTCCATTTGGATCAATAAGATCCCACAGGTCTTCTACCTCCAGAATATGTTTGATTGCGTCTTTCCAAACTTGAAAACCTGGACCCCCTTTATATACTTCCACTGTTGAGAGAAGACTAGCTCCAAACCTGCTAGACATTGCCAGAAAAGACTGCTCTGATACCAAATATTGAAAAACAATATTAGTTGTCAGAGAATTACAATATTCCCTAGTTGTCTAGCCTTCTACTTGATTTTTCTCTAGCAATGATATTGCAAAATGCAAAGTTAAGACATGCAACCATTTAACTATTTAATTTCATAATTATAACCATTGATAACACTGTAGCAATATCACTGTAGATCAGGTATTGACCCAAACACTGTAGCTTGGTTGACCCATTTACATAATCAACCTAACAACATCAGAAACCATCTGCAATTCCTCCTTGATCTTATATAATGGCCCACTGATTATACAATCGGCCATGCCTCACCTATATTCACATGCATTCGACGGTGCAAGCATCAGATCCGCCCGCCTAACCTCCTTCCTTATCTTATTTGACGTTAAAATACTTATCTTATCTTATCTTATTTGAATATTTCCTTTCGCTCCATTTTCATGTTCTCAACATTTATTTTAATAATATAGTTCAATTGTTTCATAAGACCATATGAACTTTAAATATTATGAACCCGAATAAAAATTGTATTTGGGTTCTCACAATGTACATTATGTATAAGTTATATAGAGATCATTGAGACCCCATAATTAATTTGCTGATCATGACTATAAACTCCAACATTATATTTGCACTTCTTGTGTATTGGGAAGGGGGGTAGAGACCTAGTGGCTATTATCTAGATGATGCTTCTAGTTTAGACCCTTAGTTCCTATTATTATGCGGCCTGTGCATAGGAACCCACCCGGATACGGGTGCTATGATATGACTTAGCACTATACAACGAGGCTAGTGGCAAAGCGGATGGGGGTCCCTGCTGAGCGTGGCTACTGGGGACCCATAGTGGGCTAGGTCTATAGTCGGTCACTTCGTATGGGCCAGGTATGGGTCCACACTTCCTGGATCAATGGTGTCGCCCTGACCCTCGGGAGTCGCAAGTGCTGGCCTGGCTCTTATTTTGGGGAGTCAGTCGGGTACGAATCACGTGTCGTCACGATTCTCTAGTCGCCCATGGAACCACTAGAACTCGAGAAGGGGAGATGGAACCCTTCCTACCTCATCGGACCAGGGAGATGCAACCCGGAGTAGCCTCGATGGGCGATACTATGAGGCTACGATATCCGGAGTAGCCGTCTAGCCGGATGCAAAGTATGCACGGGAGGGGCGGATGGAGTGGTCAACCCTAGCCATTGTCTATAGTCAGCCCCGCCATTGTTATATCTCGATCTGCTCTATCTTGTGGCCCAGCCGTCAGTCTACTTCCTTGCGAGTCCGAGCCTGGGTAGGAGTTGTCATGTTTTATGGTATGTTGATATCTTTATTAAATCTATGGATGTATGGATGTGCTACCCTTCGAGCTAGTTAGATGTATTGTTGTTAGTGCTGATATTATGTTGTGATTCCGTTGTTATAGGAGCCCATAGGGGAAGGGCGTCAAGGCACCTCCGTGCCCCCTTCCCACATTGGGGATATCTTGGGTGCATTCAATCACATAAGCTACATTTCATTTCTTTGGATTGAAGGTTTTTACTTGTACTTAGGAGACCTACTCACATACCAAAATTACCCAAATGCACCTGGAAATTTTCCTATTGCCTCGAATCGCATGGGGCACACTGTCTAAAAATTGAGACAGAGAGATGGATTAGGGAACCACAGAAAAATGGGCTCTGCCGATGCTGCTAAATGGGAGCTGTTGAGAATGAGTATCATACCCTACAGGATTGTTCGACGTATGATCAAATTCCCGTGCTATCTTTGGGCGAATCAAGGCACAGTGACCACTACATGTGATATTGAGTACAACCGGTTTGATGTTGGGATCATACCTTCAGGAGGTCATGGATGTGCGAGATCAGCTATGTCCCTGGACACTCGCATTAGGGCGGATTTGGGGTCTGAAAATGGCCCTTATCTTGGGCTAAAGATTTCCACGTCGGTCGCCCGGGACCAATCAGGTTTGTGCCTTTTTTTACGAAAGTCGATATTACTTGGCGGGTAGAAGGATGAAGCGGGCTTACTTGGCATCCACATGGCGTATTTTCATAGGGATGCCCAAGCGCTTTATTGCAACCATTTTAATGGCCCGTATTTTTCTGAGTCGCCACGCCCAAAATAATGGTGACTTTGACGCCCTCTTGTCAATCACCAACTCCTTGTCAAATTTTGGCCAAACTTCGCATCTTGTCACTCCTGGCCAGCCTCTCGTTTCATCCTCTCCGCCTTCCTCCTCATCGCAATCCATGTCTCCCCACCTAATTTCTGTGTTCTTGCCCCATTTAAACTCCCAAAGGTCAAGAAGTGGGAGGTTTTGTCTCAATAGGTTCGTGGGGTGAGTATGATGCCATCATCCAGGGCGAAAATAGAGTTAAGCGAAAAAAGGCGTCAGGCGACGTTGGACACATTGGATAGGTAGGATAAAAGAGTTCAAGTTGAATTCTAAGCGGTAGGAAAGTGGGAAAAAGTATAACAATATAACATGCATATACGATATGGCCAAAGAGCTAATCTCCACCAAAACAGCGACTTCCCAAAATTGCCCGCAAAATGGTAACCACCTTAACGGATCACACGACCCGAAGCTAGTTGTCGACTACTTAAGCTAACGTAGAGATAGTTTGGCGTCGTGTGATCTTCTTATCTTTCATTTCTTCGTTGACCGCGTGTTTACAAACAAATTTATTGCGAGGTTTATGTTTATCGGGCGTCGTGGATGTCATTCCGGCGAAAGTATTAGTAGTGTACTTGTCGTGGTATCACATGAACGCCAATTGTCCTTTTCAAGGTATGGATGCCGTGACCTTGCGGGGTATAGGCATCTGGTTTTACTGGACATGATTATAGCGTGAAAGGTCAGGAAACCCAGGAGCTTGAGGCGGTTGAATTGCCCCCTTTAAGTGAACTTTGTAAGCCACGGACCTCATCGAGAACAATGTAATTGCAATGAAGAAATGCATGGTCAATTTGAGGTGCAAGCGGAATGTCAGCGAGGCGTGAGGATGAGTTTCAAAATCTTCACACCGTTTGAGGTATTTGCTAACATATTCCGATGGCGCAGGAAGTTCAAAAAGCTCGAAGACATATACGTGCTTTCTCCCCTGCCGATTTTGTGGATGGCTTATTTTTTTGTTCCGACCTGGGATGTTGATTCCACGAATCATCCGTCAACTAACAGAAGGTCCGCGTAGTTAAGTCCTCCTTTAAGTTCGGATACTTTCTTCCAAAACAATATTTATCGTTAATTGTCAACTAGAACGAAGGAAACGTAGAAAAAGAGAGGCTGCACAACTTTTTGGGAGCCGTTTGAGGGACCATAATAGACACTCGGATCACGGTGGATATTCGAGTATGGAGAGGAGGAAGTCATTTATCGGCCACCATGGAAGCGAATGGCCATTATCGAGCTAAGAGTGCTAATGGAGACGGAGGAAATTCGGCGACTTCCATTATTTTATTGATGGCATTAGGGTTGGTTACGAGGCAAGAGGGAAATGTAAAGTTTAGTGAGTTCGCGATCAACAAGAAATTGTCTATCGGCTGGCGCTTTGAATCTCGGTTTTATTTGTGTTTTGTCGATGTTTTTTAGGGTTCCGTATTTTTGTCCGATATTTTTTAGGGTTCCGTACAATTATTTAAAAAGCGTTACCATCATATTTTACTTTAATTTCTGTTTTTACTATTTATCTCTTGCCGGTTGTCTATTTTTGTCGGTGTTAAAGTAGTATAAAAGCCATCCGTGAGAAGCCATGGCAAGAACTAAGCAAACTGCAAGGATCCATCCGGTGGTGTAAGGCGAGGTGATTACATTAGTCCGCCTTCTTCATCCGGACTAAGTCTCGATAGAGATTCTCCTCCTCCCGACCATGCCTAACGGAAGACCCGAAAAAGAAATCCCATGACGTATCGGGAGAAGCAACTCGAGTAAGTAGGGAGGTGCACCCGCCCTGGAGACGAGGATGAAAATGTGAGAGACCGTGGCGAAATATGATGCCTGATTAATTATTGGGCAACCGCCTCTTCTTGCTCTTCCTCGCTCCTCCCGTTCTCCTCCCGGGGAGGTGCCATGACCTTCAAATCAAAGGAGGAGAGGCCCAACGCCAAAGGGAAGGCCACTGTGAATGTGAGGAGATCTACTGGAAGAGTCTAGAGGAAACACCGGCAGATCTTTGGGGTGAGGAGGCGGCCGGAAGAGTCGGCGAGCAAATGGCTCCAAATGCTGGGGTGGGTGAGGTAGAGGCCGGAAGTGGGAAGACGAACCGGGAGATTAAGAAGTATCCCGAGACCAAGAGATGGTCATTCCGCGTCTCCCATTTGCGGGGAGCTTCGGAGAGAGATTCTGCAAGAGTGTGAGTGCGATACATCATACCCGATTCTGATTCAAGCAACTGCCTTAAATGCTCTTCAAATGGCTTCTAAGCCCGGTTGGTGTCGATGCTGTTCGAGGACTTCGCAGCCTTCAAAGCAATACATGCCAAGCGGGTGATCATCATGCCCAAGGACATCGCGCCCTCGTCTTACGCATAAAGGGATCCCGAAAGTACTATGGTCAAAATTTTATGGCTGAATACAACAAGAAGAAAGACCCCGAGAAAAAGGCCGTGAAGTGCCTTTTGTTTTTTCATATGTATAATATTTTCTTAATGCAATGGCTTTATAAGCAATCTCTTAGTCCATTTCTTTCTTAGAAGCCTAGCCGCTGTATTTTTTTTTTTTAATGTTATCACGTGAGGATCCTACGGCCGGGCAAGCATTGTGCTTTTTGTTGCACATAGTAGTCTTGGCGTGGTGATCAACCCTCTAACCCTAACCCTAAAATGTGCGGACAAATCTCCCCACAACGGCCGTGTCCCCTTTCATAATCGACCAATGACTGCAGAGTTCAAAAAAGACAGGCCTTACCGCCTAAACATCTTCTTGTTTTCGTCGTTGCTTAGCCATGGATTGTTATGTGAAGTTCACGGAATGGTATGCATCAGCCCCTCATGACAACGAGGGAAGTTAAGCCCGACTGCGATTTATCCGTTCTATTGCAAGGAGTTGGACATCATGGCAAGCGATGCTTGAGCTTGGATGCTATCGCGAGGTTGCTTTAGCTTTCACCCGAACCACTTGGTCTCGGTTGACGTCCTTTCGCGGATGTCCCCTCGGGCTCGTGGATTCCAAAACCAGCTCTAGAGGAGGTGCTTCCCATTTGCAAACGAGGGAAGATGTTTTTTCAAGAATCTTTATATGAGGGCTCCTCACAATCCGTCCTTGTGCTTAAGAAGGTATCTTATTTCTCTTTCTTGGTTTGCATTTGCTAGTTATTGCATTACCTTTCGGCCAAAATTGAAGATACTTGGAAACAATGAAATCTTTAAGCCAAGGGGGTCAGTTATGTGTGATGATCGCGACTATGACGTAGAAATGGAGATAGATCTACAAGAAGAAGAGCAAGAATGTAGGGAGTTTTAGAAGCTTCGGCCTTAGCTGGCCTTGGGTGAACCAGAGGAGGGAGATGATTCTGAAGGTGATGAGGATGGGGATGAGGATGAAAAGAAGTTATGCGACATAACGCCAATTTTTAGTGGAAGGCAAAGAATACTTATTGCTAAGTGATATCTTGAGGAACCCGCCTTTATTCTGAATGTGTGCTAGGGAAGACGAGGCTTATCGGTTTTGGCGAATGGGTAAACTTAGGCCTAGATTTTGAAGAGGATTTGGACAAAGAGATGTTTGAAGTATCTAATTATACCGGCAATGCTATAAAGCTTAAAGAAGCATATGAGAGGTCGGAGTCTCGATTTGCTCAAGATGAGGCCCGAATCTACCAGCGGAAGAAGAATTCCGGCGTCTCAGGTGCAAAGGCGCCATCGGGATCTGAGGTTTGGCGGGGCCCTTCAATGTGGCGACATAAGCTGTAGATGAGGATAAATGTAGAAGAAGATAATCTTGAGGGTTCTTATTTGTGGGAAGTAGATGATTTTTCTTGGCCGACATGCACGACGGGACAGGAAAGATTGAAGGACTCTACATTGTTAAGATATATCTCAAGATTAGTTAATGGGGGAGATAATCGTCTTCAGTGAACTCCGGTCCAAAGGGTCGCGAGTTTGTCTATTACCTCCGTGCATTATGCATGTTGGGGAACCATTCCCAATTGGCATCAAACACTTGAAAGGGTGATAGCAATTCGGATGTTGTGTTACAATATTTTGGCGATAAGCGGTCTGCGGAGCAATATGTTAAATTTTTAGGCTGTGGCAGCTTGACTCACCCAAGGTTGGAAAGAGGGAGTACATGGAAGTCATTACCTTGTTGGATCGGTCGTGGGATTGAAGAGCATGAAATTGGCAGCGAAGCTTGAGAAATTGGAAGTTATATGTTTTCCAACTTGTATCGGTAAAATTATTTATATGTGTGATTGTCCTTCGAAATTCCTAATAAAAAATTTTTATTTGTATTTATTCACATCCGAAAATACATCGAGTCGATTTTCTGTCATATCTAGGTTTTTTCGTGGTGTGATATCTATCTCGAAGAAATGAAATATTATTGGAAAAAGACAATTAATTTATTTATTCCTCATGCGATCGCGAAGCAACTTCGTGTGACTCATGTTATAAATAGAAGACCGATGTCCGCGGCCCGACCTCCATCGCCTTCTTCTACGCTCATCTTCTACTTAGGCTTCCTGGCTTCCGCCTTCCACCTTACGCTCCGGATGGCATCATCATCTTCCTCTAGCAAGCTGCGACCATGCCAAGATAGCACTCCCGGCCCCAGCTGCCGTGGACATCACCCTCGCGGTGGTGGATGAAGAGATTCAAGGAGATCCATGATGAAAACAATCGCCTCCGGCCGCCGGAGAACAATGAGGCCGGTCGACGATTAGCCTTCACGAGGGGGGCTGCTTTGAAATAGACGTTGAGTCTCGTGGAAACATTCGCCATGTACCAAGAGGCGGCGAGCCCGCAGGGGCGGCGGGTAATTGGAACTGCTCACATGATTTCGCAGGCCTTAGAAGATATGGAAGAAGCCCGAGCTGCGGAGGATGAGAACGCAGCCTTACGGCTTCAGCTGCGGGACATGAAAATCAGCCAGAGGATCATGAAGATCCCTAGCGTTGTATCTATCTATTTTTTGCTTCAAAGAAAAAGTTTTCTATTTTTTTGCTTCTATCTATCTGTTGTTCCAATGTATGTTCTCGTTTTATTAAAATATCACACGGCCTTAAAATGCCTTGCTTGCAATTAGGTAGCAATCAATGGATTTCGGCGTCGTTAGCTATCTCCATGCCTCTTTTTGCTTCAATGAAGTTCTATCTTTAGTTATGTATGGAGTAAAATTACTTTATGTATAGATTGTATCCACGAAATTATCAATAAAAGAATTATCCCGCAGGCTTTCTGCAGGAAGAAAAGGCGTTGAAGAAGCTCTCTTTTTTCCTCACCTGGCCAGTAGCGGTCGATTTTTTGACCCGGCATCCTTAAGCGTCATGTGACTCCAAGCTACTCTGAAATCCACTGTTATAAATAGAAGACTTTCTATCTTGCCTTCCGACCTCCGATCCTCTTAGCCTTCCGCCTTCTTCGCTCATCTTCTCCCCTTAGCCTTCCGCCCCGCCAGCCTTCCGCTATAGCCTTCTCCTCATGGCATCTTCATCCTCCTCAAAAAAGCGACAGCGCCCGGCTGCCGGACATCACCCTTCTTTGTGGTGATGAAAGAGATTCAAGGAGTTCCAGTAGCGGCCGTCTCGTCGCCCAGAAGATAGGATTGGACAAGATAAATTCACTAGAGGCTTGCCGCATGAGCGAGACCTTGAGCCTTCAGCAACATTAACCAGTACCGAGGCCAATAGTCTTAGGGTCGGGTTTAAGCGCACACAATATTTCCGGTAGCTAGAAGATATGGAGAAGAAGCTTCGAGTGGGGATGAGAACGCGGCTTTTCGGCCCGACTTCGGGATCATGAAGATCCGTTAGCCATTGTATATATATTTTTTGTTTCAAAGAAAATTTGTTCTATTTCTTGCTTCTATCGTTCTCTTGTTTTGTTTTATTAAAGATCACCGCGGCCTTGAAATGCCATTCTTGCAATTAGGTAGCAATCAATGGATTTCGGCGTCAGATGATCTCCAGCGCATACACCTCGTTGTATGTATAAATTCATAATTTATTAATGGAAAAGTGTATGTAACACAAATATCTAGCTAGATTATGTGATATAACTTGCAGGTAAATGCTAATTTGCATGTGGATGACAACGTCTATTCACATCATGTGAAACTTGTGGATGACAACGTCATGCCAAGGGCGTGCATCTTGCCACAATAACAACATTTTTGTGCGGCACGCATACGATGCGGCTAGAATATGCCGGATCCCATGATCGCGAAACATAGGCTACCGTTGCCCCTAATTGCATGCTATAATTTTCACCTCGTAGGATTATTACACAACTTTATCGATTTTCATCGCGAACCGTAGATTCCAACGCGTATCTCTAGTTTCTATATAAAACGTCGGAGGCCTTTGTCTTCTCCTATCCCAGCCACCTTATGTTTCTACCACATCCCCTCGGCCATCACTCCTGTTCTCCATCACTTTCAATGGCCTCGGCTCGGTTCCATCCCTGCCGAGATCTTGTCTCAAGTTTTGGTCAAGGGAAATTGAGAACATTAAGCGAGAGCGGATCCGCTTCTTCTAAAAAAAAAGAATGATGAAGTCGCGATAAGCCAAGCTGGTTCTGGCCCGGAGGAAAAGGCCTTCTACAGGAGGAGGTTTTTTAGTCTTAGCGACAATCAATGGTGCCTTGAACCCGTATTGCGGCGCCGCGAGATATAAACCCTCAAAAGAGGCTTAGGGCATAATCGGCGGGAGAGGTCTCCCAGCCCAACCTTCGATGGCCGGAAGATAAGGTTCGCGAATATGAGAACGTGGTTGCGGGGCTGAAACAATCATGTTGGAGGGCGCGAAAAAATTATCAACCCCTCCGTGGAAGAGCTTGCCCGGGCGATCATAGGCATCGGGCTCCTCCTAGAGGGGCCGTTTTTTATGTTTGTAATTGGTTTTATTTTTCAATGGGAAAAGTTTTTTTGACAAATAATGCCGAATATTACGTTTCCTATTTTTAATTTTCAATATCCGTGGTAGAGAAATGACAAGACGAGATCACACGGCGAAACCCTTCATAGGGTTTTAAAGCTCGTGTCATTTCGTGGTGTGATATAATGCTGTAGTTAGAATAGTTATTAATGTGTTCCAAATGGACGGTACCATTAATGTGTTCTAGCGGACAACCCGGCGAATCCAATTCGACCCGTGCGTGACAACGAGTGTGTTTAATATGTTCAAAGCCTAATATGTATAAATTGAGGTCCTTGCATTGTGCTCCTTCCACCGGTTAGAGTCTTTGCTCCTCACTTCTATAATCTTAACGCCCCTCCCATTTGTCATCTATGGCCTCCACATCCTCAACCGGCTGATAATGGAAAAATCAAGAGGATAGAACTCCCTTACGACATAGTGTTGGGTGTTCTAATGAAGAGGTTGAAGGAGCAAGATGATCTTCTAAAGGAAAACCGTTACAATTCAGCGAAAAAGAAGAAGAGAATGAATTCAACGTTCTCATGCCCCGTAGCCGAGAGGCAAATCAAAGCGGTTGAATAGAAGGCTGGATGACATGCCCCAACAACCTGCGACCGGTGGTTATGACCGACAACGCGAGGATGCTAATTCGGTGCGAAGAACACGTTGTGCTATTGGGACAGGGGCCCGGGACATGTACAAAGAGATGGTGTGCAATTGAGCGTTTGGATAGGGGATTGCTTTGGCGGGGAAGAGATGAAGAGCAAGACGAAAGAAAAGGGCGGAGCTGATGATGATGATGAAGATAATGAAGAAGAGCTGCGCCTTTGGAGCAACAATGAGTCGTTGTATTTTGTTTTCAATGTAACATCTTTCACAACTTTAATCAAAAGTAACCCTTTTTATTATTATCTTGTAAAGCTTCACCGCCGAAAGCCACATAAATGCAAGCAATAGCGAACTCCACCTTCGCGCCATTATGATACAAATAAGATCACCTGACGAAGCTACAGTTGTGCAAAACAAGGTTGGAGGCAAGTACTTGGCGTCGTGTGAACATGCTACACATTACAAGTATACTTTACCGATTCTTTGTTTCTTAGATCTCCACCATAGCGATGCTAGTGGGGCCCTAGAATTTTTGCTGACAACTTTCCGTTTTCTCTTGACATTATGCCAATGGTGTTTACGACTTCTGGGTTGCTCCTTAAAGCGACCTTCTTGTCGTGTTTAGCCATCGCCCTTCTATAAAACCACTCGTCATCTGTCTTGGGGGTTGGTTCCCACATTTCCACCCCTCTTTGAGTGTTACGATGAAAGGCTATTTTAGCTTGTTTATCACGACTTCTCCATGCCTCATGCACTCCACCTTTGCTAGGCTTCCATACTTCCTAAAACCAAGGTGCATGAGCCCAAAAGATGTGCAAGTAGTCGTGACTTCACTTCTCTCCCCATCGTCTATAAAGCTTTAATAAATTTGTTATTAAGCTTGCCGCGAACATTTTACGATCTTCTCTTGTAGGTCCATTCTCCGAATGTATAGGAAACAATTCAGACAATGCATCCCATGCTTTTTCCTCAATGCCGAATGAACGCCATTCAGGCGGTTCTGCTCCCGCATCAACCAGCAATTTTCAAATTCATAGACCTTTTCTCCCATCCGTTTCCGTTCAGAGCCTCTCTATGATTCTTTATGAAGCGTCGAGCTTTCATCCCTCAATTGACACCTTCTGAGGCACACTTGTTCTTCCTCGCCCGTTTCATCGAGGCCTCTAATCTTACATTGCCACCATGCAAACCCATTCGATAGAACATGTTCAACTCTACGAATTCCTTCCTCTCTTCTCTTCTTATGCGAAATGTTCCACCACGAATCCAGAGCTCAAAAAATATCATCTTGTCGATGATTCTCACAAAGCCGTGGCAAAGTGCGCGAGATATGAACCCTCTCTAATGGAATGGGGAAAATGCCATGGAACTTGGGATCTTCTTCTCCTCTATTAGAGCATTTGCTTGGTTAAGGGGACAAGGTTGAAATTGATCTTCCCGATTATTTGACTTCCTTGCATGATTGCGCGATGGAACAACTTTTGCATGTTCCTTGTCCTCCTCCACTTATGTTGTACATTGCTTTCTCCGGTTTTAAATCAGACGCCAAGTGAAAATTACTTTGTAAGATCCATAGTGATCTACTTGCAATTTTTCCCTCCCTCGAATCTAGATATTAGACTTCTGGATGTGGGCTTGATTGAACACCCATTTCAAAACCTCGTGGGTTTCTTTTCAACTTTAAAGAGACCTAACCACCGGTGTCATCTTCTTCGGATTGACATGAGAACCATTTTTCAAGACGCTTCTTCTCGTCGCCCACAATTGCAAAAGCATGTTAGGGTGTCCCTTTAAAAGTATTATTTAGTGACTAAAAGGTACCTAAAAAGGTAGCCGGGCCCCGAGTACCGGGTACCAGATAATATCTCAATATAAGGTATGTCTTAGAACTTTTTATATATATATTAGTCTCCTAGCATTATCTTTATCTTAACTTTGAATATTACCATGTCCTTGACTTTTATTTTGGATTTTTGTATTAGTTTTAATGAAAAGAAAAATGAGAAACCTGGTTAAAGGAAGTACCTAGTGTATGTACTTTTGCGTTCCAAAAGTGGTACACCTAATAACATGCTTTTACCCTCTACATCTTTTTGTTATTCTTGTTGCTCTTTTGATTTAGCATGTGCAATTGCATTCTCAATTGCTCTATTCATGATGACAACGGATACCCTCTCATACTTCTCAAACTTGGTCAGTTCCATTTCATCCAATTTTATGCAAACTTCAATCTCACCATTAGTTTCTGCAACTGTTAAGTCATAATATTTGACAAGGAATTGTAAGAGAGTAACCAGGTCAACCCAAACATTATTGCGTTCGTCATTCCAACTATATCACAACAATCCCTTGCCATTCTTATCTTTTTTTATGGCTATGGCGGGACCAAAGACATTCAACGTGGTGCATCTCTCCCATTTATGGCATACACCATCTTTGTCCTAGTAATCCTTATTATTCGACAACGGGAGCGAATACTTTTTGTGCCCATTCTTTTCAACGCTTCGCTGGAATGGCCCGAATGAATAGAAACCAAACCAGTTTTAACGATGCCTACATCATCACAAACAACAGGCATCTGTCACATGCTTCTAACTTCTTGTAGATCTCCTAGTACCATTTTTCAATACCATCTTCTTGAGAGGTTGGCAGGGCTGACAAATCATATCCACTATCTCCACGTTGAGTCAGCTAGGTTCTTCACTCGTTAATAAGATTGCTTCTAGTTTCCCCAATGAGATCTTAGCGGCCTTTGCTAGTGTTGTAAGCGGACCTTGGCCGTGACCACAGCGTCTGAGTCACTGATCAAACTTGAGTTCCTCTATCGATTAGATAATGCTTCTTCCTTTCATAAGCCAAGAGTGTTTTCTTAAATTCTTTAACCGGTAAGAAGCCAAAGTTTGCTCTTCGAGCTCTTGGATCTTTTTCTTCGCGACGCCCTATCACCAATTTGGACTTCTCCCTTGCGGTATCTCAAAAGTTTCCACTCCCCAAGCCCGTCGTTTCCGCTTCCTTCATCCGGTCAGGTAATGGCGAGAGAGAAAAACAGCGGTTTTAAGTTATAATTCTCTTGTGACATCTGGGCGCTCATCTCAAGGGCGTATTAGATTCGAATGCTCTTCATCTCTCTCAATCTCACAATATCCCAAGAGGCCGGGGAAAGTTACCGTCACCACAAAATCCGGACTAAACTTGGCCGGTTTCCCCGCCACTCAACGGATCCAATGGATATAAAGCGCCATCCGCCCGTGATAAGTTTTCGACACTTTGAGCACATAAAGGCGCAACATCGTAGAGGTCTAAGTTCTTTTTTTTAGACCTCTTTTTTCGCGCATTGAAGACTGGAGCATATTCCCTCGAAGTCGGGTTGGATCCCTTATCCACATCATTTAGACTTCCATATCATGTGGATCGCCGCTACATGAATGAATGTGGTACAATTTGTATGCCCCAAAGACAATTCCAGCCGTTTGAGGCTCGGTCAAATTTTAACCTGGTTTTTTTGAAATTTTACCAACGTGCATATGGAAAAAGTCCATTTCTCCTACAATCCATGCTTTTATACAAAGCAACTAAAATTCAATTGTAGCTGAAGCTCAGATT
This sequence comes from Isoetes taiwanensis, assembly GCA_021234155.1. Taxonomy (NCBI): domain Eukaryota; kingdom Viridiplantae; phylum Streptophyta; class Lycopodiopsida; order Isoetales; family Isoetaceae; genus Isoetes; species Isoetes taiwanensis. The sequence continues at coordinate 11,351,254 of JAJEKV010000029.1, read as the reverse complement.
GGGATGAAGTAAAGATCCCTGCTACTTAACTTTTACAGCTAATCGCGAACCAAACCAGTAAAAGTCTAATACAAAGCTTCAACCTACAATATCCAAATTTTGAAATGTAGAAGGCGGGAATGGACTCGTAAAATGAAAATAGGGCAAGACAAGAATCGGCGGATGCGCATGATCGGGTAGACTGACAAAACCAAGAGACACCGCCATTATTGCCCAGATGCTATAATGCAAGTGGCTTTTGTGTCACTTACGTTAAGGGCCAATCAGTTCACAACAGCAGAATCTAAATACAGCTATGGCCATAGATATGCGACCCTTATTCCGAGAATATTCCGCAAGCAAATCGACGGGAAAAAAGGGGCGGAAATACGACGTATCGGTCGATAGGAGGCCATTTAGTTCATAAAACATAGCAACTTGGAATGATAGATATTTTATATGCAAATGGGACTATTGATCTAGGGACTTGTGTTTAGAGCAATACGTAACTGAACGAAGTACAATGTCGGGAATGGACCTCTAAATGAAAATAGGGCAAGATAAGAATCGCAGGATGCGCATGATTGGTATCTGATGGAAACTAAGAGACACTGTCATGAGCGTCGCGGTATGCTATAATGCAGTGGCTTTTTAGAAGCCGCCTAATGGTTAAGGCCAACTGGTCACAACAAGAGAATTAAATACATATGGCCATAGATATATGATTCCCCTTATTCCGGAGAATATTCCGAAGCAAACTGACGAAAAAGGCGAAATATGATCGGAATGATTGATAGGAGGCCATTTTAGTTCACAAAACATAATATAACTTGGAATGATAGATATTTTATATGCAAATGGGAGACTATTGACGAGGGACTTGTGTTTAGTTTTAATTTGACAACAAATAAGAAAGTGGATCACACTTACTAATTTAGTAAAACGACATTTTTGTTGCATTATGTACTATTCGGCTTGGTGTGATCCTTTGAAAAATAATATGCTCTTTGAAAAGGGATAAATTTGACTTATGTACTTAAGAGCGGTAACACATGTACGCGAAAAAGTTAGGTATTCAAATGGAATTAGAAGCAAAACTTTTTAAGATTCAAAAATTTTATGGTCAAGATGGCTTTACATCATTTTGTAAATTTAAATGCCCGGAGGCTTCAACTATTCATTAACAAAGTCCGAGGCTTGCGCCATATGTAAGAAGTCGGAGGCAAGCTCGACTAAGAACAAGGAAAAAATAAGAGGTGCTCAGCCTAACAAATTTCTACCATCCGCCTATCATCCGTGGCCAAGAAATAAATCAAGTAGTTGAATGCTTAAGAAAAGAAAGAAAACATGCATGTACTATGAACTAACGTGCCATGAGCTCCTCGGTCACAGATTCGTCTTCAACTTCTTCATCTTTCATCATCTTCGCTTCTCCGGCTCTGTGAGACCACTTCCATTTTCTCAAGAATCTCCTATCCAGCCTTCAAGAACACATGTGATGAACTCCTCGTTCGGAATTTCCTTCTCGATTCTCATTCTCCGATTCCTCGCCAAAGGAATCGAGGAATGAGGCATCTCAGAGTAAGAACCGTGGCAGCGGAGGAACTATGGAGGGAACACCTTCCAAATTGCATTAGGCGCCCTTGGAGGACAATTCCTCCTCGCTCTTTCCGTAGCTGATCTCTTCATGTATGCATGGACTAGGAGAAATTGGGCGGAGATCTAGCAAAGATTGGGCTGGAGATTGGGGAGAATGGGCGCCTAACCTAGGCTGGAATAGATATAGGCTGGATTAGACGGAAAATCGTAGGGAATGATTCATATTCCACCTATCAACTCATCATTACATGCCATTATGTACATCTCGAAATTTGAGCCATATCTAATATCTTCCTTTTTAACCTTATACCTAAATATCCAATATCTTCCTTAACCTTATTCCTAAATAGCCACCACTTCCTTTTAACCTTATTCCTAAAACCTATATGGATTTGAGTTTAACCCGAAAACAACACCGATATATAAATTCAATTTAACATACTATTTAATACCAAGATACGCCACACTATGTCGATAATTGGGATTTAAAAACCACTCCAAACCCTCCTCGAGAAACCACGAAGTGCCGACCTCAATGTGCTTAAGTTTAATTGACAACAAGCAACTCCATACCGGTAGACGTGACGGCCAAATCAAGGTGTGGTATTTTATGCCCCAACACACCGCCTCGCGGTGAGCCTAACGCCCGTACTAACTTCGCTTTTGAAATTTGCAACGCATATGGAAATCGAAAAGTCCATTCTCCTACAATCCATGCTTATACATTAAGCAAATTCAAATTTGAATTGTAGGGGCGGAAGCCTCAGATAGGGATGAAGTGAAGATCGGTTATAGCGTTGTTCGCCAGCCACCGAAAAATGAAAGTCCTGATCCGACACAAAGCTTCAACCTACACATTCAACTTGAATGTAGAAGGCGGTGACGCCGCACTACTAAGAGACACCGCCATGAGTTGCCGTATGCTATAATGCAAGTGGTATTTTAGAAGCGCCCACGTTGCATCACCGCCCGACAACCAAATGTAATTAAATACATATGGCTCATGAATGTGCAATCCCCTTATTCCTAAGAATATTCCACAACTGGTAATTATGAGAGTTTGCATCCTAGGTGGCATGGGAAAAAAGGGAGCTGAAATATGATGGAATGGCTGATAGGAGGCCATTTTCGGACCCCAAATCCGCCCTAATGTCTGGTACAGCAACTAATGGCCACACGATATGTGTGTTGTACGTTTAATAGGCACTCTTATTCGCCCGCGTGGTTTCCACGAAAAATTTTCGGGCGGGGTTTTAACTTGGTGATAATAATTCTATTGCGGTCTCTTTTGGGTCTCATAGGCCAATTGGCCTCCATGGACGATAAAAACTCAACTCTATTCTATTCTACTCTATCTAGGCAGGGGTTTTTTAATTCTAGACAATAATAAGTCTATGTGTTATTTCTTTCTTTGGTTGAGTTCCATGGATCTCTTGGTCTCGAGTGAATGAAAAATTTCATTTCAAAAGATAAAATTTACTCCATTGCACTAGATGAATATAAGAAAGAGTGATGGGTTGACACCGCATGTCACTGGTGGGGAGTGGGACACAATAAGTTGTCCTCTTGAGGTCGTCTAAATTACGCCCTTTCACTCCTTTTGTTTTCATTAGTTAGTTAGTAGTTTTAGTGGCGTACCAGTTGGCAGCATGCCTTAGGACAAATGACATCATCCATCCCGTATCACGCGTTGATTTCTTGATCGATAGCCAAGACAAGTGGCCATGGACAATCCATCAACGTCAACTTCCATTACGACCTACATATTCAACGACGTTCAATAGCTACCTTCGACTTACGCTCGATAAAGTTGTAATTGACTTATGCATTGAGGTCTTCACACATGGACAACTTTACACGGCACTCACTCGCATACGAAAAAGAGAGGATGTCCTGATTCTTTTAAGTGCAGATAATAAGATGAAGATTATAACCAACGTCATCTATAAAGAACTCCTTCCATAATCAAGGTACACAATTCTTCCTCGGAAAAAAAAACCCTCCCATTCGCACTTCTATCTTTGCTGCGATGTAGGCGGAACTCAATCCCTATAGGATGGGGTGCTCCCTCTACCGCCATGAGCAACCGCCATCAAACCAACACAGGTTCAACTCGAGGGTGCGAAAGACCACTACTACAACCAAAGCCACATATCGTCTTCGCCCGGCGCTAATTTCTTTATATTATATCTTTTGACCTCTGCATGATAGAATTTAGGGTGATAATGTTGTCTCTTTGGTGTGGATCTGTCGATAACTTGACTTGGACAAATCATTATGTGGTGGGGTTAACATGATCCTCACATTTTTAGCAGAGACCTCTGCATCTCCCGTCAAGCGTCTTTATGATGTGGCATATTGTGTTGGGCTGAAGCGAGTGGGGTCTCTATAGCCATTCAAAAGTCACATTGTGACATCGAATGGTCCTCTAAGACTTGGTCATTTTTGTTAGTCTATCCATGCTATGTGGTGTTTGTATGGTCGGCGGTTATTAGATTAGTGTCAATGGAACATTTTTAGGGTGAGTTCCTTCTCCAGGCGGGCGTCGGCAGATCCCGAGGATGTTCGAGTACTTCGAAGTGGTTCCATAAGTTTGATGATCTGATAGAAGCATTTCTAGAACTTCTTTGGGAACCAAGAACAAGAATGCTTGCTATCCTCAGGCGTCTCCTTTCATAATCAAGTACAAGTACATATTGAGACCCAGATTGTGAGACCATTATGGCTGGGATTAAAAACCTCGCCCTCTCGAGTTTTCGAGGAAAAACCTTGACAATAATGTTATCACTAATCTAAGCTAGGGTCAAAAAATTACAATCGACTCTATACCCTCATGCTGACAAGCCTTGTTGGGCTACATTATACCAATGAAATTCTAATTGAAGCACTGATATTTACAAAGCCTTCTCTATTGATCTTCGACTTGTGCGAAAAACCGAAACCTTTTTCCAAAAATGCAAAGCTATAGAAAATGCACTCACCAAGCATTTTCCACGCACATAAAAACACAACCAAAATCCTTAGAGTTTGACCGGAGGCACCTAGAGCCTCAGGCCCCAAACCCCGAGGGCCTCAACTTTAAACATGAGGACTTAACCAACCTAAAACCTCCAACATGCTAGGGCATCTCCTTAAGGATTTAGAGTTTACAAATAAAGAGTCTGACTAAGCGGAAGGGGTGGGTGGATGGGCCCAAACCTTGGAAAAAGGAGATGTACCAAGAGAAATTTGATAGAAGAAGTGTGACTTATATATAAATAGGGAAATGGAAAAGCAAAAGAAACTAACTAGCTAACTACCTTGAAGTTCTAGAACTTTTACCTTCTATTCTAGAAGCGAAGGTAAACATCTAGAACTTGCTTTTTGAGACCAAGAACAAAATCTTGAAGAAGAGGCGGTGAAAAAATATAAGCATTAGAAATACATGGCTAGGAGTCAAATGGAAATTTTGCTGAAAATCATAAAATTCGAGGAAAACAATTTTAAATAAGAAAAGGTATATTACGTTCTAGTGGAGGCGGTTGAAAGACACCAAGGTCAAGGCGGGAATAAACTATTACTTAGTCGAACATCAACATCGCTCTGTCCGGCCGACAAATGCCTAACAAACCTCAAACAATATTTAAAATAACACTTGGTCATCGTTGGTTATATTATGGCTCGTAGGGCAAGGTAATGTATGGCTCCCTAGGGGCAAGATAAAGCACCTCTGATGCTTATAGGTCGCCAGGACAAGCAAGGAAGCGGTTGTATATATGGAGCACCGAGCAAAGCGGGCATTGTGCGGGCAGCGGCGAGGGTCGGGCAAAAGCGGCGGAAAGCATGAGGCACACAACTCGAATTGGAGCTCATCCTTGACCCTGTCTGAAAAAATGGGACCCACAGAAATTACGGGGCTGACATGGGATTTTTTCTAAGCAGTGGAATTTCAATCAGGTCATTGTAGTCAGCCCCTAACTTGTCCCCTTCTAGCCTTCGCCAATATTTCCAGTGGATAAATCTGGGAAAAGCAGAAAGACAAAATTCGTTTTCGTTGTAAATTTTGTGAGCAGAAATTTGATTTTCCCATTGACCGTGGCGCCAGCTCGTGGCCCGCCCGTCGACTGTCGGTATTCCAGCTCCTAAAATCGCCAGCTCCATGCATGTTTGGTAGGTTAAGCTAGACTGAATCACGGTCCAAAAACCCGGAGCGAGGAAACAGGGCAAAAGTTGGTTTATGTGTGCACTACATGGATACATAGTTTGGATCGGCTGGCCTTCCCTGTGGTTACAAGGTATTTGCAGCCAAAGGAGACTTAAGAAAATAATTACCGACATATTGTATGTCGAGAAAACGATTCTTGAGGAGCCAAGCATTCGCCTGCAACCACTTATGGTGAAAAACCATTGCACCAAGCAGGGCAAAACACGTCTTTATTCGTAGTAATATGCTTGGAAAGCTAGATGGTCTTAAATTTAAACTAAAAAAGTAGAGATAACTTTAACTTTAAATGTAGTGAGAAGAACGAGAATCATAAAGGCGACAACATGTCGCGGGCTTACCACGACTCTTTTGATCATGGGCAGAGTACGAGGGATAAAATCGGACCGATTTCACATGAAGGTTAAACCCCAAATTCATAAACTCTTGCCAGCTCTTGGTCGCCTATCCACGATCTGAGATTATGTGTTTTATGTTAACAATTGAAAAAGTTCGGTTTGCGTTTGATGCGGACGTCAAAAGGTACAGAGTCAGGATGTGGTATTACGGACTTTCTTGGTGGTATTCGGACAATAGCCGTTATCGACCAGATGACATTTCAGAGGTGGTATTTCTGTAAAAAGAATTTCCGGTAAATGGTATTCGGCCAAAAACAATGTAGCTAGCGAAGTGGAGCTGAAAATCTTTAATTCGGATGGTTTGTGCAAACTACGAGCTGGCGGCTGCTAAAAGCCCTTCTAGTATCCGCTGTCGCCTCTTTAACGTTAGTTTGATGAAGAGAGAGCGATTTGAGCCTAGATAGGCAGTTATTTGATCCAAAATGCCAACAGTTGATTAAAACTGGCCTTCGAGATTGGGTGGTACGATAGGGTGGTGATACCATGTAGTGGAAATACCACATCCGGGGACTCTAAATGCATGCATCCAGGACTTGGCCTGTGCAAATAGCATTGAATGCGAAGCCGTCTCTATTTGATTCAAAGAACTCAAAACTCTTCCATATTCACCATGATACTTCCAAGAAGGGTTTATGCTTGCTTTACTACTCTAGACTGAATCTATGCCAGAAGTGAAACCTTGGATTCCATAGCCACAACCATTTACCTTGATCTTGCTTACAAATGTCAATCCTAACCTTTATCACGTTCTCCAGCCTTGAGCCATTGGAATCCTGCAGGATCTATACCACACTAAACAATGACTTTTGGGGCCATATCAGCACCGGATGCATATAAACAAACCATGAAGAGAGAAGCGTGATGGATGTATCGATGCACTTACATTGAAGGCGGAAGCATTACCGCAGAAATGGTGGCGGAAATATGACAGGAAGTAACAAAAGCGGTAAATGTAGACTGAAGCCGATAATGGGTAGACCAGAGCCGGACAAACGGAAAATGGTACCAAGAGTTGATGAAGAGAGGAAAGAGGCGGTAAAAGCGTGTAAATGGGAAATCTGGAGGAAAGCAAAGAAATATATGCAGCTAATTACCCAGCCATTGGTTCTAGAACTTTGTTTTGTCTATTCAAATGAAGGTAAATATCGTATTGTTGCTACCTTACTTGCTTTTTGACGGTGGCCATGACTTGATGCAGGAGTCTCCTACGTATGAATATGGTTTTCCTCCAAAGCTGCATTTGATCAGATTATCTTTTGAAGCAACAGTCAGCGAAGCTACTCACGAACTCTGGGTTTGCCTAATAAGGAGGTGATCCCATATATAATAGCGAGTTCATTGGTTTATTAGGGATGCTCTTGGCAGAATGTTGTCCTCCTAAGGTGAGAATATTAAGCCAAAAGGCCGAGAATATTCAATTTCTAAAAAGGTTCTGAATCTTAGGTATGACTTAAAATAAAAAATAAAAATATTAGCCAAGATTTTCTGCTTGGATCTCAGCAGAAGTCAGGGAATTAGCCTTTCCTCGGGAGGTGTTGGAGGACTTTAACCAACTTTTTGGCCCTTGAGGATGTGAGGGTTCGGATTAGCCATTATTATATTGGTCATTCCATTGAACCTTTAGTTTCAAAAGTTTCTTTGAAAACAAAATCGCATGCCTTTGAGCTTCTAAAATTTGAAACATTTTTTTATGTGTGTTTGGAATATTTGCGATGCAGAACAACGAGGGGCATTTTAGCAATGAAGGGCATTTTTGCCGGTGAAGGCGATGCCTGCCCGATACTTTCCACTTGCAACAAGGTACCAAATGGATTGCCATTGAGGTAAGTTGCACCATTTCTTACGCCGTTTTCCTTAGGTTACATAATACCGGCTATACTAGAGTTTTTGTATTCTTGAGTTACCAACCCGCAAATGCCTCAGAGATATGGTTTCGATATTATACATGGTAAAGATTGTAAAGTAAATTTGTCTAAAATTACCAACCCACATGCATGTATAAAATCATGGAGGTTTGAGTCAAATACGAAACCTCTCTCACGGTGGAACATGGTTACTGGAGGCGAGTTTAAATATAGCGAGAATGTTGTGTCTTTCCTTCAATCAAGAAGGCAGGATGGTAAGGTGAATTAAGATGCGGAGGGATGAAGGGCGATGCACACATGCGCTTTTTTAAGGGCTTCGTGCAGTGCGAGGTCTTGTCCCCTTTTCTGGAGCCTGGCGTTGCGCACATCATGAATCTCAAAGAATTTATTCCATTGTTTATTTATCTTTGGGATGTGATACTCTCTGTGTTGGGAAGAACTTAAGAATAAACTGGTGGCGGATGAAATGGGACATGGGGAGTTAGATGATAGGTACCTTCTTTTCTTCGGGGGATAACTATGTTCAAGATCTTCTATATATTTGCTTTGGGGGCCGTTCACAATACCTTGGTGGCCTTTCAAATGGCAATTACATCTGTCAACATTTCTTGGGTAGCTTATCAAGTACCTGCCAATTTTCAAGAAGCGTTATTTGCTTCATAAACATTCACCAATATAATGTAGATGGAAATTTCATTGACAATTGACATGTCAGGATTTACAAAGAGGCGAAGCTAGTATTAAGGACTCTTGTTACCCAATAGTTCCTCTCATCACATTTGCTTTCTTTCCCTTTTCTTGGTGACAAATGCTCTAGAATCATAGTTTCAAAGAGGAGATGCAATAGCAATTGAAATATGCCAATGTGTTAGTCATGATAATATACCACAAAATTATAGTAGCGGGGATGTGTAGTGGTGATATGGACAACTTAGTTCGTGAGAAATTGCTACATTGTTTTGGCCAAATGTTTTACGGGTTTATTAAAACATATAGAAAGCGTTACTTGTTTCTTTCATCAATGGTTGTGCATTAGCTATGCTTCCTGAGTACAGGATGTAGATGCCCTTCTGTAATGGAGTTGTTTGACTATGGTGCATTGAAGCATGATGAAACTTTACGCGGACAAGATCCTTAGAGCTGGCAAAGTAATTCCATTTGTCGTGATTGAGCGATAATACTTTAGGTTTTTGAAACATAATAGCTCTTTGGTGCTTAAGCATTTACTCATCATCCACTTGTAGAATTTTTGAATATGGTAGGGAGAAAACTTTTATATATTGTTTAACCTGTACATTTTTCAATTGAGTTGCATCTCATTCCGATGGTTGAAACAAAATCCCACCAGAAATACAGTGTTATTACCTCGACGGAAAAGAAGGTTGTGGAAGCTACGACACAGGGATATAATGGGTAGGTCAATTTCTTACACTTTATACTAAAAAAGAGGTAAGTCTTGGCGTCTTTAGTTGACGTATATATCGTACAAAGGGACATAACCAGTGAAATTATATTTGTAGATATCAATTGAGGGAAAGTGGAAACAACAATGAATTAGGTGGATGATATATCTTGGCTTATTTAAATTAGTGGTTTTTATTAAGTCATTCTTGTGTGTGGCTTGGAGCTCTTGGGCACCCTTATCTAGAAATAGATGTGGGGTATATTATATAATTTTCTTCAAGGCAGAATCTTGCTTGGCACTTCCCTTAAGGCCCGGCCAGGTCAAGGTGAGGAAATAGGAAAAAGCTTCAAAGAGCTGGACTTTGTGTTTCAAGAGTTTAAAAAGTCTAATGAGATATTGGGACATAAATGCCCACATACAGAAAAGCTTTGTTGTTGGATAGAAAAGTGTGTGTGTGGGTTTAGTGGGTCCAGATTTTATGGTCATTTAAAATTTAAAGAACCCTGAGAATAAAACTATCCATCAATGGGTGCTTGTGGTAAATATACTGTACTGTGATTTCACAGTGCGAATGGTTTATTAAGTGCACAATAATATGTTCACCTATTATTATTTTTGTTTTTTCATTTTATTTCTGTCACGACTTAAGAAAGTAATAGAAAATGGTTGACTTTGATCAAATAATGTATCTGAATGGGATTACTACATTAGAAAACATGTCGAAAGCAAGTGAATGCTTGTTAAAACATATATGGAAACAAAGTGAGTCTTGTAAATATATGATCAAGCTATTGATGCATACATATGGTTGAAAACAATGGAATGTTGTAAAAATTGATTAGTAGAAAGTCATAATGATTTCTTGAAGCAGCTCAGGTATGGAAACCTTATGACAGGGTTATAAGCAACGATAGGCATTCTTTCTCTATCTTGCTTAGAGTGGCTTGTTTTCCTGTTAATCATCTTGGTATGTTTCTCCTAAAGGGCCTTAGCGTTATCATTTGATATAGAATTGGTGTATTCTAGGATGCAAGTATGGTGGAAATCTTGGAGAAAACATCATTATTAAGCACTAAGAGCTTGAGTTGTTAAATCTCACAGTTTGGACTTGTGTGATAAAATTTTAATGTGAGCTTCCATGGAACTTATGCAAGTGGGTAAAAAGCAGCTAGAATTTTCATCTAAATACTTTTTAGGGAGTCTTGAGAAGCCTGAAAAGAATTACCAACCGATGCTTGGGAACTTACATAAATCTTATAATAAATAATAAGTTTAGAAGAGTTAATTTATTTATTTTAGCCCTCTAGCATTGTTATCCTTTAGTACTATAGATTGTCATATTATTGACCCTCAATTCAAAATTTTTGATTTATTTTAATGGAAGAATAACCGAAAGTACAGGTTTAAAAGTACCCGATGTAGGTACACGAGGGTTCTAAAAGTGAATTTTCGCCGTAGCATACTTTACCAAATTGTGAAGCTCATTTGTGAAAAAAAAGCGATACAAAGCCGGTTAATTAATAAATGATAAATATAAACAATGTGGAAGCATATCGCTACCTTTGGTTCCCAATCCATCATTTGTAATAATGTTTTCTTAGCTCTTTGGTTCCGCTATTTTAGGTGGTTTTATGGGTAATATCCTGGGAAATCATTGTATTTACATGCATAACAAGGAGCAAAGAAAAACACTAAGTTTTGTGCAAAGAAAACACCTGAGTGGCCCTGGAGTGGATGGGGCCATGCTATTTTCACTCTTTTAACACGTAAGTCCCAATTTACGTCGGGTTGCCAAAAGATAAAATTCTATCCATATGCAAACATTTTGAGTTTTTTTTTTTTTTTTTTTTTGAAAGCCCAAAATTCCTCGGCAAGAATCTTATATGTAAGAAGATACACATGATAGCGACAAATGCATTATTGATTGGCTTAATATGAATGAAAAACCTTCCAAAAGATAAATACTATTCCTTCCTAAGAAAATTTTTAAAAGATATCATCAAATCCTAATGATGTACTATATTAACCTTTTTCACATTCGGTAGAGACCTAAAACCACCATACCCAAAGCATGTAATAAGAAGTTGGTGGAGAAATGACCCACTTGTCAAGTGTATATACCTCGTGACATTTGGGTGAAAGTGTCCCATAAGCTACGCGCTTCTATGGATGTTAAAATTCCATAACAAAGATATCATCATTTATCCTCATTTCACCTACAGTTTCTTCCATGAATCAAGATGGTATTAGTCATGCATGTTGCTTCTGCTAGAGTAGAAGCAAATTGGCATAAGAATGCTTACGCTTCAAGTTGTTTAGTAAAGGGTTGCAAGTACGGTGTATCAAGTTGTCAGGAAAAAACTTCAAGTGCTAGCACAAACAAGGTAAGCAGTAAATTTCTGAGGATAAAGTAGCTTAAATCAAAACCGTGGAATCGTAAATTTAATTCAACCTCCCACAAACAAAAGAAACAAAATAGAAAACAATTTTGCCCGCTCGCATTCATTAATAAGGCTCGACAATAATTAAACGCATTCAATTAAGAAACATGAAAAACACACTCACATGGAAACACACTCCCATGGTGGTTGGGGATACATGAATGCTAAAGCACTATTCGCGAACTATTAAAATGTTCAAGCCTAATAATATGAAGTTATTAGTAGTTTCCTTCCTTCCTCTTCAGCTTGTATGAATTAAACTTCCATAATTTGTGAATAAAATAAGAACTTCGACCAAGGAAAACGAAATCCTATATCCATACATCCCATGTACAATTTTCACTACTAATATAATGATTAAAACTGCCCAAAACCTAATAGTAAGGAAGTTATTAGTACTTTCCCTTTCCTTCCTGTTGTCGAATTAACCTCCATAATTTGTAGAATAAAACAAGAACTTCGACTAAGAAACGAAACTTATATTCATACATCCTATGGCCAATTTTCATTACTAGTATAACTAGCCCAAAGCATGTTTCAATACATTCTAAAAGAAATTAATATTAAAAAATACAGAAATATGAAAACACACTCGTGCCCCTGGAGGGAAACCCTCTCAGGTATGGCCTAATATCTCGAACAACATGAGGTGAAGCAAAAATTAATAATCGATCCAACCTTGAGGCAATCCTTGCACATTGTTCTCATGTTGGTATTGTTAAGGAATGATTTTATGTTTGTTTCCATCAAGGCCTACAACCTTAAAGGTATAACTTTGACTTATATTTGTAATAAAGTATACTCAATGGCCTAAATATGACTACAACTTGTTATCTTAACATATATAAAAATATTGTGAAGTATTCAACATACATATACTTTGCCCAATCTGCTTTGTATTTGGGGAGGGTATTTTGGCAATGGTGAATTTATGATTTCGGCATCAGACAGGCTGGAAAAATGGTATAATTTGCCATGTGAGAGGAGCTTGATGGTTATTGGTTATTTCTATGCTTGGCAACCTTTTTCATGGATGTTTTCCGGGTTGCCTAACTGGTGATAAGGAAGGCCAACCAAATGGAAAAGAAATGTTTCTAATTTGTGCTCTTACAATGGTATGCTTTTGAACCCACGAGACAAAGTTAAAGGGAGGTCAAGGGAACATACGGATATGTCTGGGCTGGAAGAGGACCTCGCTTTCTCATACCAGATTCATTCCCAAGCAGCTCGGTTCAAGAAGAAATTCGCTCATCGGCAAGCCATGCCCCGCTAATCTATTTCCAAGATCAAATCCGAAAAGAAGTTACCATGAGCAAAGTGAGCTGCATTAGCATCGTAATCCAGTTCCTTAATTTTGTGGTCGCTTCGGCCTAATACTTACCTATTACGGGAAAGAAAAAGCCTATCTATTCAAGGGGCCTTTATAAAGAACGATGCTTCATTTGATCATCTGGAGACCAATTTACAATTTTACATGCATGTTGCAGGGCATCTACGGCCAATAGAATGCAAGCATCGTGGGGATTTGCAAGCTGCGGCATAACATTTTAGATTGGACGCGTAAAATTCATGGGAACCGGCCAAGCCAAACTGCAATCCCCGCTCGCAGATGAGGCCCGCAGGATGAATTTCACGCCTTAAGCCACCAGTAGTTGGCGTTTTCAGCCTTTTCCCCCTGCTCACCCTTTCCTATGAAGAATTAGCGTTGCAAAGCTATGGCGTGATCTGCTGCTCTTTTAACGTTTCCGCGGTTTTTTGATTTTCTTCTTTTTATTGCTTCAACCATATGTCTGTTCCACACCATCGACAAGGTCATGTGTTTTTCGCTTCAAAATTTAATGGCCATTGGTCTGCGCCAACACCTGAATATTCGCCAGACAATCCGCGGGGAGTAAACCTGAACGTGATGCCAGTATTTACTTGAATAAACTGACTTTATACGAACATAAATATTGTAGGTCGAAGCCCTTTTTCCATGGCACCTTGGTCTTATATTTAGCAGCATGTTATTGGGCCACGTAAGAAAAAAGTCGTCAGAAGCTTTTCCACCGGAACAATTTAAGACATGTCTTAAATCTCTTCCGTACAATGAGGAAGATTTTATTCCGGGGAAACCTCCGCCACAAACAAGGTATGCATCCCTAACCTATCAGGAGAGAGCTTCTGCCGCATCATTCGGTTGTCTTTAAAATAAGTGAACGGAAAGTAGATGGTGAATGGATCAATGGAATGGCTAATTGAAATGGAATGGCAGATGGAAATGGATCGCTGGGATGGCTGATCAGGTCGATTTGTGCAACTCTTCAGGTCGGATTCAAGCGGGATTCAGGCTGTTAATCGGCAAACATTTTGGCAGTTCTTCGATTTGGGAAGTCGTGAGCCATGGATAATGGAGTTTTATTCGATTTAGCGGCCGTAGCTGCTGAAAAATCAGAAAAACTCTGGTGCTTGCTCTGAACAAACTCTGTGTTTTCCAGTCTAACCACCAGCAAGAAGCAGCAAGAAACTCAGTCGGATGAACCAAGAAGCAGACGAAGAAGGGCAAAGGCCAAGTTATGCTGCAATCGTTGGCCGATATTGGCACAAGATCTGCAAAAGGGGCAAAGGGGCTGGAAAGGTTCTGCAATCGTTGCTGCTTATGGCCGGAAACTTGCGACCAGTTTGTTTAGCCTCTGCGACCAGGCTTTGTTCTGTCAGACACTCCTGTTTGCTGGTTATACACAGAGTGCGCTTTATTGCAAAGCAATGGGCAGGGCAGAGTGATTTGCCCTGTTTATCATGTCTCTCGTTGAGACGGAAAGGAGCTAAAATGATGAGGTCGGACAAACAGGGCCTCTGTCTGGAAAGCAGAAGCAGAATAGATATTACAGAAAAAGCAGAATAGATATTACAGAAAAATCTGTTTGTTGAGTGGAACCAAGGAGATATTAGTAGATCTATATCTCTGCTTTTATATTGGTTCGAAGGTATTGAGGTAGTAGTGAAACCAATTTATGAGACATATTTATATTATAAGACACCTCTATAATCAAGCCATGGAAAACTAATTTTAAGACATGTCATATCTCTGACGTGGCACCTAAAATGCTGTCTTATAATTATAAGACAGCCATATTTTAAGTCAGCCATGGAAAAAGGGCCTGATGCCTATCTAGAATTTTGACGCCTCAGCGAATTTCGTATGCAACACTTCTTTATAAAATATTTTAACACGTATCATATAAAGAAGCTGTTTCGAAGCTGTTTTCACTGCAGGGCGGATAGCCCAGGTGAGATAGCCAAGATTGGTAGCTTGGTGAACCTGCAAAGCGACAACAAACCTCAATAGATGTAGCCGATTTAGAAATGCATGCCTGTGTTTGCATAGGGTTGCAAAAATAACCTTAATTCCGCCAAGTTTTTATGCAGATCTCCAAGTTTTCTGGAGTACAGAAGGCAAAGCGCCAACAATCATTGGTAAGTTCCAAAAATCGATCGATTCTTCCCTGTTTTCTTAACTATAGAAGAGTCCGACTTTCCGTTTTCCTTTTGGTTTTTCTAGGCAACAGAAACTGAAGTAAAGCAATCAATCGGTTGAAGCAGATCAATCAATCGAGGATGCCCCAGTTGTTCAAGCAACTTAGTTATCAGTAGAAAAGTATTTGCCAGAGTAGTGCAACGGAAATGATTTTATTTTTATTTTTTATTTCTGTTAGGTAGGGTTCTTGCGCCATGAAGAGGTTCAGCCAGCATCCAGTTAAGAATCAGGCAAACAATTGGAGTTTTATTTCTACTTTTCCTCTCTGATATATTTTCTATCTTAGGATCTGTTGCGACCAATCCTTGGTGCTCTGGCATCATGGGCAAGGTATTATGAGGCTCTTTTGGCATTGGAAGAAGATGTAAGATCATTCTATAAGATTAGAGTTTGATGTATTGAAGGATATTTCGTGTTATTTCGTGTGCATCTGAGAATTATTTATTGGATGAACTGAATTCTGATGATTTATTGATGTGGGCTTCTAGGTGGGAGCTGGATATTGCAATTGAAGACCAAGAATGCGGAACAATATCTGAAGCCTCACAACCCAAATAATAGAAGGATGTCATGACCTCTGTCCCAAGCTCCCTTGGAATAACATCATGACTCAATGTGAATTTAGCCCCAGCTTAGTAGTGCTAAAGAGGACAACTTTAGGTTCATTGGATTGTATGAAGTCCAAGAACCCAGTTAGTCTTATTTGTGCAGATGTTTATATTGCAGAAGTGCAAAGCAAGAATTGATTCTAAGTCACAAGCAAGGAAATCCACCACATTCATGATATCGCTCAAACTTGATGTTGGAGCATGCACTTACACATTTTCATAGCATATTTTGACAAGGATCCCATAGATGCAACCAAGATACATGTATGGGTCTTCATGATTTCAATTGTTGTGTGTAATGCTAAATTGCTTATGCTATAGCTTGCTAGTTGGTCAGTGTCTAGTCTGGCTTTCTCACGTGGTATCAACTCCTACCGTGACTGCGACTTGTGGATACAGAGGGCAAGCTTAGGCGTATGGGCTGCCGCTGACCCCTATAATGACTATCTTGCATTGGGTCTATCAATTTTCTCAACAATTTTGGCGAGCTTAAAACGAGTGCATCCAGCCCTCACTTGGTGAGTTTTACATTTTTTTGTGTAGTATTTATATCTTTGTTGTAATGGCAGTAGATAGATGCCTAATGGTTGTTGATTGCTTCGAAATAGGCTTTGAGGCGTTGAAGCAGTCATTATGCATGATCAGTTCCTCCAAGCGCAACGGGATGCATCACTAACTTAAGCTAAGCATATTGTTAGGTGGTGCCATCAATAAAAGCCCTTTCGTTTAGTAACGCACTCCATTTGCACTTAAAATGCAACTTTATTTAATGATGAACCTCACTTTCTATTGTCAACAAAATGTCCAAAACAGGAGACATGTAAATTGACCATCCAATTATGAAAAAATATCTATTGTTTTACTTTTCAATCCAAAGGAACACGAGGCACCCAAAAATAAAACCACTACGGGTTTTTTCATTGGTTATGTTACAAAACCGTTGAAAATAACCAATGCATTCAGGCCGATATCATTAAAAACATTACTACGCAGATGGCTTTATACGCCGGTTAACGCCAGATTTTTTGCTAAAGAATTATCAACCATTCAAGCATGCTCAACGATACGGCTTAACACGCTTATCTATTGCTGTTTATCATCGTGGTTCATGTGTATAGTTTTTAATATGGTATAAGGTGGTGGTAATGAGACTGGTTTGATAGCGATGCTATACATGTGGTTCTTAGAAAAATTAGGGTGGCTAAATATCAGGATAAATTTATATGGTTTGTATCAGGTTAAAATTGAACCGTACCACATGGTTAATGGTCCAAAGCCCCATCTCTTTGGCGCGCAAAACCATATGGGGCCAAAACCATATGGGTTGAAATGACTAAAGCCGATATGTTTTATAGTCCAAAGCTCTTCATTTTACAGCATGCAAACTATAGGGTCTTCAAGAATGCATAATGTATTCAATGTTGAGGATTACTAAGAAAGCTATCTACCAAAGCATTCTAAGTTAATTTATTAACACCGTGATAATTTAGCATGATAGTTACTGTAATATGTTCTTTAGCCGGCATGTGAATGGCTTAGAGTTGTATCTATCATTGGTAATTAGGTAATTTTGCTAAATGTCATAAAACCCAACACACCAATAGAAATTGCCATTACAAATGGTATTTTTCATAAACAAAAATAAATAAAAGAAGCCCAAGGATTCAACCCTGGTTAAAACCCATTATCCCATATATGTAGCAAAAATATCCCTAAAGAAGCCCACTTTTAAATCATTTTCATTGAATCCTTCATACAATTTTTTCAAAAACTATTCTATGTTACTTCAATTTGAAGCTTCAAAAACTTAACAAGAAATCAAATTTGCAATCAAATTTGCATTTGCCACCAATTCATAAAACTCCAAATCCCATATGCATATAATCGCTTCATGAGTGCCGCAACTCCAAACAAAAAATTCTAGTATAAAAAGAAGCAAGGGCAAGAACAGGGTACAAACAATGTCAAACCGATGAAATCTGATCTCGTGGATAATGAATCAAATGAATCGTAAGTAAAATCGCCCCGAGCCCATTTATTGTGCCACGGCTATTGACACATACAAACAACTATACACATAAATGGAAGAGCCCATTTATTGTTCCATGGCTTATTGACAACATACAATAGCTATATCGACCTTTAGCACAAAGGTCATGGCCAAAATAAATTTTTAACCTAACCTAGAATGCGCTTCCCCGATATTGTCCGTAAGAATTGAAAAAAGCAAGCTTTGTTCCGCTTCCTGCCGCTTGCTTGCATGTTGCGTCTTGAGTCTCGTGGGTATTTGCAGATATTTACCGAAAGGTGTCAGTCTTCATTGACTTAACCATGCAGAGTAGAACCTAATACTTATAGAGATGCAAATTCTTGCAAGAGAGCTTTTACGCAAGTCATTATACATCTAACCGCTTTGGAGAGTTTGCATCCCATTTATCCCGTGATATGGATTCACAGAAGTTCTACCCCAAAACAAAGGTTTACCCCTGAGTTATCAAACAACTTTAAGTGTGCAACAATGAATCTAGCTAAGAAGCTACCACATACCTTCTAAGCACACTAATATGTTTAGATAGGTACTATCCACACAAAATGATTATCTTTACATTCACATGCAAATGCAAACAGCAAAAGATCTTTTCCCTGATTTGACAACAAAAGGTGGTTAAAGATTGGTTGTATAATCTCATACAACGAAAATATAACTGTTTTCGAAGGCCTATGGCGCCGAAATAACGCTATAAGGGTTAAAACGATTCTTATCACTAAAGCCGAGCAACTCCTAGCTTATTTATATCCACCCATTCATGGCATATTCACTACATTCATGGCATATTCACGGCTCTCCGTAACCAAAACAAAAAATTGCTCAACCTAAAATAATAGGATCAACAAAACCCCGCAGATCCCAATACTATCAAGGAAATGGCTAATCCTTTCCGTAACAATGAACACATAGATTACAATATGGTATTTAAAACATGAATGCATCGAGATGGAGAAGAGAAGTGCACCTGGCATATCAAAAGACACCGAACAGCTGGCACCGCCTTGTCATAAACTCTCTAAAAACATAGGCATAATCATCTCAACATCATCCTACTTGTTAAGCATTGTTACCAAGCCCCAAGATGGTTGACGCTTTAACCCGCCCCATTGCAAACCAAATCATGCATTTCTTTCATCCTCAAACGAATCAATACAAATTTGAATCACATGATGAACAAATGCAAATGCCAAAGATATCTTGTAAATAAAACATAAATATCATAAAAGCATACGCCGATAAGACTATAAAAAATATAGAAAAATCGAGCCATCCCGTCGTGATTTCATCCCACAAAATTGACTAATACCTACAATAAATTAAAAGTTATGTAATCGACAGAGTTTTAAAAGCCTCATTTGGAAGAAAACCCTTGAAAAAATAGAATCAATGCCTTGGTTTTGAGCAAAACTTGGATGAAAAAGCTTGAATCGTGAACGCCATGCAACCAAATTGATCAGATAAAAGCTTGATTCGTAAAAAAATCCATGGAAAGTAGGATTACGCATCTTTATCGAACATGTTCATGCCGCTTCGTGAGTAATCAGAGCGGCCAAGAGCCCGACATAAGCAAAATATTCCCAATAAAATCCAGCCAAATGAAGGTTGTGAAAAGCCCTCTTCCAGAACCAATTTAAAACCACATATTACAGCAGATGTATGGCGCCATAGCTGTAGGATCAAACAGAAACATGAGAGATCTTGTAGCATCATTCCTTGAATCTGACATGCATACAACAACAGTCGATTTCATAAATAGCTATAAAATAGAACTACAGGTATAGGTTCAATCTGTGCTTACCGATTGAAATGTATCCTTTGGAAATGAGCAAAGAGATATGAGACATCATGAGTTCTATTAAAGCAGAGGTGGCTCAAACAGAAACAAGAAAGATCCTCAGAGCATCATTCCTTGAATCTGAGATGCACACAACAACAGTCGATTTCATAAATATGATTATCAAACCTCAAAAAAATTCCACAAACAGTACGGAAGGGATGGAGCAGCTTGTACCTTTCAATTCACTATAATGGTATATGGGATCATATCACCAAGTATCTCCTCGCTCAACAATGAAAGCCAAGCATCTAATCGCTTAACTTTGCATGGAATTTCAATCATAACTAAATTGCGCATTGCCTTCATCTCTTTTTGTCGCACATTCTTTTCCAACGAAATGCAAGCAGCTCTTTGGACACTCGCCTTGGGTTCTTATGGCCAAACTTTTCTAAGTTCACTGCTCAACCAGTGACCTGCAAAAAAAAGGAATTGAATATAGGCATAGGAAAAGGAAAAGGCAAGGGAAGTAGTTCCTCTACCTTTTCATTTTCCATGAAAGTAATCCACCGGAGTCAATTCTTATGGAAAAAGTTTGTTTATGTCGCCTAACGCCGAGCTGAAAATATCGGCAGTGAGAAAATGCCTGAAAGGTGATCTATTATAATATGACGTAATTAAAACCCTTGTTGCTACTTGCGTGCACTACATAATATTACATATTTATATGATAATCGGGTTGGTCTTATTAATTAAACTGGAGTGCTGCCAAATGAAAGATATGGAATGCCTACATGCGTTCGGAAACAATAAAAAAGCTACGTAGCATTTTGGTGTGTGATTGCATTGAAGTATTTCAAGATGAATTCAAAGTATAAGAAATGCGAACCAATTCTTTTCTCGACTTGGAAATCCTACAGTGTTGCCAAGAACCTGTATAAGCCGCCGGAGCATAGTGCGTGCAGAGAAACGAGGGTTAGGGTTTCCATCTATTCAAGGTAGCGGCTGATTACGGGGATAATAGCATCCTTATTATTTCGGAAAATCTATAAAATATACTTAGGCCTTAACTTAGTTCCTTTGTATTTTGGAAATGCACATCTAGAATACTCGTCTCATGTGGACCATGGAATATTCCAACCAATACTCTATATGGTCAACCCTGGCCGTCTCCCCAAAACCAAGATGGAGTCAAACTCAGATTTCCATACACCCTATGATTTACAAATCATAGGATGCAGATTAACCATATATTCAATCATGATGCAAGGGATCGCCTGCACATGTGAACAAGTCCTCTGCTACATACAACACAGTCTACCAGAACTTATGCATTAAAAACACAAGTTCATATCAATTGACAACTTCCCATCAATTAAGCTTATGCAAATTCGTTAAAGAAACAACCGAAAATAAAATTCAAAAAACGTGTCAGTTACAGAAACATTGCAGCAAGGGAGCATGTTCATATGTGCTCCCTGCAAGCTTCTCTACAACAATTCCTTGAAAGGAAAAACTGATATAATAAGTTACAACCATCTCGCCCACTGCAAGAAACTTGTAGCAGGCACCCAACTTCGGACCTGCTTAAGAGCACAAATAGAACATAGTTTTAAATGTTGCAAAAATTCAAGGACTCTTTTTACGAGGATTCGAACCCCCTACCAAATTGGCAGCACCACATTTGAGAAGCACCATGCTTCAATTGATAAACTCAATAAACTTCTCATAACTCATGGTACCAGCCACAAGCACCTCGAAGACCAAGACAAGCATTCACAATCTTCTTCTATCTAACCTGGTAGAAGAAATAAAACACATGGTCTTTAGTTTTAACGGAGGAGTTCAAAATGGCATTCCGCGGCCCCATAGTTAAAAAGCAGCCACCAAACAAACTAACTATTTCCTAGCTATCTATTACCAATCAACTTGAATGAATAAATAGAATCACCCTCTCAAAAAGAAGCCCAAAAGCCTCACAAAAAGACAAGGAAAATTATGACAACTCGCTAAAATTCAGAAAAACTTCATAAAGAAGCCGAAAGGATTACCAAAATAGTTCAAGGACTCGCTCAAATTGAAAAGCCTAGCTCATCCATTCTCAACTCCCAAGAGCCAGGCTCCACCGCCTCAAGCGGTCGCACCCTACTCCTCAAGATGTCGTGTTGGCCAAAGCTCTCTCTAACAAACCAACTACGTAAGAAAAAACAAAAGAGCACCAAAACTTACGCCAACTTGATGACATCAGCCCTAATTTAGAAGTTTCCATTAATCCCTAAATTCCTCCCCCAACTGGATGGCATACCTGAGTAAAGTCAATGCTATGGTACATTGTCGATCTTGTATCATGGGTTGGTTTCCTTTAATCCATGGCATGGCTATGCAGAGCTTCAAAATAACATGCAAATGCCCAAGGCATTTAAAAGGAGAAAATGCATAGTTATGCAAGGAAGAGGCATCACAAGGATAGTCAGAAGTTGAAGCTATCTTCACCACTATAAAATTAAACAAAATCATCTCTAGAATAATTTCCATCTTTCAGATATCATTATATTAGGACATTTTCCTTCTTAATACAAATTTAAGCATGGGAAATTAATTAAATTGGTATTGAAAAAATGAAAGCCATATTATAAACCTTTGCTAGAAAATGTAACAAGTGTGAATGCAAAAACACGTATATTTCTTGAAAATAACTATAGTATATGCTAAAGATGCAAAACAAATTAAAAAGACCAAACAATAATAAACTGCACAAAAGACACCTTTGTATTTTCACATGTACTAGTTTGCTTGATATTTAAATAAAGTATAATGTCCTTCAAAAATAGAAAATACAAAAGACCATATCTATAATGCTTTCATAGAGGTTAATTATGACAATTGTGTTTTGGGTGCCTTATGAGTAACCACTATGAATATCCACGTCCTATTAGGTGATAACTATGAATAATTACCATGACAATAAACTCGATATTGAAAACCATGCTACAAACCGCGACCATTATAAAACATGCATTTTTATATTAGAGAACTAGCATGATTAAACACTATGGCGTTTAAATTTGTATAAAAAACCACGTTATAGAATACTTCAACTTCTCTAAGCCATGTGACAATGAAAAACCAACACAAACAACCATTGCCATATTTAAAGCGATGTCAAAAAACCATGTTACAAGCCATTGTCGATTTAATAAATCATGCTACAGTAGAAAACTAGCATGAACGACCACCATTGATACTAGAAGCCATGTAATAAGCTAATATTGGTTTTAATAAACTACACTAAAACATAAAACTAACATTAATAACCACGTATGA
Source organism: Isoetes taiwanensis (assembly GCA_021234155.1). Taxonomy (NCBI): domain Eukaryota; kingdom Viridiplantae; phylum Streptophyta; class Lycopodiopsida; order Isoetales; family Isoetaceae; genus Isoetes; species Isoetes taiwanensis. The sequence goes on along the minus strand of JAJEKV010000029.1, from coordinate 11,328,093 downwards.
GTTATAAAAACCACTATGTTATGTGTTTTTTACTAAGAATAATTTTTTTAGCATAAGAAACCACATCTATGGGGGTTTTTCAGTGGTTTATTATAGTGGTTAAATTTTTGGGTGCCTTGTGAAAAACAAATATAGGAAAAATGCCTATTGTTTGAATCAAGTTAACTACTTAAACACACCTTTCTTTTTGTTGATTATAACCTGTTTGAATCAACTTAACCACTTAAATACACCTTTCTTTTTGTTGATTATAGCCTAAAAACTGAAAATCTAATTTTCCAGAAAAATCGATATAGCCAACTCAATGAAAGTTTGTTTTAATTCTACATATTGGGAAAAGGTGCCAAATGCTTGCCGCCAATAATTGTGGTGCTCCAATACACTACAAAGAGATAAAGTTAAAGACACCAATGGCCAATGTGGCTTATTTTGTGTTAGGGAACCCACCGGAGGAGGAATATCCCGGCAGGCGTCGGCGCCGCTCTGTAGCGGCCGAACAAGTTTGTCATAGATGCAATTCATTGCTTACTGAATGGGGTTTCATTCTCAAATATGGATGTTCATCCTAGGTTCAGCCTTCAAACATTTCAAGGTGACGAAAAATCCGCAACAACAGTCGGACATCTGCATACTATGTCCAAAACCTATGTTAATGTACACCTTGAAATGTGGTGTTTTAACCGATTTATAAGTAGACCTTGATGATGCTATAGGATATGTGCTCATTGCAGACATCTATTTGAATGCATGGATATGGAAAAACACTTGATATCTTCAACACTAGCTATCTTCAACTCCCAATAACTTTTGCGCTAAGTATCTTATACAACACTAGCTATCTTCAACTCCCAATAACTTTTGCGCTAAGTATCTTATACAACACTAGCTATCTTCAACTCCCAATAACTTTTGCGCTAAGTATCTTATACATAAGGTGGCCTTTGCACTGAGTCGAACGAAAGAAAGGTTAGTGGTAAAAGCTTCTTTGCATTGGCTCAGTGGAATAAAGATTCAAGCATTCCCCTCTGACTCACTTTCCTAAGCAAAGGGGAGTTGAGAAAGAGAAATGTTCGCAACAGCCTTGGCCGCCCCGATAAATTTCTTGTAAAAAATTATTTTTCAATAACCATTTTTGTCGTTTGATGGGACTTAAGTTGTTGTCATAGGTGTTTATTCCAAGAGAGAAGTAACAATGATTGCAAGAGCAGAAATTGAATGTCCTATCAATTTTTGTCTAAAAGAGACGAAACAAAATCCCAAAACTATGTTGTTTTGCACTAAAATGGAAGAGGCAAACGACATCGCAAACAACAAACATAACTAAGTAGATCTTCCAATTTTTTCCTTTTGTATTTGTATTCTCGAGTGTGCATCTCCACTCTTATCAAATCAAGAGCATGAATTACAACCATAATGTTAATAGCCATTGCATCTTCAGTATTTATACAACATAATGATTTTAGGTTTGCACCTCTTATCTTAAATTATAATTGGTATATAACCGAGCATCTTCAATAGGCCTATGATTAAAAATAAACATTGCGTCTGGCAAGACTGTGCAGTGAACTGCATTCTTTATCTGCATAATAAACACCATTATTAAGAAAATAAAGGATATATTGAATGATCGGTAATTACCTTGTTAATCTCAAATAGTGCTCAAATAATTTGTGGCCTTAATGCTCGAGCTAACTGAGGATCAGGCGGTCCACAAAACTCTCAAAATGCATTTACCGAATTCACTCCAGAAGCTAGCTCATGAGCCATGGCCTGAGCCTTATCAACTAAAAGAAGCTATTGGTTCATAAGCATATGATTATTTAGAATTTAAAGCTTAAGTAAATTACCCACATAATAATCAGAACACACTTCCTTGTAGAGTTCGTAAAAGTCTTCTGCATTTGGATCAGTCAATGTTACGAGCTCCATTGCTGTGACCTTGAATTTTCTCACTATCATGTCAATAATTGGTCCAGCAACCCTTGATAATATAACACAACAATGATAAGCATGACATTTGTTAATTCCTAACTATCACAACCATATACATTAACTACACAACTAACAGCATATTCTACGCATATTACAACACATACAACATATTACAACATATACTTGGTTTGCCGCCCTAGGGCAACCTAAAAATTGATCTTAACGCGCCAAAAGTAGTGCAGAGTTGCTTTTCAATGATTGAATGTTTTAATGCTATAAACAGTTCCACCCATTAAGTGATATGGTAGCTATGATAAGGATTCAAAGAGTATAAAACTCAGTCTCAATTTTTAGATTTCTGAATTCCTAAGCAATTCCTCACCATTAATAAAATCGGATAGAAAATAAAAGGAGAAAAATAAATCCCATCCTTATGGGGCTTTTAATTCCCTCCATGTCACATCTTTTCTTAGGAATTCTTTTCCACGCTTTAATATCAATGTTCCACCTCTGACCGCCAATATCATTCTAAGGAATACCTACGCCTCTCATTGACACCAGATCAAATAGGTTTAATTAACATCAAATGCCTCCTTAATCCTGAGGTAATAAGAAAGCATATGCTCTTTACTTATCTACATAAGCCACTCCGCATACAAGACAAATTCAGCTCTTACATTCTTGCATGTCTGTACAAGCTCCCTGCCCTACAGGGGATCAGCTCTAACTTTCTTGTATTTGTAATGCTTGGTGCAATACCAGAAGAAGAGCAGGTTGAAGGCACTTATAAGAGATATAAGGTAGAAATAATAGTCAAGGTGTCCATGATTTAAATTGTCAGGAATCCATCCAGGATTTCCTGCACCTGTTGTAGCTTTAGTCACCACACTGACAAGCAAGCTGCTCAAAAAGTTCCCAATAGCAACTGTACTCAAAGCAAGTGCGCTACCCAAACTACGCATGGCATCTGGTGATTGATCATAAAAGAACTCAAGTTGGCCAATCGAAGTAAACACCTCTGAGGCACCCACAAGAAAATACTGGGGTATTTGCCACCAAATGCTCATGGGAACAGGGTCAGAATCATTATCTACTAAGTCATACTGCACTGCAAGTTGAAGTCGTTTTGTTTCAATGATGGCCGCCACTACCATTGTTATGATTGAAAGAAATAATCCAATTCCAATTCTCTGCAATATTGTAAAACCTTGATCAACCTTGGTAATCCTGCGGATGAAGGGCACTAAATATCTATCATATAGAGGCACACAAACAATGATACTCAATGTATCAAATGATGCTAAAGATGCTGCCGGAATTTTAAAGTTTGCCCCAACCCGAGAATCCATCCGTAAACCTTGTTCCACAAAGAATGTAGACATTTGAGTATAAACAGTGAAGTATATAATGGTGCTTGCCCAGATGGGGAGTATCCGAATCATAATTTTGACCTCCTCCACTTGAGTTACTGTACATAAAAGCCATGGACTTGTATTGCCCATGTTGTCTTCATTTCCTACCATCTTCGTTGCTGCTTTGTCCAGAAACCTAGGGTAGCAGAAGACAAAACAGACTCAGACAGGAGATTATATCATACTAAGAATCTAAGTTCACAATACGATTCAATGGACTCAGAGCAACAATCTAAGTTCACAACACAACATTCAATAACAGATAAAACAGCATTTCAGGAGAGGAGAGGAAAAACAGCAGTACGTTATCTCATCAGTATGCTCGATTTTACGACTACCCTCAATGGCAGATTCCTTTTCTTCCACCTCATAAAGAAGGGTTCCATCCTCAGGAACATTTACAGCCCACTTACGCACCGCTGCGACTATTACCTGGCAAATTCGTGTAAATGGACTTCCACCAGGCTTTTGGTTTCTATATAAGGCAGTACCAAACAAGAAGCTGCAGATTGCAATTCCCATTGCAACAGAAGGAATTCCAAATCCCAAACCCCAGCCAATGTTTTCTTGAATGTACACAAGAACAGTACTTGCAATAAGCGCTCCAACATTTATCGTGAAATAAAACCAATTGAAAAATGAAGTCATGTATGTTCTCTCGTTTGGATCTTCAGTGTCAAATTGATCCGCACCAAAAGATGAAACGCATGGCTTTATACCACCTGTTCCTAGTGCAATCAAGTAAAGTGCAATGTAGAAGAAACTAATTTGGAAGGATGATGGATCATCACATGCTGCAATAGTACAACTCTGAGGCTTTAAGGCAGGCAGTGATACTGACAGTGTCAACAGAACCATCCCCTGAAAACAGAACTCATATTATCATGCTGTCCAAATGCCCCATTGGAACAACAATAAACCTAAAGTCTTATCCTTACAATGAAATATACAGAGGATAGGGAAGCAATGGTCCAATATCGACCCAAGTAAGCATCAGCAAGGAAGGCTCCTATAAATGTTGTTATGTAACAAGTTCCAGACCAGTTTGCAACATGCCGTGCTGCATCTGCATTGCCCTCCTTCAAAACTTTTGTTAGGTATACTACCAAGTTGGTATTTATACCATAATAAGCCATCCGTTCACAAAACTCATTCCCTGCAATTTGACAGAAAATAGTTGAGTTCAAACAAAATAAGGGAACATAGACTACTAGAGTTTAGCTTTATATAAGTCACAAATAATACCAAGAATGAAGGGGCAAGCCTTCCAGCCACCAGTCCTGGACCTAACTGAAGGTTTCCCAAAAATATCCACTGATCCATTGACAAGTAGTAAAGACTCTTCTGAACTTTGAATTTCATCCTGTGCATCGAAAACGTTAATAAGACCCCTTGTGCAACAAAACTGCCTTGGTTCATCTTGTCATAATGTCATTAGAAGTTTCCTTTTCTCTAAAACTAAATATCGAATAAATATGCCATTGTTTTCACTATAATAGTCTGATTATGAACCGGACTCCATTTTACCTCTCATCCTGGCTTTGAGTGCCAATATATTTGCACTTCGTCATTCTCGTGAGAGTTTTCCAGGAAATTAGCGCTAGTATTCATTATATCCTTCTTCTCCATCTTTTATAAAAATAAAGGCCGTGGCTCCTGTATAATTGCAGATCTAAAGAAGCAGCTAAGGAATGCCTCGTACATCATGCTGTTTTATACCTTGTTTACTATGACTCCTTGACGTCCATTCTACAGAATATCTTCAGCTTATGTTCAAAGGCAATCAAAATTGCTATTGCAGAAAAATGTACTTATGTAACTATAATATGTTCTAATATATAAGGCCCTTTTTCCACGGTAGTCCCAAAATATGGCTGTCATATACAATATACGACACCATTTGTGACTCCAGGGCTAAAAATAAGACACACAAATTTAAACTTGTTTTTCCACTGCATGGTAGTCATAAAATATGACACCACTAAAATTCGAGTGGAAAACCATAAAATTTCCGAACCTAAATAACACATGTCTTATTCTTTTAGGACAATAGGTGGCCAAACTTTTGATAAAATATGTGACTTTTGAAAATAAGACTACAGTGGAAAAAGGGCCTAAGTCACCTATAAGTAAACATAGCAGTGACGTGCATATCATCCTCCACAGCATTAAGCTATTTTCCTAACGTCATAAGCTGATCTATCCATTTAAGATTGTCCTTAAGAACACATCCTTGGACAAAAACAAGAAGGAACTGTTCGTGCCAGATACTATGAATTCCTTTGCAAGCATGAATCAATTCAAAGACATGAAGGACACAGAATGCCACATTTAATTTAGGCGAGAATGATCTCAAATAATGGCATATTGTACACTAGATCGAATAAATTTTTATTCCAAAAATAATTGCAGAGGAAGGGGATCTACCGCACCTGAGAGCCGTCGTCAATCACAGCAATGTGCTCATGAGAGGAAGATGAATGTCGTGAGCCATTGTCCAGAAGCGGAACAGTCTGGGAACAATTAGAATTAACCATCGCCGCAAATGGGAAGTCAAGTCGCGGAGGAATTGCGCATTTTGGTGTGCTAGGGTTGCTTGAATGGGTTGCTTTTCTCTAAAAGTGGACTATGGAATCCCTTGTCGCACAAGTATAAACAAATAATGCATTTGTAATTGTCGTTAGACATTATTATAGAACAGCTATATAACGTACTCTCGTGAGTAGTGTTGGGCAAAGTCCGCGGCACAACCCAAATTGTCCCTTTGATTTTCTGAATTTTTTGTCCAACGTAAATGTAAGGTGCCATTTTTTATGACCCCTACGTCTAAGGTGTGTTGCCATGTGGCACACATTCTTTTAGAGAATGTTAGGCTAGATTGATATTTTTTGTTTTTACCTTACATTCTTGCATTTTTACTCTACATTCTATGTTTTAATTCCTATATTCTACCTATGAGCACGATGCGTCAGGACACAAAATGATCGCGGATGTTAATCATGGAGTACTTTAGACGCTTGTTTCTGGCAAGCTCGGGGACCCCGGCTTAGGAAAGCAGTCAAACGCCTATTACAAGGAGCACATCAACCAGAGTGTTAGCCCCAGGGGCCGCAAATTTCTACTCGCGTTCCCTACCGCCTCGAAAAAGCGCGAACTCATTGCCTCAATTCGCATTGTGCCCACCATCTTCGCGATCGAGATTCGCAGTGGATTGGGAGCCCCGCAGCTGCTCACAAGGCTCTTTATCAAACGGTGCCATTGAGGATGAGTCTCACACTTTCCAGAGTTGCCCAACAGCCGATCCGGGCCCGGTCGCCCCTTAGTACGGACGACTTGCCCTTTACATTTGCTGATGAACGAACACCGTCCGGTCGATGCCCCGGGTCGTTACATCTGGGAGAGGTACCCCGGACTTCATGAGGTCACTTTTGCTCCTCGCCGCCGCCTTTGATTAGGCACTACGCGTGCGTGCATGATCAGATATATATTTGGGTGTTTTTGCATTTTATATGTTAGGACGCTTTGTCGGCCGGCCGATTGTCGCCACTCGCTTTTTCCTCTAAAATTCGGCTGGGTTTTTAATCCCGCAATCCGCCGTTGCCGCTTTTTGTATTGGGTCCCATAGACCGATTGGCCTCCGTGGACGATAAAAATACCTTCCTTCCTTCCTTCCTACATTCTAAGTTTTCTACCCTACATTCAGCTATTTCAATTTACATTCTGAAATACAATGCAAATTACAGAGTCAAAAAAATTGCAATTTATAGAGTCAAAAAGCTTCATTTCATGTCAAAAATTACAACAGTGCAGATCATGACTAGATCACACTAGATCAGAAAACATGAGAAAACAGTGAAGACAAAATGTCACATACGGTAGATAAATAAAAGTGACAACCCCAGAACTGTGGATTTACAACAAAGGTCCAAATTTTCATGTGTGGACAGAATTGAAAATGGTAAAGACAGGGCAGCCGATGAATGAAATTCGGGATGCATTGCCAAATTTCTGAGGCCGGAGAAAGAAGACCAAGAAACGCTTGCCGAAATTAAGGCAAGAGCAATTCTGAATCCGGAATGGGCATGGATGATCATCTGGATAGAAGCTTTTTCATTGCAGATGCGGCAGCAGCGACCTGGACAGCAGGCTTCTGCTTAATTGCGGAATTGAAGTTGGAACAGACAAGCATATGAGAACGCAATGCAGAGCTTAAACAACCATTGCTAGAGCGGCCATGTTCTTCCTTCACAGCTTCTGCGCAGAGGCCACAAAGATAATGCCCAAAAAAGTCACTTCCAAACCAGGAAAGATCAACTGCATGCAGCAAAGAAACGACACATTAGCAGAAAAAATAAAAAATAAACACAAGAACATAAATCTGCTTACAAGTATTATAAAGAATCACTTCAAAGTTCGCAAGAACGCAGAAAAGTTGCAAAGAAACTCCAAAAATCAGAATAAAAGGCTGAAAACTCGACAAAGATCCTCTCAAAGGACTCCAACCGCCAGAACTCCACTATAACAGCCACCAGAACTCCACAAGAAGCTCAGAAACTCGACAAAATCACTCCACCAACCACCTGCAAGCAAGATTTGTCAGAATACAACAATATCTAACTAAAGACACAAACAAATGTTGAGAATCACGTCTAAACTACCCTAGCACCTTCATAGATCATAAAGCGCCATTAAAAAACTCGTCAAAATGCTCTAGCGCCTTCGAAAATGGCTTGGCGCCGTTCAGAATGCCATAGCCAGTTCGTGAAGGAGAAAGAGACGTCCAACTCTGCTCTAAACTTTCTTTCATCGTCGGTAACGGATGCCACGCGTCAAAAAAATGGCAATACATTCACGTTGCGAGAATCCAAGTAGGGGTGCCATAAATTCTGCGGTCAACTTTTGCCTCCGAAATAACGCTGGCGTCAAAAAAGTTTTCCCCTGTAATTTAAGGCACCCCGCCGTTCTCGTAGATACATAGCATTGCGCCGCTTTTCCTCCCGCCAAAAATTAGTACATTTCGATTTTGGCCGGCCATCTTTTTTTGCAACCGGGGCTCAAACAAAAAAGAGGGAAAATCTAAAAGGTAAAGGGGCTTTCCACGTTTTTTCCGCTTCACCTCCCAGATTGGGTTTGCCGGAGTGCAACAGAAGTTATTTCGGCTTTGGAACCAACTTGAAGCCGAAGGTGTTCTAGTTGGGTATTCGACAAAGTACCCCGCAACAAGCTATGGGACAGATTAAGGCAAATGGGGACTCCCCCGACTTGCGAATGCAAGATATAGGTCGTACGAGGCATGCTCAGCCGTATCACATCGGCAAAGACGGTGACCGGGACCAGCATTGGAGTGCATCGGGGTTGCCCCTCCCCCACACTCTTTGGCCTATACATTGATCGCTTGGAAGATTGGCTCTCGAGCATGGAGGTGCGGGCGACATCTCATGCGCACACAATCCGGCAGAACTCATATATGCCGAATATGTCAACCTCATGGCCTATACCCGCAGGACATGCAACGCCACCGATGCTCTTGACACTTTTGCCAATTCAGCGGCATGCGAAGTTAATTTGGCTAAAACTAAGGTGATGCTAGTTGCATCATCCCGCCGCCCAAGGCTTCCCACATTCACTTACCGTGGGCAAGAGGTAGAGGTGGTCTCACCTACAAGTACTTGAGGATTGAGTTCCCAACTACCACCCATTGGGATGCGGCTATCAGTTGCATTTGTTTCGGGCCTTGGTTGAGCCTGGCCCTTTGTATGGGGCGTAAGTGGGGGTCCTGATATCCCTCAACACCGGAATGATCTCGGCAGTGTGCGGCCTTCTTGGCACGGGCCCCGGGGTGAAGTCCACGCCCGCACGCATCCTACCTGTGAGACAAGCTTCCTACCCATTCAACGGGCTGCATTGGAACGCCATATCGCTTTACTTCCAAAAAGATGGTCGCTATGGCTGATACACGCTTTGCCCCACCTTTGCTTTGGCCACGGCGATGGGTCCCTAACGCCCCAAATCCCATTGAAAGACAAGCAAGCTCGGTTCTCACCGGGGTGTGCAGTAAACGATGCGCCCGTGTCGACAAAGAAAGATCGTGAGGCACTTAAACTATACCTTGATGCTACTTTCCTTCGCAAGCTCTCGAGATGCGAGGCTCGACGCGACGCAGTTAGGGCACACTATCGCCAGCGAAGTCAATCCTAGGCTCACAAGAGGCCCCACACCAAGATTGTACACCCAAATACCCATGAAGAAGCTGCCAGACTTATAGCTTCCATTCAAGACGGGGCACATCAGCCCGTGATTGAAATGAACGTTAGGCTCGGAAGCAGAGCAAAGGCTTTGCCGTTGTTGCCACCAGTATGATTGAGAATAAATGTCACGCCCTCCGGATTCGCCAAAGATTTGCCCATATCCGGTGAGCGATATGTTCGATTACTAGTGTCCGCCACCGTTGCATCGCTTATTGACTACGGCATCGGGTTTGTTGGGGTCGACCTCCGTGAGGTTATGGATGCACGGACTGCTTTGTGTCCTACGGACGGTATTGAACCGTCCTATGCAATTGTAAGCGTTGTGCCAAAGATGCTTATTATCGCTAAGATTTTTCCTCGAAAACCTTTGGGCGGGGTTTTTAATCCGGCCAAGAATATGCTTGTCGCTTCTTTTGTTTGGGTCCCATAGGCCAATTGGTCTCCGTGGACGCTAAAAACCTATTCTATTCTATTCTATTCTTATCTGCTATTTTTTAGTTTACTTGAAGTGAATCGATGTTACTTATTGGGCCTGGGCGATTGTGATTTTGCATGCATGAGAAAGACTTGAAGATAACTCACAGAGCAACCAAAGTATAGTTACAATAGGTATATTCCTTCCACGTTTTTATTGCTATTTGTCTTTTGCTATTCTGTCTTTTTTGCATTTGTTCTTCGGCTTTCCTTTAGCAATAAAAAACAGATTTTCGTCTTCAGCATTATATCAATAAAAAAACAGAGAGGACCCTTTGACTTCATTATTTTATGCTATGTTTCACTTATATGCTCTGTTTTCTATTCACAAAACTAGACGGTATTTGTTTCCTATTTATGCCATGTATTCTTTTCCCTGGCCTTTTTCCCAGCCATTCACTCCTTGTAAATTATAGACAGAGCCTATTTTTTTATGCCATTCAATATTATTAATCGTCTTTTGCATGCAGGTCCAATTACATGTGAGTCATACAACATGGCCCCTATCAAGAACGCGAAATGAAGAGGAAAATAAATAAGCTTGTTTACAATGCCTGGATTTTGCAAAAATCTGTGTAGATGAATCATTAGATGAGCTTGCACAAGAGGTTGGTATTCATGTTGGACTGATTTTTTTTGGTAATCTGATCCAGGTTGTTTACATTATGATGTTATAAGTGTAACCTTTCCAAAATTGTAATGAGATTAAGATCTATGTGTTTTGTCAAGTTTTTGTGATTAAACTATGTTGCCATTATGAATTCTATAAGAGAGAGAAAATATTTTACATCTTACTGTTCTGATTGATATATATCGTAGCAAGAACTGGCCGATTGAGAATTTGAAAATCCAGTTAGGATGAGTAACAGCAGGAAATTTTCTGGTATGGTGGAAAAACTTTGCCCAACACTGCTCCTGAGGCGTTATGGCCTAAGAGAAATGGCCGAGGTGGCGATGTGGCCAAGAAATGCCTCGACCTCAGCATTTCTTAGCCACATGGCTACCTCGGCCATTTTGTACGGGCCATAACGTCTCATCAGAGGACGTTATCAGCCTTAATGTCCTTGGTCTAAGCATTTGGCAGAGCCGCCATAGCCAAGCTTGGTAGCCCGCACTCCATTCCGACACAACTCTGTATGCTCTGATCAAGAACAACGAATCAAATGTAAGGCTCTGTTTTTAAAACAGAGCATTTGCTGCAGCGATGAGCAAGGGAGGCGGATTCAAACAAGGCAGGGGAGTCGGATTTAAACAGAGCAGAGGAGCTCATAATCATTTGCCTGTAACATCTTTCTTGCCAGTTCTTTAACTTTCGACACAAATTTATATCTGGGCAAAAAACTAGGTTGCTGCATTTCATCCTTGTCAAATCCGAACACATTCTTTTTCGGTGTTAGAAGCTCCAGCTGCAATGGTTGCTTACTGCACGGCTCCAGCTCTTAGAAGCTCTATTTTAAAATTGAGATGCCCCTTCAATGGAAAGATAGAAGGTGTCTGGTGGTCTGACTATGGCTTGGAGACCTGGCTATGGAAAGCTATGAAGGCCTGGCTATGGAGGACTTTTGCAGAGGATTTGACCATGACGGAGCAGACTCGACCACAACAGCAGAGGAAATGGACATAATACGCCTAATTTTTTCATAATGGCTGAGGTCAAAACCTACAGCTAAATGCTGAGGCCAAGGACATTAAAGAAATAAGGTTCTCTAATTGTGGAAAATGTATGGGATAACATAAGATTGTCAATGGTTAAGTTGTTGTATTCGTGTAAAAAATAGTAGAAGAGTTACGTGATTGGGCTAGTTTGACCCAAGGAAATGGAATTGGCTTTTTGGGTTGACCCTAGGGAGGCAATCCCTTGCTTATGTGGGTTTTCGGTATATGCTAAAAATTGCTTCAAATCCAGTATCGGCTGTAAACTATCGGTCGCCCTTGTTGTTGGGTGGCCGCTCTGGAAACCATCTGACCGGCTATGTAGGACTATGGCAGAGGAATAGAAGCTCAGAGCTTCATGAGTAAGAAACTTCGAATCTAGCCTTGATTCTTCTGCACAGCTATGGCAGCAGCTATGGAGGCCCTGAAAATTTCTTGAGAGCATCAGGTTTTGGAAGAAATGGTGCTTTTTCTATTACTGTTAAGGTTTTTCCCTCGAAAACCCTTCGGGGCAGGGGTTTTTTAATCCTTTCAGTAATATGCTTGCTGCTCTCTTTTTGTTTGCGTCCCATAGGCCAATCGGCCTCCCTGGACGCTAAAAAATCTATTCTATTCTATTCTATTGTGTTTTATGAATGGATTGGTAGGTCTGCTTTGTAGACGGATAGGCCAGTGGCTTTTTTTAGAAGGTGGAATTGATATTCGTAGAACACCATATAGTTTTGGAGGTTCTATTCCTCAAGAAGATAGTTGCATGTTTTTCCTCACATTTTTGGGTTGCCCCTAAGGGGCAAACCCTTGCTGATGTGGGGTTTTGGGCATATTCTAAGTATATGCTGGAATATGCTTAGAATATGTCCAAAACTGATCCAAACCCGCTGTTTCTTCTAAACTGGCGGTCACTTGAGTAGCTTGGCGGCCGCTGGGCAAACTGGCTAACCGGTTGTGCTGTTCCTAGTGAGAAAGAAAAAAAACTGAAGGATCTGATGGGGGAGTTTCGTAAACCGAGAAAAATGATGGGCTTAATACATGAGAAACGATCGAGAGGCATTATTTTACTATTACAGGCCGCCAGGCCGATGAACAAACTATTGAGGAGATCATCAAACATGGCAGAGGGAAATGTGATTGAAAACGTTAGGGAAATTGAAGCACCTGAGTGAGCAACCGGATGATATTGGACAGCCGGGTTTCTAAAGCTTGCAATCATGTGGAGAAGGGGAGGAAGCAGCTCCATTGTGCAAAACAACATCAAAGAGGTACTTGCAAATGCATGTGTATTGGGGTTATTTTGATGCTTGTTATGATCATCATGGTTGTTGTTCCGGTTGTTACAAGCATCAAAAAAGTTTGATTGCTTGGATTCCTATTATCAGTGGTTGGCATCGTGAATTCATGAAATGCTTATTTTGATTGCATGTTCAGGTGTAGCTCGAGCTTGTCTGCGGCCTGTCTACCAATCTCTTAGCCGCGGATTATTTCAAAGATTGTCTAAACACGAAGTGAATTTAAGCACCTTTAATGGTGAATATAAGAAAAAAAGGTGAACACAAATGAAAACCTTGGCATAACATATATTTCCCTTCTCATTTTTCTTGCATATCTAATATTCCTGAGTTCCTTCTCAGGTCATTATTTATACAGTTTGCCACAATTGAAGGGATTGAGGCTGAGAAGGAGCAGATAGAAGAAGCAGCAGTAAGTTCTTTCTGCGTTTTTGGAGAAAGATTTCGTTCATTTTACGCATTTGGCATGCAGATGGAAAAGATGGAAAAGACCCTTGAGTCTGTGAAAGGGAACTTCAATATAATATGCACAGGAAGAGCAGCTCCGGCATTGCTTGACCGTCTGGAGGTGTGATGTCTTATTTCTACATTATTGATGGGAAGGCATCATTCACCAGCTAACAGTTTGAAGTTGCTAGTCATGAGATATAATTAGGAGGACACTGGAAATTAAAGGTTTTTTTTATGGGAAGTTTGATATAGTTCTTCTAATAACAAAAACCATTTACAGTGCATGCCTCCGAAGAAGAAAGGAGGGTCTCCCAGCAAGGGAGACTTGATCGAATATGAGGGGGATTCCGCACATCTCATATCCCTGATTAATGAACTTAAATTTGAAGTTCTTGGCTTGAAAGTAGAAGTTCAGGGAATGAAAAAGCGATTGGAAGATGTGGTGGAACAGAATGCAACATTGAAGATTCAAAATTCTGAAATGGCCGCATCTCTCCAGAGACCTTCTCTTGATTACTCCACGCAGATTCAAGAATTAGAGTCTAAGCTGGCGTCGTTGGTAGCGGAAACAACAAAAGAGCAGATGATTTTACATCAGGCCCATGTCACAAAATTTAAACAGCAGACCAGAGGCCGCGAGCACGTAATTTGAAGATCTCAGGCATTCCAGAAGATGAAGGTAAGATCAATGATATTATGCACCTTCACGAGCCTCAATTTATATCTGGGAGAAGATTAGGTAAGCCAGGATTCCATAACAGATCAATCATGGTAAAATTTCGCACCAGGGAGCCAAGAGATAGAGTCCTTCAAAACCGAAGTGCTCTTAAAGGAGAGAAAATTTGGTTAGATCCAGATCTGACCCCTGCACAATTAGAAGTTAGAAAGAAAGAATGGGCAAGAATTAAAGAAGCACGGGAGGCAGGATATGTGGCTTATTTGGATCACAGCGGCAAGGCAATTGTTACAAACAGAAAACACAGTTAGGGACTTGGGGCCTTGAGGATCAGTATGTGGAATTCTCATGGACCTCCAGCCTAAGGTAGCAAACCTCTTATGAAATCTGGAAGCAAATGATCTATTGTTTTTCATTGAGACATGGGAACATCAGACCCACCCATTACCGGACATCCCTGGTTTTATGGTAGTAGATCACATATGGAATGAGAAGAAAACAGGGGTAGGACGTGGTTTTGGAGGAATAGTGATTTACAGTAGAGAATGTTGTACACAGAAGCTTCAAGTCCTGAAAGCAGATATCAACAAACAGTATATGTGGTTAAAAGTAGAGGGTTTAAGACATGATATATTTATAGCTATATGCTATTTTGCACCCAGCAATGCTAAAATCTATAATAGAAGAGACATGGACAAGGAAGATCCGTTTCAGAATCTTTGTACAGACACATTGAGGTATAGTTCGCAAGGTGAAGTACTTATATTGGGTGATTTTAATGCCCGCACAAGCTGCCAGCAGTCCACTATGTATGAAGACATCACAGATGTCCAACTACATGAGAGAGAAGATCCGAATTTCCAAAGACAATCTGAAGATAAAGCTTGCAATAGTATGGGAGAGTTTCTTTTGGAGTTCAACACGGTTTGCAACTTGAAGATCCTCAATGGCATAACATGTTTTCCAGAATCAAAAGGGTTCACGTATATTAATCATTCTGGAGCTAGTGTGATTGACTATTGCATGGGAAGGAATCTTGACATTGTTCAAGACTTTTACATTGGAGAGAAGCTACCAGAATCCGACCATAAGCCCCTGCACCTATTACTAAAGCAAGTGCAAAAATCTGAAATCCAGCATCCTATTTTTCATCCGAGATTGAAGATAGACTATAAAGCAAGTAAAAATTATAAAAAGAGAATTGAAGCACTCCTTGAACATGTTAGTTGGACGGAAATCAATACCGATGCAAGATCTTTCACTCATCTCATTCATCAAGCTGGAGATGTATTTGGATACAATTTAAGAAACCTTAGAAAGAATAGACCATGTAATGCTTGGTGGGATGCGTAATGTCATGTTGCAAGAACGAAATTGCCGCTGAATTGTATTCACAAACCTCGCATGGTACAAGAATTTCTTTGAGGAATAAAAAAGCGGCGCATTTTACTGAGACAAAAAGCAAATAGAGCTTAGTGAGCTGCTCAAAAAGAGCCCTAAAACCTTTTGGACATCAAATAAGGAAGATCGAAAAGCATACTTTAAAAATAGAGGCATTGCTAAAATTGGTACATGATATTTACAATAAAGAAGGCGCAGGTTGCATGCGTGTTTCAGCCACACAAACGGTTTGTTTACTGAGAGATAGAGGTAGGAGATATTATTGTCGATATGGAAAACAACAAAGCAATGGGGATCTAGAAGGACTTTGTGTGGAATTGTTCAAATGGGGAGGCAGAGGGGCGTTATCTTCTCTTACAAGACTGCTAAATGGGTGCATCAGACAAGGATTGCTAGAAAACTGGAAGATGAACCGTGTCCACCCAATCCATAAATCAGGGGACAAGAAGGATGCAAGCAATTACAGAACTATACTAATTGGGAGTGTTTTTGCCAAAATATTAGGCAGCTTATTGGAATGCAAATTGAGCACATGGGCAGAGGCGAATAACAAGTGTTCCTTTTGTCAAGCAGGTTTTAGAAGAGGGCATAATACACTTGACCATGCTCTGACATTGCGTGTGCTTGTTGAGAGAGCCAAAAAGCCAAATAAGGTATTATATGTTGCATTCATAGATTTCGCCAAGGCATTTGATAATCGGCCCACCTAAGAGAACTAGGCGAAAGAATGGCACAAATTGGAGTTCCAGTAGAGATGAACAGTGCTATTTCACAGCTATACGCTGAAGTGCTTATCAAATTATCAGGTGATTTGGATACAATAGTCAAGAATACCATAGGAGTGCGTCAGGGATGCCCGTTGTCTCCAACTTTGTTTGGCCTCTTCATAGAAGAATTGAAGAATGGATCGTGATGATCGCCTTTGGCGAGAACGCAGATTGGGTATGCATTTAATACAATTGTTATTGTATGCGGATGATGTGGTCTTGGTTGCAAACAAGAAGAAAGCATTGCAAGATCTCTTGGACATCTTGGAGTCCTTTTGTGAGGAGAAGACAATGCGAGTAAATACATCAAAATCAAAGACATTGTCTTTGGAACAAAGGACGGGCCAACATTTGTCTATCGTGGGGACAACAAAATGCTTGAAACAGTGGAGAGCTATAAATACTTGGGGCTAGATTTCTCGACAAAATATAATTGGAAGGAATGCATTAAGAGAAGAGTAACTGGAGGAAAATCTGCTCTATATAGCATGCTTGTAAAATGCTCAAAGGCATCACTTTTAGATTGGGGGCTCAAAAAGATCTTATATAAGACCTTAATGCAACCGGTTTTGCTTTATGGAGCACCGATTGGGGGGCCAAGTATCTCCTCTAAGCTTTGGGGACAGATTGAATCCGTGCAAAAAGTATTCATATGAGAAGAGTTAGGCATCAAAGCACAGACACCATATGCAATAATGCTTGCAGAAACAAGGATGTTCCCACTTGAGCTTGAAGCACTATTTCAGGCAATCAATTTTGTCAACAGGGTGAAGAATCAAGCATCGGATCGCATCTCATATCAAGCATTTGTGTCCACGGATCAGCAGCGATGGTTACATGATCTGAAGAATTGGGCAAGTAAATGGGGGGTAAATCCATACTAATTGGCCGTAAAAATAAGGAAGACACAAGGACACTGCTTGAGCAGCTTTCCATTGAACGCTTATGGGCAGTTCAGGGCAGCCGGCTAACGCATTACATATCATGTGTAAATTCAATCAGTGAGTATAAGAGTCAAGACTATATAAATGCTAACATGCCAAAATATTTTAAGCGAGGTCATAGCGAGATATGTGACGAGTTCACACAGACCGGCAATGGAGACAGGGCGTTGGTATAAAATCCCTTGAGGAGGTTTATGTAAAGTTTGTGAGTCAGATAGCATTGAGGATGAGCATCATGTTTTTACAGGCTGCCCCGCTTACAAGGAGATAAGAGATAAGTTCGGCATTCAAGCACTTGATTTTAAATCTTTATTTCAGTTGTCACCTCTAATATTAGGTCCATATTTTAAGGCGATAGATTCACACCGTTCTTTATTATTGCAGTTGTAAATTGCTTAAACCTGTACTTGGAAGCTCCATGGTCTTTCAAGGCCCAAAGTGAGCTTGACTAATACATTACATTACATTACAATACTATGGAACCCCTGTACTTTTAAAGAGCATTGCCCAAATAAGTGCACCGGATGTGTAAAATTATTTATTTGCAGCCTGATGTCAATTGAGAAGGCCCTTTCCAAATCTACACTTGGGGTCACGCCAAGCAATGATGGTACTGTGATACGGTTGAATATTCCTCAGCCTACCTCTGAACGAAGGAAGGTACTGCTTTTCTTTCTTAGTGGGAAGCTGATTGTATACCAGCAAAGCTTTACTTTCCCAATCTACATGATCTGCTACACAAGGGCACATTTGAGTATAAAAACTTTTCATTTCCTGTGGCAAGCCTGGAAAGGCTACAAAGGATGATCATGAAAGAGGCTGAAGCAAAAGAGTCTCTGCTTCACAAATGCACAGGGTTTGAAGCCCTAGCAGCACTGGTTTGGAAGGCAAGAACAACATCTCTGAGGATCAGACCTGCCCAGATGCTCAAGTTTGTCTTCTCTATTAGTGCCAGGGCTCAGCTTCTTAAAGAAAATACAAGCAATTACTTGGACAATTTAGTTATCTACCCAGTTCTAATCTGCAGAGCTGGTGATGTAGTGAGCATGGCCCTTTCCAGCATAGTGAGATGCATCCAAAATGCTAAGCAAAAAATTACTTTAGAGTATGTGCAGTCTGCCATAGACCATTATGAGATTACTAGGTCACCACTGGCTCCAAAGTAAATGGTGATCAACTTCACAATCTCCTCCTCGGCCTCCCTTCCCATAACCCGATTGGGTTCCGCGGACGTTAAAAATTCCTTCCTTCCTTCCTTCCTTCCTCTGCCTTGGCATCCTTTTCCTCTCTAGTTTCGGATTATCTACTTGAGTCACCTACCCATTGAACATTGTTGTATGTCTAGATAGAAACCATTGTCTACACCAAGTATGAAGTTGGCCTACCTTTCTTACATGCCTACAAAAGCCAAGTTCTTGCAAATTCTAATCAAGTATCGTGATCACTTATATGGCAACATGGTTTGTTCACTAGCATATCGCAACATGGTTTGTTCACATCTGTATGCACATATCTTTATTGTAAATACATGTCAAAAATAGACAGGCTTTTATCCTTAGTGCTTGTCTCTCTCTTGAAAACTTCAAGGTGTCAATGGCCACCAACAAGAAATTCGGCCACATCACAAATGTATATTCCATGTTTGTTAAACAATTCAAATATATCATCATGAGCCTTCTAGCTTATAGAGACGCTTACATGAGAATAGAGGAGGAAGAAGAATGATTAGTCCCTATCGTGTATTCTGTTAGTAAAAGACCACCTTCAATCTTCTCTCTATGTCCACGAAGACATAGATAGATAGATAGCTATTATTTTAATGTCCATGGAAACTACATAGGACCATAGGACGAAACTATACATAGTGCTTATCTAGTTTTTTGTCCACGAAGGCATACGTAATGCATAATGCTTATCTGTTTTAATGTCCACGGAGATATAGGTAGATAAACTTATATTATTTTAATGTCCACTAAGACCTCACAGGGTCATGGGACGGAATTATACATAGTGCGACTGACTCTAGGTAATCTCAAATTCGAGATGGTTGTTCAAGGACTAATGTGTTACCACTAGACCATGCATGCCAAATTTGATCACAATGAAATCCCTACCAACCAACACAAGAAATTAACATTATATAAAAATTACTTGACCCAAATTAAAAGAAACGTGTAATAACTCACTTGCAGCAAGAGTTCTTCTAAATTATAGTCAATCTTAATATCGCCAATAAAACCCTTTCTATTTCAGTATCTCTGAAACCCGTTTCATTGTCTAGTAAAAGCTTATAACATGATAATGATGAGATAAAAGTCAGTAAAACACAGAAATTTTTATATATCTGAAGAAATAAGTTGAATACGCCCATAGCAATAATATTGCAATGCAGATAAGTATTCATCAACACACATCTAGTCTCATGACAAATGTATTGCACATAGTTTCTTGTCTAAGCAGCCGTTTTTGTATATTTTCATGCTTCTTGTGAAGCTCATGGGCTCCATGACAAACAGCTCTGTATACCAGAAAAACAAATATGGGTTCACTTTAATTAGAGATGCATCTTAGTGTCTAACAAAAGAACTATTCCATTCTATTTAATATATATAGGAAAATATTATGAGAAAAATACGAACCACATGTTTCAAAGGGCAACCCTTCATGCGCCTTCATCTTGTTCATTTTAAATTTCTTGTGCAAGCATGATTGCAAGTGCAAGGAGTGCAAGATTCTATTTTGAGCAGAAATGGTATGGACAAATGCACAAGAAATGTCCCCCAACCCTTCCCTCCCTCGACACCCCCCCTTCCCCCTCAAAAAATGATGTAAATTCTCGTGCTCCTACATGGCATCTTACATTGTTCAAGCTGATCAAGGCAATGTCCTGTAACACATTCCTTTGTTTCGCATATAAATGGTATACGTGTCTTATCTGGTACAAGTCTCAATTAACTGCCTTTAAACTTCACCTTTCCAAATAATGTGCATAAACTTTACAGGTGGGGAACGATCATTCTCAACTCTAAGTTTTGCACTAGCCCTGCATGCAATGACAGAGTCACCTTTTCGTGCAATGGATGAGTTTGATGTTTTTATGATGGAGGAAACCGCAATGGGGAGGGGGTTTCTGAAATAAACCCACGGGCGCCGCCAGCGGCGCGGTATGGCGAAGCGCCGCGCCGGGTTTATTTCCCGAAAACCCCGAGCCATTGCGCCTCGCCTTGAAACGGGTCCATTGTGGGAGGAAATTTTTGCTAGGCAAAAAATTTGTTCTGGCCGCACGGTTCGTGGTTCTTTCCTCGCTCAAATCACCAGACTTGCCCAGACAGATCAACGGGCTAAGGCTAAGGCTAAGGCTTTCAGAGCTTCCGAGCTATGGCTATGGCTTCTGAATAGTTAAAAAATCCGGCTTTCAGAGCTTCTGGGCGTCTGATCAGATGAAAATCCGGCTTTAGAGCTTCCGGCTAAGGCTTTGAGAGCTTAGAGCTATGGCTATGTCTTCCGCTATGGCTTTCAACGGGCTTCAAAGCTTAGGCTATGGCTTAAAAAAAAACCTTCTAGAGGTTTCTTGGCAGAGCATTGGCGGCGCCGCCTGAGCTCGAACCTGGCTGGTTTCTTGTTTTGAACAAAAGCATAAAAAACAAGAAATTTCCTCCCTGTGGACGTTTACGGTATAGTATTGAAAGACCAACCTATTGCCCCTCTTTTCCTTGTTTACTGATCTAGTATCGACATCTGTTGTAGGATGCAATAAGGGTGGAATCACACTTGTGCCCGCCCGTCCGTCTAAAAAATTTTAGACCAATAGGAAAACGACTTTTTTTAGTTTTGGGGCCCAATAGCAAAACGAACTCTGCAAGGGCAACCAACTTCTCTGCTCTTCATCAGCATTGGGGAAACTCAGAGTCTTCATTGTGCCGCTGCATTTGAAGACAAGTAATCATAGTTTTATGTGGATTATACGAAGAACCAGCAAATTGGCTTCAGAACAAGCATAGTCTTGCCGTTTCTTAGTGTTTGTGTGGATTGCAGAGGCCCTTGTTAAGTTGGGGCAGGGTATTGAAGTTTTTTAGCCTTGCAGTTTTTTCGAGGAGCAAAAGGAGGTCAGCGATGGCGCTCCGCACTTAATACATGCGGGGTTTGGTGATGGTTCTGAAATACAAGGCACCAGTGGAGGCCTAGCCCATTTCAGAAGTTCTGCCTGCATGCCATCCCCCCCGTGATAACCAGAGCCATGCCTATTTGTGGAGGGACTGGTGTCCGGCCCCCGAGTGGGTCGTAAAGCTCTTGCAAGTACTGTACCCATTGCTCCGAGGTGATGTTCCCTGTGGGTTGTGCAGGCTTGCTCAAGACCCTTCTCCAGAATGTCCTGGGGTGCCGATCATTAGGGTTTTTTTGAGATTAAAAAGGGCCTTCTATTATGCACACGAACCCACAAGTACCGGTTGTGTCCGTCTGTCTTCGAGGGTAACCGAATGTGCCAAGGTTGTCCGGTAGTAGAAAGCAACCCCATCATGACCCCTCTGTCCTGCATATGTATTGAAGACCGAGAAATGTTGGTAACCCTACAGACGTAGCATGTGTCCAAAGATGCTCCCATGTCTCCATGAGAACGATGAGATCCATATCGGCTGCCACGGAGTTGAGACTGTCCCCCTTCTGCCAAGGGAAGCCTCGACAATTCCATGAGACCACCCGGAGGCACAATTCCTATTTGTCGCCAGCTGGTATATATGCGGCCGAAGTTGGGGGGAGGAAGGGAAGGAGATCAGGAGAAGTAAATGGAGCGAGGCAAAGATGTGCCCGAGAGGGCGTGGGTCGAGGGAGCGGAGTAGGAGCAGGAGAAAGGGGGTCAGGAGAAGCGTAAGGTGGCCATGTTCAACAAGGGTTGGGGCTGCGGGTTCCGGCAGAAGAAGTGTGGTGGAAAATGTGCATCCCTTACCGAACCAATCTGCGGCACCCCCTTGGTGGCGGATGCCTCACGACCACGACAAGCTCATGCTCGTGCCTCCCGTTGTGCAGGTGTGAGGTCCCGGCCCACGACAGGGGACGTCCCCTTCAAAGATCTTGCCCCTCGTGTAATATGGCATCACGCACGCGGGCGCATCCGCAACCACCGCTGGCGACAATGCGGTTACGGCCCGAAAGCGCCGAGCCCCATGGCGGCTGCTCGGGAAATGTGAACTCGCCCTGGGAATGTCATCCGACGAGAATGTGTGTTCGGATGTTGTGGGCGTAGATTCTCCCCTCCCTAGGACTACCGTTGTGGCCTCTCCGTCTCAGGTTCTTGGAGTTACTGGGCAAAGATACTTTTCAATAATATAGAGTGCATTTATTCTGAGCTGCATTAATGCCACTAATAAGAATTATACATCAATCATAATATGTCCATTTTTATTTGTGTTTTATGCCATCCAACGAACTTCTAGATATAAAAAAGTTAACAGCTTCTCCTTCACCTTCAACATCTACCATACAATGTTTTGATAAATTGTGTACAAACTAGAGAAATTTCTTATGTAATTGCTCTTAGATGCCTCTGCCAATCTGACAGATGGTAAACAGATTCTAAGAGATGTGTGGATAACATTGTCGTGGCATAATAAACGGGCTTTAGCTAAGCCACTGCCATAAGAAAAGGGCTTTAACTAAGCACCATCGGTGACAATGAAGATGGCTACTCAAGCATGTTGCACATTGTGAATGCAGTCCTCACTTATAATGGTCTTTCAAGTGAGGCTTTTCTTGTTATTACAAATGTTATACCTGAGGGGGTGCTCCTTTATGATCTTTTGATCAAATTGTTTTCAAGTTATTTTCCAAGGCTCTTGAACAGTGTTGTGAAGGGTATTGTGTTAGTCCTGTGCCTCCTGGTACAGGACTATTCATGCATACGACAGACCAGGTCAAGCTCAAGGATCCTCAGTCAACCACGGGTCAGACATCCAAGGCTCCACAGAAGACCAAGCAGCGACCACCAGCCAAAGCCTTTGGTCATCAACAAGAGGCGCCCGCTCGGACAAGTGGCGGCCGTCACTCAACGCGTCGGCGTCCACACGTGATTCTAGGCACTTCAAGAGGCACGCCAACATTCTCAGAAATCAGGGCCTCCTTCCGTGAGTCGGCACCGAGATCGGTCCCGGAGTGTCTATATTGGGCCCAAGGCCATTGTACTATATATATGAGTAGAGTTAGCACATAAGTTTTTAGATGAGTTTTGAGTCTTGTCTCTTTTTCGATTTTCTCTCTATTGCGAGCTCATGTATCTTCATCATTGATATCAAGGAAGCTTATCATCTTTCTCTCATTTGCTCTGTTCTCTTCTTTTTTCTTCTCTTTCGGCAAATCCCGGCGTGACATAGTCCCGGACTCTCTGTTAGATCCACGGGTCCTCACACGGAGTCTTTCCGAGGGGAGTTCCCAACCCGGACCCCCAAACAACATCGTAAGCTTGCGGTCCGATTTTCTCCTACTTACATGCGCCATATGCGTGTGTAATTTCACGCCCGGAAGAACTCCTTTCTCGAGCGGCATCTCGCTTGGGCGCCATCGGCGTCGGGGGAACCCATTCGCGACATGTATGGATCTGCTTATGACATAGAGGGAGGCCATCTTGGTCTAGGGCTCGATCCGCCACCCACCCCCTGTCGTCCGTCCCTCGTTCCCGCCCAAAGCGTGCAAACATTGCTCACAACCTCGATCTCCTCATCACTATCCCGGGAGCCTTATACGGGCTCAACCTTCTCAACGGTTACTTTCACACCCCCTAACATGCCTACATCCATCATTCTTCAGGGCCATACGCCTCTTCCTTCCGCAACCATCATCTCCCGGGTGGGCACGGCTATCCACATGTCTCCCTTTGGCGCCTACCGGGAATATCCTTTCCCTACGCTTTCCCACTTTGCTCTTCCGCTTACAACCTTACGATCTCAAAACCAATGCTCCGGCCACTTCAGTTTCTCAACCATGATCCACCCCTTCATCGTGGTCCGTCGGTGCACAATGCCACATCCACCTCAACCTCAATATCCTCACTATCTTTGTTCCTGTCCATTGAAAGACTTTCACATCTACCTTCGAGACTCCGAACCGACTTATCCCACCTTTGGCACACACGAAAGGCAAACCGCTTAGACCAAAGTGCTCGGGCCCACATGGAAGAATTTGAGGCTCTAGCTGTCCTAAATGGTCACGCCAAACCTCAACTGAAATTCCCACATCTTTTCCACCACCGCTGTTTTCCTCACCAATGGCTCATGTCCAACAAAAAGCCATTGGAAACAAGACTTGGTCCGAAATGCGTGACTGCTTTTACGTCTCATTTCTGGGACCACGGGATGATGATCAACTTCATCTCAAGCAACTCAATGAACTTCAACAAGAGCCCGCAGTGCCGGGATTTTGCGGATCGACTTCACATTACGCTAAGTAAGCTCAAGGAGTACCCTACACGAGCCAGATTTTGGTCCGTTTCTCCAAGGACTTCCTCCGCTATTATTCACTCATGATCGAATACTGCGTCCAAAAAAATCTTTGGAGCGGGCTATCGACCTGTCAATCACTCAAGTTAATGTTTCCTCCCGTGGCTCTTCAAGAGCTCCCGTTCATTCCACTGTCATGGTTCCACAAACGGCTATTTAGGCCTCAACACGCTAATCCGCAAGCGGTCAAAATGGGTGCCATATTTGCAAATACCAAGGCCATTTGGCCAATGAGTGCAACTCCACCAATGGCCCCTCCATTGCAAGCGATGCAACATGTGCAATCATGCCACGGAAGAGTGCACTCGCACTCATCCCACACCGCTCAAGAACAAAATGGTTTATCAAGTGCAAACCACACCTCAAAGAACAATCGCACTATCAGCAGCCACCTCTTCGTGCGCCCGCCAACTCTATCAAAGCAATGGGACCAACCACGGGATCCAACCAACGCCCTCCTTTTGATCCTTCTAAAGCTCGGTGTTATCACCGGTCAAGAATGGGGTCATACCACCACGGCATGTCCTCAACTTCCACAAGTTCAGGTCAGCTTCGCACAAATCGGACCACATCGGTCCGCCTCACGGCTTACCAACTCGCTCGCTAATGGCAAACAAGGCCCGCGACCGTTCTTAAGAAGCCACCAAGAGCGCCAAAGAATCACGCTATCAACCAGCTCCGGCAGAATCAACCTCGGTTTGAGCAACAAGCCCAAGAGGAAATTTTTCGGGCACTTAATCCTCCAACAGCCGTCCAATTGGGTTGGTTTAGTTTCACACTGCACCAAGGCATCACGCCCCCCTTGACTATTATTCAAGGGCACGCACCTTTGCCTTTGCTTGACACCATTCCTCATGAGGACGAAAAAAAAGTTCACTTTGCACCGACTTGGAAAAGCTTATGCCACATGTCATGCCCAAAGTTCGCCAAAGCATTTTGAATCTCATGCAAGCCGCTGGTTTACATTGGCAAATGTTCATGCCACCACTAGAGCTCAACAAAGACAAGATACCCCTTCAACATCTCAACCTCCACGCCTCGGACATATCCCAATATTGCAGCCGGGGTTGACTTACTCAAAGAGGTTCTTTTCCTGCCACGCACTCCCCGCACTGGAACCAAGGATCCTTTTTCTCATGTACCTCTCGAACTCCAAGAGGAGCTCGCCAAGATCAAAATTCCTTTAAGCTTGGCAACCATTTTAAAACTCATCACCTCGCTCTCAAGGACCGCTTACCACTCCCAACTGTTTTAGTTGGGCGGTGGCTACCTCTACACCCACGGTCCATGCCACGTGTGGGAAATCAGCAAGTCAACCATGTTCAAATCGATGGAGGTAGCGCAATCAATCTCATCACGGATAAGCTCCGCAAACAAATGGGCATCACACAACTCTTTCGTGCCCCCATATGACATCAAATTGGCTAATGGCCATATCACGACCTCAGCGCCACACCTATTCTTCACATCAACATTGGTGATCTCCGCTTTCCCATGGAATTTGGAGTTTGGAAAGTCAGCGAAGATCCGTGACTATGAAATGCCGGGTAGGCGCACCTTTTCTCCGCCCAGCAAAGAGTATCCATTCTTGGGCCACGGACCGCTTAGTCATCAACGATGGTCATCTCAATGCCACCATGGACTTGCAAAACAGCAGATCATTTCAAGACAATGCGGAACCCTCTCTCTCGCATAATCGATTCTGAAGCTCGAATATTTATCAAGTTCAGGCTCCACCCGCGAGGGATGCCTCACATCCTACCCCCAATATCTTTGATCCTTGGGAGAAATGACTCTTTGATCGGGACCAGGCCGTGGCTGCCTTGCTTGACCCCTACCTCGCTCCTTGCAATCGAATCCAACGCTTGATCACTTTTCGTGATGCCGACACTCCGCAACTCCCCGTTGATGTACACGCCATGAAGCAACCACCGCTAGATGAAACCGAGCAACCTCTTTTTCACCACGCAGTGCCACGATCCGTTATGCTCCAACCTCCCGCACATTGTCCAGATACCAAGTAATACCCCATATTCGGACTCAAAGTCGAGATTGTGGACGCTAGCAACAATCAACTTTTGTCTCATTCTTCGCAAATCTTCCGGCTCCTTATCGTATCAGGCCGTCAAAATTCTCAAAAATTCAAACACATTTTTACTGAGTTACAAAGATCTTCGGGAATCAACAAAAGCTTGGGGAACTCACCATTCCTACCAAATCGATGCACGACCGAAAGTAGCAACGATAGTCTCAACTCAACCCCACTACCGTGATCGCGCCAAGGCGGAAATTGACAAACTCCTTGTGCAGGTTTGATCTATGAGGTCAAACATTCAATGGGTGAGCCCCATCGCCATTGCCCTTAAGCACAATGGTAAGATCCGCGGGCCCTGTGTGGACTATCTAAACTCAATCAGGCCACGGAGCGTGATCATTTTCCACTTCCTTCACGTACAAGTTCGGAAGAAGTGGTGGACATGAGATGTACTCCTTTATGGATGGTTTTTCCGCTACAATCGGATCTCCATCAAGGACTTTGATCAACTCAAGACCACTTTCACCACCCCGGGGACACTTTTTGCCTACAAGGTGGTTCCTTTTGGATTATCCAACTCTCCTTCAACGCTTCAACGCATCATGCTCTCGCCATGATTTCATGAAGGAAAATCCCTTCTTGCAAATTTTTTCAAGATGACTTCTCTCCTCTGACAGCTCCATGGCTGACCATTTGGATAAATTGGAACTCGTCTTCCGTAAATGTGATGAGTCCTATTAGTCTCAATCCCGAAAATGCACCTTTTAAGGCCACTTCGTGTTCTGTTAGGCCATGTTGTCGCGAGCAGCATCACCACCGATCCTCGCCAAAATCGCTTGTGTGCTCAAGGCCTGCCACCAGCCTAATATCAAGGAGACACGCTTTTCCGGAAAGGTCAATTATTACTCCACCTTCATACTGGACCGGCAGCCCATTGCAGATCCCATTCATAAACTCACGGGTGATTTAATCCACTTCGGGCCTGAATTCCTGCGAAGTCGCTTCCAACAGCCAAGCTTTTGCTTACTCGTGCACCGGTTCTTGTTCCTCCTCAATGGGACAAGCCTTTCACGCTCATGTCGGTCTCTGCCGCTTGCTATTGAGCTGTTTCTTCAAGAATATGATGCGAATAATCGACAAACCAAATCGCTATTTTCACCAAACTCAACTTCATTGAAGCGCGAACTATTCGCCACGCTGAGCCGCGAAGCTTTGGGTCTCATTTTCAGCGGTCCAACGCCTGGCCATTACCTTTTGGGCAATCAAATCAAGTTCTTTGTGGACCACCGCACTCTCTATTTGATCAACAAGTCCACGCCCACGGCCGCATTGCTCGTTGGGTCCTTCTTCCAAGAATTTGCTCCTTTTGAAATCGCTCATAAGGCTGGTAATCTCATGTTGTTCGGATTATTTTCACGCATCCACACAGATGATCCCGCAACTGGGGTCTCAGACGCTTTTCCCGATGCTCAGCTCTTTTTAGTCACGGCAACACCACATTGGTTCCATGATTTTCAGCAAGCATTCTCCTCATAGGTGCTCTTCCACCAGAAGATGAGACGCTCTCTCATGCCAAGGCGACAATCCCGTCGCCATCAATTTCTCCGAGAGGTCCGTGACTACACCATGGTTGCCGGACATCTCTACAAAAAGGGTAAGGACACCATCCTTCGACGCTGTGTTCTACCTCATGAAGTTCCAGACATTGTTCGAGAAGCTCATCAAGGGCTCGGTGGTGGTCATTTTCATAGTGACACCACGGCACGCAAAATCCTTCTAGCCGGGTATTATTGGCCCACGCTCTTCAAAGATGCTCACGCCCACGTGTGACGCTTGCCAGCGGGTGGGACGCCCCACGGCCCGTGACGCTCTTCCCTTGACGCCGGTCGCCACGCCACTTCCCTTCAGCAAATGGGGAATGGACTTTGTGGGACCTATAGATCCTCCCCATACGCATGCACACTCGTGCCGCGATACATTCCCGTTCTCATGACTACGCCACCAAATGGGGGCGGAAGCTTGTGCACTTCCGCATAACATCGCCAGCAAGCACGGCTAGAGTCCTCTATCAACAAATTATCACGCTGATTCGGCTGCCTACCTGAGCTGGTCGTTGACCGTGGTGTTCATTTCATCAATCATACTATCAAGGAGCCGACGGATTATCTCCCTGATACATCATCACAAGAGCACACCTTACTATCCTCAAGGCAATGTGTTGGCGTAAAGCACCAACAAAACTCGGTCACCATTCTCAAGAAAATTTGTGACGCTTCCCCATTGCATTTACAGAGACAAAACTTCCTACCGTTCTTTGGGCCTACAATACTTGTTTCAAGATTGCTACTTGGTCACACTCCTTTTAAATTGGTTTATGGTCGAAGCTCTCATGCCGCTTTGAATACATCCTTCCAACACTCCGCTTTCAACCGGCTCTTGCTCATAATCCACCACCGCACTCAAAGAACGGGTCTATCAATTAGAACAGTTGGATGAACTTCGAAGGGATGCTTATATTCGTGTTCTTCATGGACAACAGTTGCAAAAATCTTTACATGACAAACGTTTGAAGACAAAAACATTCAAAGAAGGAGATTTGGTTCTTCTTTATGATTCCGTGTACAAAAATTTTCCTGTAAACTCAAGTTTCGTGGCTTGGCCCTTATCAAATTGTTCAAGTGGTTAGACCAAAGCGTTTTCCAACTAGCCATTGAGTTAGATGGCACTCCATTACCTACATTGGTTAATGGTTTTGCCTCAAAGCATTTCATCACACCATGACGAGTGAACATCAACACACAGAGACAGTTCAAGAAGCAAACACCACAGAAAGTGACTAGAAAGGCGGTATATTATATTATAGTGGAGATTTTTTTTACAAAATGTGGGCGCAGCCCAGCTATTTCTCTTATGGACACCCTCTATATACAAAAAAAAAAACGGCTCAGAGCCCTATTTACTAAGTCCTAAGAGGAAAACCCTCTACTCGGGTTCGGGGCGAGGTGATGCGAGGAGATGGTAGAGGTTCTGCTCCGGATCCCAAACTGTGCAGAACCACCTCCATCCCGTTGGTCTTCGGTCGGGATGTTCAGCCATCCCGCACACCACCACCGTCCATGCGAATGCCACGGTTGTGGCAGTAGCGTGATCCGAACAATTCATCTTACCAGTGATCCACTCCTCGACAGTGGGCATTGTGCAATCTTCGTTCAAGCCGGCAGCCATCTTGGCGCCATCGGATGCCTTTTTCTCGGTTCGTCTTATATAGCCAACCGAGGAACTCCTTGTCGGCGTGGACCAATCACACAAATCGCCAACGTGTTTGCAATGCAAGGCTTTGTTTCTAAAATGAGAATCTGTTCTCCCGCCGCATATCTAGCCATGGTACCTTCCTCGACACATTCCTTTTAATGATATCCCACTTCGAGTTACCCGACATTGAATGCCATTCCTTCTTTCCACGCCCGTCGAACATTAATGGGTGTCCTTTGCCATCTGTCACATCCGATCTTTCTTTCCGCGCCTCATCCTCACCGTTCATTGCTTCTCCCTTACGTTTTTGGGACTTAGCCAAATTTTTGCCTCTCAATACCCTTCTTCGTGATCTTTTGACACCTGGCACCATCAACGGTTCGATTTCGCGACTCTTCATACCTCTTCCCTCCGTTAGTAAGCCCTAAAACAAACCTTTTCGTTTCCTCTGCGCCTGGGTCCTCAGGCTCGACTTTCGTCTTCGCCTTTGGCATCCCTCTTAAATTCCTCAAATCATTCCCATGGCTGCCCCAAGATTTTCTACACTTCAAGCTCATCGCCCCAAGGATCCGGCCCTTTTGCATCTGTATCCTTCTTAACGCCCCTTTCCGTGAAGCCCTTTGTTGGCCCAAATAAAGGAACCGACACCGGCTTTTAATTCTCTCAAATGGAACTTCCGGCTCCAAATCGCGACCAAGGTTCGCCGCCAATATCGTTAACGGCCTTAAGGTTACACCAGCGTGGTCGATGGCACCACTATTTCGTTGACTCAACATTTGATTTACGATTATTTCATATTCCCTTGCACACCTTGTGTATCATGAGTGCGCTATCCCCGGGATATCGATGTCATAGAGTTTGGTGCACACCTTATCATGCCAATGTCCATCGTCGACCAATATCGACAAAGCCCACGAAACCTTTGTCAAATTTACGGGCGGAAATTCCTTGGTATTCTATCAAGAACACCCATATCAATAAGCCCTTTCTATAACCTGGTCCTCAACGCTACACACTCCAAACACCACATAGATTGGCCCCAAATGATGTTCTATCGTCTTCTCCAAGAAATGGACCGCCTTCTGGGTACCACTTCCATTTCTGAAGTTTTAGGGGAGGCCACTTTCAAGCCCTCATCCGCCACTACTTCCCTCCCACACCACCAAATTCTCATAATTCCACTCGGCTCCCTTCCCATCACTCACCAAGTTGGCACTTCACGCCCGTCTTCCACTGGTCATGTCCCACACCACCCATGTCACCGTCTCCTCCTCCACACCATCCACTTCACCATTTTTCCCAAACATCCCAAAACCAGTAACAAAGAAGCTCCACCACCACAACACCCTCGCTGGTTGTTGTATCGAAGTCGGCCGGGATGCTCAATGCGCCGCTCTCAAGTTACAAGAATCCCAAGAAGCTCTAATGGCGTGGTTCAATCGCACTAGAGGCCTGCGATCACGGTACACCACCTTCAAGCCGCAAATCGCCAAAGCGCGGCTTTGGAAAAAAACTTCAAGACAAGCATGAAGCTCTCTTACAGGCTCATCTGTGGATCTCAAAAGTACACAAGCTCAAGTCAGCCAACTCGCGGATCAGCGGGCTCGACTCGGTCCAAATTCGGACTTTATTGGAGCACAACAAAGTCCAAAGCCGGCTCTCCCGGTACCAAGGACGCAGATATTTGCTAAACTCAATGCCTTTGTACTCACGAATCGTGGAGAATTTCAGCACTCAAGTTCAAAATCTTTCAGCCCGGGGCGCTCAAAATTAAGCCTCCTTGATCTCCAGCTTTTCTACGCCTTGACCGCCAGCTCACCTCTCTTCAAGATCAGCTTACAGAGGTGCGAAAACGAAGATACCGGATGACGCCGGAGATTGCCGTGTTTTATCTCAATACACCGGGAAATCTTCCTCCTGTGTCAATCCCTTCGAGAACGGGTCCGTGACTCATCCACGCTATTTTCGAAAGGGGACAATCAATCCGTGATCTCAAACAACAACCGTAAGCTATTATGTCTGGCGATGAGGCTCAAGCAAAACTTGGCGCCCATACTGCAATTCTTCCGCGTAATGCCTGTTGACTTCCCGTTCCTCCCCGCTATCATGATTATGTGGTTGCTCGACGCCACCTCTTCCTTTCGGTGGCATGCGTAGATGGCCCCATGGATATCCCCCGAAAGTCTGATTTTTCTTGGTTGGCCGAACTCTCCATTGAAGACAAAGGGTTGTGCTGTGCCCTTGTCGTCTTTGATCTCATACACTGTGCCGATCCAGACTTTATCACATTCAGAGTGGTTCAGCCCATGGCTTACATATTTCATGATTTCTATCTGGGTGATACACAGGAAAACTTTGGAAATGGGTCACGCCTTTTCGTGGTGACCCCATTGCAATGGGTGCTTCGGGATAACAATCCATATCTTGCGGATCCCCTTTCCGGACTCCAAACTCTTCATCAGAGTACATGCCCCGAGCTTGCCAATCATTTATCTCTCGGCAAGCGAGGCGCCTACAACAAATCAAGAAGTATCTAGGACATCCCGAGGATCTTCCCTATGCACAAATCTATATGCAGCACCTCGCTGGTTACAATCAGTTACAAGCTCTGTTGGATAGCAAGACGGTCCCCACGGGATGGGATAGCCCTCCTGTCAACTCTCAGCTCTCTGCTTCTCTTTGGGATCGTTGGTGTCAGGCACTTGATCCAGATCTTGTCGATCCAATTCGGGGAGACCGCTTTAGAACCCACGCCCACGGGCATGGTTCCTTCTCCTATGCTTCCCCTCGGCGCACCTCCACCCCCAAAGTTCCCCCCGATTGGCGCCTTCCTTTTTGGACCAAGGTCATGGATGGTCATCGCAGCCGGACACCACCTCGGATCTCGACGGATCTCCTGTGGGATCCACGTTTTGTTCATGCTCACATTGGGAAGAAGGTGCCACTCTGGACAACACCACCAATTGGATCTATATTGCTAATGAGCGTGGTTGGCAAACAGCCCGCGGATCGCGCTTCATGGTCTCAACACCTTCTTGCAGAATGCCTCCACCTCACACGATCCTTCGGTCCATCTTCAGCGAGGATTTTCGCGGCGCCCTCAAATGCATTTTGCTAAGCTCCTTAAATGGCAGGCGTCCCATTTTTTCATCGCAATCCAAATGCCGGCGTGGTGCCTTTGGCCTTCCGAACTGTCTCCTCATGGAATGTCGGTACATTTCTTCGTGCATTACGGCCCCGCCCTTGAAGACATGGTGCAGCTCTCGCTTTTCTTATTGATCTTGATCCTGCCCTTGGCCAAAAACACACCTCAAGCTCTTCAATCACGCCAAGATCTCATCAGCCGGTACCATAATGGTGCCCGTCCTCACTCCCGTGAGGATCACTTTCGAACCGAATGGCTTCCCCGCTTTCCTCCGGGCGCTTCCTCCTTTTCTTCCTCACGAGTGTCGTTTGGTGGGGGAGTGTTAGTCCTGCCTCCCGGTGCAGGGACTATTCATGCATCTGACAGAACCGGGTCAAGCTCAAGGATCCTCGGGCCAACCACTCTGGACATCCAAGGCTCCCACCGAAGACCAAAGCAGCGAGACCACTTGTTGATCAAAGCCTTTGGTATCAACAAGAGAAGCCTTTCCGGACAAGTGACGACCCGTGTCGGCGTCCGGTAATTCTAGGCACTTCAAGAGGCACCGCCAACATTCACTGCAAATCAGGGCCTCCTTCCGAGTCGGCAATAGAGATCGTCGAGTGTCTATATTGGGCCCAAGGCCATTGTACTATATATATGAGTAGAGTTAGCACATAAGTTTTTAGATGAGTTTTGAGTCTTGTCTCTTTTCAGTTTTCTCTCTATTGCGAGAGCTCATGTATCTTCATCATTGATATCAAGGAAGCTTATCATCTTTCTCTCATTTGCTCTGTTCTCTTCTTTTTCTTCTCTTTCAGCAAATCCCGCGTGACATAGTCCCCCGGACTCTCCTGTTAGATCCACCGGGTCCTCCAGGGTCATCTTCGAGTTCGAGACGGACCCCAAACATATTGGCATGTAATCCATCGTGCAAGTGGAAGTATAGATGTATATAGGTGAACACCTGATAACTTAAGCTGGAGATAGCGTGCCCAGACATGACCCATCACTGATTGTCTAACAAATTATAGCTTCTTGGCAACATGAATGCGTTCTACTTGGGTATGGATGGGAATATATAGCACAATAACAAGGGTTATTTTTGTATTTTTGTACGTATTTTCCTATGGTTTTACTATGATTTGGCTGCTATATTGCGCATGGCATACTAATTACTACTTCTAGAGTGCATCTAGTATTTCCATGCACCTTGTGTCATTGTTTTTTTTTTTTCCCTTGGCAATTCAATGGTTACGACATTATTTACACATTATATTTTAAGGGAAAAAAAAATGGTCCTTCACATGCAAGCGTCGAACAGCCAAAGATTAGGGCAGATGGGTCTTATGAAAAGTTTAGGATTTGCTGGCCTCTTGGAGCAAGTTGTTTTGCAGATGTGGGTCACTCCTGAGTTATGACTGCTGTTTTGGTAGAGCTTCTCACAGTTTTTGCTGAGCTATTTCGTGTCCTGCATCACCCATTACTGGAGTGATGAGAGACAGTCCATTTCGGCCCCATGCAAACCTCAATGGAGGCCCTGTGGTAAATATCCTCTGAAATCATTCATAGCAGCAGGTAATATCTGGCATTTTTTTTATTTGCAATAGAATTGCCTCTTGCCAAGAAGCCCGATTATGTTAGCCGGATCATAATTTGTTGGAGAAATCTTACGGACGAAATACATAATTGGTCTATTTTTTAGTTGATGGCTACTATGCATTCTTGGAAGTTCATAGCAGAATCTTTACGATGACAAAAATTACTATTCATGGCATCATAATCTTGAGATTAATCTCACCCTCAATGATACAGAGGTGTTGGCTTCTGCTTGGGCTCCTGCTACTCCAACAGCACATAAGAAAGATCTTGCGCTTAATATGACTATAAGCTAAAGGTTCAGATCGAAAAGCGGTTAATTAGTTGGAGCAGCAATGTCTTGATGCAGAGATTGCGAACATACGGCAATTCTAAATTGAAGCGCCTGATTACTAGGATGTCTCAGCACCATATTCGAAGAGACCGCAGGCAATTGCATAAAGGTATTGCTCAATATCGTAAAGATCAAACACAATCTCTGCATAGCAAGTTCCAAAGCAATTTTTACAGCCAGTTTCACATCAGCCATTACAGTAGCAGGTTGTTCAGCAATCATCTATACCAGCTCCACCAGTTTATCAGCCAATATCTACACAAGAACCTTCTGCACAAGTCTCTCATCTTTCTATTGAAGAAGTTGAAGCTCAATTTCTTAATATTGCTGCACAGCAGTTACCAAAAGATGTTTGGTTGGTTGATTTTGGTGCCACAAAGTATTTGGCAGGCAGGTCAGATGTATTAAAGGATCTTACACCTCTTGAGCATACATTGGTTAAAATGGCACAATGACATGGTAAATTCTGAAGTTTAATAAAGTTTAGAGACTCCACTTGTAGATTAAATTAATATGGATGCTATTGTTTTTCTATGTTTGCTGCAAAGTTGTTTGTAAAGACAAAGTTCATGTTGTGGTTGTACAAATCTATTTGATGCTATTCATGCTAGTGCTTTTGTTATGAAGGTCGAGCCGCACGGCCACCTCCACCTAAACAGAGAAGACATCCAGAGGCTCGGACTCTCAGACACAGACGAAACGAAGGCGAGGCTGCTGTCCTCAATGCTACTCGCCAAACTAATCTCGCCCACCGAAGCCACGCTGGCGTGCCTTCAAATACCAACCATATGGAGATCAGACGACGTCCACTTCGTCGACTCCTCTCCCCGCCGTCAGCCAGAGAGTGCCTCCTCACACGCGGCGCCATGCCAATGCTCTACCCCATAGACCACTACGCAGCACAACCCGCCAACATAGTGCTCGTACATCGTCGAGCCAGCCACACCGCAAAGCAAGCCACGTCTTACACGGCTCTAGGCCACAAGATCATCCCCACAAACCAACCAGTACGCTTCAACGACTACCACCCCATACACCACACCGAAGAATTCTGCTACAACATACCCTTCGACAAAATCCGTTCATAATGGAAGCCGAATTCCTCTTCCCAAACAACCACGCACAATCTTATGGCCTGGAATGCCAGCTCCGGCACTTGCTGTCAACCGAAGATGACATCCTCGCCCACGTCCAAGCATATGCCGAATGCCACCTCCTCGATAACGAGGAGCAACAACAAATCATGGATGCAATACTCCAGAACACCCCATCGCTCAATATGCAGCACCACGGCTCACCAAATGCCGACCAAGAAGACCAGCAACCATATGCAGACGACCAACAAGGCCAAGCAACAGTGTGCCAGCCAAGCGTACTAATTGGGTTTGTGGACGCCACGTTGTCGCCCGTGCAAGCACACATCTACGAAGCAATCACGAGAGAAGCGCACGAGCTCCACGTCATATCAGGCATGCCGGGATCCAGAAAGACCTACCTGACGAGACACATGATACAACATTTCATCAGCAACGGGAAAGCGGTGTTGGCCATCGCGGCCACCGGAATGGCCGCATCAAAGCTATGGAGAGGAGCGACTATTGCGCACTATCAGTTGCCAATCGGGTAAACCATAAACCAAAATGCCAGCGCGGCTCCCAAGCTAGCGAACACGGCGGCTCTCTCATTTGTGCTGATAAAAAGCAATGGCCGAACAAAATCAGACACACGACATAAGACACCAACAGATCCGGGCGTTCCAGGTCCTCATCATCGATGAGATGTCAATGCTCACGTTCGCCAACCTCAACATGATACTCAGGCAAATAGAAGAAGTGACGATGCAACCACCAAGCGAGTTCCTACGAATACGGGCGATAATTCTCGTCGGCGACCACACCCAACTCCCTCCCATATGCAAGCACAAAAACAGGGACACCGACAACGTATGCAAGCTGTGCACCCTCGCCAACAGCCCCCACTTCGTGCAAGCAATGAAGTACCACCTGACGCAATCCATCAGGCACTTCTCCGATTGAGAGTACGCGACCTTTCTCAACGCCATAAGAGAGAGGCTGCTGACACAGAGGGAGCTCGCGCAAATACTGGGACCCCACAATCGACAGAGAGGAAGCGCTCGGCAAGATCGACCGTAAGACCACAAAATGCTGCTATTGTAGCCGCTTCAAAACCTATGGTAATCTCCGCTTCAAAACCTACGGTAATCTCCAATCGCCGTAGGGGAACTATCGTTCAAAAACGCCGCCCCGGCATTCTTCTTAGATGAGGGACCCAATAATGCATGCACAATGTAAGATTCATATACTAACACATATTAGATTTGCATGGCGCTTATTTTGACATGATTGTGTTGTGGGGTTTGTGGAGTTTATGTTATTTAACTATAAAGTTTTGGCCTTAAAATGCCATTCTTGTAAACTTGGGATGGACAACACTTGGAATATACTTGACATTCTTCTCCATTTTGTATAGAATAAAGCCTTTTTAGTGCAAATATTTTTTTGATTTATATTTTTAAACCTTCTATGTGTATCCTAATAATCATTCTTTTCCTTCTTAGCCATTCACTGAGATCTATATCTTCATTGGCATTACTTTTCCTTATCATTCATATATAATTCAGTTTGATTTTTTGTTTGAAGCTATTTATAAGGTGCTATTTTGTTTGAAGCATTTTGGTAGTGACACGTGTGTGCAAACAATATTGGAACCTAATAAATGCAGTGACGTCATGCTGGAGATGTGTGACAGACCCTAACGGTCTGGAATTGTCTCACGTCTCCATCTATGGAATAAAACCGGTAATAAAAACTGGTAAGCAGGAATTATAGTAAGAATCCAGCCCTAGAATATTTCGAATGCAGTACGAATCTGGCTGGAAAACCTTTCTCGATTGAGTGCCTGAGTGCCGTACATAAAATAAACTGGAATATTTTGCATTCAATTCAATCCCTCTCTCATAGCTATATAAACGAGCTGCTGGTAATGGCCTTCTGCTTCAGGAGACATGGCTTCGAAGAAGAGGAAATTTGAGGAAACAATTCTTGGCTTCTTGGATGATTATCTTCCAGATCCAAAACGCCACAGATCTTCTGGTGGTCGTGGATGGTTGGATTGGTGATGAGGATGACGAAGGTCGTAACGTGGAGCAGGGTGGAAGCCATAAGATTGGGAACAATTTGGCAGATGTTTCTGGTAGCTTTAATCTGGAGGACAAATTGTTTGATGCTTCCGACAGCTCTACTTTTGGTATATTGGATGGCTTCAATCCCTTTAATCTTGACTTTGATTTACCTGAGCAAATCGATACATTTGAATTGGATGACGCTTCCGAAGAACTCTCTGATATTGGTATCTTACCGTTCATATTTGGATATGATACAGTCTTAACCTGTAGTAGCTGCCTTTGTTTTGTCAGCAATGATGAAGTTGATGAATCTGGCCGCTGTAAAACCTGTATCAAGGAATGGGTAGTGGGATGCTCTGAAAAAATGCAATCGTAGCTCTAAATACTGTTGTAGTTTGTCTATATATGAAATAAACAGGGTCTTACATCACCATCTTGTATCGTTTGAATTCCATAAAAAGGTCACATAAGCAATGGTGAGCACTCCAAAGAAGAAAAAATTACATAAGCAACCTTGAACTTTGCTTTCAATTGCCTGTAATGCAAAAACAAATTCCAGCCCGTGACCCATAAATTAGGCAATGTTCTAGATGCGAAATCTAGCATAAATCAGGATATAATCGGTAGTTTTCCTGCTTTGAATTACGACCCGGTTGTTGGGCCGGCGCCCAACAACGAATTAGAAGCCTGCCCAATTTGCCTCTCAGAATTCGGCCCAAAGGATAAGAATTTGAGAATCATGCTTTGCGTAACGAAAGGCAATAAGTCTGAGTCTGATTGCTTGCAGTGCAAAGGGAAGCGCAGGGCGTTGGGTCAGTTGAGAAAGAGGAGCCGGATATGACAAAGAAAGATGTGCAGCGGACCCTTGGTATGGCCATGGCTGCCTCTGCCCTCCGAAGAGCTTCCCAAAGCTGCGGAGAAAAGATAAGCGCCTGGCTGATTCCTCTGCGAGCCATTAACCAAGCTACGGATTTCCCACATAACCCACGTTCTTCAAAAAGCGTCATGGAATTCAAATGTCTCGATTTGCTTCCGGGTAAATCAAAGTCAAGATTAAAAGGATTGAATTGAAGCCATTCAATATACCAAAGTAGAGTCGAAGCATGAAACAATTTGTCCTCAGTTAAAGCTACGAAAACATCGCGAACATTGTTCCCAATCTTATGGCTTCCACCCACATCCGCGTTACAACCTTCCGTCATCCTCATCACCACAATTTATCAACTATCACGATCACCAAAGATGGATTTTATGGCATTTTGGATCTGGAAG
Source organism: Isoetes taiwanensis (assembly GCA_021234155.1). NCBI lineage: Eukaryota > Viridiplantae > Streptophyta > Lycopodiopsida > Isoetales > Isoetaceae > Isoetes > Isoetes taiwanensis. The sequence continues at coordinate 11,288,602 of JAJEKV010000029.1, read as the reverse complement.
ATAATCATCAGAATCCAGAATTGTTTCTCAAATTTCCTCTTCTTGAAGCCATGTCTCTGGCGAAGGCCATTACCCGGCTGCTCGTTTATATAGCTGTGAGAGGCGGATTGAATTGAATGCAAAATATTCCGGTTTATTTTATGCCGGCGGCTTTCGGGCACTCAATCGAGAAAGGTTTTCCAGCCAGATTGACGCATTCTAATATTCTAGGGTTGGATTCTTACTATAATTCTGCTCACAAAGTTTTATTACTGGTTTTATTCCAGATGGAGACGGCGTGGGACAATTCCGCACCGTTAGGTCCCACACATCTCGATCGGGACGTCATCGCATTTATTAGGTTCCAAATATAGTGTGGAACCTAATAAATGCAATACGCCATCTTTGAGATGTGACGGTTAACGGCCCGAATTGTCTCGCGTCTCCATCTATGGAATAAAACTGGTAATAAAAACTGGTAAGCAAGAATTATAGTAAGAATCCAGCCCTAGAATATTTCCGAATGCGCATCACGACTGGCCGAAAAACCTTTCTGATTGAGTGCCCTCGAGTGCCGCATAAAAAATAAACCGGAATATTTTGCATTCAATTCAATCCCTCTCATAGCTATATAAACGAAGCATCGGTAATGGCCTTCTCGCCGTGAGACATGGCTTCAAGAAGAGGAAATTTGAGGAAACAATTCTTGGCTTCTTGGATGATTATCTTTCAGATCCAAAACGCCAGAGAATCGATCTTCTGGTGGTCGTGGATGGTTGGATAAATTGTGGTGATGAGGATGACGAAGGTCGTAACGTGGAGCAGGGTGGAAGCCATAAGATTGGGAACAATTTGGCAGATGTTTCTGGTAGCTTTAATCTGGAGGACAAATTGTTTGATGCTTCCGACAGCTCTACTTTTGGTATATTGGATGGCTTCAATCCCTTTAATCTTGACTTTGATTTACCTGAGCAAATCGATACATTTGAATTGGATGACGCTCAAGAACTCTCTCGATATTGGTATCTTACCGCTCATATTTGGATATGATACGCCTTTAATCTATAGTAGTCAGCCTTTGTTGTGTCAAAGAATGATGAAGTTGATGAATCTGGCCGCTGTAAAACCTGTATCAAGGAATGGGTAGTGGGATGCTCTGAAAAAATGCAATCGTAGCTCTAAATACTGTTGTAGTTTGTCTATATATGAAATAAACAGGGCCTTACATCACCATCTCGCATCGTTTGAATTCCATAAAAAGGTCATATAAGCAATGCTGAGCACTCCAAAGAAGAAAAAATTACATAAGCAACCCTGAACTTTTCTTTCAATTGCCTGTAATGCAAAAACAAATTCCAACCTGTGACCCATAAATTAGGCAATGTTCTAGATGCGAAATCTAGCATAAGTCAGGATATAATCAGTAGTTTTCCTGCTTTGAATTACGACCAGTTGTTGGAGCTGAAGCAGCCCAACAACGAATTAGAAGCCTGCCCAATTTGCCTCTCAGAATTCGGCCCAAAGGATAAGAATTTGAGAATCATGCTTTGCGTAACGAAAGGCGGCAGTAAGTCCGAAGTCCTGATTGCTTCGCGATTGCAAAGGCAAAGCCGGAAGGCGTTAGGTCAGATTGAGAAAGAGGAGCCGGATATGACAAAAGAAAGATGTGCAGCGGACCCTTGGTATGGCCATGGCTGCCTCTGCCCTCCGAAGAGCTTCCCAAAGCTTTGCAGAGGAAAAGATAGCGCCTCAGCCTGATTCCTCTGCGCAGGCCATTGGCCAAGCTCTGGATTATCCTTCCCCTGCCAACCATGTTCTTCAAAAGCGTCATGCAATTCAAATGTATCGATTTGCTCAGGTAAATCAAAGTCAAGATTAAAGGGATTGAAGCCATCCAATATACCAAAAGTAGAGCTGTCGGAAGCATGAAACAATTTGTCCTCCAGATTAAAGCTACCAGAAACATCTGCCAAATTGTTCCCAATCTTATGGCTTCCACCCTGCTCCACGTTACGACCTTCGTCATCCTCATCACCACAATTTATCCAACCATCCACGACCACGAGAAGATCGATTCTGTGGCGTTTTGGATCCTAGAGATAATCATCAAGAAACTTAAGAATTGTTTCCTCAAATTTTCTCTTCTTGAAGCCATGTCTCTGAAGCGAAGGCCATTACCGGCGGCTTCGTTTATATAGATATGGAGAGCAGTTGAGATTGAATGCAAAATATTTCGGTTTTTATGTATACGACGACGGGCACTCAATTGAGAAAGGTTTTCCGGCCAGATTAAATCTTGCATTCCGCAATATTCTGGGAGCTGGATTCTTACTATAATTCACCTTACGATTAATTTTATTACGGTTTTATTCCATAGATGGGCGCGTGAGACAATTCCGGACGTTAAAATTGCGTCGCATCTCGAAAGATGCGTCACTGCATTTTATTCACTTTATATTTGTTGGTTCCAACCTGTAAATGCGGTGGCGTCTTCAGAGATGTGTGACGCACCGATGGGAATTGTCTCATGTCTCCATCTATGGAATAAACCGATATAAAAAACGGTAAGTTGGGATTATAGTAAGAATCTAGCCCTAGAATATTTCGAATGCAAGATTTAACTGGCCGGAAAACCTTTCTCGATTGAGTGCCGCATATAAAAATAAACGGAATATTTTGCATTCAATTCAATCCCTCTCTCATAGCTATATAAACGAAGCTGTCGGGTAACCGCCTTCCGCTTCAGAGACATGGCTTCAAGAAGAGGAAATTTGAGGAAACAATTTTTGGCTTCTTGGATGATTATCTTGCAGATCCAAAATGCCACGTAATCCATCTTCCGTGGTCATGGATGGTTGGATAAATTGTGATGATGAGGATGACGGTTGTCGTAACGCGGGAGCGTGGTGGAAGCCATAAGATTGGGAAACAACCTTGGCGATGTTTCGTAGCTTTAACTGAGGACAAATTGTTTGATGCTTCCGACAAAATTTACTTTTGGTATATTGAATGGCTTCAATCCCTTTAAACTTGACTTTGATTTACCCGAGCAAATCGATACATTTGAATTGATGACGCCCAAGAACTCTCTCGATATTGGTATCTTACCGCTCATATTTGGATATGATATAGTCTTAACCTGTAGTAGCTTTTCTTTTTTTGTCGAATAATGATGAAGTTGATGAATCGGCACCAAAAACTCAGATCAAGGAATGGGTAGTGGGATGCTCAAAAAAATGCAATCGTGGCTCTAAATACTATTGTAGTTTGTCTATATATGAAATAAAAACGGGTGTTACATCACCATCTTGTATCGCTTTGAATTCCATAAAAAGGTCACATAAGCAATGTTGAGCACTCCAAAGAAGAAAAATTACATAAGCAACCTTTGAACTTTGCTTTCAATTGCACAGAATGCAAAACAAATTCCAGCCCGTGACCCATAAATTAGGCAATGTTCTAGATGCGAAATCTAGCATAAGTCGATATAATCGATGTTTTCCTGCTTTGAATTATGACCGGGTTGTTGAAGCCGAAGCGACCCAACAAATCCAATTAGAAGCTCCTTAATTTGCCTCTTAGAATTCGCCCAAAGGATAAGAATTTGAGAATCATGCTTTTATGCAAAGGCAAGGCAATAAGTCCGAAGTCCCATTGCTTGCGCTATAAAGGAAGCGCCAGGCGTTGGGTCGATTGGAGAAAGAGGAGCCGGATATGACAAAGAAAGATGTGCAGCGGACCCTTGGTATGGCCATGGCTGCCTCTGCCCTCCGAAGAGCTTCCCAAAGCTTTGCAGAGGAAAAGATAACGCCTCAGACGATTCCTCTCAAGCAGCCCATTGGCCAAGCTCTGGATTATCCTTCCCATGCCAACCACGTTCTTCAAAAGCGTCATGGAATTCAAATGTCTCGATTTGCTCAGGTAAATCAAAGTCAAGATTAAAGGGATTGAATTGAAACCATCCAATATACCAAAAGTAGAGCGTCGGAAAACAATTTGTCCTCCAGATACGCCGTAAACACCGCCAAATTGTTCCCAATCTTATGGCTTCCACCGCCTCCACGCTACAACCTTCCATCCTCATCACCACAATTTATCCACAATCCACGATCACCGGAAGAATCGATTTTATGGCATTTTGGATCGGAAGATAATCATCCAGAATCAAGAATTGTTTCCTCAAATTTCCTCTTCTTGAAGCCATAATGCTCTGACGAAGGCCATTACGGCAGCTTCGTTTATATATAGCTATGAGAGGCGGTTGAATTGAATGCAAAATATTCCGATTTATTTTGTATGCGGCACTCGAGCCTCAATAGAAAGTTTTTCGGCCGGGGTAGAGTGCGCATTCCGATATTCTAGGACTGGATTCTTACTATAATTCACGCTTTACGGTTTTATTCTTTGTTTTATTCCATAGATGGGCGGCGTGAGACAATTCCGGACCCGTTGGGTGTCACACACATCGATGGGCGTCACTGCATTTATTAGGTTCCAATATAGTGTGGAACCTAATAAATCTTGATGACATCATCTTTGAAGATGTGTGACCCGACTTGACTCTGAGGCCATCTCGTCTCCATCTATGGAATAAAACGGTAATAAAAACCGTAAGCAAGAATTATAGTAAGAATCCAAATTCTAGAATATTTCAATGCAAAGACGATCCGGCCGAAACCTTTCGATTGAGTGCCCGAAAAGCCGCATATAAAATAAATCGGAATATTTTGCATTCAATTCAATCCCTCTCATAGCTATATAAACTAATCGGGCGGTAATGGCCTTCTCGCCAGAGACATGGCTTTCAAGAAGAGAAAATTTGAGGAAACAATTCTGGCTTGATGATTATCTTCCAGATCCAAAACGCCACGCATCTTCCGGGTGGTCGCGGATGGTTGGATTGGTGATGAGGATGACGGGTCGTGAACGCGGGAGCGTGGTGGAAGCTATAAGATTGGGAACAATTTTGGCGATGTTTCCGTAGCTTTAACTGAGGACAAATTGTTTGATGCTTCCTCGGAGCCTACTACTTTTGGTATATTGATGGCTTCAATCCCTTTAATCTTGACTTTGATTTTACCCGAGCAAATCGATACATTTGAATTGGATGACGCCCAAGAACTCTCGATATTGGTATCTTACCGCTCATATTTGGATATGATACGCCTTAACCCTTGTGGTAGCTCATTTTGTTTTGTCAGCAATGATGAAGTTGATGAATCCGTCACGTAAAAACCCTGATCAAGGAATGGGTAGTGGGATGCTCAAAAAATGCAATCATAGCTCTAAATCGCTGCTAGCTTGTCTATATATGAAATAAACGTGGCCTTACATCACCATCTCGCATCGTTTGAATTCCATAAAAGGTCATATAAACAATGCCGAGCACTCCAAAGAAGAAAAATTACATAAGCAACCCCGAACATTGCTTTCAATTGCACTCAAATGCAAAACAAATTGCAGCATGTGACCCATAAATTAGGCAATGTTCTAGATGCGAAATCTAGCATAAGTTAGGATATAATCAGTAGTTTTCCTGCTTTGAATTACGACCAGTTGTTGGAGCTGAAGCAGCCCAACAATTAATTAAAGCTCGGCTTAATTTGCCTCTCGCATTGCCCAAAGGATAAGAATTTGAGAATCATGCTTTGCGTAACGAAAGGCGGCAGTAAGTCTGAGTCTGATTGCTTGCAGTGCAAAGGCAAGCGCAGGGCGTTGGGTCAGTTGAGAAAGAGGAGCCGGATATGACAAAGAAAGATGTGCAGCGGACCCTTGGTATGGCCATGGCTGCCTCTGCCCTCCGAAGAGCTTCCCAAAGCTTTGCAGAGGAAAAGATAGCGCCTCAGCCTGATTCCTCTGCGCAGGCCATTGACCAAGCTCTGGATTATCCTTCCCCTGCCAACCAAGTTCTTCAAAAGCGTCATGCAATTCAAATGTATTGATTTGCTCAGGTAAATCAAAGTCAAGATTAAAGGGATTGAAGCCATCCAATATACCAAAAGTAGAGCTGTCGGAAGCATGAAACAATTTGTCCTCAGTTAAAGCTACGGAAACATGCGCCAAATTGTTCCCAATCTTATGGCTTCCACCTTTCTCCATGTTAGACCTTAAGTCATCCTCATCACCACAATTTATCCAACCATCCACGACCACCGAGAAGATGATTCTATGGTGTTTTGGATACGGAAGATAATCATCAAGAAGCCAAGAATTGTTTCCTCAAATTTCCTCTTCTTGAAGCCATCTCTCCTGACGAGGCCATTATCGGCCGGCTGGTTTTATATATCTATGAGAGCCGGATTGAATTGAATGCAAAATATTCAAGTTTATTTTATATGCGGCACTTTCGGGCTCAATGCGAAGAGTTTTCCAGCCCGTTCATCTTTGCGAGAAATATTCTGGGGCTGGATTCTTGCTATAATTCACGCTTACGGTTTTATTGCGGTTTTTTATTCCATAGATGGAGCGTTAGACAATTCGGGCCCGTTTTAGTGCCGTCACGCATCTCGGCATGGCGTCAGCGCATTTATTGTTGCATTTATTGGGTTCCAACCTAATAAAATGCGATGGCCTCCATCTATGAATTATAGTAAGAATCCAAATTCTGTGAATATTTCAATGCAAAGATCGACCGGGCTGGAAAACCTTTCTCGATTGAGTGCCCGAAAATGCCGCATAAAAATAAACCGAATATTTTGCATTCAATTCAATCCCTCTCTCATAGCTATATAAACGAAGCTACCGGGTAATGGCCTTCCGCTTCGAGACATGGCTTCAAGAAGAGGAAATTTGAGGAAACAATTTTGGCTTGGATGATTATCTTCAGATTCAAAACGCCACGTAATCGATCTTCCGGGTGGTCGTGGATGGTTGATAAATTGTGGTGATGAGGATGACGAAGGTCGTAACGGGGGAGTGGTGGAAGCTATAAGATTGGGAACAATTTGGCGTGATGTTTCTGTAGCTTTAACTGGAGGACAAATTGTTTGATGCTTCCCGGTCGCTTACTTTTGGTATATTGATGGCTTCAACTTTAATCTTGACTTTGATTTACCCTCGAAAGCAAATCGATACATTTGAATTGGATGACGCCCAAGAACTCTTTGATATTGGTATCTTACCGCTCATATTTGGATATGATACGCCTTAATCTATAGTAGGCGCCTTTGTTTTGTCGGAATGATGAAGTTGATGAATCGGCCGCTATAAAACCCGTATCAAGGAATGGGTAGTGGGATGCTCGAAAGAATGCAATCGTAGCTCTAAATCTTTGTTGTAGTTTGTCTATATATGAAATAAAATGCGTTGCCTTACATCACCATCTCGCGCCGTTTGAATTCCATAAAAGGTCATATAAGCATTGTTGAGTACTCCAAAGAAAAAAATTACATAAGCAACCGTGAACTTTGCTTTCAATTGCCCTGTAATGCAAAACAAATTCCAACCTGTGATCCATAAATTAGGCAATGTTCTAGATCTGCGAAATCTAGCATAAGTCGAGGATATACTCAAGAGTTTTCCCCGCTTTGAATTACGACCGGTTGTTGGAGCTGAAGCAGCCCAACAACGAATTAAACCAGCAATTTGCCTCGAATTAGGCCCAAAGGATAGGAATTTGAAATCATGCTTTAAATAACGAAAGGCGTGATGAAATTAAATCTGATTGCTTGCGGTGCAAAGGCAAGCGAGCGTTAGGTCGGAGTTGAGAAAGAGGAGCGAGGATATGATAAAGAAAGATGTGCAGTGGACCCTTGGTATGGCCATGGTCTGCCCTCGAAGAGCTTCCCAAAGCTGCGAGAGAGGAAAAGATAGCACCTCGTTGATTCCTCTGCGGGCCATTGGCCAAGCTCTAGATTATCCTTCCTCGCCAACCATGTTCTTCAAAAGCATTATGCAATTCAAATGTATCGATTTGCTCCGGGTAAATCAAAGGCAAGATTAAAGGGATTGAAGCCATCAATATACCAAAAGTAGGCTGTCGGAGGCGTCAAACAATTTGTCCTCCAGATTAAAGCTACCAGAAACATCTGCCAAATTGTTCCCAATCTTATGGCTTCCACCCTGCTCCACGTTACGACCTTCGTCATCCTCATCACCACAATTTATCCAACCATCCACGACCACCAGAAGATCGATTCTGTGGCGTTTTGGATCTAGAAGATAATCATCCAAGAAGCCAAGAATTGTTTCCTCAAACTTTCTCTTCTTCGAAGCCATGTCTCCTGAAGCAGAAGGCCATTACCAGCAGCTCGTTTATATAGATATGGGAGACGGATTGAATTGAATGCAAAATATTCCAGTTTATTTTATGTACGGCACTCAGGCACTCAATCGAGAAAGGTTTTCCAGCCAGATTCGTACTGCATTCGAAATATTCTAGGGCTGGATTCTTACTATAATTCCTGCTTACCAGTTTTTATTACCGGTTTTATTCCATAGATGGAGACGTGAGACAATTCCAGACCGTTAGGGTCTGTCACACATCTCCAGCATGACGTCACTGCATTTATTCACTATATTTATTAGGTTCCAACCTAATAAATACAGTGACGTCATCTTTGGAGATGGTAACCGACGAACCCGTCCCGAATTGTCTCATGTCCCATCTATGGAATAAAAATCGCACATAAAACCGGGTAAACCGATTATAGTAAGAATCTAGCCCTAGAATATTTCGAACGCAGTACCAATCAATGGAAAACCTTTCTCATTGAGTGCCGCATAAAACAAACCGGAATATTTTGCATTCAATTCAATCCCTCTTGAAGCTATATAAAACGAAGCAGTCGGGTAACGGTCTTCTCGCCTCCGGAGACATGGCTCAAGAAGAGGAAATTTGAGGAAACAATTTTGGCTTGATGATTATCTGCAGATCCAAAATGCCACGTAATCGCATCTTCCGGTGGTCGGATGGTTGGATAAATTGTGATGATGAGGATGACGAAGGTCGTGAACGCGGGAGCGGTGGTGGAAGCCATAAGATTGGGAACAATTTCTTGGGCGATGCTTCTCGGTAGCTTTTAACTGAGGACAAATTGTTTCATGCTTCCCGATCAGCCTCTACTTTTGGTATATTGAATGGCTTCAATCCCTTTAAACTTGACTTTGATTTACCTGAGCAAATCGATACATTTGAATTGGATGACGCTTCCGAAGAACTCTCTGATATTGGTATCTTACCGTTCATATTTGGATATGATATAGTCTTAACCTGTAGTAGCTGCCTTTGTTTTGTCAGCAATGATGAAGTTGATGAATCTGGCCGCTGTAAAACCTGTATCAAGGAATGGGTAGTGGGATGCTCTGAAAAAATGCAATCGTATCTCTAAATACTGTTGTAGTTTGTCTATATATGAAATAAACAGGGTTTTACATCACCATCTCACATCGTTTGAATTCCATAAAAAGGTCACATAAGCAATGCTGAGCACTCCAGAGAAGAAAAAATTACATAAGCAACCCTGAACTTTGCTTTCAATTGCCTGTAATGCAAAAACACCATAAATTAGGCAATGTTCTAGATGCGAAATCTAGCATAAGTCAGGATATAATCAGTAGTTTTCCTGCTTTGAATTACGACCGGTTGTTGGAGTCGAAGCAGCCCAACAATTAATTAGAAGCCCAATTTGCCTCGAATTGCCCAAAGGATAAGAATTTAAGAATCATGCTTTATGCGTCCAAAGGAAATAAGTCTGAAGTTGCTTGCAATTAGCAAAGGGAAGCCTTGGCGTTAGGTCGGGCTTGAGAAAGAGGAGCCGGATATGACAAAGAAAGATGTGGACCTTGGTATGGCCATGGTCGCCTCGCCCTCAGAAAGAGCTTCCCAAAGCTTTGCGGAGGAAAAGATAGCGCCAGCTCGATTCCTCTGCCGCAGAGCCATTGTCAAGCTCGGATTATCCTTCCCCTGCCAACCACGTTCTTCAAAAGCGTCATGGAATTCAAATGTCTCGATTTGCTCAGGTAAATCAAAGTCAAGATTAAAGGGATTGAATTGAAGCCATCCAATATACCAAAAGTAGAGCTGTCGGAAGCATGAAACAATTTGTCCTCCAGATTAAAGCTACCCAAACATCGCCAAAGGTGTTCCCCAATCTTATAGCTTCCACCCTGCTCCACGTTACAACCTTCGTCATCCTCATCACCACAATTTATCCAACCATCCACGATCACCAGAAGATCGATTTTATGGCATTTTGGATCTGGAAGATAATCATCCAAGAAGCCAAGAATTGTTTCCTCAAATTTCCTCTTCTTGGAAGCCATGTCTCCTGAAGCAAAAGGCCATTACCCATTTCGTTTATATAGCTATTAGAGCGGATTGGTTGAATGCAAAATATTCCGGTTTATTTTGTATGCGGCACTTTCGGGCACTCCAATCGAGAAAGGTTTTCCGGCCAGTTAAATGCATTTAGAAATATTCTAGGGCTGGATTCTTACTATAATTCACGCTTACCGGTTTTTATTGCCGGTTTTATTCCATAGATGGAGGCGTGAGACAATTCGGGCCGTTTGGAGTGTCACACATCTCGATTAGGACGTCCTTGCATTTATTGGGTTCCAATATGTGTGGAACCTAATAAATCATTCTTTGATGTGGGTTCCCTAACGATGCCATCTATGGAATAAAACCGCACAAAAACCGGTAAGCAAGAATTATAGTAAGAATCCAGCCCTAGAATATTCTCGCCAATGCAGCATTTAACCGCCGGAAAACCTTTCTCATTGAGTGCCCGAAAGTGCCGCATAAATAAAACCGGAATATTTTGCATTCAATTCAATCCTTCATAGCTATATAAACTAACTGCTGGTAATGGCCTTCGCCAGAGACATGGCTTCAAGAAGAGAAAATTTGAGGAAACAATTTTTGGCTTCTTTGGACGACCTTAGATCCAAAACGCCACGTAATTCCATCTTCCGTGGTCGATGGTTGATAAATTGTGGGTGATGAGGATGACAAAGGTCTAAACGCGGGAGCGTGGTGGAAGCTATAAGATTGGGGAACAATTTCGCGATATTTCGTAGCTTTAACTGGAGGGACAAATTGTTTGATGCTTCCATGTACTCTTATTTTACTATATTGATGGCTTCAATCTTTAATCTTGACTTTGATTTACCGAGCAAATCGATACGCTCAAGAACTCGATATTGGTATCTTACCGTTCATATTTGGATATGATACAGTCTTAACCTGTAGTAGCTGCCTTTGTTTTGTCAGCAATGATGAAGTTGATGAATCTGGCCGCTGTAAAACATGTATCAAGGAATGGGTAGTGGGATGCTCTGAAAAAATGCAATCGTAGCTCTAAATACCGTTGCAGTTTGTCTATATATGAAATAAACAGGGCCTTACATCACCATCTCGCATCGTTTGAATTCCATAAAAAGGTCATATAAGCAATGCTGAGCACTCCAAAGAAGAAAAAATTACATAAGCAACCCTGAACATTGCTTTCAATTGCCTGTAATGCAAAAACAAATTGCAGCATGTGACCCATAAATTAGGCAATGTTCTAGATGCGAAATCTAGCATAAGTCAGGATATAATCAGTAGTTTTCCTGCTTTGAATTACGACCAGTTGTTGGAGCTGAAGCAGCCCAACAACGAATTAGAAGCCTGCCCAATTTGCCTCTCGAATTTGCCCAAAGGATAAGAATTTGAGAATCATGCTTTATGTAACGAAGAAAGTGAGATAGTTTTGAGTCCCGATTGCTTGCGGTTAAAAGGCAAGCGCAGTTGGTCCATTGAGAAAGAGGAGCGGATATGATAAAAAAAGATGTGCAAATTGGACCCTTGGTATGGCCATGGCTGCCTCGCCCCTCGAAGAGCTTCCCAAAAGCTTTGCGGAGGAAAAGATAGCGCCTCATCCCCGATTCCTCCGTGCGGCAGCCATTGGCCAAGCTCTGGATTATCCTTTCCCTGCCAACCATGTTCTTCGAAAGCGTCATCCAATTCAAATGCATCGATTTGCTCAGGTAAATCAAAGTAAAGATTAAAGGGATTGAAGCCATCCAATATACTAAAAGTAGAGCTGTCGGAAACATGAAACAATTTGTTCTCCAGATTAAAGCTACGAAACATGCGCCAAATTGTTCCCCAATCTTATGGCTTCCACCCCGCTCCCAGCGTTCACGACCTTCGTCATCCTCATCACCACAATTTATCCAACCATCCATGACCGAGGAAGATCGATTCTGTGGTGTTTTGGATTTGGAAGATAATCATCCAAGAAGCCAAGAATTGTTTCCTCAAATTTCCTCTTCTTCGAAGCCATGTCTCCTCAAGCAGAAGGCCGTTACCAGCAGCTTGTTTATATAGCTATGAGAGAGGCAGTTGAATTGAATGCAAAATATTCGGTTTTTTTTGTATGCGGCTTTTCGGGCACTCAATGGCAAAGGTTTTCCAGCCCGATTTGTGCGCATTGAGAAATATTCTAGGGCTGGATTCTTACTATAATTCATGCTTACCGGTTTTTATTAGGTTTTATTCCATAGATGGAGGCGTGGAGACAATTCCGGACCATTGGTTACATCGCATCTCGGCATGGCGTCCTTTGCATTTATTGGGTTCCAATATTATTTGCTGGTGACGCGTGTGTGCAACAATAGTGGAACCTAATAAATCGTCATCTCTGAGATGTGTGACATACCCCAATGGTCCGGAATTGTCTCAACGCCCATCTGGGAAATAAAAACCCAATAAAACCGTAAGTGAATTATAGTAAGAATCCAAATTCAAGAATATTTCTAATGCAAAGATCTAATCTGGCCGAAAACCTTCGGATTGAGTGCCCGAAAGTGCCGCATTACAAAAATAAACCGAATATTTTGCATTCAATTCAATCCGCCTCTCATAGCTATATAAAACGAAGCCGGGCCGTAATGGCCTTCGGGCTTCAGTAGAGACATGGCTTTTGAAGAAGAGGAAATTTGAGGAAACAATTTTTGGCTTCTTGATGATTATCTTCCGTGTCCAAAACGCCATAGGATCGACTGGGTGGTTGTGGATGGTTGATAAATTGTATGTCGAGGGATGACGGCTGGGTCGTGAATATGAAGCTGTGGTGGAAGCCATAAGATTGGAGATAATTTGGCAGATGTTTCTGGTAGCTTTAATATGGAGGATAAATTGTTTGATGCTTCCGACAGCTCTACTTTTACTATATTGGATGGCTTCAATCCCTTTAATGCTTGACTTTGATTTACTGAAAGCAAATCGATAAAGCCAAGAACTCTCGATATTGGTATCTTACCGTTCATATTTGGATATGATAGGTCTTAACACAGTAGTAGCTGCCTTTGTTTTGTCGGCAATGATGATGAAGTTGATGAATCGGCGGCCAGTAAAACATGTATCAAAGAATGGGTAGTGGGATGCTCTGAAAAAATGCAATCGTAGCTCTAAATACCGTTGTAGTTTGTCTATATATGAAAAAAATAGAGTCTTACATCACCATCTCGCATCATTTGAATTCCATAAAAGGTCACATAAGCAATGCCGAGCACTCCAAAGAAGAAAAAAATTACATAAAGCAAACTGAACTTTGCTTTCAATTGCACTAATGCAAAACAAATTCCATCCGTGACCCATAAATTAGGCAATGTTCTAGATGCAAAATCCGCGATAAGTCGGGATATAATCGAAGTTTTCTGCTTTGAATTCTGACCAGTTTTTGGGTCAGCGGTAACAACGAATTAGAAGCTTACCTAATTTGCCTCTCGAATTAGGCCTTAAGGATAAGAATTTGAGAATCATGTTTTCATGCTAAGCGAAAAGATGGTAGCAAAATTAAGTCCTGATTGCTTGCAATGCAAAGGCAAGCGTTAGGTCGATTGAGAAAGAGGAGAATATGACAAAGAAAGATGTCACGGACCGGACCCTTGATATGGCCATGGTCGCCTCGCCCTCAAAGAGCTTCAAAAGCTGCGGAGGAAAAGATAAAGCCTCGGCTGATTCCTCTGCATAGGCCATTGGCCATGCAAACAACACAACCAATGATGCAAAACCGTTGCATCCTTCAATCTTAGCCCTTCAAAACCGGCGGTTCTTCTCCGGTAACTTTATATTCTCAAAAAAATCCTTTGTTCTGCTCTAAAAAAATCCTTTTTTTATCTATTTCGATCCATAATCCTCCGTTTATTTCGATTCTGTTATCAGATCTAGCCCTTTTGATCCATTCCTGTGCCAATTTCCGCAGCCATGGCCTGCCATATCCTTCCGATCTGAGCTTCCCGCTGCTACAATCGTTCGTTAGGCTGGAAATCAAAGGATTAAGCCCATGAGGCTGGAATAAGGAAATTAAAACTGTAGTTTACATGAAAGAATCGAAAGCCAATTAGAAGGGAGGTGAAGAAGATGCTAGATTAAATGTAGCAACCCCGCAAAAGCCTCAGAAAATATGTAGGCCCGGATTGGTCCATGGAAAAGCAAAGCCAAAAGCCCCAAGATTGCTTTAAATTTTGAATGGTCGAGCATGTACAGTGATTTTAAAGCTCTAAAATCAACAAGCAACATGCCTACACATCGAAACTAGGACTAACAGCTCCAATGGAATTAACAATCTGGAACAACAACAACACGAACACGATCTCCAAATAAAAGAAAATTTTCCCAATATTAAAAAGGAAAGTAAACCCATTAATTTCTAAGCTTGAGCCAATAAGTGCACCATCATTACATCATTATGAGGTGCCTTTTTAATGACTGCAATACAGATGTGACAACTTGCTAATAATTCCCACCGTACCATTGTGCAGGTCATTATTGTTTCACATTATTAGAATAATGTGAAACAATAATGACCTGCACAATGGTCATTATTGTTTCAAGAGTACTCATTCATTATTATTCATTCCTTAATTCCTTATCATGTTTTTTCTCATCTTTGATTTTTGACCATTGATCTTTGGAATATTCTCTGTTTTGTGACAAATCAAAGACCATTAAATTTTTGGCCAATAATTCGCCCGCCACTTCCAATGGTCCAAACGCCACACATGGTTAGAAGATTTAAAAAAAAAAAAAAAAAAAAGAGTCAAAGCCCAGTGCCTCTGTCCGGCATCGATTCCCGGATGGCAGCGCGCATCCGGAGCCAAGGCCATGAGATTGAAAAAGCTCGAAACCTTCACCATGCCCGGCTCCATACCCACACAGAAGTCTAAGGCAAATCTACAAATCCGGCATATCCGGCAAATCTACACCACGCCTCCAAGTCTCTTGGGCAAATGCAAAATGAAGAAGAAAAATCGAATGCATGCCTCTGGCGGCATCGATTGATGGTAACAACGCCTCGATGGCATCCATTCAGTTGCGATGGCATCCGATTCGCCGCCTCGATGCCATCGATTCGCAGTGCGACATGGCATGAAGTCGGAACCATAAGATTCGAAACCAATCTCGCCCAAAATCCGGCTACTCGGAAATCTACACCACGCCACCACCAAGTCCACTCTCTCAATCTACGCTTCAAGTCTACTCAGGCCCTAAGCAACCCAAATTTAATGCGCTATCATTCGAAAAACCCTTTCGCCCACCCGTGAGATGCATTCATGCCCCCGCTGAAAAAAAGCGTCTATTCTTATCCTTCATCGGCGTAATCCATGGCTCAGGTTACTCGCTCAACAGCGCGCGCGACGTTCCAGCCATAACATACGGTATGAATACGTATATTATAGGCGACATCACTAGTACATGTCGACTCCGGGCGACATGTACACGGGTAAATCAGAAAGGGTAGTACCCTAGGGTACGACCTTGTGAACCATTATATTGCACATGTTAAAGGCCACATGAATATATAATATCTTTTGCCATGTGGCAATAGCCCATTGACCAAAAGGGCCGACCAAAAGCCCGCCCTAAAATTAAAATTGGGGGATAAAGGGGGGCATAAACCCTAAAAGGGGAACCCTTTCTGGTTTCCAGCCCCTATAGGTCGGATTAGGAGCAGCGAAGGGCGCCATTTCTCAAAGAGTAGCGGAGGAATCGAATTCCTAGGTTGCAGCTTCGATCAAGACCCGGCCCGATCTCGAAATCCAAAGCATGGACGCTTTCAGAGGGAGGGAGCCAGCCAAGAAGGTTAGTGGTTGATCCGATAGTTAGATCCGAAGTTTTCAGCCCTCATTCCATAGGATTAGTATCCATTCTTAGCTATAAATGACCCCTACAGACTAAGAATGATAAAACACTAACAAAGGAACCTAACCATGTATGATTAGGTAGATTAGAATAGATGTATTCTATTATTTCAGTTCGTTGTGTTGATGTTTTGACATTCTATGCGCCACTCTTGTGTATTGGGAAGGGGGATAGAGACCCGAGCCCAAGTAGTTGTATGCTCCTAGTTTTAGCCCATTAATTCCCAATTGATGCGGCCCGTGCAATGCGAGCCAGCACGGTTGTGGGTGGAGGGATCCCACCAAGCCGATAAGGAAGAACATGTCCCTACACGGACTAACCCCCTCGGTGTGTAAAGGCCTACCGGGGTCTCCCCGCTGGCTAGGCTTAATGGCTTGTCCTTTAGCGTGTGGGCAAGGCATGAGCTCATTGCCGTGGGGTGATGCGTCACCTTCCAAGGAGTTGAAGTCGAATAAGAGCGGTGGCTCTAGCCACTGTGAAAGGGCATGGATATACGGAGGGAGGCGACCTCCCTCCCGCCTCTCATGGGGCTGGGAGATGCAACCCGATGGTAGTAGCCCCTCGGCTATTCACCCGGGAGCTACGGTTGGGTCCCAAAGCTTTTCAACCTATTCCGCAAAGTGTGCACGGAGGGGCGGATGGAGTGGACTACCCAACGACCATGTTTCTATGCCGGCCAAATCCATTTGCCATGAATTTCATGCGCATTGTTATCGGGGAGACCCAAGCCTTGATCTTTCCCCAAGAGTCGAACCCGGTAGGATCTCCCCATGTTATGTTGATGTACTTGATGTGTTGTTGCGGCTCTTGTGGATATGGTGGACCACCCTTCGAGGTGGTATGTTATTGTTGATTGATGTCATGTGCTCATGTGTGTTTATGCCCAAGCACTAGGTCGATCGAGGGAGGCAGGATGAATAACACGTCCATTCTTCCCGTCGGGTTCTTGGCCACCATCAAGAGCAGATGTTAGGTGGGCGACCTCACATCAGCCAAGCGGATGCTGGTTTGAGGATGATCTCCGGTTTGTATCACGATCGGGGCATCGTTATATGAGCCGGGAGCGTCTAATGGTATCCCGAGCTCTGGATCTTGGCGGACGAGGATCGAGCGGCCTAATCGAAACCCTATAGGAACTAACTCATCTAGACATTCAGTCTTGGAGGTAAAAGCCCAAGCACAAACCTCGGTAGCGAATTTTTTTTTTTCCGGGTAGAGTTAGTAATTATCTAGGATTAGGATAATTAGAGAACATAGGTAAGATAGAACAAACGAATGAAAAGTACTTAAGAGAGCCTACTAAATTTCAGGGGCACTTTAGGCCGATACCTCCAAGAGCGCCAGAGCATGTTAGGTCTAGACCTAATGGGTCTCTCAGACTCTTTAAAGTAGTCACCCCATCTGAACCCTAGAACTTGGCCTTAAGAACTCCAAATGATAAAATAAAAAGATGAAATCCCAATCAAAAAGCTCAAAATAGCTAGAATTATATGTTAAAACATCGAAGAGTTTTAAGTACAAGTCACTTTTGGAACAATGTCTCCAAGAGTGCGTAAAGTATAAGTTAGGTCCCGACCTAACCCCCTCCTCACAAGACTCTTAGAGTCCCCTAAAAGTGACCTCAAAAAATTGATCATAACTTACTCAAAGGGTAAAGGTAATAATAGAATCTTGCTTAAAATGCTTGAATAAATGGGAAGCGACATGTAAATTGTGTAAATTGGATGTGTTGGAAAGGAGAGAAATAGCCCATTTCTCAAAAGTGCGCCCGAGCATAGTTAGGTTCCCAACCCTAACCCCCTCCTTGTTATATACTCTTAGAGTCATCCCGACCAAACCGGGGCCATTGATTAGCCCTACTTGCTCCCAAACGTGGTAAATAAACAAAGAAACCTGCATTTAGGAAGAAAACTAATAGGAATTTACCCCTTCCAGCGGATTCTTGGCATCCATTAGACAGAGATAGGCTAACGACTCCAAGAGTCGCGAGGCCACCTAGGTCCCAACCTAACATCCCCTCGCGCACTCTTAGAGGGGTCCTGATTTTCAAACCCCATAACTTGAGCTCTGAGCTCCAAATCACCTGAAATTTGTTGCAATAGGACCGTTAGACAGCCTAGAATCCATTTATGACCTCAAATTAGGCTAGAAATGTCAAACCCTAGCTCAAAATGACCAAAATTGCTCAAACCCTTGAATTGTTTTTTTCAAACTGTAGCATACCCCATTAGTACCTCACAAGTATTGCTCTCGGCTCAAGGCTGATGCCTTACTCCTAGATAGAAGTGCCCAAGAACACCCCTTTGTTATAGTCATCTAGACCTCGAAGATAGCAACCCAAGTCCAACCGTTGGTACATCACCTCTGCTCATGCCAAAGGCATAATTAAACCTTGACCTAATTTTGTGTCCTTCTAATAGAGTTTGACCTTATACCGCCACATTGACACTCCCTATTGCCGTGATACCTAGAAAGGAGCTAGAGTCTAGAGCTGCCCAAGTCACTCCATGTGTAGAGATTGGACTCCCCAAACCAACTTTGCTAGGACCTTAGAGTATGCCTCAAACATCGGGGAGGTTTTGCAAAACAACCCTCATTTCATGCCATACCACACGCCCTAATGTCCATAGACTTGGAGATTATAGATATATCTCCCGTGCTTTGCTCGAGTAGTCTTGCTTGCTTATAGAGCCCAAATGTTGTAGGAGAGCCCTTCAAGTGGACCCTTAGACTCTAGAATATACTGCATGCTAAGCAAACAAAAGAGCCACGTAAGAGATAGAGGCTAACTTCTTGAAGACATCAAGGTCCCGCCGATGTACGCACGCATAAGGAGAGGAGACCATGAGGGGAAGGAGACACATATCGTGGAACTAACATCTCCAACTTGCGCCTATATCAGCATTAGGGGCAAGATCAAGGAGGAGAATATTCCCTTTCGAACAAGAATTCGGGACCCGTAAACACCTAGAAACCAAAGGAAGGGGACGACTTTACTACGCCAGCCAAGGAGTGCGAGACTTCGAATGGATAGGACCCAAAGGATCGGAGGAGACGACCTAGCCGCCAGGTACAAATCACGCAAAGGCAAACTGTAAGGAGCTAGGGTAGGTGCAATGGAGATGACCACACTTACAAGCAATGTGAGAGGCACCTCGAATAAAGCAAAGCCCAATCAACGTGAGCGCGACTCGTGAATTCAACCTACGGAGGAATGACAATGCCCCGCCATCACCGACCACGATCTCGAGCTTCAAGACATTCAAGAATGCCCACTGCAATAGCCGGTGATCAACCGATCAATGGCACCGCTACATCGGCAACCTTGCAACGACAATCGCATATAGGGACGTTGAGCGTCACCGCGATTCTTTACTTACGGACATACACATTAAGGAGGAGCATCTTTTCAAGGGATCACATCGACGAACACTCTTCGCGAACTTGGGGTGACGAAGCTCGGATCGTACATGAAGCTCAACAATAGTAGCAGCATCTCAAGGAATCCCGAGTCAACCGTAACGAAGAAGATGTAGCAAAACCGGCGGATCAAACGCCGATAGGAGGAGGGGAAACCCTAAAGGAGTGTAAACATTTAAGTAGATCTTCGTAGTTGTTTTGAAAAAAGTGGATGAATTAAAAATCCCAATGTAAATGCGTATATGTCTATTGTATATCTCGGTGCTCACAGATATAGTGGAGAAACATGAGTTTAAAGTCATGTTTTACGGATTTAGCGCCAGATCGAGAAGCTCATTCACTTCGACTACCAAATGAGGAAGCAAGGAAGCACAACTATAGCCCAAGATCAAAATGGAAGAGCAAGTACGAGGGAGAAACCACCAGAGGCCAAGACACTTCGGAAGTGCCCTCAAGTAGAAGACCTCTCGCCCACCCAATGTCAACAAGAGACAACACCGGTCATGTCAAGATCATCAGCCGCACTGTGACATCGCCGACGCAACACTACCTCTTGTGGCGGCGCAACACTTGATGAACTTAATACACGAAAGTGGCCTCAACAATCGGCATGAGGAACGACCCGACATCAACGAAGCCAACTAAGAACGCAACATCTCGACGACTCATAATTCCACCTTGTGGTAATATAGGGTGATGCGCTATGACACGGTATTAGATGGAAAGGCACTTACGAAAGGCAATCATGACGAGGAGATATGCCTTCAACAACTAGGTGATGGCTTCGCCGGTACTCCTACCAAGAATTAGAAGAAAAGAAGCCGATCGTATTCCCACATGAGGGACATCAAACGCCCAAGGTAGAAGCACTCGACACCTTAACGACAAGGATAGCAAGCACCTTCGCAAAAGAGAGTTCAAGATAATAGCCGCTATTCAACCACAAGAGTATATCTAAGGCAGGTACTTTCTTCAACTCAAGGGTCAAGTCAAGCTGCGAAATATAAGGATCCATCACCCCCACAATATAGCCGGTGGGAGGAGAGCCATGAAGCTTTACTTGACGAGAGACCCACACGCATAGAGGGACAAAGGTCGTGAACCGAAAAGCTGGAGAAGTGTTAGCAACCGACTTCTTCCACGAAGCTTCCTAGAGGCAACAGAGGATCAAAACCGACGGGCACAATCAAAACCACCGGAGGGTACCTCAAGACAAGAAGACGGTATAGCACCGAGGAACGCGACAACGCCCGCCGTGATCGATCGAGGGATCAAGAAGGAAGATTGGAAGCTCGATGGAGAACCAACTAGGTGAGGCAAGGTAGGCGAGCCGATGACTTGCACGCTGACTTGCATGCAACTTGGTGAACCCAAGGATCGACGATTCAAAGAACAACCGCAGAAGAGAACAACTCGTTGATATAGCCAAAGGAAGCGCCAAACCTCAAGAGACGCCCCAAATAGCTTCAAGTATCATGAAGGGGGAACAATTACGGCCCGAAACAGAATCGAGGCGTAATCAAAATGTCGAATCATCAACCACCAGCACACCTTTAGTTAGAATGTGATGCAAAGCGCAGTTGTGCCATAGCCGACAAACATCGGAGGGCCCAAGTATATCAACAAGTTACCCCTCGAAAGTACGGTGACGCACAAAATAGGAGGATATAGATCGTCAACACCATGGCACCGAGGAACACCGATGACATTACCAAGGAGTAGGTATGTAACTCGAAGGGAGGCACAAGGGGGACTTAATAGCTCTATTAATAATTGTAATTATGTAAGCTATATGCTTTGCATATATAGTTCCCTTTGTTATTTCTTCCCTCCCATAGCGTAACAAATCAAACGAAGAGATGTCGCAATTTGCGTGGGTGAAGCAATCAACATCTTCAACACTCTTCGCAACGCGATAACGACAAGAGGACTCGATGTATGAGACGCCGATGGAGTCGAGGAAACAATATCGATATAGAGTCATCCTTTAGCTGCCAAGACAAAGAGTTCAAGACGAAAGATCTTTTTCAATCCGGCCACCTTCCGTGCTTTTGAAAAAGCGGCATGGAAGATTTCAAGTGACCAACTACACCATCAAAGACCAGCAAGGAGAGAGGCTTCTAACGAACAAAGTCAACCTCTACATCAAGAGGAGCCACCGTCAAGGAGACCGAGGTATCGAAAGCAACTTCGAAAGAACGCGTTACCTTGCTACTTCAAGCAGTAACGAGTGGATGAGCTTCTAGCAAGCTCAAGGGATCCAAGGCCATGGGGCCTAATAGGTTAAATGTATGGATGGTAACATCCACATTGGGATTAGAAGGCATTTTTTTAGATATTCTCGCCAAAGGATTGCCCAATATTGAGCTAAGCGTCAAGTATTGGGAAGGAAACACATAAGAGTAACTAAAATTATACAAGATTGTTAACGACATCCAACATATTGAAACCACTTGGTGAGATTGATCACCTCGCTAAGAAGGAATCATTACTAGGATTGACCATGTATAAATTTTAAGTACCTCAAAGAATAATCCAACCTAAAAGAAAAGAAGTAATCTAACAAGTCCCGCCAACTTGTTACGATGACATCAATTCGATTGGTAGGAATATTCCAAGAGTTTAAATAACTAAGAAAGGGGAATCTCTAGAATATAAAAAAGAATAGTACATGCAAGGTACATCTAAAATAAAAATTATAGTAATCAAATAGTCTTTTGAGACAAAAGGAATTGTCATGATGACAAAACCTTGTGGTTTAGAATCGCTCTAACTAAGTAGGTAACCCGTAACTATATTGAAATAAATGATAACATAATATGTGCATCCATCTTAGATGGTTATATATGGATAGTAAATTAATGCCAAGTAAGAAGCATATAACCTCTTAAGGGGAGAGATAGATATGACGCTGTGTACAACGCCATTGAAGGGGTGCGTGGACCATTTTCTTTTTCAAGAAAAAGTGGGAGGGCTCAATCTTATGATTGAACGCATTGTATCGAATTGACCGACCATTAGAATAGAGTTTCCCGCTCGAATGGCCGGGCGAATAGAGCTAAGATAGATAAATACCTTAGTGCTCGAGAGGCCTTCAACGCATGACCCACGCATAGTAGCTAACTACACCAAGGAAGTGGAGCAAAAATATGAGAGCAATGCAACGACCAAGTCATCTCCAAATTACCCACGCCGCTCAATGGGCGGATGCTCTAGCCTTAGGAAAGGTTTGCCCATGTATAATAAGCTTTAATGTGTCTTATTGACAAGTTAAATATAGATCCTAATAACCACATAGAATTTGTTGTACATATATGTATCATAGGGAAATAAGTTAAATAACAACGTAATGTGAGGTAGCATGTTAATTAATCCTTTCGCAAGGATGCAATTCCTTCCAAGGATAGCTATATAACCTCGGGTCCTTATAAATATAAAT
This sequence comes from Isoetes taiwanensis, assembly GCA_021234155.1. Taxonomy (NCBI): domain Eukaryota; kingdom Viridiplantae; phylum Streptophyta; class Lycopodiopsida; order Isoetales; family Isoetaceae; genus Isoetes; species Isoetes taiwanensis. Next base: position 11,265,629 of record JAJEKV010000029.1, on the reverse strand, counting down.
AGAAAATAGAATTCAGATATACTTAAATGCATCTTAGGGATATACTTCCAAGGGTAATGCAGGACCCAAGGAAGAGAATAAGAAGCACATCTAATTCTTGTGTAGGATAATTAAAACCTTGTCTATGTAACAATAGGTCTAAATCGGGTTATTGTTTAAATAATCGCGACCTAAAAGTTGTTAAATATTGCAAAGTTAGAGTAAATATAATTGTACGATCGAAAGTAATGTATCCGATACTATGATAATGTTAATTCATAAACATTACCTTAGAGTAATTATGTTAATCGCATGCATTAAAGGAAGTCCAAAGATCGATCAAAAGGCCCAAGACCATCATGTTTACTTAAAGATGTTAACGGATGCTAAATGACATGCAAATGCAGCTTGGTGGAGGAAGTACGAAGATATCCTCTCAAGCAAGAGTTCTAGAATAGTTGTGATTTCTACCATTTAAACTAATCGCTTAAATTTTGTGTGAGATAGTAAGTATGTAATTATAGATATTGTAAAATTAATGCGGATTTCAAGGTGCAAAGACTTGCAACACAAATTTTGTTATAACGTGTTGCAAGGGATGAAGAGTACCTTGAAGTGTAAATTTTGTATGAACTTGATAAACTTTGATAAACTTAAATGTTGTATTAAGTAAGTTTAGTAATTACCTTGCTGATTAAGTTATGAAGCGATAAGTTAATTGGACAATGAAATAATACAAGAATGTCTTAAACATTACCTTAGAGTAATTCTAATAATTATGTAACTATAATAATAATTCCATGCATCAAGTTGGTTGCGGGACGTGAAGATCCCAAGGTGGGAGAACCAATGATGCCACGGACGAAGATCATTTTGTTGGTGGGGAGAATGTGGCGCTCCCAAGATAACATACGGTATGAATACGTGATATTATAATTGACACATCACTAGTACATGTCACTGCAGGCGACATGTACACGGGCAATCGTGAAGGGTAGTACCCTAGGGTGCGACCTTGTGAACCATTATATTGCACATGTTAAGGCCACATGTGAATATAATATCTTTTGCCATGTGGCAATAGCCCATTGACCAAAAGGCCCAGCCCTAAAATTGTGGGGATAAAGGGCATAAACCCTAAAAAGGGAAACCCTTTCGGTTTCCAGCCCTATAGGTCGGATTGGAGCAGATGGGACGCCATTTCTCACCGAAGAGTAGCAGAGGAATCTGAATTCCTAGGTTGCAGCCGATCCAAGACTAGCAGCCTCGAATCCCGGAAGATGGACGCCGGAGGAGTGGGAGCTAGCCAAGAAGCGGGTTAGTGGTTGATTCGATAGTTAGATCCGAGTTTTCAGCCCTCATTCCATAGGATTAGTATCCATTCTTAGCTATAGGCGACCCTACGACCTAAGAATGATAAACACTAACAAAGGAACCTAACCATGTATGATTAGGTATATTAGAATAGATGTATTCTATTATTTCAGTTCATTGTGTTGATGTTTTGACATTCTATCGCCACTCTTGTGTATTGGGAAGGGGGATAGAGACCCGTAGCCCAAGTAGTTGTATGATCCTAGTTTTAGCCCATTAATTCCCAATTGATGCGGCCGTTACCTGCCCCCTTTGGTTGTGGGTGGAGGGATCCGACCTACCGATAAGGAAGAACATGTCCCTACACCAGTCCACCCCTCGGTGTGTGTAAGGCCTACCGGGGGTCTCCGCTGGCTAGGCTTAATGGCTTGTCACCAAGGCGTGTGGGCAAGGCATGAGCTCGACACTGTGGGGTGATGCGCCACCTTCCAAAGGAGTTGAAGTCAATAAGAGCAAGGGCTCTCTAGTCACTGTGAAGGGCATGGATGCTTCGAGGGGAGGCTGACTTCCTCCCCACCTCATCTGGGGGGAGATGCAACCCAAGAGTAGTAGCCCCCTTCCGGCTATTCACCACCCGCAGTTACTAAGCTAGGTCCCAAAGCTTTTCAACCTATTCCGCAGTGTGCACCTGAGGGGCGGATGGAGTGGACTACCCAACCATGTTCTATATGCCGCCAAATCCATTTGCCATGAATTACGCCTGCATTGTTATCCGGAGACCCAAGCCTTCGGTCTTTCCCCAAGAGTCCGAGCCGGGTAGGATCTCTCCATGTTATGTTGATGTACCGATGTGTTGTTGCAACTCGTGATATGGTACCCCTTCGGGTGGTATGTTATTGTTGATTGATGTCATGTGCTCATGTGTGTTTACGCTTCCGCAGCTAGGTCGATCCCGAGGGAGACGGGATGAATGACACGTCCATTCTTCCCCGTCGGGTTCTTGGCCACCATCAAGAGCCCGATGTTAGGTGGGCGGCCTCACATCGTGCCGAATGCCGGTTTGAGGGATGATCTCCGGTTTGTATACGATCGGGGCATCGAGGCGAGTACGGGCCACAACGCCAAGACCACACCGGATTAGATAGGTGCATGCCCCATGATGGCCCACCCACCCTCACTAACAGACGCCCAATCCTTCCTCCTTCTATCTATAAACCATGCATTCAAAAATCCAGAGCAAGCAGCTCCATCCAATTCCCTCCCGGCAAGCAGCTCGAACTTCTCCAAAAAATACTACACAGATACAATTTCGCATACATACTGCCCCAAAATCTAGGCCAAACCATCGGTGAGATACCCTCCCCAAATACCAAACAAAATAATTAGAACATTCTTGTTTCACATTATTAGAATCACCTTATATATCACATAGATATCAGATAATGTATATATCATATAAATATTGGATTTAAGATATTTGCATGTGCTCTCGTGTTGTTTTAGTTTTACAAAAACGTGCACATACTGTTGGCATATAAATAGAAGGCATCCTCAAATGCTCGAACACAACTCGAACTCCTCTGGGTGCTTAACTTCGCACTGCTCCTACTTCTAAGGTAATCCTTTGCAGTCTTTTTCTTGCTCGTTGCATTCTGTATTTCTCATTCCCTTCTCTCGACCATTCTATAAATATATTATATATCTCCATTAACATCTACACTAATATTTCATGTACACTATTACCACTTACTTCGAATCCTTTACGAGGTTCAAACTATTTGAATATTCCTTGCTCTATGAGTTAATAGTGTCTGCTAATTTCAGATGGGCAAGCCATTGCCAGAGGCCGTGGTTATGATGACATCTAAGATTAAAAAATTTCTATATGTAACGATTAAAGTAAAGGGAGATGAGTTATACCATGTGGAATGTGGTTGGATACAGGGATCCTCAGAGTTTCTTTTTGATACTTTAGCTGTGGTTCTGCCTAGCTTCTTATTCAATAAACTAGAAGTAATCGAAACAAATTACCCTTTAGGCGCCATATCCTATTATCTCGAGAAGTACATGGGTTGTGGCTCCATTGGTCCTGCACGTATCTTCAGAGTGGAGACTGAAATGGTGGATGGTAGGATTGAAGTTGGGATATTCCGTGACATCTAATCCCATAGTTAGTAATTGGACAGATTTGGATTATCGAATGTACCTTTGTTTAATTTAATATCGATCTTAACATCTACATAACGTTAATGTGTGTTGTAGGGTTGGAATGTGCATGTTTGGATCTATCTTGATTTTTGTTTTTTGTATCTTGCATTGTAGTAGATGGCAGAATTGGTTGAGGAGACCATTGTGGCTAAAGTTGACCTGAATAATGGGACTGACTGTAACGTCCCTAGGTATGGAAATTTCTAAGTCCACAGTTAATTGGGCTGGACAAAATAATATTAATAATAGTAATAAGAGGGGTTTAAAATTGTTCATTAAGAGAATGACATGTGGCAAGAAAGGGAGTTGGAGAGGGGCATTTAAGAAAGGGCATTATTTTCTTGAGACTAAAAGGAAGAGGTGAAACGGAAGAGGAGGAGGAAAGAAAGGAGAGAAGGGAAAACAATTTAATGTAGGCATCCATGTCCATCCGTTTTATACCAAAAATTGTGTGTATATTTGCTTAAGACACGGATCTAAGATCTAAAACAAAGTAATATAATTCTGTAAGAATGGATTTCTTCTTTTGCTGTAATGTTTTCTGGTTTAAGGCTTATTTTTCCTTTAATTCTTTGAATCTAGAAGTAACAATGATTTCGGACTTCTCTACTCAGATTATATGTCTTCCACGGCTCTTGTTTGAAGCACCCAAATCTGATTCTTTGATTATTTCGGTGTTTTTCTGTTTTTGGGTCATAATCCTAGTTCATCCCTTTCAAAGAAACTGAGCTTCGGTGGTCTTTCTTCATGCACAGTAGTCTATTGTTTCATATAAAGTAGGCCAAGAACTCCCTTGGCTCTTAATTGAAATTTCGTAGCCTAGATCATCGCCAAGTTACGACGCCAGATTTTTAGGGATGTCACAGAGAATCAGAGATCTGTTAGAGTTTATTTATTAACTGTTACAGACGTAGAAGTAGTACTTTCCTTTATAATAAAACACAAGTATAAGATAGCTATTGTGGTAAGACTAGTGGTTGTGCAAATTGCAGGCTAGGGTTCGAATCCAGCTGAAAACCATTTTCATTTCCGTAGTTGTTTCCTTTACCATTTTGTGTAGAATATTTATTTTTCTCTTCTTGCTTGCCTTATTCTTTTATTATTTTTGCTTGTTAATGGTATAAATAAATGACTAGATAACATTGGGAATAAACATAAGTTTTCATAACTTTAAAAATATGATCAAGAATCCAAGAAAATAGCCCAGTTTCGGTGGGCTGGGAAAGAAACTATTTTTCAACACCGTGCACATGGCCTTTATGGGATGTGTAAGACTCCAGAAAACGTTTGTACAAACTGCTATCTTGAATCTTTCCAGAACTCTTGGGCCTTGACGTAAGTCTTGGTACGCCGAATTGATCACTCGGCTAGAAATTCTTGAAAATAATTCTACCTCACAGACTCTATATAGGTATTTCCTAAGTCATAAGTCAAAGGTTTGTAATTGCACATTAAGATGGGTGTAAAACATCTTGAAATAACGGGATGCCTACTTAGTCGTAAGACTAACGTCATGTTTTCTCTCTGTTTGTTCTCTAGCGCGTCAAGATTAGTCAAGGAGAACATGAACGTTAGAATTTACTTGATGAAGTGAAAAACTGATGTATATTTTTTTTATGAACAAGATGTTGACTAGAATATTAACTCTATCTCGAACACATATATATTTATATAACTTGAGCTCGTTATTCAGATTCAAGGTTTTTCTTATTTTTTTTCTTGTGTTGTTATTGCTGTGAATTTATAATAGTGATAAGATTTAAACTCTAGCTCAAGTTAGAATTAAGGCTTAGCCATAGAAGGGAGACTGTTCGAATTTAACATTTCCCAAGCCGAAAATTTTGGGAACGTTACAGTGGTATCAGAGCCTAGGTTATGAATCTTGGGGATTGTTAAAAGGTTGTAGGTATGGAAGGAAGAGTATTATGCTGCAAGATTATTATTATTTTTTTTTTAAAAAGGATGTACTAAGCTTTAAACACTTACAGGAGCTATGGAATGGTATCAATATCCGATTGTTGTAGATACAGAGGATTTTGTGAAGGTTATGGGAAGATTTTTAGAGGAGGCTCGATCTCCAAATGAGATCATCATTAGGAGTTTCCTCATGGCATATTTTTATCATCTCTATCTAGAGCAGTATGGGAATCTTGCTGAGGAGATGGAAGAATTGGATTAACTATGATGTCCTGAACTATATTTTGATGTTCTGAACTATATTTGGATGTCCTGAACTATGATGTTTTTTTATGTTTTCCTTGAATAATTTCTGTGCTAAGAATTAGTAGTGTGGCCAACTTGGATTGAATAAGACTATCTCTGTGGAAAGAAAAAAGGGAAAATCTACAATAATGATAATAATAATAAAATGAATAAGCTATGAATGTAAATACGTGTGCAGGCGACAATTATGAGCCGCAGGAGAACATCTAGGGCGGGACCCAGTGCCAGGGGACAAGAAACCCCTATCGCCGATCCTCCATCTTTTAATGAACAACTTTTGTTGGCAATGCAACAGCAAATTAATTCCCTGCAGGAGCTCATTCCCCAGCATCGTAACAACGAGGACGACGAATTGAATAGAGTGATGAAAGATATTAAATGGCCTACATTTACTGGAAAGGACACTAGTGGAGATGAAGCTGATGCATGGATGAGAGGTATGGAGTTTATTTTTGAGGTTAAGAAACCCCTCCATTGATGAAACCCACTATTGCCGATTTACTCCTTAAAAGTGATGCTAAAATTTGGTGGGATCAACATAAAAGAGAACATGGACTGCAAATTGGCCAAACCAGTTGGGAAACTTTCAAGCAAGCATTTGAATCACATTACCTTTCCTCCGGTTATGCACTAGTTAAGATGCATCAATTCCTTGAATTAAAGCAAACCCAATCCGTCGATCACTACACCAATCAATTTAGGTGTTACGGTCCAAGGGCAAGTCGCGCTTGCCGACCTTGGGACCAGGGGTTCACCATGGGAATGCCACGGGGTGGCCTGGGAATGTCCCATGCGGCAATACCGCCTAGGGGCGGTGTGGGGATAATTTTTAAATAAGAGAAGTTTCGTATGTTAACTTGCCATTTAATTAAATTATAAAGCTTTATGCTTTAAGCCACTTAACCATTGGGAAGAGGGGTATGAGGTGGCAATGCCTCATTGGATGAGGCAATTAAAAAGGCAAACTCACGAAATATCTGATCACGGCTGTTATGGCGGCCGGATCAGCCTTGGATAGCCCGGATCAGGGCCAAAATAGCTCAATCCGAGCTAAAGAAAGGACCCATAGGCCTTTTCGGCCTATTCTTGGCCCTAGTAGCTCTATAAGGTACTTTAGAGACGTTTTTCGCGGGGAGGAGTTTACGTCTTGAGAGCAAGCGGTTGGAGCGGTATCGCCTTAGCCGACAATCCTTTCTTTCGTCCGGGGTTTCGACCCATTGTGAGTTGTTTGGGAACCATTTCGTGTGGTTCTCGAGCTATTTCACTATTGAGTGATAGCTCAAGGGGACGCCCGCTTCGAGAGTATTCGGGACGGCCCTTAAAGCAATACTCCGCTGCAATGTGATAGTTCTAGTGATAGAACTTTTGAAGCAGGGCTTCAAGCTAATCCTGGGGATTAGTTTTCCAGTTGTGCGTGGGGAGTTCTGGGAACTCAAGGCTGCGGGGAACTCAGGGAGTTCAAGGTAGCGCAACTGACTCTACTTTCTGTAGGTGTGACATTAGGCTCCTACAAATTCATGGCTCCTACAAATTCATGGACCACCTTTCAGATTAGATCAATTGATTGACAAATATGTTAAAGGATTGAAGCCGGAGTTGTCTATACTTGTGGGAGGTGTCTCTTATGCTAACTTAGAGGATGCAGTGTATGCCGCAAAATTTAAGGAACAGATTCAACAACAGGTAAATAAAAAGAGAGATGTAGAGTGGACATGGAAGAGTTTGCAAACTGCAAGTAAGCAACCTTATAGAGGAAACCCTTCTGGTATGACTGTTAAGATGGCTGAAGGAAGTAATGAAAATGTTATTGTCGAGAGAAGGGACATCTTGCTTCTGTATGCCCAAAGGAAAATATTAACACTGTTAAAAACATTACAGAAACAGGAAGGCAGCAAGAACGTAGAAATGGAAAAAGAACTAATGCCAAAGCAATTACATTGGAGGAATCAGATTCAGGAGAGATGCATATCTATGCTGCTATAGATCAAGGTCATGCAGAGCAACAACCGGCAATAATTCAAGTCCCAGGTAAACTTAAGGACATGGATGTTATGTTCCTAATAGATTGTGGTAGCACTCATAATTTTATCTCGCCAAGATTGGTGCAAACATTGCATTTAAGTTCTAGAGAATGCAAACCTAGGAAAGTCGAGCTTGCAGATGGGAAGTTTAAATTTTCTTCTTCTATGGTTCCTTCTTTGGAATTTGAAATAAAAGGTTTTCCTTCTAATGCTGAGTTTGAAGTCCTTAACCTGGGAAAATATGATTTGATCTTGGGAATGAAATGGTTATCTCAAGAGCATGCCATGATAGATTGTGATAAAAGAGTTGTGTTATGTCGACCAACAACCGATGGGAACAATACATGTTGGAGAGTAACCCGCAATGTGCTACGCTACCCTCTTATCATATAAGCAAGTAAAGAGAAGTTTGAGAAAAGGGGTTATGTATATCTAGGTCATATTAAAACGCATCGAAAAATCAAGAAGAATCTCCACCTAAAGCAATTCAAGAAATACTTGAAGAATATAAGGACATGTTTCCCCGATGAGTGAAAGAGTCGCCACCTAGACCCGGAGACCATGAAATTGAATTGATCCCTGGATTTGTACCTACATCAGCAGAACTCAAGAAACTGTTGAATGAACTCATTGAGCAAGGGTTCATAAGGCCTAGCACTTCACCATTTGGAGCCCCGGTACTGTTTGTTAAGAAAAAAGATGGATCCTTGCGGCTTTGCATTGATTACAGAATGTTAAACAATATTACTGTCAAGAATAAATATGCACTACCACGCATTGATGAACTATTTGATCAAATAGGACACGCAAAGTATTTTTCAAAAATTGATTTAAGATCGGGATACCATCAAATCAGAATCAAGGAGTCCGACATTCACAAAACTGCTTTTAGGACTAGATATGGGCATTATGAATTTGTAGTAATGCCATTTGGACTGACAAATGCACCTGCAACATTTATGAGGCTTATGAATGATATATTTAGGGAGCAACCTTCTTTGATGATATACTGATATATTCTCAAACATTACAAGAGCACGTTGAGCATTTAAAGTCAGTTTTGGCAATTTTAAGGAAAGAAAAGTTGTTTGGAAAGATGTCAAAAAGTGAGTTTGCAAAGGAAAGGATGGTCTACTTGGGTCATATTGTATCGAGTCAAGGAATTGAGCCAGACCCAGCAAAAATTAGTGCAGTGGTCTACTTGGGTCATATTGTATCGAGTCAAGGAATTGAGCCAGACCCAGCAAAAATTAGTGCAGTCAAGGAATGGCCTCAACCAAAGATGGTGAAAGAGGTTAGGTCATTTTTGGGTTAGCTAGTTATTACAGAAAATTTATATCACAGTTTGCTAAAATTGCTGCTCCAATGACTTCACTTTTGAGGAAAGATATGGATTTCAAATGGACCGAAATTTGTAGAAAGAGTTTTGAGTTGTTGAAAGAAGCTCTAAGTTCTGCTCCTATTTTGAAAGTTCCAGAGATTGGAAAACCATTTTTAGTAGTGACTGATGCATCAGGTGTTGGAATTGGGGGAGCTTTATTACAAGACAATCGAGTTTGTGCATATGAGTCAAAGAAATTGTCTCAAACTGAACAGAATTACCCTACACATGATTTAGAGATGATGGCTGTGGTACATGCATTAATAATTTGGCGCCATTACTTGCTTGGGCAAGAATTTATACTGAAGACTGACCATCAAAGCCTTAAATATTTCATGACTCAACCTCATCTTAGCAATAGACAGCGCAGATGGATGGAATTAATACAAGAATACAACTTTACAATTGAGTATCAACCTGGAAAAGATAATGTAATAGCGGATGCACTATCACGAAGGGGTTTTTGCAATGCTGTTAGCATGATCACAAGCAATTGGGATTCAGACCTAAATAAAAAGATTGAGAATGATCCGTATTTTAAACAAGTTGTTCAAGACTTGAAAGCAGGAAAAGAAAACCCTTCATACAAACTTGTCAATGGGGTATTGCATTATCATGGAAGATTGTGTATTCCAAATGATGCAGAGTTAAAGGCTAAAATATTATATGAAGTGCATGATAGCCCCATATCTGCACATCCAGGATTTCATAAAACACACCGCAGGCTAAGGAAGCAGTTCTTTTGGCCAGGAATGAAGAAGCATATTCAAAGATATGTAGCACGATGCCTTTCATGTCAAAAAGTAAAGGCTATAAGAATGAAGCCAGCAGGTGAGCTCCAGCCTTTGGACATTCCCAATAATAAATGGGAATGTATCAGCATGGATTTCATTGTAGGGTTACCCCGCACAAGAACGGGGTATGATTCAATTTATGTGGTGGTTGATCGGCTAACTAAACAAGCTCATTTTCTTCCAACAAGAACAACTGCAACATGTATGGATATTAGCAAGTTGTTTATGAAGGAGATATTGAGATTGCATGGAGTTCCAAGAACCATAACCTCAGATCGAGATAGTAGGTTTATTGGACAATTTTGGCAAGGCTTGTTTCAAAACTTACAGACTAGGCTTAATATGAGTTCAGCCTATCATCCAGAGACAGATGGACAAACAGAAAGAGTCAACCAGGTTTTAGAAGACATGTTGAGAATGTATGTGCTTGAGCATCCTAATAATTGGGATTCATATTTACATTTGGTAGAGTTTGCTTATAATAATACCCACCAAGATTCTATTAAAATGAGTCCCTTTGAGGCAATGTATGGTCGAGATTGTTGTTGTCCAATAAATTGGCGAGACCCCTTATGTCTAGTAGAAGCATCTAACAGAATGATTGAAGATGTTGATGCTCAACTGAGACTTATCCGCCATAACCTTAAGGTAGCACAAAATAGACAAAAACAATATGCTGACAAAAAAGACGACCTTTAGAGTTTCAAAACGGCGAACAAGTATTTTTGAGGATTAATCCAAAGCAAGGAGCTTTGAAGTTTAAGAAACTCAAGAAGTTTGCCCCAAGATATGCCGGACCATTTCCAATCATTAAGAAAGTAAGCAAATCAGCATATAAAATTCAATTACCAGAACGCGTGAAAGCCCACAATGTGTTCCATGTCAGTAATCTTCGCATATATATATATACGATCCATCTCATGTAATTTCAGAGGATCATATAACAAGTAAAGGGGATTTTCTCACCCTTAAACCTTGCAGAATCATAAAAGAAGAGTCTAAGAAGTTGAGAAGAAGAACAATTCGCCATTATCTGATACATTGGGAGGGTTGCCCGCCTGAAGATGCCACATGGGAAGACGCAGATAAAATAGATGAAGAATACCCGGAACTCACCCATGAGGACATGGGTTGAATTCTCGAAGGGGATATTTGTAACGTCCCTAGGTATGGAAATTTCTAAGTCCACAGTTAATTGGGCTGGACAAAATAATATTAATAATAGTAATAAGAGGGGTTTAAAATTGTTCATTAAGAGAATGACATGTGGCAAGACGGGGCGTTTAAGAAAGGGCATTATTTTCTTGAGACTAAAGGAAGAGGTGAAACGGAAGAGGAGGAGGAAAGAAAGGAGAGAAGGGAAAACAATTTAATGTAGGCATCCATGTCCATCCGTTTTGTACCAAAAATTGTGTGTATATTTGCTTAAGACACGGATCTAAGATCTAAAACAAAGTAATATAATTCTGTAAGAATGGATTTCTTCTTTTGCTGTAATGTTTTCTAGTTTAAGGCTTATTTTTCCTTTATTCTTTGAATCTAGAAGTAACAATGATTTCGGACTTCTCTACTCAGATTATATGTCTTCCACGGCTCTTGTTTGATGCACCCAAATCTGATTCTTTGATTATTTCGGTGTTTTTCTGTTTTTGGGTCATAATCCTAGTTCATCCCTTTCAAAGAAACCGAGCTTTCTGGTCTTTCTTCATGCACGCGATAGTCTATTGTTTCATATAAAGTAGGCCAAGAACTCCTTTGGCTCTTAATTGAAATTTCGTTGCCTAGATCATCGCCAAGTTACAACGCCGGATTTTTAGGGATGTCACAGAGAATCAGAGATCTGTTAGAGTTTATTTATTAACTGTTACAGACGTAGAAGTAGAGTTTTCACTTATAATAAAATACAAATATAAGATAGCTATTGTAGTAAGACTGGTGGTCGTGCAAACTGCAGGCTAGGGTTGGAATCCGGCTAAAAACCATTTTCATTTCCGTAGTTGTTTCCTTTACCATTTTGTGTAGAATATTTATTTTTCTCTTCTTGCTTGCCTTATTCTTTTATTATTTTTGCTTGTTAATGATATAAATAAATGACTAGATAACATTGGGAATAAACATAAGTTTTCATAACTTTAAAAATATGATCAAGAATCCAAGAAAATAGCCCAGTTTCGATGGGCTGGGAAAGAAACTATTTTTTAACACCGTGCACATGGCCTTTATGGGATGTGTAAGACTCCAGAAAACGTTTGCACAAACCGCTATCTTGAATCTTTCCAGAACTCTTGGGCCTTGACGTAAGTCTTGGTACGCCGAATTGATCACTCGGCTAGAAATTCTTGAAAATAATTCTACCTCACAGACTCTATATAGGTATTTCCTAAGTCATAAGTCAAAGGTTTGTAATTGCACATTAAGATGGGTGTAAAACATCTTGAAATAACGGGATGCCTACTTAGTCGTAAGACTAACGTCATGTTTTCTCTATGTTTGTTCTCTAGCGCGTCAAGATTAGTCAAGGAGAACATGAACGTTAGAATTTACTTGATGAAGTGAAAAACTGATGTATATTTTTTTTATGAACAAGATGTTGACTAGAATATTAACTCTATCTCGAACACATATATATTTATATAACTTGAGCTCGTTATTCAGATTCAAGGTTTTCCTTATTTTTTTTTTCTTGTGTTGTTATTGCTGTGAATTTATAATAGTGATAAGATTTAAACTCTAGCTCAAGTTAGAATTAAGGCTTAGCCATAGAAGGGAGACTGTTCGAATTTAACGTTTCCCAAGCCGAAAATTTTGGGAACGTTACACTGACGAGTCTCTAACTGTTCATGATATGAATACGGATTTGAACAATAATCAGAACAGTCGCAAGGTATCTGTGATGACTGTCAGGAAGGGAACCCTTCGCAAGTACAGACGGAACCAAATTGCTTTGCACATAGCATTGCGTAGGAAATGTGCTCCTCCAGTGATGGCAAGGAAATTTAAAAAACAGGTGGATAGGCTTTCTGAAGAGCTCGATAAAATATCTAAGGATTATATCACTCTTTTGATCAGTGTTAAAAGGCTCACTGCGCAATTAATGCGTCTCCACCGATTGTTGCAAATTGTTGAGGCTAGTGATGCTGTAATGTCGGCAGTATTAGAGGGAGAAATGTAGATGATTTGATCATGTTATGTGCTTATGATAACTAGATGATAATGCCACTGCCATGGACATATTATAGGATACTTTTTCCTTGCGAGACGTAATATGCTCTCAATATGTTTTCGTTATAATAAACTCGCTATGTAAGGTATATAATGTGAGATGAATTGTGGATTATGCCATTATGATAATTAGATAATCCTTGTGAGGCATAATATACTATGGACACTGCTATGGACATATTATAAGATACTTTTTTCTTGCGAGTCGTTATATGCTTATATTTTCGTTACAATAAACTCATTACATATGGTATATACTATGGGATAATTAGATAATCATGCCATTACTATGGACATCTTATAAGATAATCATGCCATTACTATGGACATCTTATAAGATACATTTTTTTTTAGGCGTAATATGCTGTCAATATAATTCCATCACAATAAACTCATTATATGTTACGCCATGTATCTCATGCTACGTACTAGATGGATGTGATATTTAGGTGCTATGAATTATGAGTTGTGTCATAGAATGCATGATGATGAACTACGTTAATAATGCAATTCCTTTGATCCTAACTACAGACTCCCAATCTCATTGCTATCTACCCGAGGGAAGGTATTCTTGGATGAGACAAACATGTAAGTCTTCTTCTACATCATTGCTCGTCGCAATAGAATTTGCATTGAATATGGATGATAACACATCGAGCCCAACTGAGAACCACATAGAATCGAGAAGGATAGGACGGTATGCAAATTTGCGAGCAATGGCAAGAGATCGTGCTAGACGGCGTCTAGCTGGACAGATAGGAGAGACCCCTCGTGCTCTGCCAACAATAGATTATAGGGAGAGGAATCAGCAGCTGGAGCGTGAGCGACATGCAAGATTGAGTGATGTTGCTCGAGAGGTGGTACGTGAGAGAGCGAGACGACAACCAAGACAACGTCAACCTAGGAGGGCTAGCGAATTAGACAGAGCTCCTTTATATACAAATGGACTTAGAGTAAACGAATTTGCTCCAAGTGCAAATGTTCTGTTTGCTAGTGGAAGCGAACTACTTGAGGAGTCACCGATAGTTGGAGGTGAGCAGAATACCTACAACTCGAACTGGTATGCTAGATTGAGTGAGGAAGGTAGGGAGGAAGTACGTCGTAGGCGAAGGGAATGGTATGCAAATTTACGTGAATCCTCCTTGGCGACTAGAATTAGGATAAGTGACTTTGTTTCAAACCTGGATGTTCTGCCTATATTTGAAAGGGAGTTACACGAGGGGTCCCAACAGAGTACGTATAGATCAGGATGGTATGCTAGCTTGAGTGAGAAAGGCAGGGATGAGGTACGACGTAGGCGAATAGAGCGGTATAGAAATTTGCATGAAGCTGCTCGAGATGTAGCTCGTGCTAGGAGTGGACATCAAGCAGGACAACCTCAACCTGGAATGGTAAACATACATGGAGATGGAACAAAAAGAACTGTTCCAACTCTAACGTGTTAACGACCAATGAAAATGAGTTGGTCAATGACTCATCGACAATTGCGGGTGATCATAACACGTACAGAGCAAGATGATATGCAAGGTTGGTGAGGAGGACAGAGATGAAGTCGCCATAGGCGAAGAGCATTATGCGAACTTGCGATGAAGAAAAAGGAATCGTTATAACGCCTAATAGCCGAAGGGCGTCCACACAAATATAGGCTGTTGCGGTACGACATCTAACTATATCGACATGCAAGCGGGTAGTGTGGAGGAGCGACTTCGGTATCAAGGGTGCTTGCACATTGGCAGGCTCATGCACAACATATGAGAACAACAATTAATCGAACGTTCACGATGTGCACATGGAATAAACGATGCACATATTGCCATATTCCATTGTTGAAGTTGAACAAGATGGGTTTTGTTGTAACAAGACAAAGCTGTTGCTCGCCATTATCCTTCCTTGTCTGATGCATTGGTTAACTTATACAATATGCCGGGTTTCAATGGAGTATGTAGAAAGATAAATAGACTATTTTGCTTCAGCGTGCTTGGAGTTGATGGAGAGTTCGTCAACTTGGACTTCCCTTCATCAGTGATGATCACGGGCCGTACGTATCATCGGTTGCTTCCAATAAGAGATACTGGAAATCCCATACACTTGTATATATATGACGATTCACAATGTTATGTGCAAGCAAGACTTCAGGATGTGCCCTTTCAGTGGGTTGCAACCATTGGTTCAATCCTCGATCGAGCAAATCCATTTATTAGACACCTTCGAACTATGGGGAGTGTGCATATGCCTTCAGCATATATTACAGTTGAAGGAATAATTGAGAGCGATGAAATAGCGGCAATTGCAGAGGTCAGCAATTCTGCTGATATTGCATCCCGAGTTGCGGGCTTTTGGGCTCGAAATGCGGGTGAACCGGCTTTTATGAATATTCTTGATCCCATGTATGAACCTTTGCAATATCCCCTACTCTTTTCGCATGGTACACCAGGGTGGGGTCTCAGGAATGAATTTGGTCTCACCCACAGAGCAAGAATCTTGCATGATGATAGGTTCCTTCAGCTAGGCCGCTTATGTGGGGAGTATCTCGTTGATATGTATTCAAGGGTTGAGGACGCACGACTAAATTACTTTAGGACTTCCGCCTTCAGGAATAGGAGAATTCAATATGATGAGGATTACTCGGCGGCGAAAATGACAATCAAAATGATGTTATCCTTCCTTAGTCCTTCTTGGGTTGCCAAAGGTGGTGCTGCTCTGCGAGGTTAGCGTCGTTGGCCTTGTCTAGATCAAAAGGCGGCCAACTTTATTTCTTTACGATGACGACTAACAGGATTGGCGAAATAAGGGCTGCCCTTGGGCACGGACAAAATGCTTCTGATATACCTATGATTTGTTGTCCGATGTTTTCATGGAAGGTTGCAACGCCCTAAAAAATTGTTGCATAAATTCTTTCAGTAGCGTATCATATATGATAACGGTAGTAGAGTTTGAAGCGAGGACTACCGCATTCACATCTTGTGTTACGTCTTGAACGGATATACCAATAGAGTGTGTTAATGAAATTATATCTGCAGAACTACCAAGTGATCCGGTTATTCAAACACAAATCCAAAAATGTATGATTCATAGACATTCTAATAGATGCTCCCCACGTGGTGCTTCTTGCTGCTATAACTATCCAAAACTAGTTAATCCAACGACACACCTTGACTCGAAAGGGTGCGTTGTCTACGGGAGGGAGGAGTGTAGATGGCGCTGAAGGTAGTTCCATACAATGCATTCTTGCTTCATGAACTCAATTGCCATATTATGGTTGACATCGCATCCACCGTGCATGTCTTCTCTTATCTCTATGGTTACATATATAAGGGCTTTGATACTGCAAGATTCCAGATTACTCAAGAGAGGCATACAAACACGGAGACATCATCGGGTCTAGAGCAACAGGGAGTCCAGACCACACGAGATACACGAGTGAATGGTGAGCATACAAATTTCGATACAGATCAAGGCTCTGAAAACATTCTACAGACGCATACTACTGCATCGGTTCCTAGAGATGATACGTGAGTATTTAAAGGCATGATACCTTTCGGCCACGGAGGCGTCTTGGAGAATAATGTCATACGACATAATGAACAAGTCCCCTACTGTTAAATGTCTACCTATATGCGACCAAATACAAGATCATTATTGGACCGATACTTTTTACGACCGCCTGATCGTGTATTCGATACACTGACTTATATCCAATACTACGAACAATATACGTTAACACCCTTTAACCCATCATTAGCATCTGAATCTGGATCATATGTAGAACAAGAGCAAGAAGGAATTACACGAAACATCAAGAGGAAAAGGATTAGGCAACCATTAGTATGTAGAATACGTTTACTATTACCTAAGGTTGGCGAGGCATTCTACTTAAGACAAATTTTGTTGCACCGTCCGGCCAGGACATGGGGTGAATTAAAGAGGGTTAATGATCAAACTTATGAAACATATCAACAGGCTGAAGAAGCAGGGGGTTTGCTTGCGGCACACAACGAAGCAATTCTAGTTATGGAAGAGGCAACTTCTCTATCATTGAGTCCTATGCAGCTACGTTTTCTTTTTGCTATGTTAATACTCGATCAGGGACCAGCAGTCGATTTATGGACCAAGTTTTGGGTGCCTATGAGCCTTGACTTATTAGACGAATATCCAACTGATGATGTAATTGCTTTCAATGAATCTTTGCACTTAGTCAATAATATTCTCGTTCAACATGGAACTAACATCATGGCGTTTGGGCTGCAATTGCAGCATCGTATTGGAAGAGATGTGATGCATGAGCTAGCAAAATTTTCTGACCACGCATCGTACCTAGAATCTATGCTTCAAATGTCAGGTATGATGAATGACAACCAACTAGAAATATTTCATTTCATAAAATAATGGTTGGAATCCCCTCTAAGGAATGACCCTATATTTATAGATGGAAAAGCTGGCACACGGAAAACATTTGTTTTGAAATGCATATGCTTTCTCATACGCAGCAACAGAGGCATAGTCCTTCCATGTGGTACAACGGCACTGGCAGCCCGACTATATGCAGGCGGGCGAACAACACATTCCCTATTTGGATCCCCTGCAATTGAAAATAATCTTTGGGCTACATTCGATGTTAGACCACGATTGAGGCGGCGACAACTCATCGTTGCGGCTAAGGTGATTATCTGGGATGAGTTTCCAATGGACAATAAGGCCGTGATAGAAAGCGTAAATCATGTGCTGCAACGACTGTGTGGAAACAATCTTCCTTTTGGTGGAAAACATTTCATAGATGCTGGTGATTTTAGGCAAGTTGCACCTGTAGTAAAGGGTGGGGGAAGAATCGCAGCATTCAATGCATCTATAAAATCGTCATCGTTATGGAAAGTCTTTCGTAACCAACACAAATCCATCTGCCTAGCCCTCTTCCCAACCCTGCAGTTCTGCTAGTGTGTGTGTGTGTTTTTTTTTTTTTTTTTTTTTTTTATAATGTCATCTGTTAATAGATAACCAAACTCACTTGGTCCTTTTCGATAGATTGCATAGCCATTGTACTTATGGTGTCTAGCGTAATGCATTAAAACTTTTTTTATACTAAGGGCTGAGATTGTCATTTTTTGTTAAGACCAAATAGGTTTATACCACATGTTTTCTCCTAATCTAACATGTTCTTTGACATTCTTAGATATATTTTGTGTTTTATCTTACCATTTCCCCGCCATATTGTTAGACGAGATCCCTTGATCGTATTTGAGCAGTATTATGTTCAGGATATCATGGATTCGTAAAATATAGGTTACTACATGTGTATAGGAAGAATCTTCTATAACTTGTTCAGTTTATCTTTATTATTATCTCTCATTTATCTTTATTATTCATTCTCAACCATTGATATGGTGAATATTCCATATCATATTCCAAATGGAGACACCACAGCCATCAGTTGACCCCTTGATGGGGTCAAATTGACATTTCCATGTCAGCATATGATTTCGTCCCAATGGTTCACAAGCTATGCAAATAAACGGATTAAAGAAAAATGTAAGAGCATTTCCAAGATCCAGCTTTGGTGGCCTTCTAACAAACCGTAAATTGGGGCGCTTTCCAAATTAGGCCCACCAACAAACCAGAATTGGGGCCTCTGGTGGTTGCTCAGAAAGCATGTTGCGGATTTTCTGACTCTAATCTGGTCCTAGTGCTCTATTTCTCCCCTAAATCAAAACTTGGAAAGATCTGTATAGCAGCCATAAAATTTATAGCCTGACGTGTACCCAAAAAATTCCAAGGAATTTGCTTCGCAAGCTGTCGCTGATTTGTTCTAGCATCTGCATATCTTTAAACCTACAGAACTCACAAATCTATGAGCCTACAGGGAAAGAACTCCATAAGTCATGACGAAATCATGCCTATGAATATCACATCTAACTGAAGCAACAAGGGAAAGAGAACCAGATTCTGAAAAACTCCTTAAAAATTTGAAGCTGTGGACTGCCCTGCAAAAGCAAGTTCAAAGCAAAAGCAAGTTCAAAGCTGTCTGTGAAATCTTCCGGAACCGCCGCCCTTCCCACAAAACCGATCCCTGCCGCCCTGCCGAAAAGCTTGAGCATCCGGAAAGCCCTGCCGATTTCAACGTAACCCTAGAAATAAAATGCCTACACCAGTTCCATATTTAGTTTCACACAAAAACCGAATTCCACAGTCCACCGTCGGATTTCTACGTATAAACATACGAATACCTACTAAAAACCATTACAAATCTTAAGTTATAAAGTACCATTTCCACAACTTTTGAACCTTATAGGTGGAGATGTACATGGGTAGAAATGTACCTCCAAATTTAATCTAAATTGTTCAATTCTTTAGTAGATAAGTTCCAGTTCCTCTATCCATGGCTAAAATATTCCAGCGCCATCTTAATACAGCCCCATATGGTTCTTTACCATGGAAATGCAAATTTCAAATGCTAGGTTCCATATTTCAATACAAAATTGATTAAAATGCAATTTGTTGTTATTTTCTGTATTTCTCTGGTTATATCTGCAAATCGTTTAGGGTTGTCATCGTTCCTCTTGGATTCCGGTAAATGGCCGCTGATGTTCCTCTTGGATTCCGGTAAATGGCCGCTGATGTATTTCTCTGCCTAAATAGCTCAGATCATGCAAGTACACAGAATGGTTACAACTTCTGGAAGGTACTCGGCTTGCCAATTACAGTTTCGATTTATCTAGTTGTGCTCAGGTTATTGCTTCATATCACTGTGGGAAGATTCCGACTTATGATGCTTGCTTGGTGCTCTGATCGATCCAGTCTTGATCCATATGGCAACAAAGAAAAAGATGTCCCTGCTTTACCAGTGCTATCTGATGTAAATCCAACTGGTTCTGAAAGTTTCTCAAGATAAATCGATGGCAAGGCTGCCAACATGACGAATCAGGTAACCGAACTTATCCCTCCATGTGAAGTTCGAACACTTGGAGTTTGTGCAAAAGTATTTTTGTGCGAACATGACTTGCAGACTACTGTTGACATCAGAACACTTTATCTTCACTCGAAATTTGACACATGGCTTTGGAAGCTAAGAATCTAGTATTTCTTTTCTTTAAGCTGTTATTACATGGCCCAGAGAAAATATTTAAGCTTTAACTCTTCTATTACATCGTATGCCCAAATGCTACTACTAGTCTATCCCATGTATATGTTTTAGTTTATATGAATTGAAAGGCATTTTTATTGGTCTGTATGCTATTTAAATTGCAATCTGCATAATTTTGAAGGCTTTTTCTCCACTCCAATAATATCTTCAGCTTCTCTTTTGCATTTTGCTAGTTAACTTGCTTTTAGTTTCAAACTTTGAAACAACCTTTTCGTATTTAGGTCGCTAATAACTTAACTTCTTGTCAAAATTTCTCTACTATTTCATTTCTGTTGTAACCGTGGAGTATTGAGAATGCTAATAACTTAACTTCTTGTCAAAATTTCTCTAATCCTTCATTTCTGTTGTAACCGTGGAGTATCTACTCTTTATATCTTAATTGTTTCTATCTTATTTCTTTGTTGACTTAGTTGTCCATATCCTTTACATTTTGTGACTTAAAATCTCAAATCAAGGCCTGGGTTGGATAGTCACCTGTATCTAATTCAGGACTGCAGTTAAAAGTCTTTTATGTCCAAATGGACTTAGAAGTCTTAAGGTCTGGTGTAAATCAGACTTAAAAGGGTTTTTTAATGTTATTTCAGTTTCTAGGTTTAACCTAGATCCTTGGTTTGAGGTCAGGTGTTCTATACTATATTATGTTTCATTTTAATGACTATTCATTGTTTTACACAGAATACGGCACATAATGTTGACATGGACATCAATTCCATTTGGATTAAGGAATTTCTCTTGTTCAAGTATGATCATTGCATGATATCCTCCAGTCTCCATTTTGCCGTACAGATCTTAATTGCCTGCATCAATTACAAGGAGGTACACGAATGTATTGTGTCAAATTTTGTCTAAATTTGAAAGTTCTATTTGCCAGCGGGATTGTGTACGGAACTCAAAATGTTAACGTTCCACATCCACCAGCCATGTGTTTTTATGGAAAGAGTTTTTACATGGCTGGCTATGTATCATTCAAAAAAACTTTTACACTATTATTCCTTGGTTTTCTCAAAACTGACATCATCAAGATGTTATTGAACGCCAAAACAACTACTCTATAGGGTTCTCTTAGCATTTTGCAACAACGAGTTCCTCAAAAGTGTTATTGTAAGGATTGTGTTCCGGACACTTATTGACCGTCAGTTCTCTCTGGATGGCAATATGATATCAAAGACATGAGGAGATCACTCAAAAAAATCCTGTAAGTTTTATTTTCTAGGAGTAGTTTTTATACGGGATGGAGTAGGGTTCCTGTGTTACAACAGGGCCCTACTCTCCCCGTTGTACCTAGTTGTTCACTCTTTTTGAGTGAATAATAACATGTTCTCCCTCCATTCTGTGGTAGGAGGAAGGATTTTTTTATAATGTCATCTGTTAATAGATAACCAAACTCACTTGGTCCTTTGCGATAGATTGCATAGCCATTGTACTTATGGTGTCTAGCGTAATGCATTAAAACTTTTTCTAAACTAAGGGCTGAGATTGTCATTTTTTGTTGAGACCAAATAGGTTTATACCACATGTTTTCTCCTAATCTAACATGTGTTCTTTGACTTTCTTAGATATATTTTGTGTTTTATCTTACCATTTCCCCGCCATATTGTTAGACTAGATCCCTTGATCGTATTTGAGCACTATTGTGACGCTCCCAGAATATATACGACCCTCGGACGTATACATACGGGGACTTTCCCCTCCCATGGCGATCATCTCACCATGAGCAGGGCCCTCCGTCTGTTTCGGGCCATCCATGAAATGAGGTCCCAAGAAGGACACGAAAGGGTAATTCGCCCACGCCTTCAATGGGACTCCTTACGCCGCGGAAGCATGAATACAAGGGTTAGCACACGACGAATATATACATAAATAACCACCACCCAAGAAGGGTGGCGATCCATCCAAAATACCAACGGCATAGAATATGCATCTAATCCTAGGGAAACGCCCAAAACCCAAAGTTCTACCCTCCGGACTCCGATGAGGATCGTACCGCCTATCGGGCCTCAAGAGATCAGCCAGACCGAGTCTTGGCATGGCGCTGGGCGGTATAGAACATCGGCTAGGGTTGTCCACTCCATCCCCCCCTCCTGCGGCACCCTTTGGAGATGGGTCGATTCATGCTATGGCTTTCGCTTATAGCCTTCCCGCAGCTCAAGGGATCACCCTTTTGAGCCTACTCCGGGTTCATGGCCTTTGGTCCAGATGAGGCAGGTCGGGGCGTCCCCTTCGAGGAATCCACGGTGGTTCCATGGGTGAGCTAGAGAATCGTGCCGCGCTCAGCGACCCGCGCATCCATACCCGACTTACTCACCCTAAATCTACTCAAAGTGCAAGGGGCTCCCATACGGATCACACCTCTACACCCGGGAGTGTCGGACCCATACCCGCCCTCTCGTGACCGGCTGTCGGGCCTAGCCCATGTAGGAGTCTCGGGGAGCCTTGTATGCTCGTGCAAGACCCCACCCCTCATGTCACCACCGTGTTCCTTGTCCGGTGCTCGGCCGGACCATAGCATCTAGGACCCGGTGGGCTCTTGTACCGCGGCCATATAATGGGACTCCTCACAGGCTATCTAGGAGCAAACTACAATACACGTTCCGAGGTCTCTACCCCGTAATCCCCGTTTGGTCAGGATTAAACAAAGAACTAACAATCCATCCTTTTCAGAGTAAGAACCAAGAATTGAATATAAAGAGAACTTGCTTGTACAATCAAAGGTCGGTTTCTATGATTGAATCATAAAGAGAACAGAGAAACGGACACAACCAAAGCGTTATCTAGAATCCACATAGCCACCTACGAATTACGGCCGGACTCGTTTCCATGGGGCTCCATCTCACGGGAGTTGAGAATTCAATTTGTTGATTCACGAGGGGGCGGTATGGTGGCTCTCTGGCTGGTGTATGATGGCTCAGCTCTGGCCTTCCTTGGTGGATCTTGAGAGTCAATCACGGGGATAGGGGTCAAGTTGGCATCCTAACTTGGCAACCCCCATGTTTGCCAATCGATTGGGGGGGTGGCCTTCCCAAACAAGAATTAGCCTAATTAAGTTATTATCTTTAATGTATTAAATTAGCATAGCTAATTTAATCCTTTTAAGAGTAACCCCCTAGGTTACAATTAAGTTCCCATACCCCCATGGTGGCGTACCTTTAGGGGGGTGACGTGCTTGTATTTGTACATGTCCCGTATGAATACGTGACGTAGACCGTATAAATACGTGGAACGTCACATTCTCCCCTCCTTAAAAATAATGCTGTCCTCAGCATTGGGGTTAGCTAATCGAATACATATAAATAAAGCACTCAATTAGAAAATGGAGTTAAGAAGATAACATTAATACGTTGAAATTATAGTATTTCGGACAGTAATACATTGAAGTTGAAAATATCAAAGTACAAGCACCAAGGTGCCTTATACAAACGTATCATCAAGAGAGTGTAGGACCAAAGTCCGATTTAAAACATCCAGACAACAAAAATCACACATGTAGACAAAACCAATACGGGAAAAGTTGGGTCATCAGCAACCCTCTATACAAGGCAGGTGACGATCTGTTCACTGGCCTGCACACATCAATATACCCGTAGGTTAATAATATGATTAAATTGTGGTTGAAGGGACCACCCCCTATAAATAAAAGAAAAAGTATCTAGAAGGGAACCTATCATGTCTACGGCTTGCAATTCATTGTGGCATAAGGAATGGGTCAGTTCCCCGTATAGCCGGAATGAACGCAGTCTATTTACTAGATGCTTTTTAAGCAATTCGCGGTCATGTCAACATCAACAATACACCACTCATCATTGGTTATTACTATAATATACGATGCATCTACCCCTCTAGAACATGATTCTCGGCAAATCAAGCCTTCAAGCTTACCGCCGGGAGCGGGGTTGATAGCATGTCGTTGATGGTGACCACGAGATTCCCTTTCATGAAGTCCGGATAGTGCTTCTCAAGGTCTATCTTCATCACCCGGTAGCATCTTCAAGCGGTAAGTGCTTCCCACTTGACCAAGTATTGCAACATTTGAGTCCTTAGTGCACGTTTGTAAGCTCGATCAAGAAGAGCTTGGGCACTATTTCACCGCTCTTGGTCATTTCTAGGAGAGTTGGGGTATCCAAAACCTCCTCCGGATCAGGGTGTGTTGCTTGAAGACTCACGTGAAAGACCTTGTGGATCTTCAAAGCGGGGTGGCAAGTCCAAGCGATATGCTGTTCTCCCACAGCGTTGATAATCACGAGCGGGCCAGCCCATCGGTGCCAACTTCTTCTGATTACCAATTTTAAGCTTGGCTTGTTTTACTTTTGATCTTAAGCCAAACTGATTAGCCCACCTGGAAGATTAGGTGGGGTTAGGTGCTTATCCGCTAGACTCTTCGGCGGCTAGCGTCGCGGCCAATAAGTAACCCCTTACTTCCTCCACCAAGGCACCGCATTTCTAAAAGGAGTTGTTGAGAGACCTCCACTTTAGAAGCGAGGGGTTATGCCATAATGCGGAGTAAGACATTGATAGCCATAATTTATCATGAAGGGAGACATCTTTGAAGACTCACCCCCGTCTTTATTATAGGCGAACTCTACCGGATAAATATAATCCGCCCATTGTATTTGTTTACTCCATACATAGCCAGTAGCATATCTTCGATATCACGATTGACACGTTACGTTTGACCATCGTAATGCGGGATGGTAAGCTGTACTCATGGCAAGCTTGGTGCGGATGGTGGCGAAGAAATCCTTCGAATGCAATCCGACAAACTTAGGATCCCTATCGATACAATTACTCTCGGCATCCGGGTGCACCCGTGTGGCGTTCCCGCGTATTATATCGGTCTCGTCCGCGTATTCATACGGGGACATGTACAAATACAAACACGCGTCACCCCCTAAAGGTGCATACACCATGGGGGTATGGGAACTTAATTGTAACCTAGGGGGTTACTCTTAAAGGATTAAATTAGCTATGCTAATTTAATACATTAAAAAGATAATAACTTAATTAGGCTAATTCTTGTTTGGGAAGCCACCTTTGCCCGATTATTGCGACATGGGGGTTGCCAAGTTAGGATGCCAACTTGACCCTATCCTGTGATTGACTCCTGAAGATGTCGACCAAGGGAAGGCCGGGGAGGCGGCCCATCATACACCAGGCGACCACCATACCGGTCGTCCTGTGAATCAACGGTGAATTCTCAACTCCCGGGGAGATGGAGGCCCCATGGAAAACGAGTCGGCCAGATCTGGGTGGGTGGCTATGTGGATTCTAGATAGCGGCTTGGTTGTGTCCGTTTCTCTCACATTCTCTTTATGATTCAATCATAGAAACTAACCCTTGATTGTACAAGCAAGTTCTCTTTATATTCAATTCTGGTTCTTACTCTGAAAGGATGGATTATTAGTTCTTTGTTTAATCGACTGCGAAGCGGGGGATTACGAGTGAGACCTGCTGGCAGGTGTATTGTAGTTTGCTCCCTAGATAAGCGCCACAGTAGGTCCCATTATATGCGGCACATTGCAAAGAGCCCACCGGGTCCCTAGATCTTATAGTGCGGCTGAGCACCGGACAAGGAACAGTGTGGTGACATGAGGGGTGGGGTCTTGCCAGCGAGCATACAAGGCTCACGGGACTCCCTACGGTGGGCTAGGCGATGGCCCGGTCCGTAGAGGGCGGGTATGGATTCGACACTCCACAGGTGTAGGGTGTGATCATTATGGAGCCCTTGCACTTTGAGTAGATTTGGGGTGAGTAAGTGATTATGGATCACGGGGGTGGCTGATGCGGCGCGTATTCTCTAACTCACCCATGGAACCCTTTGTGATTACGGAAGGGGCGGCTTCCCAGAGCCTGCCTCATCGGACCAGGCGTCATGAACTGGGTAGGCTCAAAGGGTGATCCCTTGAGCTGCGTCTCCCGGAAAACTATAGCGCTCCCATAGCATGAATCGACCCATGCAAAAGGGTGCCTGGGGAGGCCCGGATGGAGTGGACAACCCTGGCCGATGTTCTATACCAGCCAGCGCCATGCCAAGACTTCGGTCTGTGATCTCTTGAGGCCCGGTAGTCGATCGATCCTCAGCAGATGCGGCGCGGGGGGAACACGGGTTTTGGGCGTTTCCCTAGGATTAGATGCATATTCTATGCGTTGGTATTTTGGATGGATCGCCACCCGCCGTGGTGGTTATTTATGTATATTAGATGTGTGCTAACCCTTGTATTCATGCTTCCCGGCGTGGGAGTCCCATTGAAGGCGTGGGCGAATGACCCCTTAGTGTCCTTCTTGGGCCTCATTTTCATGGATGGCCAAAGCAGGAGAGGAGGGCCACTCATGGTTGAGATGATAAGCCATGGGAGGGAAAGTCCCGTGTATGTATCACGTCAGAAGTGCATTATATATTAAGGCTCCGTGTTCAGGCGAGTCTGAGGCCTATGTGTTGCAATCCCTTTGCAACAAACTTCGGGGAGGATGGACGGAATTACCTCCGCGACCATTGAGTCCACCTGCACAACAGCCATCTCCTCCCAGAGCTAGCCCTGTACCTGTACAAAGGAGGACTCATGCTAAGCGTCACAGTGGTATCAGTAATACTCTGATACCACTGTGACCTCAAAGCATCTCCACGACCCTCGGGCGTATACATGCGGACTTTCCCTCCCATGGCGATCATCTCACCATGAGCAGGGCCCTCCGTCTGTTTCGGGCCATCCATGAAATGAGGCCCAAGAAGGACTGAAAAGGGTCATTCGCCCACGCCTTCAATGGGACTCCTACGTCGCAGAAGCATGAATACAAGGGTTAGCACACAGCACGAATATACATAAATAACCACCACGAAGGGTGGCGCATCCATCCAAAATACCAACGGCATAGAATATGCATCTAATCCTAGGAAGCGCCCAAAACCGTGTTCTACCCCCCGCTCGATGAGGATCGTGACGGTTTGGGCCTCAAGAGATCGTGAGGCCAGGAGTCTTGGCATGGCGTTGGCATTATAGAACATCGGCTAGGGTTGTCCACTCCATCCGCCCCTCACATTGCACACTTTGCGGATGGGTCGATTCATGCTATGGCCGCTATAGCCTTCGGGAAGACGCTCAAGGGATCACCCTTTTGAGCCTACTCGGTTCATGGCCTGGTCGATGAGGCGTGTCTGTGGAAGCGTCCCCTTCGGAATCCCAGGTGGTTCCATGGGTGAGCTAGAGAATCGTGCGCACATCGACCCAGCATCCATACCCGACTTACTCACCTAAATCTACTCAAAGTGCAAGGTGCTCCATACGGATCACACCTCTACACCCGGAGTGTCAGACCCATACCGGCCCTCGTGGCCAGGCTGCTCCGGGGCTAGCCTTGGCAGGAGTCTCGAGGCCTTGTATGCTCGTGCAAGACCCACCCCTCATGTCTGCTTGTGTTCCTTATGCAGTGCTCAGCCGGACCATAGCATCTAGGACCGGTGGGCTCTTGTACACAGCGCATATAATGGGACTCTACAGAGTAGCTATCTAGGAGCAAACTACAATACAGTTTGAGGTCTCTACCCCCGTAATCCCCGTTTCAGTCGATTAAACAAAGAACTAACAATCCATCCTTTGAGTAAGAACGATTGAATATAAAGAGAACTTGCTTGTACAATCAAGGGTTAGTTTCTATGATTGAATCATAAAAGAGAACGGAGAAACGGACACAACCAGCGTTATCTAGAATCCACATAACCACCTACCCGATTTACGCTGGACTTGTTTCCATGGGGTTTCCATCTCACGGGAGTTGAGAATTCGTTGTTGATTCCGGGGCATGGTATGGTGGCTCTCGGTGTATGATGGCTTCGACTCGGCCTTCCTTGGTGATCTTCAGGAGTCAATCACAGGGATATAGGGGTCAAGTTGGCATCCTAACCCAGCAGCCCCATGCTGCCCAATCGATTGGGGCAGGTGGCGCCTTCCCAAACAGTAATTAGCCTAATTAAGTTATTATCTTTAATGTATTAAATTAGCATAGCTAATTTAATCCTTTTAAGAGTAACCCCCTAGGTTACAATTAAGTTCCCATACCCCCATGGTGGCGTACCTTTAGGGGTGGCGTGCTTGTATTTGTACATGTCCGTATTAATCATTGGCGTGAGGCCCGAGTATAAATACGTGGAACGTCACATTCTCCCCTCCTTAAAATAATGTTGTCCTCAGCATTGGGGTTAGCTAATCGAATACATATAAATAAAGCACTCAATTAGAAAATGGAGTTAAGAAGATAACATTAATACGTTGAAATTATAGTATTTCGGACAGTAATACATTGAAGTTGAAAATATCAAAGTACAAGCACCAAGGTGCCTTATACAAACGTATCATCAAGAGAGTGTAGGACCAAAGTCCGATTTAAAAACATCAGACAACAAAAATCACACATGTAGACAAAACCAATGCAGGGAAAAGTTGGGTCATCGGCAACCCTCTATACAAAGCGGTGGCGATCGTTCCAGCGGCACGCACACATCAATATACCCGGTTAATAATATGATTAAATTGTGGTTGAAGGGACCACCCTATAAGTAAAAGAAAAGTATCTAGAAGGAACCTATCATGTCTACGGCTTGCAATTCATTGTGGCATAAGGAATGGGTGGAGTTCACATTATAGCCGGAATGAACGTCTATTTACTAGATGCTTTTTAAGCAATTCGTGGTCATGTCAACATCAACAATTCACCACTCATCATTGGTTATTACTATAATATCACGATGCATCTACCCTAGAACATGATTCACCGGCAAATCAAGCCTTCAAGCTTCTGCGTAGGGAGCGGGGTTGATAGCATGGATTGATGGTCTTGACGAGATTCCATGAAGTCCGGATAGTGCTTCTCAAGGTCTATCTTCATCACCCGGTAGCATCTTCAACTCGTGCTTCCACTTGACCAAGTATTGCAACATTTGAGTCCTTCTCGTACATTTTGTAAGCTTCGATCAAGAAGAGCTTGGCACTATTTCCAGCTGTTCTTGGTCATTTCTAGGAGAGTTGGGGTATCCAAACCTCCTCCGGATCAGGGGTGTTTCTTGAGAAGACTCCGCGTGAAAGACCTTGTGAATCTTCAAGCGGGGGTGGCCTCCAAGCTTATATGCTGTTCTCCCACGCGTTCGGTAATCTGAATCGGGCGGCCCATTTGGGTGCCAACTTCTTCTGATTACCAATTTTAAGCTTGGCTTGTTTTACTTTGATCTTAAGCCAAACCGATTAAGCCCGGAAGATTCGTGGGGTTCGGTGCTTATCAGCTAGACTCTTCCCAATGATCGCTGCGTCGCGGCCAATAAGTAACCCGAACTTCCTCCACCAAGGCCCGTGCATTTCTAAAAGGAGTTGTTGAGAGACCTCCCACTTTAGAAACAGGGGTTATGCCTGCGTGTCACGGAGTAAGACATTGATAGCTATAATTTATCATGAAGGGGAGACATCTTTGAAGACTCACCTTACGTCAAGATAAATAACTCTACGGATAAATATAATCCGCCCATTGTATTTGTTTACTCCATACATAGCTTCGTAGCATATCTTCGATAATACGATTGACACGTTACGTTTGACCATGCATGCGAGGATGGTAAGTTGTACTCATGGCAAGCTTGGTCTGGATGGTGGCAAAGAAATCCTTCGAGAATGCAGCGACAAACTTAGGATCCCTATCGATACAATTACTCACCGACATCGTTTTACCTGAAAATTTCTTTTGCAAAGAGCAAGGCGATTAATCGGCGGTGTCCGGTGTGCGACATGGCGGGGAAGTGAGCCATCTTTGATAATTTGTCGACCGACCATTAATGCATCATATCCGCGGAGAGTCGTGGAAGGCCCTAATGAAATCCATGGTTATGACTTCCCACTTGGCATTGGGCACATCAAAGGTTGCAACTCCACGGAACTCTTAATTGCTTTCGGCCTTGGTTTCTTGCGGACGACCAATGCTTGATGTACCTAGCAATATCCTTCTTCATCGAAGGCCAAAAATAGCTGGAAATGCGGATCTTAAAAGTAAGTTTTCATAAAACCCGCATGTCCCGCTATAGGGTCATTGTTGTGTGTGTCATGGAGAATCAGCTTCGCACCCACGGAAGTCATTTGGAACACACAACTTATCTTTGTGATATAACAAATTGCCCTCTTTCTTATATGAGCGAATGCTTCCGTTCTTTATTGGTACGGGCTTCCTTACCCAAACTTTCCCAAATATTACGAGAATGGGATGCATGGCGAGGGTGCATTCTATCGCTTCCCAAACTTCGGTGAGTGTGGAAATGGCGTTACAATGGGTGCGGGTTATGAAGGGATGGCGTGACAAAGCATCATAACCACATTGTGCTTTCTGGCTTGTATACAATCTAAAGTCATATTCCTCGAGAATTCCATCCATCTTAAGCCGGCGGAGATTTAGATTTGGTGGGTGGATAGATAGCGGAGACTACGATGATCCAGATCGAGCTGAAACCTTCTACCAAGAAGGTAGTGTCTCCAAATCACGGAGAGCACGAACAAGCTGCCGGCAACTCCCGATCATGGGTAGGATATCGCTGCTCTGCATCATTCATCTTCTTTGAATCGTAGGCAACAACTCTCCCTTCTGCATTAAGACTCCACCGTTAGCTATCTTACTAGCATCGGTGGCTACCGATTATCCTTTTGGGATCGGGCAAGGTGGACCCGGTGTAGATGTTAAAGCATCCTTGAGCTTACGGCCGACTTGGACTTTTGCTTTCCAATGTTCCATCCAATCCTTCACTTTCTCATGCCTTGTGAGATTAGTAAGAGTGCGGCAATTGTTGCAAAATCCTTAACAAATTTCCGATAATATCTGCGAGTCCCAAGAAACTCCTAACCTCTCAAAACATTAGCTGGAATGGGCCAATCCTTTCTTTGCTTCTATCTTGGTCAAGTAGCAATTCCTTCTGCTGAAATAATATGCCCCAAATAGTGGACCCTCGAGTGGCGAACTTGCATTTAGAAAACTTGGCAAGGAGGCGATGGCGTCTTCTTAATACGCAAAGCCAATCGAAGATGTTGTTCATGTTCTTTGCAAAAGGTTTTACTATAGATGAGAATGTCATCAAAGAAAATGACAAAAAGTCATCCAAGTATTGGCGGAAGATGTCATTCATCAACATAAGCGTTCTTGGGGGCATTGGTCAATCCAAAAAGGCATGTGGTAAACTCATAATGCCCATATCTGAGTGCGGCGGACTTATGAATGTCCTCCTCCTTTATCCTTATCGATGGTATCAGGAGGCGCAAATCAATCTTTGAGAAATATTTTGCTCCTTGTGGCCGGGTCCATAAGATCATCGCCTAGGCAAAGCATAGCGATTCTTGATGGTATGCTTATTGAGTTGCCTATAATCAATACACATCCTTAAAGGAGCCATCTTTCTTCTTGACAAAAGAATAGGAAGGCCAAATGGTGAAACACTAGGCGAATAAACCCCCAGGTTCATTAACTCTTGTAGTTGTTTCTTAAGCTCCGCTAACTTTCGGGAGGGCTCATTGATACGGGACCTTGCTGAATGCGCTTAGTACCGGTTCAAGAAGTTATTTCACATTCTACCCCTACGAAAGGAGGAAGCTTGTGGATTTCATCTGGAAAAAGATAAAAACAAATTCTAAGAAGGGGTAGCAATGTAGTGCTAAAGGCCGATTACTTGCGCGGGAGTCCACTCAATGGAGGCAAGTGTAATGAGGCAAAGGAGTTCATTCTGGCGTGTAGCTTTTTCTAACGCTTGATTGACATAGGCCCGGATAGCAGAGTGGAATGGATCACCTTTTATTGTTTCGCGTGCTCCATTAGCGGCGTTGAAGGTAACCTCTGGATTTCATGATCTATGTTGGCCTTCCTGAGATGCCAAAAACTCCATACCAACAATAAGATCATATTTGCCAATGTCCATTATCTCAGCCACCCAAGGCAAGCGGGTTTTAGCAACCCATTTTAAAGGTTAATCGGCTGACCATGAGTGTGTCGATCTTACCAGCAGCTAGCGTGGCTTAGGGTCGGGGATCTCAATGTTTCAAGCTGCAATACATGGGCCATTCTAGGGGAAGCAAAATTATGCATTATACGGTATCCATCAAAATTATGAAAGGCTTCTTGTCTACTTGGCTATTGTAGAAATACCGTAAGGTGACTTTCGGCGTTACCGGTTTCTATAGTGGCAAGAATATGAGAGCATGACCAGTGGAATGTATTCGGGAGCCTCGTCCTCCCAGGGAGATTGGACTCAGATCTTCCCAATCAAGATTCGACCATGGCGGTAGGCGGTCTGGCGTGGCGTACGGGCAGTGCATGAAGTGTCGGGCCTCATACACCAGCATGCCTTATCCGTGGGGCTTTGTTCTCACAGCCTCTTTAGGAATGGACTGTAAGAGGCCCCCAACTTCCTTCTTAGGCATTGTTACTCTTATCACAGTGCTAAAAGCTGACTTTCTTCTCGGCGGTAGTAGAATTGTCTTTGAGGGCCCCGGACTTGGCAAACGGGGTTTGTAAAGGCGTGGGCGAGCGTGGTGCTGCGAAAAGGGGCGGTCGTGGATACTGGTTCCTTGGCGTGTCCTCCTCGAGGGCTTAATGCCTTAGCCGCCCTCATACTGATTTTGGGTCTATGGCCTTGACCATCGCGTTTAATGGATGGGGCCAACCCTTCAATGTAGCCCTCTCACGCCCTTTTTCATTCATTCCTGGTACATACAACCTCAAGCATAAATTCATCCGTGTAGGCTGAGCGGACATGCCCTTCTGTTCCAACCTTTGTAGAAGGTCTGAATGTTGTTGGCATTTGTCGCGCCGAGGCGATATCGCGATTTGAAAGCCTTGGCCTTCTTGAACTTGCACCTGCTCTGTCCGGTGCTTAGCTCGCATAACCCTTCCACCAAATACGGGCAGCTCCGGTAAGGTTGGTGGTGGCAACCTTCCTGTATCGCTATAAGTCATTCCATAGGACTTCCCAAACTCCTTCATTTGGTCCAACCAAGATTACGCATTCAAGCCTCCTCTAGATTTCCCATCAAACTGCGCCAACTTGCGGTTCTTCCATATACTAGTTATGGTCAGTATCAACGGTTTTAGGTATTCTTATCCTTCATACTCGAATGGTCATTTGTCGATAGCGATGACCCAAAGGACACGAAGTGGTTGAATGTGAGGAAGCGGCTATCCTTAGAGGAACTTCGATGGCGCTTAGCATGAGTCCTCCTTTATGCAATATAGGGCTAGCTCACGGGAGGAGATGGCTGTTGTGCGAGTGGACTCAATGGTGTGAGAGGTAATTCCGTCCGTCCTCACGAGTTTGTTGCGATGGATTGGTATGCAACACATAGGCTGTAATTACGCGAGGTTGCCTTTTCATTAACATCAATTCCTGTTCGGGGGTGAGCCCTCTCTTGGCGTTGGAGGTGTTTTGCCAAGCGGCGTTAATTTTTCGCCGTCTATAGGGAGCATTCATGAATATATAAGGCATTCACATTAATGTACAATCCCTTAAAATAATCGAGACAAAAGAATATACAAACAAGACAATATTTTTATTTCATTCAAGTTGAGTACAACAACAAGTTGATTGGTACATGGGTTAAGACAAAAGTAGGTATGATCTGATGGAAACTTTTAAAGTTTCTACTACGCTGCAATAACTTGCAACAAAGAAAACATAACGGAAGAGATCAGGCTTAGGGTTGGCCGAAGGGTATAGGATCGCAGTGTTGCAGTACTCCTCCGCAAATGACTCGGGGACGAGTTTATAAGCGTGCCCGGGCTTGGACAATGATTGCTTGGTATTCCCATGTTGGGCTGATAATGAGAAGGTTAAAAGCCTTCGCGATAGCATAAAAGAGTTGCCAAAGGTGGTCGTTGGCGTCCTCGA
This sequence comes from Isoetes taiwanensis, assembly GCA_021234155.1. Taxonomy (NCBI): domain Eukaryota; kingdom Viridiplantae; phylum Streptophyta; class Lycopodiopsida; order Isoetales; family Isoetaceae; genus Isoetes; species Isoetes taiwanensis. Next base: position 11,231,464 of record JAJEKV010000029.1, on the reverse strand, counting down.
AAAACCTAAGTGCACTGCTCATATTCCGGTAGTCCCGAGTGCGACACGTGGGGTCATCTTTATCTTCGAGAGCTCGGTCCCCTAAGGATGTTAACTATCTCCAGCCCTTGTCGGTCGTGGGGCTCTCCCCTGGCGGTGGTTCGATCTCATAGCCTTCCTCCCACTGGATATTCACCATATCTCTCGGCCATAGTCTTGATCCCAGGTGGTCCGGATGCGCCTCTCCTAACCATATGGTGATTCTCTCCTTATATTCCCAAATGGTTTCCTCTGCAACATAGTTAAAATGAATAGGAACATTTTGTAATGCCACTATATTCTAAACTTTTAATGCTTTTGAAGAGGATGTCATAAAAGAAACAATTCGCTTATACTCATCAAGAGAACTTTGTATTTAATAAGTAAATAAGGTACACCATTTTTCAATATGGTCCAAACAGTTACCAATCCAAAATCTCATAAATACACGTATATATATATATATAAACAAAATTTGTATAGCACCATTAGTCTAGGAACTAGGCCCCTCTTTATCCCCGGCCCTAGGAGGTGGTGGAGGCTATTTGTCGCACAGAGTTACCCCGGGTCTCTTTGTGGCGTAGCAAGAACAGATGCAACCTCCCAAGTGGATATGCAACGGCCAATGGGGCTGCCGTGAGGAGCTTCATTCCCATCCAAGGCAATATCCCCGACCCAAGGCCGCTGGGTTAGATCCCCGTCGTCTGAGTACATAAGTAAACGTCACGATAGGGAAGCTTCTTGTGGCGGCGGTTGTAGAAAGTGCACGGAGGGCCCACCATGAAGCTTCAGCCTCGGCCCCAGATCCCGGGCTATGAAGAGGACTTGCCCGTGTCGGAAGGTCGAAAAAAAACGGGTAAGGTGGTTACCCGGCACCTTCCCCGCTTCGCGAGAGTCTCGAATCTTGCCACTTCCTTATCCAAGTCCATGGGGACTTCTTCCTCCTTGAGCTCTGTTGCTCCTCCTTCTTGTCGCTTGAGGTTATGATATAAATCTTCACCCTTATCATCCGAGTCGGAGGGAACCTCAACCATATTGATGTTTGGAACGTGAGGTCCCATAGTCAGTGAAGGCATCCGGTGCGCAAAGGGCCGGTTCCTCGCATCCGAAGTCTCGGCGAATAATAGAGTCTCCGGGCGCTCTATGGTCTCCCCGACGGAACTGAAGTAGTTGGTGCATCTCCGAAGGAAGCTCGGTAGAAGTGAAATCGATAAATCATCCATACAATACTCCGCAAGTTCGTAAAGTACATGGTCTTTTGCTTGCGTCGAAAACCGACCACCATATGATACGCCCGAGATAATATCATCCAAGAGAAGGTACTTTTGCCCTTTGGTGATAGATAATAAGAAGGCCGTCTAACCCTCGACAAGCCTATAGCTTGTTCACGGCCTGTGGGTAACTCCTCCGCTAGCTTTTTCCAACCCGCAAAGTCGCCCATACCTATATGCTCATCATCCCCCTCCTCGAGGACTCAGCAGGCAGTTGCCCTTCTCTACAAAGGTTTCATCCTCAACGTATTGGTCCATGAGGATGGCTAGGGCAAAGTAGCTTCCAGATATTGCCGCCCGATCTTTACCACCAAGTGGTGTTTACCCCATCGAGTTTCCCTTCGGGACGCCATAAGCATGTGTGTGTCCCCGCTAACATCCGCGGACTATCTCCGCTCCAAATACAATTGGGGAGGATCCCAGAGGAATACACGAGGAAGCATTTCCTCCATGTAGAAGTCAAAGAATCCGGCGTAATCCGGATGCCAGCTTGCATACTTGTGAGGAGGTCTATCGTTGGCATAGCAAAGGTTGCAGCAGATCGGTTGAACTTGTGGATCCCATTTCTCTCCATCATGGTACCAGGCAAGTTGTCGGCGGCGACCATGGCGCTAGAAGGGAGGAGAGAGGAAAAGAAACGCTTTGAAATAACCCTTAAGAGTAGCCTTTTAAACCCTTTTTTAAAGCCGACGCCGACTTTTAGTTTATTATTAACATAAAACCATTAAACTTTTAATTCAAAATAAAAGTCTCTTTATTAAATATTACAAAAATATTTACAAATGCGAACTCAAAAGATGCTAAGGATGCTCCCCCCATCCTGGGGCGAGGGCCAAATCCTTAGGCATTATGGTGACCCTCTTGCGGGATCGGCAAAGATTGGCGCCACTGGGCGTGCTACCAAGTAGGCCGCACCTCTTGGAGCGTAAAACTGTAAAAGGTCTCGAAAGCGGAGATCGGTCTTGAACCGTTACGCGATCTCCGCACCCGCCTTTGGAAGGGTAGCTTCCGATCGGAGCTGTAGACTTCTGGAATTTGCGGTTTCCCGCGAAGGCCGCGATGCTAGGTGGGCGGTGAGGCTTCGTTGCGCCGGGCTTTCACAGTGGCCCGGCGGTGTTGGCACCGTCTTAGCCCCGAGCCGGTCGGGGAGCTATCCACATTAACGCCTCCCGGTCGGCACTTTCGTCTTCTTGCCAAAAGCCAGACAGTCCTTAGTTTCTCTTTATATTGGGTTGCCCGGCCTTATGGGCTAGACCCTTCTTCCGGTGCTTAGCCGGTCGATGCTTGGGGGTTTAGGTCCGGCCCACTCGGATGCTCCTCCATCTTCTTCTGGTCGGCGGCCTTGCCGGTCAGCTCCTCTGCTTTCGAGCTTCTCCGTTCTTCGGCTCTCTGAGATCTTCCCTGAATCACGAGCAAACACACAGCTGCCCGACCGCGGCGATTAAGTTGACTTGGTACCCGGCCCCGTGGTGCGGACCGTATGTCTATCTGAATGGTTATCGGATAATTAGATCGGATATCGGGGATTTCTCCCCATACAAAACTGTTGGACTCCTCCCCCTTAGCGGTATGGGGAACCTCAATAACTCTTGCCATCAATGACGCACTTTACCGCCCCCGAGGTACACTCAGATTCCCTTCCACGGGTCAGGTGTCGGCCCGCTCAATTTCCCTTCATGGTCATCCTCTGGCCAAACCCACGATCACGGTCGGCCTCACCTTCGATATCTTCCTCCTCCTGTATGGCCTTCCTGCTTTCGGGGAGGATAAAATTTGATAAACATCATAACCATATCGGGTTGCTCAACAATGGTATAGGAAGTCATGTTCCCATTTGGATGAGGAATGGCTCGAGAAGATAGATAGGATATGGAATCCTATCGTTGTTCTCAAACTTGTTCACCCACGACTCATCTAACAAGATATCAATGAGGGTCGGTAGAGCCATGTGCTTGGCAATCATGGCGTAAATCTCCATTTTATGCTCAAGGTAGTTGGATCCGGGCTCTTGGTGATAACCATAGCGGATAGTGAGGGCGGCGGCAAAGGGGATGGCAAAGGGGCTAAGATGCACAAGGCACAAGGGCGCAAGAGCAAGGTCCGGTCCCCGTATGGCGATGGCGGGCCGGATCAGGCGGTTGAGGCGGAAGCAAAAGCAAATGACAAGAAATGGTTTGTTAAACGGCCACTTAACTTTGAAAATTTCAAATTTTTTTTCCTTATTAACATTGAAATTTTATTATTAAAAATTATACGGCGGAAATACGCGCAACCCCACGATGCCGGCCGGGTTGCATTATACAAACTTCCGCCTCGATCAAGGTTCCGAAAAAGCAAGGCGCCCGAGTTGACTGGCGGGTCCAGCGTTGACTCGAAGTCCCCGACGGGTCGGGTGTCGACTGACATTTCTAGCGCCGCCTTGACTACAAAACTACAAAAGGCAAGCGGCGAAGTTTGTTTTTGGGCCTGCCCTTGACCATTTTTTCCTAGAGTTGACTGTTCTAGGGTAATTCGAAAGTACTTGATCCAATGGAACCATCATCTTCGTCATTTGAGCTACCCATCGACACCTGTTAGGCCTCCAATCTTGGGCCCTCCACTTCAAAGCTACAATTTCTTAACTTAACCTAACATCAAGCCAAACAACAAAGAGAACTAACGACACATTGACTTAGCCTCCTCCTTACTACTGCTACGAAGTTAGTGTTTGGCGGTGCTATGATTTCGAAAGCAGCGAAATCACGGGCTCGATACCACTGTGGACGCCCCCGTAATATATAATGCCCTTCTGACGTATACATACGGGACTTTCCCCTCCCATGGTGATCATCTCACCATGAGCAGGGGCTCCGCCGCTGTTTGGGCCATCCATGAAATGAGGCCTAAGAAGGACACGAAGGGGATCATTCGCCCACGCCTTCAATGGGACTCCTACGCCGGAAGCATGAATACAAGGGTTAGCACACGTTATCGAATATACATAAATAACCACCACGAAGGGTGGCGATCCATCCAAAATACCAACGGCATAGAATATGCATCTAATCCTAGGGAAATGCCCAAAACCCGGGTTCTACCCCCGCTCGGACTCGGTGAGGATCGACCTGGCCGGCCGGGCCTCAAGAGATCAGCAGAGGCCAGAAGTCTTGGCATGGCGTTGGCTGGGTATAGAACATCGGCTAGGGTTGTCCACTCCATCCGCCCCTCCATGCACCCTTTGCGATGGGTCGATTCATGCTTATGGCCTTTATAGCCTTCCGGAGACGCTTGTGCTCAAGGGATCACCCTTTTGAGCCTACTCCGGGTTCATAACGCCACTGGTCCGATGAGGCAGGTGGGGGGCGTCCCCTTCCGTAATCCGCGGTGGTTCCATGGGTGAGCTAGAGAATACGTGCGCATCACACCCAGCATCCATACCCGGACTTACTCACCTAAATCTACTCAAAGTGCAAGGGGCTCCATACGGATCACACCTCTACACCCACCCGAGTGTCAGACCCATACCCAGGCCCTCTACGTGGACCTGGGCTGCTCGCCTAGCCCACCAGTAGGAGTCTCGGGAGCCTTGTATGCTGCGTGCAAGACCCCACCCCTCATGTCACCACTTTGTGTTCCTTGTCCGGTGCTCAGCCTGGACCATAGCATCTAGGACCCGTGGGCTCTTGTGCACATGTGCATATAATGGGACTCTACGGGCTATCTAGAGCAAACTACAATACATCGTTGAGGTCTCTACCCCCGTAATCCCCCTTTTAGTCGATTAAACAAAGAACTAACAATCCATCCTTTCGGAGTAAGAACTGCAATTGAATATAAAGAGAAACTAAGGACTGGCTGGGGCTTTTGGCAAGAAGACGAGTGCTTGGAACGGAGGCGGCTGGCGGGTGGATAGCTCCCATCGGTTCTTTAGGCTAAGACGGTGCCAACACCGCCGGGGCCACCGTAAAGCCGGGAGGGCTTGTGAAGCCTCACCGGTTCCGACCCGGTACGTGGCCTTGCGGAAATCCATAGAAATTCCCGAGAAGTCTACTGAGCTTCGATCAAGAAGCTACCCTTCCAAAGGGGCACGGAGATCGAGATCAGCATTCAAAGACCGATCTCGCTTCCGCACCTTTTGCAATTTTACGCCCAAGAGGCTGCTGAAGCCTACTTGGTAGCACTTTTTGGTGACACCAATCTTTGCGCGATCCACGCAAAGAGGGTCACCATCATGCCTAAGGATTTGACCCTCGCCCGTAGGATACGGGGGGAGCATCCTTAGCATCTTTATGAGTCTCGCATTTGTAAATATTTTTTTGTAATATTTAATAAAGAGACTTCTATTTTGAACTAAAAAGTTTAATGGTTTTTATGTTAATAATAAACTAAAGTCTTGCGACGGCTTTTAAAAAGGGTTTAAAAGGCGACTCTTAAGGGTTATTTCAAACGTTTCTTTTCCTCTCTCCTCCCTTCTAGCGCCATGGCTGCCGCCGACCTTGCCGCCTGGTACCATGATGGAGAGAAATGGGATCCACAAGTTCCCTTCGATCTGCTGCAACCTTTGCTATGCCAACGCATAGACCTCCTCACAAGTATGATACTGTCCGAAATACTATAATTTCAACGTATTAATGTTATCTTCTTAACTCCATTTTCTAATTGAGTGCTTTATTTATATGTATTCGATTAGCTAACCCCAATGCTGAGGACAACATTATTTTTAAGGAGGGGAGAATGTGACGTTCCACGTATTTATACGGTCTACGTCACGTATTCATACGGGACATGTACAAATACAAGCACGTCACCCCCCTAAAGGTACGCCACCATGGGGGTATGGGAACTTAATTGTAACCTAGGGGGTTACTCTTAAAAGGATTAAATTAGCTATGCTAATTTAATACATTAAAGATAATAACTTAATTAGGCTAATTACTGTTTGGGAAGGCCACCTGCCCCAATCGATTGGGCAAAGATGGGGGTTGCCAAGGGATGCCAACTTGACCCCTATCCCCTGTGATTGACTCTAAGATCGACCAAGGAAGGCCGAGGTGGAGCATCATACACCAGCCAGAGAGCCACCATACCCGGTCCGTCCTGAATGAATCAACAAATGAATTCTCAACTCCCGGGGAGATGGAGGCCCCCCATGGAAACGAGTCCAAATTTAATCTCGTAGGTGGCTATGTGGATTCTAGATAACGCTTGGTTGTGTCCGTTTCTCTTCTCTTTATGATTCAATAATAGAAACTAACCCTTGATTGTACAAGCAAGTTCTCTTTATATTCAATTCGGTTCTTACCGAAAGGATGGATTGTTAGTTCTTTGTTTAATCCGACTAAACGGGGGGATTACGGGGGTAGAGACCTCGAACCGTGTATTGCGCTTTGCTCCTAGATAGCCTGTAGAGTCCCATTATATGCGGCACAGGCACAAGAGCCCACCGGTCCTAGATGCTATGGTTTGGTGAGCACCGACAAGGAACACAAGTGGTGACATGAGGGGTGGGGTCTTGCACGAGGCATACAAGGCTCTGAGACTCCTATAGTGGGCTAGGCCTGAGCAGCCGGCCACGGGGAGGGCGGGCATGGGTCTCTCCACTGGGTGTAGAGGTGTGATCCGCATGGAGCCCCTTGCACTTTGAGTAGATTTAGGGTGAGTAAATTCCGGTATGGATCGCGGGGTCACTGATGCGGCACGTATTCTCTAGCTTACCCATGGAACCATCGTGATTCGAAGGCGACGCCTTCCCGACCTACCTCATCCGGACCAGCGCCATGAACCCGAGTAGGCTCAAAAGGGTGATCCCTTGAGCTGCGTCTCCTGAAGGCTATAGCGAAGCCATAGCATGAATCGACCCATCCCCAAAGGGTGCACAGGGAGGGGCGGATGGAGTGGACAACCCTAGCCGATGTTCTATACCAGCCCAACGCCATGCCAAGACTTCGGTCTCGCGATCTCTTGAGGCCCGGCCGTCCACGATCCTCACCGAGTCCGGGGGGGTAGAACACGGGTTTTGGGCGTTTCCCTAGGATTAGATGCATATTCTATGCCGTTGGTATTTTGATGGATCGCCACCCTTCGTGGTGGTTATTTATGTATATTCGCGTCTTGTGTGCTAACCCTTGTATTCATGCTTCCGCGGCGTAGGAGTCCCATTGAAGGCGTGGGCGAATGACCTTCGTGTCCTTCTTCGGCCTCATTTCATGGATGGCCCAAATGTATTTGGAGGGCCCCTGCTCATGGTGAGATGATCGCCATGGGAGGGAAAAGTCCTCGTATGTATACGTCCCAGGGTCGTATATATTTTGGGAGCGTCCACGCTGGTATCGAGTATACGGCCCTAGTCACGCAGAATGAACTCCTTTGCCTCATTACACTTGCCTCCATTGAGTCCGACTCCAAGCGTAAGCAAGTAATCGGCCTTTAGCACCGCACATTGCTACCCTTCTTCGAGAATTTAGCGATCTTTTCCGGATGAAATCCACAAGCTTCCTCCTTTCGGAGGGGTAGAATGTGAAATAACTCTTGAACCGGGTACTAAGCCTACCAAAGAAGGCCCCGCATCAATGAGCCCTCGAGAGTTAGCGGAGCTTAAGAAACAACTACAAGAGTTTCTTGAACACGGGGTTTATTCGCCTAGTGTTTCACCATTTGGCTCCCTATTCTTTTTTGTCAAGAAGAAAGATGGCTCCTTAAGGATGTGTATTGATTATAGGCAACTCAATAAGCATACAATCAAGAATCGCTATGCTTTGCCTAGGGCGGATGATCTTATGGACCAGTTACAAGGAGCAAAATATTTCTCAAAGATTGATTTATTCCCGATACCATCGATAAGGATAAAGGAGGAGGACATTCATAAGTCTGCTTTTCGCACCGGATATGGGCATTATGAGTTTACCGTCATGCCTTTTGGATTGACCAATGCCCCCTAACGTTTATGCGGTTGATGAATGACATCTTCCCAATACTTGATGACTTTGTTGTCATTTTCTTTGATGACATTCTCATCTATAGTAAAACCTTGCAACAACATGAACAACATCTTCGATTGGCTTTTGCGGCTAAGACGCCATCAGCTCTTTGCCAAGTTTTCTAAATGCAAGTTCGCCACTCCGAGGGTCGACTATTTGGGGCATATTATTTCAGCAGAAGGAATTGCTACGGACCCAGCCAAGATAGAAGCAGTAAAGGATTGGCCCATTCCAGCTAATGTTTCAGAGGTCCGGAGTTTCTTGGGACTCGCAGGATATTATCGGAAATTTGTTAAGGATTTTGCAACAATTGCCGCACCTCTTACTAATCTCACAAGGCATGAGAAAGTGAAGGATTGGATGGAACATTGGAAAGCAAAAGTCCAAGTCGGCTTTCAGAAGCTCAAGGATGCTTTAACATCTACACCGGTCCTCACCTTGCCTGATCCTGAAAAGGATAAATCGGTAGCCATCGATGCTAGTAAGATAGCTACCGGTGGAGTCTTAATGCAGGAAGGGAGAGTTGTTGCCTACGATTCAAAGAAGATGAATGATGCAGAGCAGCGATATCCTACCCATGATCGAGTTGTGGCGGTTGTTCGTGCTCTCCTATTTGGAGACACTACCTTCTTGGTAGAAGGTTTCACTCGTCACGGATCATCGAGTCTCCGCTATCTATCCACCCACCAAAATCTAAATCTCCGTCGGTGAAGATGGATGGAATTCCCTCGAGGAATATGACTTGAGATTGTATACAAGCGGAAAGCACAATGTGGTTCGCGGATGCTTTGTCACGCCATCCCTTCATAACCCGCACCCATTGTAACGCCATTTCCACACTCACCAGCGAGTTTGGGAAGCAGATAGAACAGACCCTCGCCACAGATCCCGAATTCTGTAATATTTGGGAAAGTTTGGGTAAGGAAGCCCGTACCAATAAAGAACGTGAAGCATTCCGTTCATATAAGAAAGAGGGCAATTTGTTATATCACAAAGATAAGTTGTGTGTTCCAGCGACTTCAGGGGTGCGAAAGCTGATTCTCCATGACACACACAACAGCCCTATAGCGGGACATGCGAGTTTTATGAAAACTTACTTTAAGATCCGCTCCAGCTATTTTTGGCCTTCGATGAAGAAGGATATTGCTAGGTACATCAAGCAGTGTCAGGTCTGTCAGCAAACCAAGGCTGAGCAATTAAGAGTTCCAGGGGAGTTGCAACCTTTGGATGTGCCCAATGCCAAGTGGGAAGTCATAACCATGGATTTCATTGTGGGCCTTCCACGCACTCTCCGTGGATATGATGCATTAATGGTCGTGGTCGACAAATTATCAAAGATGGCTCACTTCCGCCATGTCGCACCACCTGACACCGCCGACACCGCCTTTGCTCTTTGCAAAAGAAATTTTTCGTGGTTACGGGATGCCGAGAGTAATTGTATCAGATAGGGATCCTAAGTTTGTCAGTGCATTCTGGAAGGATTTCTTCGCCACCATCCAGACCAAGCTTGCCATGAGTACAGCTTACCATCCTCAGACAGATGGTCAAACAGAACGTGTCAATCGTATTATCGAAGATATGCTACTCTGGCTATGTATGGAGTAAATCACAATGGGCGGATTATATTTATCCGGTAGAGTTCGCCTATAATAACAAGTCTGGCGTGAGTCTTCAAAGATGTCTCCCTTCATGATAAATTATGGCTATCAATGTCTTACTCCGACAAAGGCATAACCCTGTTTCTAAAGTGGAGGTCTCTCAACAACTCCTTTTAGAAATGCGGGCCTTGGTGGAGGAAGTTCGGGTTACTTATTGGCCGCGACGCAATCGGAAGAGTCTAGCGGATAAGCACCGAACCCCACGAATCTTCCAGTGGGCTAATCGGTTTAAGATCAAAGTAAAACAAGCCAAGCTTAAAATTGGTAATCAGAAGAAGTTGGCACCCGATGGGCTGGCCGCTTCAGATTACCAACGCGTGGGAGAACAGGCATATAAAAAAAGCTTGGACTTGCCACCCCGCTTGAAGATTCACAAGGTCTTTCACGTGAGTCTTCTCAAGCAACACACCCCTGATCCCGAGGAGGTTTTGATACCCCAACTCTCCTAGAAATGACCGAAGAGCAGTTGGAAATAGTGCCCAAGCTCTTCTTGATCGAGCTTTACAAAAAGACGGAGAAGGACTCAAATGTTGCAATACTTGGTCAAGTGGAAGCACTTACCAGTTGAAGATGCTACCCGGGTGATGAAGATAGACCTTTGAGAAGCACTATCCCACTTCATGCGGGAATCTCGTGGTCGCACCATCAACGATGCTATCAACCCCCGCTCGGGCGGTAAGCTTGAAGGCTTGATTTGCCGAGAATCATGTTCTAGAGGGGTAGATGCATCGTATATTATAGTAATAACCAATGATGAGTGGTGTATTGTTGATGTTGACATGACCGCTAATTGCTTAAAAAAGCATCTAGTAAATAGATCATGCTTCATTCCGGCCTATATACTGAACCTCCATTCATTCCTTATGCCACAATGAATTGCAAGTCGTAGACATGATAGGTTCCCTTCTAGATACTTTTTCTTTTATTTATAGGGGTGGTCCCTTCAACCACAATTTAATCATATTATTAACCTCACGGGTATATTGATGTGTGCATGCCAAGAATGTCGTCCACCGCCTTGTATAGAGGGTTGTCGATGACCCAACTTTTCCGTTGGTTTTGTCTACATGTGTGATTTTTGTTGTTCGGATGTTTTAAATCGGACTTTGGTCCTACACTCTCTTGATGATACGTTTGTATAAGGCACCTTGGTGCTTGTACTTTGATATTTTCAACTTCAATGTATTACTGTCCGAAATACTATAATTTCAACGTATTAATGTTATCTTCTTAACTCCATTTTCTAATTGAGTGCTTTATTTATATGTATTCGATTAGCTAACCCCAATGCCGAGGACAAAGATTATTTTAAGGAGGGAGAAATGTGACGTTCCACGTATTTATACGGTCCCACGCCAATGTATTCATACGGGACATGTACAAATACAAACACGTCACCCCTAAAGGTGCATACACCATGGGGGTATGGGAACTTAATTGTAACCTAGGGGTTACTCTTAAAGGATTAAATTAGCTATGCTAATTTAATACATTAAAGATAATAACTTAATTAGGCTAATTACTGTTTGGGAAGGCGCCACCTGCCCCAATCGATTGGGCAGCATGGGGGTTGCCAAGTTAGGATGCCAACTTGACCCCTATCCCTGTGATTGACTCAAGATCGACCAAGGAAGGCCGGGCTGAGCCCATCATACACCCGCCAGAGCCACCATACCCGTCGTCCTGTGAATCAACAATGAATTCTCAACTCCCGGAGATGGAGGCCCCATGGAAACGAGTCGTCCAAATGCAATTGGTAGGTGGCTATGTGGATTCTAGATAACGCTTGGTTGTGTCCGTTTCTCTGTTCTCTTTATGATTCAATCATAGAAACTAACCCTTGATTGTACAAGCAAGTTCTCTTTATATTCAATTCTGGTTCTTACTCTGAAAGGATGGATTATTAGTTCTTTGTTTAATCTGACTCTGAAACGGGGGGATTACGGGGGGTAGAGACCTCTGAACCGTGTATTGTAGTTTGCTCCTAGATAGCGCCCTGTAGAGTCCCATTATATGCGGCCTGTGCACAAGAGCCCACCGGGTCCTAGATGCTATGGTCTGGCTGAGCACCAGACAAGGAACACAGTGGTGACATGAGGGGTGGGGTCTTGCACGAGCATACAAGGCTCCTGAGACTCCTACAGTGGGCTAGGCCTGATAGCCGGTCACGTAGAGGGCCGGGTATGGGTCTGACACTCCCTGGGTGTAGAGGTGTGATCCGTATGGAGCCCCTTGCACTTTGAGTAGATTTAGGGTGAGTAAGTCGGGTATGGATGCGGGGGTCGCTGATGCGGCACGTATTCTCTAGCTCACCCATGGAACCACTGTGATTCTGGAAGGGGACGCTTCCCCGACCTGCCTCATCGGACCAGGCGTCATGAACCTGGAGTAGGCTCAAAAGGGTGATCCCTTGAGCCTGCGTCTCCGGAAGGCTATAGCGAAGCCATAGCATGAATCGACCCATCTGCAAAGGGTGCACAGGAGGGGCGGATGGAGTGGACAACCCTAGCCGATGTTCTATACCAGCCAACGCCATGCCAAGACTCGGTCTGCTGATCTCTTGAGGCCCAGTCACGGGTCCCCCTCACCGAGTCTCGAGCCGGGTAGAACCCGGGTTTTTGGGCGTTTCCCTAGGATTAGATGCATATTCTATGCCGTTGGTATTTTGATGGATCGCCACCCTTCGTGGTGGTTATTTATGTATATTCGCGGCGTGTGCTAACCCTTGTATTCATGCTTCCGCCGTAGGAGTCCCATTGAAGGCGTGGGCGAATGACCCCTTCCGTGTCCTTCTTCTTCGGCCTCATTTCATAGATGGCCCTAAGGCGAGGGGCCCTCGCCATGGTGAGATGATCGCCATGGGAGGGGAAAGTCCCGTATGTATACCGCCCCAGGGTCGATATATTCCTCGAGCCGCCATAAGAGTATCGAGCCGCGATTTCGGGTTGCTGGAATCATAGCACCGCCAAACACTAACTCGTGAAAGTACGCGAGTAAGGAGGAGGCTAAGTCAATGTGTCGTTAGTTCTCTTTGTTGTTTGGCTTGGTGTTAGGTTGTTAAGAAATTGTAGCTTTGAAGTGGAGGGCCCAAGATTGGAGGCCTAACAGGTGTCGCGGGTAGCTCAAATGACGAAGATGATGGTTCCATTGGATCGGGCGTGCATCGAATTACCCTAGAACAAATCAACTCTAGGCTTAAAATGGTCAAGGGCAGGCCCAAACAAACTTCGGCCGCTTTGCCTTTGTAGTTTTGTAGTCAAGGCGGTTTACCAAATGCTCGTTGCCGACCGCCAGATCTCAGTCAACGCTGGCCCGCCAGTCAACTTCGGCGCCGCTTTTTTCGACGACGCCTACCGAGGCGGAAGTCTCAGATAATGCAGCCGGCGCCGAATCAGGGTTGCGCGTATTTCCGCCGTATAATTTTTTTAATAATAAAATTTCAAAGTTAATAAGGAAAAAAATTTGAAATTTTAAAAGTTAAGTGGCCGTTTAACAAACCATTTCTTGTCATTTGCTTTTTGCTTCCGCCCTCCACCGCCGAGCAGCCCTCCATCGCCACCGGACCGACCTTGCTCCTGCGCCCTTGTGCCTTGTGCATCTTAGCGCCCCCTTTGCCATCCCCTTTGCCGCCAGCGCCTCACTATCCGCTATGGCCATCACCAAGAGCGCCCCAGATCCAACTACCTTGAGCATCGTGGAGATTTACGCCATGATTGCCAAGCACATGGCTACCGACCCAGCCCTCATTGATATCTTGTTAGATGAGTGGGTGAACGGGTTTGAGAACAACGATAGGATTCCATACCCTATCTATCACTTCTCAGAGCCATTCCTCATCCGGCTGAACCTTCGCCAGCCTTCCTATACCATTGTTGAGCAACCTGATATGGTTATGATGCTCATCAAATTTTATCCTCCCGAGCAGGAAGGCCATACGGAGGAGGAAGATATCGTGGCGGGCAGGGCGACCGTCGACGGGGTTTGGCCGAGAGGATGACCATCCCGGGAAATTGAGCCGGGCCGACCACGGCACCGTGGAAGGGAATACAGTACCTCTGGGACGGCTTTGTTGGTCATTGATGGCGAGCCATTGAGGTTCCCCATACCGCTGGCGTGGGGAGTCCAACAGCTTTTGTATGGGGAGAAATCCCCCGATATCGGCATCGACTATCGATAACCATTCAGATAGACATGGTCTAACGACCACAATGTACCAAGTCGAACTTAATCGCCGCAGCAGCAGCCAGTGTTTGCTCAGTTCGGGAAGATCTGAGGAGAGCCCGGGAAGAACGGGAGAAGCTCGAGCAGGAGGAGCGGGACCGGCAAGGCCAGTGGGACCAGCAAGATGGAGGAGCATCTGGGAGTGGGCCGGACCCAACCCCGAAGCATCAGACTGTTAAGCACCGGAGGAAGGGTCTAGCCCATAAGGTCGGCAGCCAATATAAAGAGAAACTAAGGACTGTCGGGGCTTTTGGCAAGAAGACGAAAAGCCGACCGGAGGCGCGAATGGGTGGATAGCTCCCCGGCTTTGGGGGGCTAAGACGGTGCCAACACCGTCGGGGCCACCTGTAAAGCCCGGGGCGCAGCGGAAGCCTCACCGGTTCCGACCCGGTACCGTGGCCTTGCGGGAAATCCGCAAATTCCAGAAGTCTACAGAGCTTCTGATCAGGAAGCTACCCTTCCAAAGGCTGGTACGGGAGATCGCGCAACAGTTCAAGACCGATCTCCGTTTCCAGACCTTTGCAATTTTGGCGCTCCAAGAGGCTGCTGAAGCCTACTTGGTAGCACTTTTTGGTGACGCCAATCTTTGCGCGATCCACGCAAAGAGGGTCACCATAATGCCTAAGGATTTGGCCCTCGCCCGTAGGATACGGGGGGAGCATCCTTAGCATCTTTGCGGAGCTCCGCATTTGTAAATATTTTTTTGTAATATTTAATAAAGAGACTTTTATTTTGAATTAAAAAGTTTAATGGTTTTTATGTTAATAATAAACTAAAGTGCTGACGTCAGCTTTTAAAAAAGGGTTTAAAAGGCGACTCTTAAGGGTTATTTCAAACGTTTCTTTTCCTCTCTCCTCCCTTCTAGCGCCATGGCTGCCGCCGACCTTGCCGCCTGGTACCATGATGGAGAGAAATGGGATCCACAAGTTCCCTTCGATCTGCTGCAACCTTTGCTATGCCAACGCATAGACCTCCTCACAAGTATGCAGCGGCATTCGATTCACGGATTCCTTGACTTCTACATGGAGGAAATGCTTCCTCTGTGTATTCCTCTGGGGGATCCTCCCCAATTGTATTTGGAGCGGGAGATAGTCCGGCAGATGTTAGGCGGGGACACACATGCTTATGACGTCCTGAAGGGGAAACTCCGATGGGGTAAACACCTGCCAGTGGTCCAGCATCAGGGGCGGCAATATCTGGAAGCTACTTTCGCCCTAGCCATCCTCATGGACCAATACGTTGAGGATGAAACCTTGCCTGTAGAGAAGGGCAAACTGCCTGAGTCCTCCGAGGAGGGGGATGATGAGCATATAGGTATGGGCGACTTTGCCCGTTGGAAAGAGCTAGCGGAGGAGTTACCACCGCGCCGTGAACAAGCTATAGGCTTGTCAGGGTTAGACGGCCTTCCAGTTATCTATCACCAAGGGCAAGAGTACCTTCTCTTGGATGATATTATCTGGACGTATCATATGGTGGCCGGATTTCGACGCAAGCGCAAAGACCATGTACTTTACGAGCTTGCGGAGTATTGTATGGATGATTTTATCGATTTCACTTCTACCGAGCTTCGCCGGAGGTGCACCAAAAGCTTCGATTCGTCCGTCGAGACCATAGAGCCGACGGAGACTCTATTACGCCGAGACTTCGTGATGCGGGAACCGGCCGCCTTGCACGGATGCCTTCCGCGGCTATGGGACCTCATGTTCCAAACATCAATATGGTTGAGGTTCCCTCCGGCTTCGGATGGTGAGGGTGAAGATTTATATCATAACCTGCAAGACAAGAAGGAGGAGCAACAGGGGCTCAAGGAGGAAGAAGTCCCCATGGACTTGGATAAGGAAGTGGCGACATCGAGACTCTCGCAAGGGGGAAGGTGCGGGGTAACCACCTTACCCGCTTTTGTCGGCCTTCCGGACCGCGGGCAAGTCCTCTTCATAGCCCGGGATCTAGGGCCGAGGTCGAAGCTTCATGGTGGGCCCTCCGGTGCACTTTCTACACCGGCCGGCCACAAGAAGCTTCCCTGTCGTGCGTTTACTTATGTACTTTCGTGACGACGGGATCTCGCCTGGCGGCCTTGAGTCGATATATTGCGCCTTGGATGGGAATGAAGCTCCTCACGGCAGCCCCATTGGCGTTGCATATCCACCCCGAGGTTGCATCCATTGCGGCCGCCCACGGTGACCCCAGGGGTAACTTCTGGCTGCGACAATCGCCTCCTCCACCACCTCCTAGGGCCAGGGATAAAGAGGCAGGGCCTAGTTCCTAGACTAATGGTGCTATACAAATTTTGTTTATATATATATATATATATATATATATATATATATATATATATATATATATATATTTATGAGATTTTGGATTGGACCCATATTGAAAAATGGTGTACCTTATTTACTTATTAAATACAAAGTTCTCTTGATGAGTATAACTGAATTGTTTCTTTTATGACATCCTCTTCAAAAGCATTAAAGTTTAGAATATAGTGGCATTACAAAATGTTCCCTGTTCATTTTAACTATGTTGCAGAGGAAACCATTTGGGAATATGAGGAGAGAATCACCGATATGGTTAGGAGAGACGATCCCGGACCACCGGATCAAGACTATGGCCAGAGATATGGTGAATATCCGTGGGAGGAAGGCTATGAGATCGAACCACCGCCACCGGGAGAGCCCCCACGACCACGACAAAGGGCTGGAGATAGTTAACATCCTTAGGGACCGAGCTCTCGAAGATCCGAAGATGACCCCGTGTGCGTACACTGGACTCTTGGAATATGAGCGTGGCACGAGGCTTTCGAGGGCGCCAACGACCACCTTTGGCAACTCTTTTTGTATGCTATGCGAAGGCTTTTTAACCTTCTCATTATCAGCCCAACATGGGAATACCAAGCAATCATTGTCCAAGCACTGGCACGCTATAAACTTCGTCCGAATGCGGAGAGTACCGCTCACGCGATCCTACCCTTCGCCAACCCCTAAGCCTGATCTCTTCCGTTATGTTTTCTTTGTTGTTTATTCAGGTGTCATGCGGTAGAAACTTTAAAAAGTTTCCACCGTATCATACCTACTTTTGTCTTAACCCATGTACCAATCAACTTGTTGTTGTACTCAACTTGAATGAAATAAAAATATTGTCTTCTGTTTGTATATTCTTTTGTCTCTCGATTATTTTAAAGGGATTGTACATTAATGTAAATCGCTTATATATTCATGAATGCTCCCCTATAGGCGGTGTGCGTAATGAACGCTTGGCAAAACACCCTCCAACGCCCGGTAGAGGCTCACCCCTGAGCGAGAATTGATGTTAATGAAAAGGCAACTTCGGAATTACGGGCCTATGTGTTGCATACCAATCCACCGCAACAAACTTCGGGGAGGACGGACCGGAATTACCTCGCGACCATTGAGTCCACACAACAGACCATCTCCTCCCGAGCTAGCCTATGCACTACAAAGGGAGGACTCATGCTAAGCGTCATCCAAGTTCCTCTAAGGATAGCGCCTCTTCCTCACATTCAACCACTTGGTGTCCTTTGGGTCATCGCTATCGGGCAGTGACCATTCGGGCGTAAGGATAAGGAATACCGAAAACCGTTGATACGACCATAACTAGTATATGGAAGAACCGCAAGTTGGCTCGGTTTGATGGGAAATCTAGAGGAGGCTTGAATCGCGAGAATCTTGGTTGGGCCGAAATGAAGGAGTTTGGGAAGTCCCATGGAATGACCCGAGAAGGATACAGGGAAGGTTGCCACCACCAACCTTACCGGAGCTGCCCGGTATTTGGTGGAAGGGTTATGCGAGCTAAGCACACCCGAGGAGGTGCAAGTTCAAGAAGTTCGCTAAGGCTTTCAAATGCGATACGTGCCTGCTGGCGCATAAATGCCAACAGTTGAACCTTCTACAGGTTGGAACAGAGGGCATGTCCGCTCGTGCCTACACGGATGAATTTATGCGCTTGAGGTTGTATGTACCAGAATGAATGAAAAAAAGCGCGAGGGCTACATTGAAGGGTTGGCCCCATCCATTAAACGCATGGTCAAGGCCATAGACCCAAAATCAATGCTTGAGGCTGTTAAGGCATTAAGCCTCGAGGAGGACACGCCAGGAACCCAAGATCCGCGACCGCTCCTTACTACAGCCCACGCCCGCCCACGCCTTTACAAACCCCGTCACCAAGTCCGGGCCCTCTCAAAGACAATTCTTACGGCCGCCAGGAGAAGAAAGTCGCCTTTAGCACGCCAGATAAGCAGAACAATGCCGGCAAGGAAGTTCGGGGCCTCTTACAGTCCATTCCTAAAGAGGCCAGAGAACAGCTCCGCCGGGATAAGGCATGCTACAGGTGTATGAGGCCTGGACACTTCATGCAGAATTGCCCGTACGTCACGCAGACTGCCCAGCTGGCCATGGCCGACCTTGATTGGGAAGATCTGGAGTCCAATCTCCCTGAGGAGGACGAGGCTCCCGAATACATTCACGGTGCGTCTCATATTCTTGCCACTATAGAAACTGGCAACGCTGAAAGTCAGCCTTCTGTTATTTCTACAATAGGCCAAGTAGACAGTAAGCCTTTCATAATTTTGATGGATACGGGTAGTACGCATAATTTTGCTTCCCCTAGAATGGCCCAGGTATTGCAGCTTGAAACATTGAGATCCCGGACCTAAGCCCGATCCACGCTAGCGATGGTAAGATCGGACACACTCATGGCGCCGCGTAACCTTAAAATGCGGTTGCGGTGCACCGGTTGCCTTTGGGTGCCGAGATAATGGACATTGGCAAATATGATCTTATTGTTGGTATGGAGTTTTGGCATCTGCGAAGGCCAACATAGACCGCGAGAAACGAGAGGTTACCTTCAACGCCGCTAATGGAGCACGCGTAACAATAAAAGGTGATCCATTCCACTCGCTATCGGTCTATGTCAATCAAGCGGTTAGAAAAAGCTACACGCGAGAATGAACTCCTTTGCCTCATTACACTTGCCTCCATTGAGTCCGACTCCAAAGCGTAAGCAAATGTCGGCGCCTTAGCACCGGACATTGCTACCCTTCTTCGAGAATTTAGCGATCTTTTTCCGGATGAAATCCACAAGCTTCCTCCTTTCGGAGGGGTAGAATGTGAAATAACTCTTGAACCCGTACTAAGCCTACCAAAGAAGGGGCCCCGCATCAATGAGCCCTCCAGTTAGCGGAGCTTAAGAAACAACTACAAGAGTTAATGAACCTAGGGTTTATTCGCCTAGTGTTTCACCATTTGGCTCCTATTCTTTTGTCAAGAAGAAAGATGGCTCCTTAAGGATGTGTATTGATTATAGGCAACTCAATAAGCATACCATCAAGAATCGCTATGCTTTGCCTAGGGCGATGATCTTATGGACCCCAGTTACAAGGAGCAAAATATTTCTCAAAGATTGATTTGCGCTCGGATACCATCGAATAAGGATAAAGGAGGAGAACATTCATAAGTCCGCTTTTTCGCACGGATATGGGCATTATGAGTTTACCGTCATGCCTTTTGATTGACCAATGCCCCCAACGTTTATGCGGTTGATGAATGACATCTTCCGCCAATACTTGGATGACTTTGTTGTCATTTTCTTTGATGACATTCTCATCTATAGTAAAACCTTGCAAAGAACATGAACAACATCTTCGATTGGCTTTTGCGGAAGCTAAGACGCCATCGACTCTTTGCCAAGTTTTCTAAATGCAAGTTCGCCACTCAGGGTCGACTATTTGGGGCATATTATTTCAGCGAAGGGAATTGCTGGACCCGACCAAGATAGAAGCGAAGAAAGGATTGGCCCATTCCAGCTAATGTTTCGTGAGGTCCCCGAGTTTCTTGGGACTCGCGCAGGATATTATCGGAAATTTGTTAAGGATTTTGCAACAATTGCCGCACCTCTTACTAATCTCACAAGGCATGAGAAAGTGAAGGATTGGATGGAACATTGGAAAGCAAAAGTCCAAGTCGGCTTCGTGAAGCTCAAGGATGCTTTAACATCTACACCGGTCCTCACCTTGCCCGATCCCTCGAAAAGGATAAATCGGTAGCCACCGATGCTAGTAAAAGATAGCTACGGTGGAGTATTAATGCGAGAAGGGAGAGTTGTTGCCTACGATTCAAAAGAAGATGAATGATGCGAGCAGCGATATCCTACCCATGATCAGGAGTTCTTTGGCGGTTGTTCGTGCTCTCGTATTTGGAGACACTACCTTCTTGGTAGAAGGTTTCAGCTCGATCTGGATCATCGAGTCTCCGCTATCTATCCACCCGACCAAATCTAAATCTCCGGCCGGTGAAGATGGATGGAATTCCTCGAGGAATATGACTTGAGATTGTATACAAGCCGGGAAAGCACAATGTGGTTCGCGGATGCTTTGTCACGTCATCCCTTCATAACCCGCACCCATTGTAATGCCATTTCCACACTCACCGAAGTTTGGGAAGCCGATAGAAACGAGACCCTCGCCACGATCCCTAATTACGTAATATTTGGGAAAGTTTGGGTAAGGAAGTTCGTACCAATAAAGAACGTGAAGCATTCGCTCATATAAGAAAGAGGGCAATTTATTATATCACAAAGATAAGTTGTGTGTTCCAGCGACTTCAGGGGTGCGAAAGCTGATTCTCCATGACACACACAACAGCCCTATAGCGGGACATGCGGGTTTTATGAAAACTTACTTTAAGATCCGCTCCAGCTATTTTTGGCCTTCGATGAAGAAGGATATTGCTAGGTACATCAAGCAGTGTCGTCAGTCCGTCTGCCAAACCAAGGCGGAAGCAATTAAGAGTTCCGGGGAGTTGCAACCTTTGGATGTGCCCAATGCCAAGTGGGAAGTCATAACCATGGATTTCATTGTGGGCCTTCCACGCACTCTCCGTGGATATGATGCATTAATGGTCGTGGTCGACAAATTATCAAAGATGGCTCACTTCCTGCCATGTCGCACCACGGACACCGCCTTGCTCTTTGCAAAAGAAATTTTCAGGTTGCACGGGATGCCGAGAGTAATTGTATCAGATAGGGATCCTAAGTTTGTCAGTGCATTCTGGAAGGATTTCTTCGCCACCATCCAGACCAAGCTTGCCATGAGTACGCCTTACCATCCTCGGATTGGATGGTCAAACGAACGTGTCAATCGTATTATCGAAGATATGCTACGGCTATGTATGGAGTAAACAATCACAATGGGCGGATTATATTTATCCGTAGAGTTCGGCCTATAACAAAGACGGGGAGTCTTCAAAGATGTCTCCCTTCATGATAAATTATGGCTATCAATGTCTTACTCCGCATTATCGTGGCATAACCCCGTTTCTAAAGTGGAGGTCTCTCAACAACTCCTTTTAGAAATGCAGCCTTGGTGGAGGAAGTTCGGGTTACTTATTGGTCAGCATCGATGCGCCGAAGAGTCTAGCGGATAAGCACCGAACCCCACCTAATCTTCCGTGGGGCTTAATCGGTTTGGCTTAAGATCAAAGTAAAACAAGCCAAGCTTAAAATTGGTAATCAGAAGAAGTTGGCACCCGATGGGCTGGCCTGCCGTGATTAATGACGCTGGGGAGAACAGCATATCGCTTGGACTTGCCACCCCGCTGAAGATCCACAAGGTCTTTCACGTGAGTCTTCTCAAGCAACACACCCCTGATCCGGAGGAGGTTTTGGATACCCCAACTCTCCTAGAAATGATCAAGAGCAACCGAAAATAGTGCCCGAAGCTCTTCTTGATCGAAAGCTACAAACATACCGAAGGACTCAAATGTTGCAATACTTGGTCAAGTGGAAGCACTTACCAGTTGAAAGATGCTACCTCGGGTGATGAAGATAGACCTTGAGAAGCACTATCCGGACTTCATCGCGGGAATCTCGTGGCCGCACCATCAACGATGCTATCAACCCGCTCCCGGCGGTAAGCTTGAAGGCTTGATTTGGCGAGAATCATGTTCTAGAGGGGTAGATGCATCGATATTATAGTAATAACCAATGATGAGTGGTGTATTGTTGATGTTGACATGACCACAATTGCTTAAAAAGCATCTAGTAAATAGATCAAGGTTCATTCCGGCTATACTGAAACTGACCCATTCCTTATGCCACAATGAATTGCAAGTCGTAGACATGATAGGTTCCCTTCTAGATACTTTTTTTTTTATTTATAGGGGTGGTCCCTTCAACCACAATTTAATCATATTATTAACCTACGGGTATATTGATGTGTGCGAGCCGAATGAGAACGATCGTCACCGCCTTGTATAGAGGGTTGCCGATGACCCAACTTTTCCCCATATTGGTTTTGTCTACATGTGTGATTTTTGTTGTCTGGATGTTTTAAATCGGACTTTGGTCCTACACTCTCTTGATGATACGTTTGTATAAGGCACCTTGGTGCTTGTACTTTGATATTTTCAACTTCAATGTATTACTGTCCGAAATACTATAATTTCGGCCGTATTAATGTTATCTTCTTAACTCCATTTTCTAATTGAGTGCTTTATTTATATGTATTCGATTAGCTAACCCCAATGCTGAGGACAGCATTATTTTAAGGAGGGGAGAATGTGACGTTCCACGTATTTATATGGTCTATGTCACGTATTCATACGGGACATGTACAAATACAAGCACGTCACCCCCTAAAGGTGCATCACCATGGGGTATGGGAACTTAATTGTAACCTAGGGGGTTACTTTAAAAGGATTAAATTAGCTATGCTAATTTAATACATTAAAGATAATAACTTAATTAGGCTAATTATTTGTTTGGGAAGGCCACCTTGTCCCCAATCGATTAAGGCATGGGGGGGTTGTTAGAATGCCAACTTGACCCCTATCCCCGTGATTGACTCTGAAGATCGACCAAGGAAGGCCGGGGCTGAGCGCCATCATACACCAGCCAGAGCCACCATACCCGTGCCCTCGTGAATCAACAAATGAATTCTCAACTCCCGGAGATGGAGGCCCCATGGAAACGAGTCCAGCCAGAATGGGTAGGTGGCTATGTGGATTCTAGACAACGCTTGGTTGTGTCCGTTTCTCTGTTCTCTTTATGATTCAATCATAGAAACTAACCCTTGATTGTACAAGCAAGTTCTCTTTATATTCAATTAAGGTTCTTACTCGAAAGGATGGATTGTTAGTTCTTTGTTTAATCGACTCAAAAGGGGATTACGGGGTAGAGACCTCCAACCGCAGGTATTGTAGTTTGCTCCTACATAGCTCAGAGTCCCATTATATGCGGCTTTGTGCACAAGAGCCCACCGGGTCCTAGATGCTATGGTCCGGCCGAGCACCGCACAAGGAACACGTGGTGACATGAGGGGTGGGGTCTTGCACGAGCATACAAGGCTCCCCGAGACTCCTACAAAGGGCTAGGCCCCGATGGCCGGGTCACGTAGAGGGCCGGGTATGGGTCCGGACACCCCTGGGTGTAGAGGTGTGATCCGTATGGAGCACCTTGCACTTTGAGTAGATTTAGGGTGAGTAAGTCGGGTATGGATGCGGGGTCAGCCGATGCGCACGTATTCTCTAGCTCACCCATGGAACCACTGCGATTCTCGGAAGGGACGCCTTCACCTCGCCTGCCTCATCGACCAGCGCCATGAACCGGAGTAGGCTCAAAAGGGTGATCCCTTGAGCCTGCTGCTCCCAAGGCTATAGCTGGCCATAGCATGAATCGACCCATCCGCAAAGGGTGCACGTGAGGGGCGGATGGAGTGGACAACCCTAGCCGATGTTCTATACCAGCCAACGCCATGCCAAGACTCGGTCTGCTGATCTCTTGAGGCCCAGCCACCGGTCCGATCCTCACCGGAGTCCGAGCCGGGTAGAACCTGGGTTTTGGGCGCTTCCTAGGATTAGATGCATATTCTATGCCGCTGGTATTTTGATGGATGCCACCCTTCGTGGGTGGTTATTTATGTATATTCGCTGTGTGCTAACCCTTGTATTCATGCTTCTCGGACGTAGGAGTCCCATTGAAGGGGCGAATGAATGACCCTTCAGTCCTTCTTCGGGCCTCATTTCATGGATGGCCCAAACAGATCTGAGGGCCCCGCTCATGGTGAGATGATCGCCATGGGAGGGGAAAGTCCCCGCATGTATACGTCCCGAGGGTCGATATATTGGAGGCGTCACACGCTGGTATCGTGAGTATTACGATACCACCGTGGACGCTTTTAGCATGAGTCCTCCTTTGTACAGTGCAGGGCTAGCTCGGGAGGAGATGGCCGTTGTGTGTGTGGACTCAATGGTCGCGAGAGGTAATTCCGTCCGTCCTCCCGAGTTTGTTGCAGGTGGATTGGTATGCAACACATAGGCCTGTAATTCGGCCGAAGTTGCCTTTTCATTAACATCAATTCCTGTTCAGGGGTGAGCCTACTGGCGTTGGAGGGTGTTTGCCAAGCGGCGTTACGTACACCGTCTATAGGGAGCATTCATGAATATATAAGCAGATTTACATTAATGTACAATCCCTTTAAAATAATCGAGACAAAAGAATATACAAACAGAAGACAATATTTTTATTTCATTCAAGTTGAGTACAACAACAAGTTGATTGGTACATGGGTTAAGACAAAAGTAGGTATGATACAGTGGAAACTTTTAAAGTTTCTACTCGCACACAGCGTAACAGCAACAAAGAAAACATAACGGAAGAGATCAGGCTTAGGGGTTGGCGAAGGGGTACAGATCGCGTGAAGCGGTACTCTCCCGCACATTTCGGACGAAGTTTATAAGCGCCTGCCCGTGCTTGGACAATGATTGCTTGGTATTCCCATGTTGGGCTGATAATGAGAAGGTTAAAAGCCTTTGCATAGCATAAAAGAGTTGCCAAAGGTGGTCGCTAAGGCCCTCGAAAGCCTCGTGCCGCTCATATTCCAAGAGTCCTGTGCGACCGCGGGGTCATCTTCGTCAGATCTTCGAGAGCTCGGTCCCTAAGGATGTTAACTATCTCCACCCTTTGTCGGGGTCGTGGGCTCTCCCGGTGGCGGTGGTTCGATCTCATAGCCTTCCTCCCACTCGGATATTCACCATATCTCCGGCCATAGTCTTGATCCGTGGTCCGGGATCTAGGGCGAGGCTGAAGTCATGGTGGGCCCTCCCGTGCACTTTCTACACCGGCCGGCCACAAGAAGCTTCCCCTATCGTGACGCTTACTTGTGTACTGCATTTATCGATCTCTAACGGCCTTGGGTCGGATATGTGCGCCTTGGATGGGAATGAAGCTCCTCACGGCAGCCCCATTGGCGTTGCATATCCACCGGAGGTTGCATCCGCGCTGCGGCTGCCACAAGAGGACCCCAGGGTAACTCTCTGCGACACCCACCACCTCCACCACCTCCTAGGGCCGGGGATAAAGAGGCGGGCCTAGTTCCTAGACTAATGGTGCTATACAAATTTTGTTTATATATATATATATATATCGTGTATTTATGAGATTTTGGATTGGCAAACTGCTTGGACCATATTGAAAAATGGTGTACCTTATTTACTTATTAAATACAAAGTTCTCTTGATGAGTATAACTGAATTGTTTCTTTATGACATCCTCTTCAAAAGCATTAAAGTTTAGAATATAGTGGCATTACAAAATGTTCCCTATTCATTTTAACTATGTTGCGAGGGAAACCATTTGGGAATATGAGGAGAACCTCCTCCCATCGTAAGTGTGTTGCTTCTCGAAGACTCACGGAAAGACCTTGTGAATCTTCAAGCGGGGTGGCAAGTCCAAGCGATATGCTCGTTTCTCCCACGCTGCGTTGCATCCCGAACGGGCCAGCCCCATCTGGGTGCCAACTTCTTCAAGCCAATTTTAAGCTTGGCTTGTTTTACTTTGATCTTAAGCCAAACCGATTCCCCACTGAAGATTCGTGGGTTCTTGCTTATCCGCTAGACTCTTTCGGCGATCACGCGGCCAATAAGTAACCCCTAACTTCCTCCACCAAGGCCTGCATTTCTAAAAGGAGTTGTTGAGAGACCTCCACTTTAGAAATAGGGTTATGCCAATCTCCGAGTAAGACATTGATAGCCATAATTTATCATGAAGGGAGACATCTTTGAAGACTCCTTCGTCTTTTATAGGCTAACTCTACCCGGATAAATATAATCCGCCCATTGTGACTTTTTACTCCATACATAGCTTCGTAGAGCATATCTTCGATAATACGATTGACACGCTCGCTTTGACCCATCCGTGCCCGGATGGTAAGTCGTACTCATGGCAAGCTTGGTCCGATGGTGGCGAAGAAATCCTTCCGTAATGCATCGACAAACTTAGGATCCCTATCGATACAATTACTCTCGGCATCCCGTGTAACCTGAAAATTTCTTTTGCAAAGAGCAAGGCGGTGTCGGGCGGTGTCCGTGGTGCGACATGGCGAAGTGAGCCATCTTTGATAATTTGTCGAATTACGACCATTAATGCATCATATCCACGGAGAGTGCGTGGAAGGCCCACAATGAAATCCATGGTTATGACTTCCCACTTGGCATTGGGCACATCCAAAGGTTGCAACTCCCTCGAACTCTTAATTGCTCAGCCTTGGTTTGTCGATGGACCGACAATCGCTTGATGTACCTAGCAATATCCTTCTTCATCAAAGGCCAAAAAATAGCCGGAGCGGATCTTAAAGTAAGTTTTCATAAAACCCGCATGTCCCGCTATAGGGTGTTGTGTGTGTCATGGAGAATCGACTTTCGCACCCAAAGTCGCATGGAACACACAACTTATCTTTGTGATATAACAAATTGCCCTCTTTCTTATATGAACTAATGCTTCACGTTCTTTATTGGTACGGGCTTCCTTACCCAAACTTTCCCAAATATTACAGAATTCGGGATCTGTGGCGAGGGTCTGTTCTATCTGCTTCCCAAACTCGGCCGGTGAGTGTGGAAATGGCGCTACAATGGGTGTGCGGGTTATGAAGGGATGACGTGACAAAGCATCCGAACCACATTGTGCTTTCCGGCTTGTATACAATCTCAAGTCATATTCCTCGAGGAATTCCATCCATCTTCACGACGGAGATTTAGATTTGGCTGGGTGGATAGATAGCGGAGACTCGATGATCCGTGATCGAGCTAAAACCTTCTACCAAGAAGGTAGTGTCTCAAATACGAGAGCACGAACAACCTGCCGGCAACTCCCTCGATCATGGGTAGGATATCGCCGCTTCTGCATCATTCATCTTCTTTGAATCGTAGGGCAACAACTCTCCCTTCCTGCATTAAGACTCCACCGTAGCTATCTTACTAGCATCGGTGGCTACCGATTTATCCTTTTCGTGGATCGTGCAAGGTGAGGACCGTGTAGATGTTAAAGCATCCTTGAGCTTCCGAAAGCCGACTTGGACTTTTGCTTTCCAATGTTCCATCCAATCCTTCACTTTCTCATGCCTTGTGAGATTAGTAAGAGGTGCGGCAATTGTTGCAAAATCCTTAACAAATTTCCGATAATATCCTCGAGTCCCAAGAAACTCCGGACCTCAAAACATTAGCTGGAATGGGCCAATCCTTTATCGCTTCTATCTTGGTCGGGTCCGTCCAGAGCAATTCCTTCAATGAAATAATATGCCCCAAATAGTCGACCCTCGGAGTGGCGAACTTGCATTTAGAAAACTTGGCAAAGAGCTGATGGCGTCTTAGCTTCTGCAAAGCCAATCGAAGATGTTGTTCATGTTGCTGCAAGGTTTTACTATAGATGAGAATGTCATCAAAGAAAATGACAACAAAGTCATCCAAGTATTGGCGGAAGATGTCATTCATCAACCGCATAAACGTTGCAGGGGCATTGGTCAATCCAAAAGGCATGACGGTAAACTCATAATGCCCATATCTGGTGCGAAAAGCAGACTTATGAATGTCCTCCTCCTTTATCCTTATCTGATGGTATCCGGAGCGCAAATCAATCTTTGAGAAATATTTTGCTCCTTGTAACTGGTCCATAAGATCATCTGCCCTAGGCAAAGCATAGCGATTCTTGATGGTATGCTTATTGAGTTGCCTATAATCAATACACATCCTTAAGGAGCCATCTTTCTTCTTGACAAAAAGAATAGGAGCGCCAAATGGTGAAACACTAGGCCGAATAAACCCCAGGTTCAGTAACTCTTGTAGTTGTTTCTTAAGCTCCGCTAACTCTGGAGGGCTCATTCGGTACGGGGCCTTGCTGGTAGGCTTAGTACCCGGTTCAAGAGTTATTTCACATTCTACCCCTCCGAAGGAGGAAGCTTGTGGATTTCATCCGGAAAAAGATCGCTAAATTCCCCTCAAGAAGGGTAGCAATGTCCGGTGCTAAGGCCGACATTTTGCTTCCTCGCTTTGAGTCGACTCAATGGAGGCAAGTGTAATGAGGCAAAGGAGTTCATTCCTAGCGTGTAGCTTTTTCTAACCGCTGATTGACATAGACCGGATAGCGAGTGGAAATAGTGCCCGCTCTTCTTGATCGAGCTTACAAAACGTACGGTATGGACTCAAATGTTGCAATACTTGGTCAAGTGGAAGCACTTACCAGTTGAAGATGCTACCCGGTGATGAAGATAGACCTTGAGAAGCACTATCCCGGACTTCATGCGGAATCTCGGGGCGCACCATCAACGATGCTATCAACCCGCCTCCCGGCGTAAGCTTGAAGGCTTGATTTGCCGAGAATCATGTTCTAGAGGGGTAGATGCATCGTGATATTATAGTAATAACCAATGATGAGATCACCTTCGTGTTCTCTAGGACGGGTGTGTATTGTTGATGTTGACATGACCACAATTGCTTAAAAAGCATCTAGTAAATAGACTACGCTCATTCCGGCTATACTGAACCTACCCATTCCTTATGCCACAAATGAATTGCAAAAGTGAGACATGATAGGTTCCTTCTAGATACTTTTTCTTTTATTTATAGAGGTGGTCCCTTCAACCACAATTTAATCATATTATTAACCCACGGGTATATTGATGTGTGCAAAGCCGCTGGAACGATCGTCACCGCCTTTGTATAGAGGGTTGTTGATGACCCAACTTTTCCGCATTGGTTTTTGTCTACATGTGTGATTTTTGTTGTCCGGATGTTTTAAATCGGACTTTGGTCCTACACTCTCTTGATGATACGTTTGTATAAGGCACCTTGGTGCTTGTACTTTGATATTTTCAACTTCAATGTATTACTATCCCAAATACTATAATTTCAACGTATTAATGTTATCTTCTTAACTCCATTTTCTAATTGAGTGCTTTATTTATATGTGTATTCGATTAGCTAACCCCAATGCCGAGGACAAATTATTTTAAGGAGGGGAGAATGTGACGCTCCACGTGATTTATACGGTCTACGTCCGCGTATTCATTCACGGACATGTACAAATACAAACGCATCACCCCCTAAAGGTATAAATAGCCACCATGGGGGTATGGGAACTTAATTGTAACCTAGGGGGTTACTCTTAAAGGATTAAATTAGCTATGCTAATTTAATACATTAAAGATAATAACTTAATTAGGCTAATTATTTGTTTGGGAAGGTTTCCACCTGCCCCAATCGATTAGGCAAATGGGGTTGCCAAGTTAGGATGCCAACTTGACCCTATCCCCGTGATTGACTCCTCGAAGATCGACCAAGGAAGGGCCGAGCCATCATACACCAGCAGAGAGCCACCATACCTGCCCCTCGTGAATCAACAAATTGAATTCTCAACTCCCGTGAGATGGAGGCCCCATGGAAACGAGTCCCGAGTAATTCGTAGGTGGCTATGTGGATTCTAGATAACGCTTGGTTGTGTCCGTTTCTCTGTTCTCTTTATGATTCAATCATAGAAACTAACCCTTGATTGTACAAGCAAGTTCTCTTTATATTCAATTACGGTTCTTACTCCGAAAGGATGGATTGTTAGTTCTTTGTTTAATCTGACTCAAACGGGGGATTACGGGGGTAGAGACCTCGAACAGGTGTATTGTAGTTTGCTCCTAGATAGCCTGAAGAGTCCCATTATATGCTTTGCACAAGAGCCCACCGGGTCCTAGATGCTATGGTCCGGGCTGAGCACCACCGACAAGGAACACAGCAGTGACATGAGGGGTGGGGTCTTGCACAAGCATACAAGGCTCCCGAGACTCCTCGGTGGCTAGGCCTGATAGCCGGGTCACGAGGGCCGGGTATGGGTCTCACACTCCCCAGGTGTAGAGGGTGTGATCCGTGATGGAGCACCTTGCACTTTGAGTAGATTTAGGGTGAGTAAGTCGGCATGGATGCGGGGGTCGCTGATGCGCACGACGATTCTCTAGCTCACCCATGGAACCACACGTGATTCGGAAGGGGACGCTTCCCCGACCTGCCTCATCGGACCAGGCGTCATGAACCTGGAGTAGGCTCAAAAGGGTGATCCCTTGAGCCTGCGTCTCCGGAAGGCTATAGCGAAGCCATAGCATGAATCGACCCATCTGCAAAGTGTGCACAGGAGGGGCGGATGGAGGGACAACCCTTAGCCGATGTTCTATACCAGCCAACGCCATGCCAAGACTCCTGGTCCTGGCCGATCTCTTGAGGCCCAAAGGCCAACGATCCTCACTGGAGTCTGAGCCGGGGTAGAACCTGGGTTTTGGGCGTTTCCCTAGGATTAGATGCATATTCTATGCCGTTGGTATTTTGGATGGATGCGCCACCCTTCGTGGTGGTTATTTATGTATATTCGTGCTGTGTGCTAACCCTTGTATTCATGCTTCCACGTAGGAGTCCCATTGAAGGCGTGGGCGAATGACCCTTCAGGTCCTTCTTCTGCCTCATTTCATAGATGGCCCGAAACAGACGGAGGGCCCTGCTCATGGTGAGATGATCGCCATGGGAGGGGAAAGTCCCCGTATGTATACGTCCGAGGGTCGATATATTGCAGGGCGACAGCGGGTATCGAGGAGGTTAAGTCAATGTGTCGTTAGTTCTCTTTGTTGTTTGGCTTGGTGTTAGGTTAAGTTAAGAAATTGTAGCTTTGAAGTGGAGGGCCCAAGATTGGAGGCCTAACAGGTGTCAGTGGGTAGCTCAAATGACGAAGATGATGGTTCCATTGGATCGGGCGCATCGAATTACCCTAGAACAATCCAACTCTAGGCTTAAAATGGTCAAAGCAGGCCCAAAACAAACTTCGGCCATGGCTTGCCTTTTTGTAGTTTTGTAGTCAAATGCGTAAAGCCCAAATCTTTACAGCGGGCAAACCGTCGGACCTAGTCAACAATGGGCCCCTTGAGTCAACTTCGAGGCGCCACTTGCTTTTCGACGACGCCTTGATCGAGGCAATGAGCTCCAAGTATAATCAGCCGGCGCTCGCCAGTAGGTTCTGCTGTGATTTCAGCCAGATAATTTTTTTAATAATAAAATTTCAAAGTTAATAAGGAAAAAATTTGAAATTTTAAAAAGTTAAAGTGGGCCGTTTAACAAACCATTTCTTGTCATTTGCTTTTTTGCTTCAGCGCCTCAACCGCTTTGAGCCGCCCGCATGCATCGCCACCCGACGGACCTTGCTCCTGGCGCCCTTGTGCCTTGTGCATCTTAAGCCCCCCTTGCCATCCCCTTTGCCCGACCTCACTATCCGCTATGGCCATCACCAAGAGCCCCCAGATCCAACTACCTTGAGCATGCGTGGGAGATTTACATGCATGATTGCCAAGCACATGGCTACCGCACCCAGCCCTCATTGATATCTTGTTAGATGAGTGGTGAACAGTTTGAGAACAACGATAGGATTCCATATCCTATCTATCACTTCTCGAGCCATTCCTCATCCCAATGAACCCTTCGCCACTTCCTTATACCATTGTTGAGCAACCTCGATATGGTTATGATGCTCATCAAATTTTATCCTCCCGGCGCAGAAGGCCATACTGGAGGAAGATATCGTATGCAGGGTCAATCGTATCGGGGGTTTGGCCGGAGAGGATGACCATCGAAATTGAGGCGGGCCGACCGCGGCGACTCGGTGGAAGGGAATACAGTACCTCGGGGGCGGCTTTGCCGTCATTGATGGTAGAGCCATTGAGGTTCCCCATACCGCTTGGCGTGAGGAGTCCAACAGCTTTGTATGGGGAGAAATCCCCCGAGGCATCGACTATCGATAACCATTCGATATAGACATGGGTCTCAAACCACACGGCATTCTCGTTGAACTTAATCGCCGTCGCGTTCTGTGTGTTTGCTCGTGATTCGTGAAGATCTCGAGGAGAGCCCTGAAGAACGGGAGAAGTCGAAGCAGAGGAGCGGGACTGGCAAGGCCGCCGGGGACCAAAGAAGATGGAGGAGCATCTCGGGAGTGGGCCGACTCCAACCCCGGCATCGTGACCTTAAGACCGAGGAAGGGTCTAGCCCATAAGGTCGGGCAAACCAATATAAAGAGAAACTAAGGACTGTCCGGGCTTTTGGCAAGAAGACGAAAAGTTTAACGGGAGGCAAGTTAGCCGGGGGATAGCGCTCCCGACCGTTGTGCGGGCTAAGACGGTGCCAACCATCGGCGGGCCACCAGAAAGCCCGGGCGCTAGCCGAAGCCCTCACCCCACCAATTCTATCGCGGCCTTATGGGAAATCCAAAAATTCCGTAGTCTACAGTAGAGCTCGATCGAAGCTACCCTTCCAAAGGCTGGTAACACGGAGACGCGCAAGAATCCAAGACCGATCTCCGTTCCACCTTTTGTAATTTTACGCTCAAGAGGTCATTGCCTACTTGGTAGCACTTTTTGGTGACGCCAATCTTTGCGCCGATCCACGCAAAGAGGGTCACCATAATGCCTAAGGATTTGGCCCTCGCCCGTGGGATACGGGGGAGCATCCTTAGCATCTTTATGAGTCTCCGCATTTGTAAATATTTTTTTGTAATATTTAATAAAGAGACTTTTATTTTGAATTAAAAAAGTTTAATGGTTTTATGTTAATAATAAACTAAAGTCTTGACGTCGCTTTTTAAAAAAGGGTTTAAAAAGGCGACTCTTAAGGGTTATTTCAAACGTTTCTTTTCCTCTCTCCCTCCCTTTCTAGCCATGGTGGCCGCCGACCTTTGCCGCTGGTACCATGATGGAGAGAAATGGGATCCACAAGTTCCCTTCTCTGGCGCAGAACCTTTGCTATGCCAACGATAGACCTCCTCATTAAGTATGTAGTGACATCCGGATTCACGGATTCCTTGACTTCTACATGGAGGAAATGCTTCCTCCGTGTATTCCTCCGGGGATCCTCCCAATTGTATTTGGAGCGGGAGATAGTCCCCCGCAGATGTTGGGGCGGGGACACACATGCTTATGACGTCCTCGAAGGGGAAACTCCGATGGGGTAAACACCGCCGCTGGTCCCGGCCTTCGTGGGCAAATATCCGGAAGCTACTTTACGCTAGCCATCCTCATGGACCAATACGTTGAGGATGAAACCTTGCCTCAGAGAAGGGCAAATCGGCCTGAGTCCTCCAGGAGGGGATGATGAGCATATAGGTATGGGCGACTTTGCCCGCTGGAAAGAGCTAGCGGAGGAGTTACCATCACAATGTGAACAAGCTATAGGCTTGTCGTGGTTAGACGGCCTTCCAGTTATCTATCACCAAGGGCAAGAGTACCTTCTCTTGGATGATATTATCCGGACGTATCATATGGTGGCGGTTTTCGGCCGACGCAAGCTTAAAGACCATGTACTTCTTAACTTGGCGGAGTATTGTATGGATGATTTTATCGATTTCACTTCTACCGAAGCCTTCCGGAGGTGCACCACCGCTTCGGTTCGTCGAGACCATAGAGCCGTGAGACTCTATTACGCCTTCGAGACTTCGCGGATGCGGGGAACCAACCGCAGCGCACTTTTGATGCCTTCACGCTATGGGACCTCACGTTCCAAACATCAATATGGTTGAGGTTCCTCCCATTTCTCGGATGATGAGGGTGAAGATTTATATCATAACCCCAAGCACAAGAAGGAGGAGCAACAGAGCTCAAGGAGGAAGAAGTCCCCATGGACTTGGATAAGGAAGTGGCAAAGATCCTCGAGACTCAAGAAGGGAAGGTGCCGGGTAACCACCTTACCTGTTTCTTTTGTCGGCCTTCCGGACACGGGCAAGTCCTCTTCATAGCCTCGGATCTAGGGGCCGAGAGGCTGAAGCTTCATGGTGGGCCCTCCGTGCACTTTCTTACAATCGGCCGCCCATAAGAAGCTTCCTATCGTGACGTTTACTTATGTACTGCGACGACGGGATCTCGCCGACGGCCTTGGGTCGATATTGCTTTGGATGGGAATGAAGCTCCTCACGGCTTTTTAACCTTCTCATTATCAGCCCAACATGGGAATACCAAGCAATCATTGTCCAAGCCTCAGCACGCTTATAAACTTCGAAATGGGTGACGGGAGAGTACTTCTTCTACGCGATCCTCACCACTGTTAGCCTAAAACACGAATTTTAGTCTAACCTCAAAGGAAGTGCAAACAAACTGGTCAGGACCTCCGTGATCACTTAGGTGATCAATCCTCGATCATATAAAGCAAAAGAACTCAATTTGAAATGCTAGATTTCTCAAAATCACTACAAATCCCTCAAGCAAAAAAAACGTCGAACAAAAATCAGTTTAGCAATCCACACCCTTTTAAGATTTTTGAGTTTTGATTTTGGTATGGTTTATAGACAAGTGGAGGAAGCCACTTGGTGAAAGTCCGACTTCGATTTGGATAGAGGAAGGCCAAGAAAATCTATGTCAAAGTTCAAGAAAAAAATTGGTCAATGCCAAAACAGAGAGCCAAAATTTGCAAATATAGTTTGGTGATGAATCTTGAGTTGGAATTTGTATAAACAAATTTCAAAATAAACTCTAGATCATGTGCATAAGGTTTTCTTGACAAGCAAACACTATGGTATTTACTTGAGATGGGCCAAAGTCTCGATTGGCATCACGCTTTATGACAAGCTATGGAAAAACTATTTTTCTTTGTTTTCTCTTACATATAAGCAATACTCAAACCTTTTAAAGAATGGGACACGACTATTTAATTTGGATTCTACTTTAAATATCTGGTTTCTATTAGTTTAGACAAAGCGTAACAACTTTGAAACAAAAGAAGATGGAAACACTATTTGTCCGTGCAATGAATATGCATTCAAATCATAAGATATCACAGAGTTTAGAATTCTCAAGTAATACCTGTGATAATGCTTGAGAACAGATCCCAAGGCATTGTCAACTTCAAAACCCAAAATTATCGAAAAGAGAAAATAATAAGATAATTTGAGTAGCAGGAGGAGTTTTGATGTCAAATAAGTCACAACAGAGCCTGGCCTTCAATCAAAATACAGTCAATCTTCAATCTCGAAAGGTGATTAGCGTAATTTGAGGTAGAACAGATCAAGAGAATATCAGAATATAGAAATCGCCCAGATCACGAGGTATATCTCCGAGGGGTGTTGATTTGATCCAGATGATGGGCTTAAAACCGTTTCTTCCCAAAACTAGCTCTCTACAATGATTTTAGGCCTAATTTGAGCAATTTCTATCAAACCAAGTGCCACAAAGGATCACCGAGGTCTCGGAAAAGGTTCAGGAGGATAAATCGAGAAAATTGGCGGATTCAATCAAGTTATGGCACCTAATTGGCCAGATGAAGGTGTCCCCTATTTCTTAGGGTTCATCGAAAAATTTTTGAAGGCCATATATCCCACGTGCTAAAATGGTTCCGAGGCTCATGTATATAAGGCTTAATGCTGACCCAAATTAATAACCGGCAGGCGTGCCATGCGTATGGGTTGTGCCACCGTGTTCTCGAGGCCCTGCCCCGCCACGTGGACCAATGGGGGCTGAGGTGGAAAATAGAAAAATAGGGTAGATAGGCTAGAATAGGTTTTTTTTTTTTTTTTTTTTTTTTTTTTTTTTTTTTGGCACGATCCCAAGAAATAATATTTGAGGAATTTTCCAAGGTCTTTTTTGATTTTGAAAGGCCAACATAGCTATTTTTTTTGCCAAGCTCCAAATCTAGAGTGTTTTCAAGTCAAATTGAGATACTTGAAATTTTGCCCATTTTGACCATGGTCAATGAGTTTTCAACCTTGGAATGGTGAAAAAAATCATAGGAAGAGGGTGAAAAGATAGGAAAAAAAAGGCTATGGCAGGATTTAGGGAAATAAGATGAAAGTAAAATTCAAGCCTCCTTGCTCTTGAAGTTTTTCATGATCTCTTGAGAGCAATTCACAAGTGGAGGTGAGGCCAATAAAAATATAGGTAGTGAAGTAATGAAAGAAGGCATGACAAGGTGGAAATGGGGGTATAAAAGATGAAAGGAAAGTGGATATGGAATGGATGAAATGGATAAAGGATGGAAACCCCCAGAGCACATGATCTTATCTCCAAAGCTCAAATCATACCTCATAACTTTGCTCAAGGCCCTAGGGTCTTCCAAACTTCTAAAAAGGTCTTCCAATCTTCAAGGCCTAAACAAGAGCAATATTCACCTTTAAAGTGACATCTTCATAGGTGTGATTTCCAAACCATTGGTGCAACTCCATTTAGCTCCATATGAGTGAATATGAGCAACATGCTTATAACTCCTTGTATAGCTTGCTATATCCTTTGCCTGGTCTTCAAGAAATAAGAATGTAACTAGAAAATTTCCTCAAAGGAAAGAATTAGGCTATACAACCAAGATCCCAAGGGTCTTCCAAACTTGAGCCAATTTCTTCCAAACTCTAGCAGGATCAAAATAACACTAACTCTTACCATATGAGTAATAGGAAAGTAACTTAAGATGAAACCTCAAAAAGAAACCACAAGTCTTCCAAACTCCGACAAGTATCTTCCAATCTTGAAACTCTAGGTATCATGATGGTCCATGTTGCTCCAAAAGGCAACATACCCTTCTCGCCAACCCCTAAGCCTCGATTCTTCCGCTATGTTTTCTTTGTTGTCAAGTTACCAGGAAGTAGTAGAAACTTTAAAAGTTTCCACTGTATCATACCTACTTTTGTCTTAACCCATGTACCAATCAACTTGTTGTTGTACTCAACTTGAATGAAATAAAAATATTGTCTTCCGTTGTATATTCTTTTGTCTCGACATTTTAAAGGGATTGTACATTAATGTAAATCGCTTTTATATATTCATGAATGCTCCCTATAGATCTGCACGTAATGAACGCCGCTGGCAACACCCTCCAACGCCAAAGAGGCTCACCCCTGAACAGAATTGATGTTAATGAAAAAGGCAACTCGCTAATTGACAGCCTATGTGTTGCATACCAATCCACTGCAACAAACTCAGGAGGACGGACCGAATTACCACACTATTGAGTCCACTCCGCACAAATACCATCTCCTCCCGTGAGCTAGCCCTCCCCGGACTGCATAAAGGAGGACCTATGCTAAGCCGCCATCGGTTCCTCTAAGGATAGCGCCGCTCACATTCAACCACTTCGTGTCCTCTCTGGTCATCGCTATCGACAAGGACCATTCGAGGCGTAAGGATAAGGAATAATTTAAAACCGCTGATACCCATAACTAGTATATGGAAGAACCGCAAGTTGGCTCGGGCTTTTGATGGGAAATCTAGAGGAGGCTTGAATGCGTAATCTTGGTTGGACTTAAAATGAAGGAGTTTGGGAAGTCCTATGGAATGACTGAGAAGGATACAGTGGAAGGTTGCCACCACCAACCTTTACCGAGCTGCCTGTATTTGGTGGAAGGGTTATGTTGAGCTAAGCACCCGACAGAGCAGGTGCAAGTTCAAGAAGTTCGCTAAGGCTTTCAAATCGTTACGCGGCCTCGTAGCGCACAAATGCCAACAGATTCGCACCTTCTACAAAGTTGGAACGTATGGGCATGTCCGCTCAGCCTACACGGATGAATTTATGCGCTTTGAGGTTGTATGTACCGTGAATGAATGAAAAAGGGCAAGTAGAGGGCTACATTGAAGGGTTGGCCCCATCCATTAAAATGCATGGTCAAGGCCATAGACCCAAAATCGCAGCGTAGGCTAAGCTAAGGCATTAAGCCCGAGGAGGACACGCCAAAGGAACCAAAGATCCGCGACCGCTTCCTTACTCGCCAAGCACTCATCCTGGCCCACGCTTTACAAACCCCGTCACAAGTCCGGCCCTCAAGACAATTTTACGGCCGCCAGAGAAGAAAGTCGCCTTTAGCACGCCGATAAGCGTAACAATGCCGGCAAGGAAGTTCGGGCCTCTACACCATTCCTAAAGAGGCCGAGAACAATTCGGCGGATAAGGCATGCTACGTGTGAGGAGGCCCGACACTTTTGCCAAAAGCCCCGACAAATTCTTAGTTTCTCTTTATATTGGGCCGCCGCCTTATGGGCTAGACCCTTCCTCCTGCTTAACAAATTGATGCTTCGGTTGGGTCCGCCCACCCCCCATGCTCCTCCATCTTGCTGGTCCCGCTGGCCTTGCCGGGTCCCGCCCTCCCGCCGAAGCCCGCTGTTTCCCGGCCTCCCGGGATCTTCAACGACCGAAAGCAAACACCGGCCGCAGACGGGCGATTAAGTTCAAATTTGGTACCGTGGGTCGCGCAGACTCCATGTCTATCTCAATGGTTATCGATATCGATGCCGATATCGGGGATTTCTCCCCATACAAAACCGCTGGACTCCTCCCGCCAACGGTATGGGGGAACCTCAATGGCTCTGACATCAATGACGGCAAAGCCGTCCCCGAGGTACCTGTATTCCCTTCCACGGGCTGCCGTGTCGGCCCGCCAATTTCCGGATGGTCATCCTCTCGCCAAACCCCGATATTGGGCCAGTCGCCTCGATATCTTCCTCCTCCGTATGGCCTTCCTGCTCGGGAGGATAAAATTTGATGAGCATCATAACCATATCAGGTTGCTCAACAATGGTATAGGGAAGCTGGCGAAGGTTCAGCCGGATGAGGAATGGCTCTGAGAAGTGATAGATAGGATATGGAATCCTATCGTTGTTCTCAAACCCTGCTCACCAAAATCATCTAACAAGATATCAATGAGGGCTGGGTCGGTAGGCTATGTGCTTGGCAATCATGGCGAAATCTCCACGATGCTCAAGGTAGTTGGATCCGGGGCTCTTGGTGATGGCCATAGCGATAGTGAGGCGCCGGGCGCAAAGGGGATGGCAAAGGGGGCTTAAGATGCACAAGGCACAAGGGCGCCAGGAGCAAGGTCCGGCCCGTGGCGATGGCGAGGGGCTGCTCAGCGGTTGGAGGCGCTAAGCATAAGCAAATGACAAGAAATGGTTTGTTAAACGGCCACTTAACTTTTAAAATTTCAAATTTTTTCCTTATTAACTTTGAAATTTTATTATTAAAAAATTATACTACGGAAATACGCCAAGAACCTACTGGCCGGCCGTCAGATTATACGGGTTTCCGCCGATCAAGGCTGCCGAAAAGCAAGCGCGCCGAGTTGACACAGGATTCCGGTCCTGACGGTTCGGGCGCCGACAAAGATTTCGCGCCGCTTGACTACAAAACTACAAAAAGGCAAGCGGCTCGAGTTTGTTTTGGGCCCCGCCTTCTTGACCATTTTTCGCCTAGAGTTGATCAGTTTCTAGGGTAATTCGAGTACCGATCCAATGGAACCATCATCTTCGGCCATTTGAGCTACCCATCGACACCGTTAGGCCTCCAATCTTGGGCCCTCCACTTCAAAGCTACAATTTCTTAACTTAACCTAACACCAAGCCAAACAACAAAGAGAACTAACGATACACATTGACTTAGCCTCCTCCTTACTACCGCGGTAATGAAGTTAGTGTTTGGTTGCTATGATTTCGAGCAACCGAAATCACGGCTCGATACCACCGCGGACGCCCTGCATATATATAATTTCTGACGATACATACGGGGATTCTTTCCTCCCATGGCTGATCATCTCACCATGAGCAGGCCCTCCGCCTCAAATAAGCTTCGGGCCATCCATGAAATGAGGCCCAAGAAGGACACGGGCTGGGTCATTCGCCCACGCCTTCAATGGGACTCCTACGTCATGAAGCATGAATACAAGGGTTAGGCACAAAGACGAATATACATAAATAACCACCACGAAGGGTGGCGATCCATCCAAAATACCAACGGCATAGAATATGCATCTAATCCTAGGGAAACGCCAAAACCCGTGTTCTACCCCGCTCGCCTCCATAGGATCGACCGACGGCCGTGGTGACGCCCCTGCATTATATAATGACCTCTGGACGATACATATCGGGGACTTTTCCTCCCATGGCTTATCATCTCACTATGAGTGTGGCCTCCCGCCGCTGCTTCTTCCATCTATGAAATGAGGCCCAAGAAGGACACGAAGGGGTCATTCGCCCACGCCTTTCAATGGGACTCCTACCGGCCGGAAGCATGAATACAAGGGTAGCACACAAAGACGAATATACATAAATAACCACCACGGGGTGGCGATCCATCCAAAATACCAACGATAGAATATGCATCTAATCCTAGGGAAACGCCAAAACCTGTGTTCTACCCCTACTATACTCCGGAGGATCGACCGACGGCCGGGCCTCAAGAGACCACAGACCGAGTCTTGGCATGGGCTACTGGATAGAACATCTGGGCTAGGTTGTCCACCCATCCGCCTCCTCCCGTACTTTTTGCGATTGGGTCGATTCATGCTATGGCTTCGCATAGCTCTTCCTCTGAGACGCAGCTCAAGGGATCACCCTTTGAGCCTACTCCGTGTTCATGACGCCTCGGTCCGATGAGGCAGGCCGGGAAGCCGCCCCTTCCGTAATCACAAGGGTTCCATGGGTGAGTTAGAGAATACGCCGCATCACGACCCCCCGCATCCATACCCCACTTACTCACCCTAAATCTACTCAAAGTGCAAGGGGCTCCATACGGATCACACCTCACACCTGTGGAGTGTCGTGACCCATACCCGCCCCCACGCGGACCGCCATCAGCCTAGCCCACCGAGGGAGTCTCAGAGCCTTGTATGCTCGCAAGACCCCACCCCTCATGTCACCACTGTGTTCCTTGTCCGGTGCTCGCCTGCATCATAGCATCTAGGACCCTATGGGCTTTTGTGCACGCCGCATATAATGGGACTCTACAGGCCATCTAGGAGCAAACTACAATACACAGCCGGAGGTCTCTACCCCCGTAATCCCCCCGCTTCAGATTCAGATTAAACAAAGAACTAACAATCCATCCTTTCAGAGTAAGAACCAGAATTGAATATAAAGAGAACTTGCTTGTACAATCAAGGGTTAGTTTCTATGATTGAATCATAAAGAGAACAGAGAAACGGACACAACCAAGCGTTGTCTAGAATCCACATAGCCACCTACCCGAATTCGGGCCGGACTCGCTTCCATGGGGGCGCCCATCTCCGGGAGTTGAGAATTCAGTGCAAGATTCACAGGACGACCGGTATGGTGGCTCTCTGGTGTATGATGGCGCCAGCCCCCCGCCTTCCTTGGTCGATCTTCGTGGAGTCAATCACAGGATAGGGGGTCAAGTTGGCATCCTAACTTGGCAACCCCATGCTGCGCCAATCGATTGGGGGTGTGGCCCTTCCCAAACAGTAATTAGCCTAATTAAGTTATTATCTTTAATGTATTAAATTAGCATAGCTAATTTAATCCTTTTAAGAGTAACCCCCCTAGGTTACAATTAAGTTCCCATACCCCCATGGTGGCGTACCTTTAGGGGGGTGACGTGCTTGTATTTGTACATGTCCCGTATGAATAGTGACGAGACCGATAAATACGCGGGAACGCCACATTCTCCCCTCCTTAAAATAATGTCAGCCCTCAAAGATTGGGGTTAGCTAATCGAATACATATAAATAAAGCACTCAATTAGAAAATGGAGTTAAGAAGATAACATTAATACGTTGAAATTATAGTATTTCGGACAGTAATACATTGAAGTTGAAAATATCAAAGTACAAGCACCAAGATGCCTTATACAAACGTATCATCAAGAGAGTGTAGGACCAAAGTCCGATTTAAAACATCCAGACAACAAAAATCACACATGTAGACAAAACCAATACTCTGATATATGCAAATACAACCTTTGGTATTCATGAATATATAAGCAGATTTACATTAATGTACAATCCCTTTAAAATAATCGAGACAAAAGAATATACAAACAGAAGACAATATTTTTATTTCATTCAAGTTGAGTACAACAACAAGTTGATTGGTACATGGGTTAAGACAAAAGTAGGTATGATACAGTGGAAACTTTTAAAGTTTCTACTCGCACACAGCGTAACAGCAACAAAGAAAACATAACGGAAAAGATCAGGCTTAGGGGTTGGCGAAGGGTGTTGCCCTGCTATGGCAACATGGCAAGTGCCATCAAATCTCATTTATGTTGCAGGAAAAAAGAGGATACTGTGTTGAAGAACCAAGTGAAGACATTAAATTGGAATCAAGATCACACATTGAGAGGACCTGAGCATCTGGAAGTTTGGAAGACCCCTATGAAGTTTGCAAGCTATTAAAGTGGTATCTTTCTCCCTCATATTGTCATTTCTATTCTCCTACCTCACACTCCACATTTCCAACATTCCATTACCCCATACTATCATACATCTCACATCTAGCCCTTTTGTTCCATAGTTGACCTACCACTACCTAAGGCACACTTTCAAAGTTGTTACACCAAAAGGATTGCCTAGGCATCAAGTTCTACATCATCTTTTTCATCATATCACACACTCCACACCATGTGGCTATATATAAAAAAGAAAAAGAGGCATTTGAAAAAGCTAAACACGAGTTTGCCTAGTCACCACCTCCAAGTGACATGTCATGATGACTAGATGCATATGTCATCACTTACAAAGCCACATTGGTCCACTCACCATTTGCCACTTCCATATGTCATTCACC
Source organism: Isoetes taiwanensis (assembly GCA_021234155.1). Taxonomy (NCBI): domain Eukaryota; kingdom Viridiplantae; phylum Streptophyta; class Lycopodiopsida; order Isoetales; family Isoetaceae; genus Isoetes; species Isoetes taiwanensis. The sequence continues at coordinate 11,188,497 of JAJEKV010000029.1, read as the reverse complement.
AAGTTGCCACCTAAGCAACAGTGTGTCCACATCACCACATCACTCCATACCATTACATCACTCATTCCACATCATCACATCACCTTGCATCATCAAATGATGATTAGGCAAATGTTGACCAAAGCCAAAAGTTGGTCAACCATAAGATTGAAATGTTTGATAAATGTGCCTATTAGCCTTGTTCTCCTCCTTGCCACCTCACCAAATCCCATGTCTAATGCCTACTCACCCCATTCATTTTTTCTACAAAATCAAAAAGTATTACATTTGAGAGTTTGATGATACCACCTGATAGCCCTCATGGAATCATGCCACCGGCACAAAAAAATTTTGAAAAAGAGTGCATATTGACCTTCTAAATGGCTTACTTGGGAAACGTGGCCTCATTAAAAAAAATGGCAAAACCTACCTACATCTACCCCCCATCTATCTACCCCTCTTCCCTCTGCCAAGTGGCGCCCCCTCGCATGCCAAGTCGAAACACGAAAGCCGAGCTTGGGGGAGGAGACCACGAATCAAGAGAAATCAAAATAGTTCTCTATTTATACCTTTTTCTTTTTGATTTCTGCACTGTAGGATATATCGACTAAACCCCCGAAATTTGAATTTGCCAAGAAATCTCCATTCTCATGGAGCCAAACGAAGTAATCATTGCCTCTGGGGGTCGATTTTGTCCTACTCCACCTAAAGAACAGCTTGAATTAAAACCAAAACCGTAGCCTTGATTGCGAAATTGCCAAGATCCGCCGGAAATGAGTTTTTAAAAAGGGGATTCATTCAACAGAAAATTGTGGGCTTTTGGTGATTCAAAGACGGCACTGTGTGAAGTCGGAATTGATGTCGAGAGTTCCTCCCGCTTAAGAGATCTGTCCCGAGGCATATTATGATTGATTTGTATCCTAAAAATTCAAGATTTGTGTGTTTTTGGAGATGTCCCGTTGATTGATCACCTTGATCTTTAACATGATGTCAAATGTGATGATTTTGACTCCAGTTTAATGAAAATCAACCTTTGGAAAATATCATTTGATGCATTTGTGTTTGAATTAATTCAAGAAATAGGAAGCTTAAAGCCATACTTCAAGATCTAGTTGCATACAGAGCTCTAGCCGCATTGTTACAATCGCTTAGAAAGGGAAAACCAAAAAGAAGAGGAAGAAAGATCAACTCAATCGATGTTTTAAGAGTCCGGTCATACTTTTCATGCTCATTAGATACTGGACATATTTCTCAAATTATCGACCCACTTATTAGCCCCGAGAATAGCATGCTCTTATTGTGCGGTGCCTCGTGTTCAATCTGCCTAAATTTAGTTGGATTGAAAATTCATTACCATTCTCATTTGGCAAATTTGAGTGCAATCGGTCAAATCCATTGACCAACTTCTGACTGAGTCAAGAATCATTATTCCTCACCAACCATGAAGATTCTTTGCATAGACTTTACCAATACTTTCTTCAGACATCATGGTAGCATGCTATGCTTATTTGGGTTCAAAATGTTGTATGCATTGATTTCTCGGCTCAAGTAGAATAAGACTAGCTTTTTTGTCTTTTTGGGAAACCAAAGGAAATCTTGTTTTCTCTCGAAGTTTGAAAAAAGCGATACTTCAAGACAGAGTGATCACCTCAAGTGATCCGGAGGTCCTAGACCAAGATTAGTGCTTCTTTTTGAACTGAGGTTGGTGGCTTAGCCAGTTTGCCATCAACATTTTGGAGGTCCTACCGAGATTTCCACCGGTTTTCAAAGAACTCATGGCTCCTAGAAGAAATGAAACGACAAGAAGCTCCGTAACCATTGGAACCACAAGGGAGTACTTGCGGCTGTGGTGCAGCCAAATTGTGCAATCCCACAGATTTTGAGCTAAGTTTGCCCATTACTCCACCCATATTTGAACCAACTATGAATGCTAATCATTTTCAAGGTATTTGATGAATATTATAGAGATTATGGTTGTAAGAAGGGTCAGTAGGTTTTCTCGAGTTTAAGAGATGCATGAAATCTGATGAGGCATATGCTTGGTGTGAGCATGTGACCTCGCTTATGGGTACTGATACATATGAGAGTCTTGTGCAGCAATTTTGGCTAGGTTTGGCAAACTATTCCCCCTCAAGAGCTAGCAAATGAGCTACGACTTTTGCATAAGAGCGGTGAAAGTATCAATCACTATGTGGAAAGGTTTAGTGCATACCGAGAAAGTGCCAAAAGAGTCGGTACCCACCCTACACTCTATTTTGTAGCTGCTTTCATTAAGGGATCATCACCAAGGCCTAAGGTACGTAGAAAGATGCTAAAAATTCAAAATCGGAAGGTTTTGATACCATACACAAGGCTTTTGAAAAGGCAACCAAAATCTCTAATGATATGTCTTTTTACCCCGATAACCATGTAAACCATTGTGCTGACCCTTTTACCCAGATTGTGAACAAGAGTATGAGCATGTGCCCAGGTATGCAAAGTAAGTAAAGAAAGAAGAAAATCCAAAGATGAAGAGGGCTGCACCTAAAATCAATGAATCCAAGAGGAGATGACCAAGATGTCCAAAACCATTGCGTGTGATTGACCAAACAACTCTTGGAGTTAAAGAACAAAGAAAAACTTATCCACCTTGTGCACATTGTTTCAAAGATACTCATCCTTCCGATATTTGCTATTACAGGCATGCTTAAAATGTGGAAAGAAAGGTCATTTTGGAAAAATTTGCCCCCTGTGTGCAACTTCTCAAAGGAAATAGGTCATCTCGAAGACAAGTGCTTTGTCAAAGAATACTTTGACAAGGACAAAGGCAAGAAATTGGAAGGAACATCCGCCATTAGGGTTTGTGGAGGAATATGAGGAGCGGGAAGAAATCATGGTGGTGCAAACAAGAAAAATGTTGGAAAATGGAACACCTCGCAGATAAAGGTATGAGCAAGAACATTCCCCACAACAAAGAAGTTCGTGTAATAGCTCCACCTCCTTTTTGAAGTTCAATAAAAAGGATAAAGAGTCGGATGAGCCGGACATGATCCTAAAAAGTTCTAAAGTGAGCATAGATCTCCTCACGCTTCTCAGAATTGCACCCAGCTATAGGGAGAAAATATTAAAGTGTAATGATGTTGAACAAATTTCATTTAATCGACGTGTATGAGAGATGAGAAAGTTGTGTTAACTCAAGAAGAAAAGATCCAGGTGCCTTTACATGCTCAGCTAGTTTAGGTAACTTACATTTGTCTAGGGTCTTGCTAGATGGAGGCTCTCCATTAAATGTCATGCCTCAAAGATGTAATGAAGAAATGTGGTCTTATCAGTTACCACCCATCACCGGCTATATTGAGATCATTCTCCAATGCTAAAAAATAAAACCTATAGGACTAGTGACAAGGGTGCCAATAGAAATAGAAGGTATAATTGTTGAAGCAAGTTTCATAGTGGTGGCTTTTGAAGATAACTGTGATGTGACTGACATATATGACTTGTTGCTGGGAAGGAGGTGGTTGTCTACTGTAGATGCTAGACCTGTCTGGTCCAAAGGGCAGGTGTACCATTTCAAAATGGAGCAAGAACTCAGAACTCTATACAACAAAAACAGTGATGCTAACTGCACAACTTTATAGAACAAGACATGTTGATTGAAGATGAGCCGGTGTGTTAAAAATGCCTATCTCGCCCTTACAAACCAATAGAAATCATACCGACCTGTTTAGGGTGACCTTGACATGGAAGCAAAACTCAACAAAGGGTGTGTTGTGGTTTGATGGTGGAATTTCAATCAAATTGAATATAGCATCTTCTCAAGCTATAATAAGAAACCCTGCCAATAAACTCTTATCCAAAGTTGGCAGAATACATGAAGGAATCACTTCAAATATGGCTGAATATAAGGCACTTATAGCTGGCTTAGAAGAGTCTTTGGCTTTGGGTTTGACTAATGTATCTATCTTTGGTGACTCTCAACTGATATGACATGTAACCGGAGAGTATCGACCAAAACCAAGACATGTCAGAACTCAAGGAAAGGGTATTGCAATTGCTAAGCAAGTTCAAGGCTTGGGAAATCAAACATATACCTAGGGAAGAGAATTGTGAGGCAGATGCACTTTGCAGAACCGTGCTCCTTGACTATTTGGCTGAGGGAGCTATAAATGAAGATGAATTGAACAAGGAAGATGCAACACAACTATATCCTATTCTGGTGATAGATGCACAACAAGAGAAAGAGGTAAAAGAGTTAACTATCAACAAAAATGGACAGGTAAGAACACTTTTCCTTGGGGATCTATTTGTTAGCAAAGATGAGGCCTCTTTAAAAATTTTCTTTGAGAGCTGGAAGGATGTATTTGCCTGGGATTATACAGAATTAGTGGGAGTGAGGACTGATATCTGTGAGTTTGAAATAAAGATAAAAGAAGATGCTAAACCTGTAATGCAAAACTCATAAGAATAAATGCGCCATCGCTAATCCCGACGTGAGAGGAATTATTAAAGATGAAAGAAGTCGAGGTTATTAAAGAGATAACAAACCCCTCGATCATTGTCTTTGCATTGTTCCAAAGAGAAAAGAAAAATAAGAGCATTAGATTTGTATAGATTACGTGGATCTAAACAAGGCCACTATTAAAGATTGTTATCCATTACCATTTCTTGAAGAAGTGTTACATGCAACTCCAGCAAAGAAATATATTCTTTTTTTTAGATGGATTTTCGTGTTTCAATCAAATCAAGATAAAGAGGCGGATCAAGCCAAGACCTCTTTCATAACCCCTTGGGGTACTTTTGCCATGATGAAAATGCCTTTTGGCTTGATGAATGCATCCGCTACCTTTCAAGAGCAATGGATAAAATATTTCAAAGCATGCCAATATCAAACTTTAGAGTTTCTTGGATGATTTGTGCCTAGGATCTTCTCTAACTAAGCATATGGAATTGCGACAATGACAATGGAATTGTGCAGAAGGGTGGAGTGTGTTTGAATCCAAAGAAGTGTGTATTCTTTGTTCTAAAGGTGAATTACTAGGTCATGAGGTATCTACTCAAGGAATTAAAGTGTCCCAAGGAAAAAAATGGAGGCTTTGAAGAAATTAGCTCCACCTAAAACCTTAAAACAGTGAAGAGTTTCATGGGCTTGACAAGTTTTTGAGAATGTATGTGCCTAACTTTTCACACATCATAAGTCCTTTGGCGGCTCGACACGCGTGTTGGCAAGTATAATAAGAATGAGAGCAAATTTATTGCAATAGAATGGACAGATGAATGTCAAGTCGCATTTGACCCATATCAACTTCCATATGCCAATCGTAGATTCTTGAAACCACCGGACCTTGCTCAACCATTCCGCATATATCGCTGTCACTAGCAAAGCCAGTAGGCATAGCACTCATCCGCGAAGCATGGGATAATATCTTTGCCAGCAAAATTTGGTCCGATAAGAGAAACGATACCCTAGAATGGAAAAAGTGTACCGGAATAATGTTTTTCCTACAAAGGCTTGGTCATATAGTTCACACAATGAGGTAAAAGTAATGATGCATCAAAATCCTATTCCCATGCTTTGTTCCGGAAAACTTCGAGTAAGGCTAAATTATGTAGATGGGCTTGCAAGATACGAGGATTACAATTTAAATGTTAGAACCGTCAAAACAATTAAAAGTCCTAGTGATTATTTGACCAATAAGGTCTTTGAGTTTGAAGATCTTAATGGTTTGAGCACCCATGAAGTGTGTGAGATTACTACTAACCTTGTGCTATCTAGCAAGATGCAAGAAGATTGGCGAGGATGAAATCATCAAGTTTCTACAAAGATGAGGAGGTGCCGAGAAGACTTTTACAAGCGGCCCACCGAGGAGATTCAAAGAAAAAGCAAAAACCTGGCTAGATGATTGGAGAGAGGTATTATGTAAGATTGATCAATGTGGTGTCCTTCTCGAGGTGTGTTGACAGTCGGGCCGAGTTGATACTGGAGGCTTGTCATGAGGGAATTTGTGGAGGCCACTATGCAACCGACACAACCGCAAAGAAAATACTCGAAAATCGGATATTATTGGCCTAGCTTGTTTAAAGATGGTTATGAGACCATTAGGAGATGCCATAAATGCCGATACATGGAAGAAGAATTCTTCACCGCTTTGACTAGCATCACGCCTCCGTGTCCATTCCGGGACTTGGGGACTAGACTTCATAGGACCTATAAATCCAAATTCTCCTCTCAAAGACGTAATACATACTAGTGGCAACAGATTTCTTTCACCCAAGTGGGCGTAGGTCCATTGAGACAAGCAAATGCCCTAACAACCGCGGGTTCCTCCATGAAAACATATGCACTAGGTTTGGCATCCCTCTGAAAATAGTTTCTGACAGAGGCACTCAGTTCATGAATGATGTGATCAGCAACCTGCTAAAAACCTTGAAAGTAAAGCATGTGAAAAGCTCAGCATACTACCCTCAAGGCAATGGCCAGGCTGAATCTACCAACAAGGTGCTAAAAGCTATTCTCAAGAAAACAATAGAGGTGCATAAAAAAGATTGGCACCAGGGTTGCCCTTAAGGCTATATCTGCATAGGCGTGATTTAGAAGGTCAGGCGAATCATAAGCTTTCTATATTAATTTTGTAGGCGATTACTTTTTGCGACTTGAATTGTTTCATAGAAACTCTGGTGAACCTTGCCAACGTTAATATGGTAATTGAAATAAATAAATTAGATGTCAATTCACATACAACTTACAGGATTAAGGAAATCTATTATGTTTAGCAAAATTTGAGTAGTTGTTCAGTTTATGAGTATTCTACTATGGTCCACTAAAGCTAGCAAACAATTACTTGATCTAAAATGTTGTTAAAGGGATAATCTATGATCCTAAACACTTAGATCCATGGAACTGCAGGCGAAACTCTAGATCTGAGCTTAAGAATGCATGGCTAATTTAAGAAAGGCGAGCGAACGAAATGGTAAAAGTTTGGCGAAAGAATATAATTTATTTTCAATAGTAACCTATTCAGCTTTAGTATCTCATTTTCAAAAATATTCAAAATATAGCCATTTGGCTATAAATAGCCCCTTAAGGGCAACCCTGATTGGCACCTTAAATTACATGATGCACTTTGGGCATATAGAACCACAATTAAAAGTGCTACTAATCACACACCTTTTGCTCTTGTCTATGGTGTTGAGGCTGTTGTTCCAGTGGAATTGGAGTTGCCCTCATTAAGGTTGGCTCTAAAGATTCAAATGCAGATAGAGGAAGCATACAGGGAAAGGTTTGATAGGTTGCTCCATCTGGAAGAAGAGAGGTTTGAAGCAGAGAATACCATGTTACTAAAGAAAGCAAAGGATGCAAAGAAGATTCAAGGCCATTCACAAATTGCAAGGAAGTTTCAAAGAGGGAGAGCTAGTTCTCCAAGTGGGACAAAGCAAAGGAAAAAAAACACACAGAAAATTTGACTTATGGGAAGGGCCATACAAAATCAGGGACAAGCGGTACAAATTCTTACTTCTTGGAAGATATCACAACAGTCGGCCCGACTCATGAACCCTATAAACATATTGCATCCTGAAAAGGTATTGGCAACAACATATTTGTATGAGTTTGTTTGAATAGAATAGTTATTGGATAGTTAGCCATTTGAGTTATTAGAGACACTAGCTTTAAAATTAATAGGCATGTTCCTTAAAGATGTGGATGCTTGTGCTCTTATAGTGTTATTTTGAAATTGCTTTCACAGAATATAAAAAAAAAAAAAGAGAGAAAAAGAGAAAAAAGAAAAAAAGGAAAATAGGTATAACTTTGATATCTTGTGTGTATTATGATGTTGTTGGTTGAGTTCACAAATCCAAAGCATAGGAGGAGTTGTTTTCTAACACATATAGAACTTGTCATGACAGGTTCATCAGTCTGAATAATCTCCACTTGAGCAAACAGTTGCCTTCCAATTCATATCAACCAGAATTCTTCACTGATGCAGGATCCCAAATGACTAAATATTACCACAATTAGCTGGGGAGGGGCGTGGTACTAACATCATATTTTTCCACACCGCGGGGATCACTTGATACATTCCATCCATATTCATCTGCCTTTGTTCCATTCTCATCTAGCCCTTGCTCCTCAAATCTTTTTCAAAAGAGAAAGCACACTGCTACCTTCCATCACCCTTCCATAAAGGTAGCTCAAGTTATGAAAAGAATCGAAAACACTCCCAACTCAAGTCACTACTCCTGCTCCACACATATTTCAAAAAGAAGTCAAGCAAGTCAAGCCCGGTCATGAGTCAACTCATCCTCAGAGTCAAGTCCCCTGCTCCCACTCCATATGAACATCCTTAGAAGACATCTATTCAAACATCACTCACTTCCTTATGTCCATCTGTTCTCGGACTTTCCCCAACATCATTTCCATTGTTTTTTCATCTTTTCACCCTTCGCCCATATTCTCGGAATTTCCATTTTCTTGCACTACCATCACCATTCTTACGTCATATTTTGCTCACAAGGTTTTGGGGACCAGCCTCTCCTTTTCCTTGTTTAGCATGATGTTGCCCTGCTATGGCAACATGGCAAGTGCCATCAAATCTCATTTATGTTGCGGGAAAAAAGAGGATCTTGTGTTGAAGAACCAAGTGAAGACATTAAATTGGAATCAAGATCACACATTGAGAGGACTGAGCATCACGAAGTTTGGAAGACCCTATGAAGTTTGCAAGCTATTAAAGTGGTATCTTTCTCCCTCATATTGTCATTTCTATTCTCCTACCTCACACTCCACATTTCCAACATTCCATTACCCCCATACTATCATACATCTCACATCTAGCCCTTTTTGTTCCATAGTTGACCTACCACTACCTAAGGCACACTTTCAAAGTTGTTACACCAAAAGGATTGCCTAGGCATCAAGTTCTACATCATCTTTTTCATCATATCACACACTCCACACCATGTGGCTATATATAAAAAAAAAAAAAGAGGCATTTGAAAAAAGCTAAACACGAGTTTGCCTAGTCACCACCTCCAAGTGACATGTCATGATGACTAGATGCATATGTCATCACTTACAAAGCCACATTGGTCCACTCACCATTTGCCACTTCCATATGTCATTCACCAAGTTGCCACCTAAACAAATAGTGTGTCCACATCACCACATCACTCCATACCATTACATCACTCATTCCACATCATCACATCACCTTGCATCATCAAATGATGACTAGGCAAATGTTGACCAAAGCCAAAAGTTGGTCAACCATAAGATTGAAATGTTTGATAAATGTGCCTATTAGCCTTGTTCTCCCTCCTTGCCACCTCACCAAATCCATGTCTAATGCCTACTCACCCCATTCATTTTTTTCTACAAAAAATCAAAAGTATTACATTTGAGAGTTTGATGATACCACCCGATAGCCCTCATGGAATCATGCCACGGCACAAAAATTTTTGAAAAAAGAGTGCATATTGACCTTCTAAATGGCTTCCTTGGGAAACGTGCCTCATTAAAAATGGCAAAACCTACCTACATCTACCCCCATCTATCTACCCTCTCTTCCTCTCGCCAAGTGGCGTCCCCCGGCATGCCAAGTCGAAACACGAGCCGAGCTTGGCGTGGGAGGAGACCACGTAATCAAGAGAAATCAAAATAGTTCTCTATTTATACCTTAGCTTTTTTTTATTTCTGCCTGTGGGATATATCGGACTAAACCACGAAATTTGAATTTGCCAAGAAATCTCCATTCTCGTTGAGCCAAGCGAAGTAATCATTGCCTCTGCTCTGGTCGATTTTGTCCTACTCCACCTAAAGAATGCAGGTTGAATTAAACCAAAACCGTGGCCTTGATTTAAATTGCCAAGATCCGGCCGGAAAATTGAGTTTTTTAAAAGGGGATTCATTCAACTGAGAGAAATTCGTTGGGCTTTTAAGCGATTCAAAGGCGGCACTGAAGTGTGAAGTCGAATTGATCTTTGAGAGTTCCTCTTGCCTTTTAAGAGATGCGTCCGAGGCATATTATGATTGATTTGTATCCTAAAAATTCAAGATTTGTGTGTTTTTGGAGATGTCCTGTTGATTGATCACCTTGATCTTTAACATGATGTCAAATGTGATGATTTTGACTCGGTTTAATGAAAATCTGACCTTGGAAAATATCATTTGATGCATTTGTGTTTGAATTAATTCAAGAAATAGGAAGCGAAAGCCATACTTCTACATCTAGTTGCATCTGAGCTCTAGCTGCATTGTTACAATCGTTTAGAAAGGAAAAACCAAAAAGAAGAGGAAGAAAGATCAACTCACCGATGTTTTAAGAGTCTCGTCATACTTTTCATGCTCATTAGATACTCGGACATATTTCTCAAATTACCGACCCGACTTATTAGCCCCGAGAATAGCATGCTCTTATTGTGCAGCCTCGCGTTCACCTTGTCTAAATTTAGTTGGATTGAAAATTCATTACCATTCTCATTTGGCAAATTTGAGTGCACCATCCGGTCCATTGACCAACTTAACCGAGTCAAGAATCATTATTCCTCACCAACCATGAAGATTCTTTGCATAGACTTTTACCAATACTTTCTTCGGACATCATGGTAGCATGCTATGCTTATTTGGGTTCAAAATGTTGTATGCATTGATTTACGTACTGTTAGAATAAGACTAGCTTTTTGTCTTTTGGGAAACCAAAGAAATCTTGTTTTCTCGAAGTTTGAAAAGCGAATACTTCAAAGACACCAGTGATCACCTCAAGTGATCACGGAGGTCCTAGACCAAGATTAGTGCTTCTTTGAACTGAGGTTGGTGGCTTAGCCAAAGTTTGCCATCAACAAAGGGCGGGATCGCGTGGCGGTACTCTCCCCTGGCTCGGACGAGTTTATAAGCGTGCCCGGCTTGGACAATGATTGCTTGGTATTCCCATATTGGGCTGATAATGAGAAGGTTAAAAAGCCTTCGCATAGCATAAAAAGAGTTGCCAAAGGTGGTCGCGTTGCGTCCTCGAAAGCCTGCGTGCACGCTCATATTCCAAGAGTCCCGTGTGCGACCACGGGGTCATCTTCGGATCTTGAGCTTCGGTCCCTAAGGATGTTAACTATCTCCAGCCCTTTGTCAGGGTCGTAGGGCTCTCCTGGTGGCGGTGGTTCGATCTCATAGCCTTCCTCCCACTCTGGATATTCACCATATCTCTGGCCATAGTCTTGATCCGGTGGTCCGGGATCGTCTCTCCTAACCATATCGGTGATTCTCTCCTCATATTCCCAAATGGTTTCCTCTGCAACATAGTTAAAATGAATAGGGAACATTTTGTAATGCCACTATATTCTAAACTTTAATGCTTTTGAAGAGGATGTCATAAAAGAAACAATTCAGTTATACTCATCAAGAGAACTTTGTATTTAATAAGTAAATAAGGTACACCATTTTTCAATATGGTCCAAACAGTTGCCAATCCAAAATCTCATAAATACACGTATATATATATATATATATATATATATATATATATATATATATATATATATATATATATATATATATATATATATATATATATATATATATATATATATATATATATATATATATATATATATATATATATATATATATATATATATATATATATATATATATATAAACAAAATTTGTATAGCACCATTAGTCTAGGAACTAGGCCCTGCCTCTTTATCCCTGGCCCTAGGAGGTGGTGGAGGCGGTCGGTGTCGCAGCAGAGTTACCCCAGGGTCTACTGTGGCAGCCGCAACAGATGCAACCTCCGGTGGATATGCAACGGCCAATGGGGCTGCCGTGAGGAGCTTCATTCCCATCCAAGGCATATGTATCGACCAAAGGCCGTCAGTCTGCGAGATCCCGTCGTGACGAGTACATAAGTAAACGTCTACGATAGGGAAGCTTCTTGGTGGCCCCGGTAGTAGAAAGTGCCCGCGGAGGGCCCACCATGAAGCCGACCTTCCGGCCTAGATCCCCGCTATGAAGAGGGACTTGCCCGTGTCGGAAGGCCGACAAAAGAAATGGGTAAGGTGGTTACCCAAAGACCTTCCCTTGCCCGAGTCTCGAGATCTTTGCCACTTCCTTATCAAGTCCATGGGGACTTCTTCCTCCTTGAGCTCTGTTGCTCCTCCTCCTTCTTGCTTGAGGGTTATGATATAAATCTTCACCCTCATCATCGTCGAGCTGGGAGGGAACCTCAACCATATTGATGTTTGGAACGTGAGGTCCCATAGCCGTGAAGGCATCCGGGTGCGGTTCGGCGGCCGGTTCCCGCATCACGAAGTCTCGAAGCGTATAGAGTCTCCATGCCGCTCTATGGTCTCCCGACGGAACGGCAGCTTGCACCTCCAAAGGAAGCTTCGGTAGAAGTGAAATCGATAAATCATCCATACAATACTCCGCAAGTTAAGTAAAAGTACATGGTCTTTGCGCTTAAGGCCAAACCGCCACCATATGATACGCCCGGATAATATCATCCAAGAGAAGGTACTCTTGCCCTTGGTGATAGATAAGCGGAAGGCCGTCTAACCCTTCAAGCCTATAGCTTGTTCCGCGGCCTTGATGGTAACTCCTCCGCTAGCTCTTTCCAATCGCAAAGTCGCCCCATACCTATATGCTCATCATCCCCCTCTGGAGGACTCGGTGCGGTTTGCCCTTCTCTCTGAGCAAGGTTTCATCCTCAACGTATTGGTCCATGAGGATGGCTAGGGCGAAAGTAGCTTCGGATATTGCCGCCCGATCTTTGACCACCGGGCGGTGTTTACCCCATCGGAGTTTCCCCTTCAGGGCGTCATAAGCATGTGTGTCCCCGCCTAACATCTGTAGGACTATCTCTCGCTCCAAATACAATTGGGGAGGATCCCCGAGGAATACACAGAGGGAAGCATTTCCTCCATGTAGAAGTCAAGGAATCCGGCGTAATCCGGATGCCGCCAAGATACTTGTGAGGAGGTCTATGCGTTGGCATAGCAAAGGTTGCAGCAGTCGAAGGGAACTTGTGGATCCCATTTCTCCATCATGGTACCAAAGGGCAAGGCGTCGGGCAGCATGGCGCTAGAAGGGAGGAGAGAGGAAAAGAAACGTTTGAAATAACCCTTAAGAGTAGCCTTTTAAACCCTTTTTTAAAAGCTGACGTCAGCACTTTAGTTTATTATTAACATAAAAACCATTAAACTTTTTAATTCAAAATAAAAGTCTCTTTATTAAATATTACAAAAAAATATTTACAAATGCGGAGCTCCGCAAAGATGCTAAGGATGCTCCCTCACATCCTACGCGAGGGGCCAAATCCTTAGGCATTATGGTGACCCTCTTTGCGTGGATCGTAAAAGATTGGCGGCACCAAAAAGTGCTACCAAGTAGGCTTCAGCGTTCTCTTGAGCCTTAAGATTGCAAAATCTGGAAACGGAGATCGGTCTTGAACTTTTGCGCGATCTCCCGTACCAGCCTTTGGAAGGGTAGCTTCCTGATCAGAAGCTCTGTAGACTTCTGGAATTTGCGGATTTCCCGCAAGGCCGCGATCTTAGGTCGAAGCCGGTGAGGCTTCCATTTTGCCAGGAGCTTTCTGAGGGTGGCCCCAGACGGTTGTTAACCGTCTTAGCCCGAAGAACGATTAGGAGCTATCCACCATTGCGGCCGCCTCCGGTCGGCACTTCGTCTTCTTGCCAAAAAGCCAGAAGCCCCCTTAGTTTCTCTTTATATTGGCGGCCGGCCTTATGGGCTAGACCCTTCTTCCGGTGCTTAACAGTCTGATGCTTCGGGGTTGGGTCCGGCCCACTCGCAGATGCTCCTCCATCTTGCTGGTCCCGGCGGCCTTGCGGTCCCTCCTCCCGCTCGAGCTTCTCCGTTCTTCCTGGCTCTCCTCGGATCTTCACGAATCTGACGGCAAACACTGGGCTGCGGACGGCGATTAAGTTCAGCTTGTAATGCCGTGGTCGCGAGACCATGTCTATCTGAATGGTTATCAGATAGTCGATGCTGATATCGGGGATTTCTCCCCATACAAAACTGTTGGACTCCTCCTGCCAACGGTATGGGGGAACCTCAATGGCTCTGCCATCAATGACGGCTAAGCCATCCCCGAGGTACCTGTATTCCCTTCCACGCGAGCTCTTGTGGTCGCCCGCAATTTCCCGATGGTCATCCTCTCCGCCAAACCCCCGATGCACGGCCTGCCTACCTCGATATCTTCCTCCTCCGTATGGCCTTCCTGCTCGGGAGGATAAAATTTGATGAGCATCATAACCATATCAGGTTGCTCAACAATGGTATAGGGAAGCTGGTGAAGGTTCAGCCGGATGTCAATGGCTCTGAGAAGTGATAGATAGGATATGGAATCCTATCGTTGTTCTCAAACCTGTTCACCAGCTCATCTAACAAGATATCAATGAGGGCTGGGTCGGTAGCCATGTGCTTGGCAATCATGGCGTAAATCTCCACGATGCTCAAGGTAGTTGGATCTGGGGCGCTCTTGGTGATGGCCATAGCGGATAGTGAGGCGCTGGCGGCAAAGGGGATGGCAAAGGGGGCTAAGATGCACAAGGCACAAAGGCGCAGGAGCAAGGTCCGTCCGGTGGCGATGGCGATGAGGGCGGCTCAAAGCCCGGTTGGAGGCGCGGAAGCATAAGCAAATGACAATAAATGGTTTGTTAAACGGCCACTTAACTTTTAAAATTTCAATTTTTTTTCCTTATTAACTTTGAAATTTTATTATTAAAAAATTATACTGGCGAATCTGGCGCAGAACCTACGGTCGGGCCCGCTGCATTATCTGAGGGCTTCCGCCTCAAGGCGTCGTCGAAAAGCGGCGCCGAGTTGACTGGCAGGCCCGCGTTGACTTCAAAAAGTCGGCGTCGTTTGGGAGCCCGGGCCGATTTCGAAGATTTCGCCTTTGACTACAAAACTACAAAAAGGCAAGCGCGAGCCGAGTTTGTTTTTGGCCTGCCCTTGACCATTTTAAGCCTAGAGTTGACTGTTCTAGGGTAATTCGATGCACGCCCGATCCAATGGAACCATCATCTTCGTCATTTGAGCTACCCATCGACACCTTAGGCCTCCAATCTTGGGCCCTCCACTTCAAAGCTACAATTTCTTAACTTAACCTAACACCAAGCCAAACAACAAAGAGAACTAACGACACATTGACTTAGCCTCCTCCTTACTACCGTTACTCGACGAGTTAGTGTTTGGCCCATCAAAGTGCTATGATTTCGAGCAACCGAAATCACGGCTCGATACCACTCGCCCGACGCCCCTGAGAATATATACGACCCTCTGACGATACATACGAGGACTTTCCCTCCCATGGCGATCATCTCACCATGAGCGGGGCCCTCCGCCTGCTTTCGGGCCATCTATGAAATGAGGCCCGAAGAAGGACACTGAAGGGGTCATTCGCCCACGCCTTCAATGGGACTCCTACGTCGGAAGCATGAATACAAGGGTTAGCACACACGAATATACATAAATAACCACCACCACGAAGGGTGGCGATCCATCCAAAATACCAACGGCATAGAATATGCATCTAATCCTAGGAAAACGCCCAAAACCCGGGTTCTACCCCTCGCCGGACTCCAAAGAGGATCGATCGACGGCCGTGTGGACGCCTCGAGAATATATCGACCCTCGGACGTATACATACGAGGACTTTCCCCTCCCATGGCGATCATCTCACCATGAGCAGGGCCCTCCGTTTGTTTCGGGCCATCTATGAAATGAGGCCCAAGAAGGACACGAAGGGGTCATTCGCCCACGCCTTCAATGGGACTCCTACGTCGGCGGAAGCATGAATACAAGGGTTAGCACACGCGAATATACATAAATAACCACCACGAAGGGTGGCGATCCATCAAAAATACCAACGGCATAGAATATGCATCTAATCCTAGGAAACGCCCAAAACCGTGGTTCTACCGCTCCGGACTCGGTGAGGATCGACCGACGGTGGGCCTCAAGAGATCAGCAGACCGAGTCTTGGCATGGCGTTATGGTATAGAACATCGGCTAGGGTTGTCCACTCCATCCGCCCCTCCTGTACACTTTGCGGATGGGTCGATTCATGCTATGGCTTCCGCTATAGCCTTCCAGAGACGCAGCTCAAGGGATCACCCTTTGAGCCTACTCCCGGGTTCATGGCGCTTTGGTCCGATGAGGCAGGTCGGGAAGCGTCCCCTTCCGTAATCACAATGGTTCCATGGGTGAGCTAGAGAATACGTGCGCATCAGCGACCCAGCATCCATGCAGGCTTACTCACCCTAAATCTACTCAAAGTGCAAGGTGCTCCATACGGATCACACCTCTACACCTGGGGAGTGTCGGACCCATACCGCCCTCCCCTCGTGACCCGGCTATCGAGGCCTAGCCCCATCGTAGGGAATCTCAGGGAGCCTTGTATGCTCGTGCAAGACCCCACCCCTCATGTCACCACTTGTGTTCCTTTGTCCGGTGCTCGGCCCGGACCATAGCATCTAGGACCCGGTGGGCTCTTGTGCACGTGCCGCATATAATGGGACTCTACAGTATGCTATCTAGGAGCAAACTACAATATACTGCTTCAGGTTCCGGTCTCTACCCCCGTAATCCCCCGTTTGATCGATTAAACAAAGAACTAACAATCCATCCTTTTCAAAGAGTAAGAACCGTAATTGAATATAAAGAGAACTTGCTTGTACAATCAAGGGTTAGTTTCTATGATTGAATCATAAAGAGAACAGAGAAACGGACACAACCAAGCGTTATCTAGAATCCACATAGCCACCTACCAATTCAGGCTGGACTCGTTTCCATGGGGCCTCCATCTCCCCGGGAGTTGAGAATTCAGGCTGTTGATTCCACCGGGGACGACCGGGTATGGTGGCTCTCTCTCACAGTGTATGATGGCTCGGCTCCCGGCCTTCCTTGGTCGATCTTGAGGAGTCAATCACGGGGATAGGGGTCAAGTTGGCATCCTAACTTGGCAACCCCCATGCTTGCCCAATCGATTGGGGCAGGTGGCCTTCCCAAACAAAGAATTAGCCTAATTAAGTTATTATCTTTAATGTATTAAATTAGCATAGCTAATTTAATCCTTTAAGAGTAACCCCCTAGGTTACAATTAAGTTCCCATACCCCCATGGTGGCGCACCTTTAGGGGGTGGCGTGCTTGTATTTGTACATGTCCCGTATGAATACATGACGTGGTAGTATAAATATACGGAACGTCACATTCTCCCCTCCTTAAAATAATGCTGTCCTCAGCATTGGGGTTAGCTAATCGAATACATATAAATAAAGCACTCAATTAGAAAATGGAGTTAAGAAGATAACATTAATACGTTGAAATTATAGTATTTCGGACAGTAATACATTGAAGTTGAAAATATCAAAGTACAAGCACCAAGGTGCCTTATACAAACGTATCATCAAGAGAGTGTAGGACCAAAGTCCGATTTAAAACATCCAGACAACAAAAATCACACATGTAGACAAAACCAATACTCTGATATATGCAAATACAACCTTTGGTATTCATGAATATATAAGCAGATTTACATTAATGTACAATCCCTTTAAAATAATCGAGACAAAAGAATATACAAACAGAAGACAATATTTTTATTTCATTCAAGTTGAGTACAACAACAAGTTGATTGGTACATGGGTTAAGACAAAAGTAGGTATGATACAGTGGAAACTTTTAAAGTTTCTACTCGCACACAGCGTAACAGCAACAAAGAAAACATAACGGAAGAGATCAGGCTTAGGGGTTGGCGAAGAGTCAGATCACAGAAGGGGTACTCCCGTCTGAAATCGGACGAGTTTATAGCGTGCCCAGGCTTGGACAATGATTGCTTGGTATTCCCATGTTGGGCTGATAATGAGAAGGTTAAAAAGCCTTCGCATAGCATAAAAGAGTTGCCAAAGGTGCAATATATATAAACAAAATTTGTATAGCACCATTAGTCTAGGAACTAGGCCCTGCCTCTTTATCCCTGGCCCTAGGAGGTGGTGGAGGCGGTCGGTGTCGCAGCAGAGTTACCCCAGGGTCTACTATGGCAGCCGCAACAGATGCAACCTCCGGTGGATATGCAACGGCCAATGGGGCTGCCGTGAGGAGCTTCATTCCCATCCAAGGCGCAATATCCCCGACCCAAGGTCGGTCGCGAGATCCCGTCGAATGCGGTACATAAGTAAACGTCACGATAGGGAAGCTTCTTGTGGCGGCCCGGTGTAGAAAGTGCACGAGGGCCCACCATGAAGCTTCAGCCTCGGCCCTAGATCCCGAGGCTATGAAGAGGACTTGCCCGTGTCCAAGAAGGCCGACAAAAAGAAACCGTAAGGTGGTTACCCAAAGACCTTCCCTTCGCGGAGTCTCGTGATCTTTGCCACTTCCTTATCCAAGTCCATGGGGACTTCTTCCTCCTTGAGCTCTGTTGCTCCTCCTTCTTGTCTTGCAGGGGTTATGATATAAATCTTCACCCTCATCATCCGAGTCGGAGGGAACCTCAACCATATTGATGTTTGAACGCGTGAGGTCCCATAGCCGTGAAGGCATCCGTGCGGAGTTCGCGGCCGGTTCACGCATCACGAAGTCTCGAAGGCGTAATAGAGTCTCCGCCGGCTCTATGGTCTCTCGACGGAACCAAGCGGTGGTGCACCTCCAAAGGAAGCTCGGTAGAAGTGAAATCGATAAATCATCCATACAATACTCCGCAAGTTCGTAAAAGTACATGGTCTTTGCGCTTGCGTTAAAACCGCCACCATATGATACGTCCGGATAATATCATCCAAGAGAAGGTACTCTTGCCCTTGGTGATAGATAACCGAAGGCCGTCTAACCCCGACAAGCCTATAGCTTGTTCACGGGCATGATGGTAACTCCTCCGGCTAGCTCTTTCCAACGCAAAATTAAGCCCATACCTATATGCTCATCATCCCTCCTCGGGAGGACTCGTGCGGTTTGCCCTTCTCTGAGCAAGGTTTCATCCTCAACGTATTGGTCCATGAGGATGGCTAGGGCGAAAGTAGCTTCCGGATATTGCAGCCCACGATCTTTGGACCAGCGGCGGTGTTTACCCCATCGGAGTTTCCCGACAGGGCGTCATAAGCATGTGTGTCCCCGCCCTAACATCTGCCCGACTATCTCCCCGCTCCAAATACAATTGGGGAGGATCCCCGGAGGAATACCACAGAGGAAGCATTTCCTCCATGTAGAAGTCAAGGAATCGGCGTAATCCGGATGCCAATTGCATACTTGTGAGGAGGTCTATCGTTGGCATAGCAAAGGTTGCAGCCAGTCGAAGGGAACTTGTGGATCCCATTTCTCTCCATCATGGTACCAAAGTGACAAGGTCGGGCGGCGACCATGGCTAGAAGGGGAGGAGAGAAAAAAGAAACGTTTGAAATAACCCTTAAGAGTCGCCTTTTAAACCCTTTTTTTAAAAGTCGACGTCAAGACTTTAGTTTATTATTAACATAAAACCATTAAACTTTTAATTCAAAATAAAAGTCTCTTTATTAAATATTACAAAAATATTTACAAATCTTGAGACTCGCAAAGATGCTAAGGATGCTCCCCCGTATCCTACGGGCGAGGGCCAAATCCTTAGGCATTATGGTGACCCTCTTTGCGTGGATCGCGCAAAGATTGGCGTCACCAAAAGTGCTACCAAGTAGGCTTCAGCAGACCTCTTGAGCGCAAAATTGCAAGGTCCGGAAACGGAGATCGGTCTTGAACGTTGCGCGATCTCCGCACCGACCTTTGGAAGGGTAGCTTCTGATCGGAAGCTCTGTAGACTTAATTTGCGGATTCCCATAAGGCCGCGATACCCAGGAGGTGGGACCGATGAGGCTCCCATTGCGCCGGGCTTCTGAGAGGGTGGCCGCGGTGTTAGCTGCCGTCTTAGCCCGGCTTCTAGCCGGTCGGGAGCTATCCACGGCTAATAGCGCCTCCGATTCGGCACTTCGTCTTCTTGCCAAAAAGCCCGGCGGTCCTTAGTTTCTCTTTATATTGGCTACTTACGGCCTTATGGGCTAGACCCTTCCTCGGGTGCTTAACGGTCACGATGCTTGGGGTTGGGTCAGAGCCCACTCAGTCTCCTCCATCTTAGCGGTCGGCCTTGCGATCAGCTCCTCACACTCGAGCTTCTCCGTTCTTCGGGGCTCTCCTCGGATCTTCACGAATCGAGCAAACACTGAGGGCGGCCACGGCGATTAAGTTGACTTGATGCGGTCCTGATGTGAGACCCATGTCTATCGAATGGTTATCGGATAGTCGATCTTGATATCGGGGATTTCTCCCCATACAAAATTGTTGGACTCCTCCGCCAATCCATGGGGAACCTCAATGGCTCTGCCATCAATGACGGCAAAGCCGCCCCCCGAATACACAATATTCCCTTCCACGGGCTGCCGCCGTGTCCCGGCCACTCAATTTCCGATGGTCATCCTCTGGCCAAACCCACGATACGATTAGGCCTACATACGATATCTTCCTCCTCAGTATGGCCTTCACGCTTTCGGGAGGATAAAATTTGATGAGCATCATAACCATATCGGGTTGCTCAACAATGGTATAGGGAAGTTGGCTAAGGTTCAGGGATGAGGAATGGCTCGAGAAGTGATAGATCGATATGGAATCCTATCGTTGTTCTCAAACCTGTTCACCAGCTCATCTAACAAGATATCAATGAGGGCTGGGTCGGTAGCCATGTGCTTGGCAATCATGGCGTAAATCTCCACGATGCTCAAGGTAGTTGGATCACGGGGCTCTTGGTGATGGCCATAGCGGATAGTGAGGGGCGGCGGCAAAGGGATGGCAAAGGGGCTAAGATGCACAAGGCACAAGGGCGTAGGAGCAAGGTCCGGTCACGGTGGCGATGGCGAGGGCGGCTCAGGTGGTTGGTTGGGCGGAAGCAAAAAGCAAATGACAAGAAATGGTTTGTTAAATCGGCCACTTAACTTTTAAAATTTCAAATTTTTTTCTTATTAACTTTGAAATTTTATTATTAAAAATTATCTGGCGGAATACGGCGCAACCTACGGTCGGTGCCGGTTGCATTGTCTGAACTTCGCCTCGGCCCAGGCGTCGTCGAAAAGCAAGCGGCGCGAGTTGACTGGCGGGCCAGCGTTGACTTCTGGAATACGACGGTCGGGCGCCGACGACATTTGGGCGCGCCTTGACTAAAAACTAGGCAAGCGGCGCGAAGTTTGTTTTTGGGCTGCCCTTGACCATTTTTTAAGCCCTAGAGTTGGCTGTTCTAGGGTAATTCGATGCAGCCGATCCAATGGAACCATCATCTTCGTCATTTGAGCTACCCATCGACACCCCAGGCCTCCAATCTTGGGCCCTCCACTTCAAAGCTACAATTTCTTAACTTAACCTAACACCAAGCCAAACAACAAAGAGAACTAACGACACATTGACTTAGCCTCCTCCTTACTACCGTGCTTTCACGAGTTAGTGTTTGGCCCGGTGCTATGATTTCGAGCAAACCGAAATCCGGCTCTGACCACCGTGGCGCTCCTCCAATATAATGACCCTCGGACGTATACATACGGGGACTTTCCCTCCATGGCGATCATCTCACCATGAGCGGGGCCCTCTCCGTCTGTTCGGGCCATCCATGAAATGAGGCCCGAAGAAGGACACTGAAGGGTCATTCGCCCACGCCTTCAATGGGACTCCCTCACGCGGAAGCATGAATACAAGGGTTAGCACACCGCATTTAATATACATAAATAACCACCCACGAAGGGTGGCGATCCATCAAAATACCAGCGGCATAGAATATGCATCTAATCCTAGGGAAACGCGCCCAAAACCGGGTTCTACCCGGCTCGGACTCCGGTGAGGATCGACCGGCAGTGAGCCTCAAGAATCGGCCAGACCAGGAGTCTTGGCATGGCGTTATCGGTATAGAACATCGGCTAGGGTTGTCCACTCCATCCGCCCCTCACGGCACCCTTTGCGGATGGGTTGATTCATGCTATGGCCCATTATAGCCTTCCTGGAGACGCAGCTCAAGGATCACCCTTTTGAGCTACTCGGGGTTCATGGCCTTTGGTCCGGAGATGAAGGGGCTCCGGGAAGCGTCCCCTTCGAGAATCCGCAGTGGTTCCATGGGTGAGCTAGAGAATACGATGCGCATCAGCGACCCCGCATCCATACCCGCTTACTCACCCTAAATCTACTCAAAGTGCAAAGGGGCTCCATACGGATCACACCTCTACACCCGGGGAGTGTCGGACCCATACCCGGCCCTCTCACGACCGCTATCGAGGCCTAGCCCATCAGGAGTCTCGGGGAGCCTTGTATGCTCGTGCAAGACCCCACCCCTCATGTCACCACTTGTGTTCCTTGTCCGGTGCTCAGGCTGGACCATAGCATCTAGGACCCGGTGGGCTCTTGTGCACTGGTATATAATGGGACTCTACAGGCGCTATCTAGGAGCAAACTACAATACACCTTCAGAGGTCTCTACCCCGTAACCCCCGTTTAGTCAGTTAAACAAAGAACTAACAATCCATCCTTTGGAGTAAGAACCGAGAATTGAATATAAAGAGAACTTGCTTGTACAATCAAGGGTTAGTTTCTATGATTGAATCATAAAGAGAACAAGAGAAACGCACACAACCAAGCGTTATCTAGAATCCACATAGCCACCTACCACCCCTGGCCGACTGCGTTTCCATGGGGCCTCCATCTCACGGGAGTTGAGAATTCATTTGTTGATTCACGAGGGGACGGTATGGTGGCTCTCTGGCTGGTGTATGATGGCTCGGCTCACGGCCTTCCTTGGTGATCTTCGAGTCAATCACGGGGATAGGGGTCAAGTTGGCATCCCAACTTGCAACCCCCATCTTAATCGATTGGGCGGTGGCCCTTCCCAAACAAGAAATTAGCCTAATTAAGTTATTATCTTTAATGTATTAAATTAGCATAGCTAATTTAATCCTTTTAAGAGTAACCCCCCTAGGTTACAATTAAGTTCCCATACCCCCATGGTGGCGTACCTTTAGGGGGGTGACGTGCTTGTATTTGTACATGTCCCGTATGAATACGTGACGTAGACCGTATAAATACGTGGAACGTCACAACTATTCTAGAATATTCTAGATAGTAAATGTTCAGGATACCATGGATTCGTAAAATATAGGTTACTACATATGTATAGGAAGAATCTTGTATAACTTGTTCAGTTTAATAGGTGGAGATGTACATGGGTAGAAATGTACCTCCAAATTTAATCTAAATTGTTCAATTCTTTAGTAGATAAGTTCCAGTTCCTCTATCCATGGCTAAAATATTCCAGCGCCATCTTAATACAGCCCCATATGGTTCTTTACCATGGAAATGCAAATTTCAAATGCTAGGTCCCATATTTCAATACAAAATTGATTAAAATGCAATTTGTTGTTATTTTCTGTATTTCTCTGGTTATATCTGCAAATCGTTTAGGGTTGGGCCATCGTTCCTCTTGGATTCCGGTAAATGGCCGCTGATGTTCCTCTTGGATTCCGGTAAATGGCCGCTGATGTATTTCTCTGCCTAAATAGCTCGGATTATGCAAGTACAGAATGGTTACAACTACGGAAGGTACTCGGCTTGCCAATTCGGTTCGATTTATCTAGTTGTGCTCGGGGTTATTGCTTCATATCAACGTGGGAAGATTCCACTTATGATGCTTGCTTGGTGCTCTGATCGATCCAGTCTTGATCCATATGGCAACAAAGAAAAAGATGTCCCTGCTTTACCAGTGCTATCTGATGTAAATCCAACTGGTTCTGAAAGTTTCTCAAGATAAATCGATGGCAAGGCTGCCAACATGACGAATCAGGTAACCGAACTTATCCCTCCATGTGAAGTTCGAACACTTGGAGTTTGTGCAAAAGTATTTTTGTGCGAACACGACTTGCAGAATATTGTTGACATCAGAACACTTTATCTTCACTCGGAATTTGACACATGGCTTTGGAAGCTAAGAATCTAGTATTTCTTTTCTTTAAGCTGTTATTACATGGCCCAGAGAAAATATTTAAGCTTTAACTCTTCTATTACATCGTATGCCCAAATGCTACTACTAGTCTATCCCATGTATATGTTTTAGTTTATATGAATTGAAAGGCATTTTTACTGGTCTGTATGCTATTTAAATTGCAATATGCATAATTTTGAAGGCTTTTTCTCCACTCCAATAATATCTTCAACTTCTCTTTTGCATTTTGCTAGTTAACTTGCTTTTAGTTTCAAACTTTGAAACAACCTTTTCGTATTTAGGTCGCTAATAACTTAACTTCTTGTCAAAATTTCTCTACTATTTCATTTCTGTTGTAACCGTGGAGTATTGAGAATGCTAATAACTTAACTTCTTGTCAAAATTTCTCTAATCCTTCATTTCTGTTGTAACCGTGGAGTATCTACTCTTTATATCTTAATTGTTTCTATCTTATTTCTTTGTTGACTTAGTTAATGACTTTTTTTTTCATCGTTATGGAAAGTCTTTCGTAACCAACACAAATCCATCTGCCTAGCCCTCTTCCCAACCCTGCAGTTCTGCTAGTGTGTGTGTGTGTGTTTTTTTTTTTTTTTTAGCACACCAGCCCTACCGGGCATACCACCATTCCTGCAATTCTAGCCTATCTACGTCGCATTGCCACATCAGCTAAATCTTAAGTGGGATAGGTCTCAACCGTTAGATCTCTCCTTTTTCATATCCATGGCCACGAAAATTAGATAAGCCAAGAAAATGTTATTCGTCGCAATGATTCATTGTTGTGCGTGCCCTCAATCTGCAAACGTTTTTCGTAGACTAGGCAGGGGCAGAATTTTTGCTCTTCCTCGTGGATTCACAAACATGTTCTTCATGATTCATAAACCTGAGATGCGGCTTCAAAACAATGCAGAGTTTTTCATATTAAAAATCACTGTGTAGTTAAGTGCAAGCACATTGTCTGATTGAAACATGAAAAATCATCATTTGAAGATTTATAGGATCTGCAAGCGGACACAACCATCTAGATTGGCGACTTGAAAAAAATTGCTTCAAAACGGTAAGCACCGCTGATTTAATTTCTGGATATAATAAGGATCAACATCCCTAATCTTATAGTTGCCGGAATTACTCCTTTTTCCTGCTATGGGACGGAGAAATGGGTATGGGCAATCCTGGTTCTTCATATATGTAATCTTGAAAGGGGATAAAACCTGATAGAAGTGCATGCCTTTTATCTAGTGTTAGAAGTGTTAGATAAATTTTTTTTGGATATTTTGCGTCCAAAATATCCAGCATGGCTTCGCAGATGCATCGTAAAGAAATCTTGTCAGCTTTGAAAGCAAAGATTTGCTTTGTGAAGGTGAATGTTCTGAAGGCAACACAGGTGCTTCAGGGGAAAAGAAAGGTTTATATTCAATCTGTTGGGGCATTTCAATAGCAAATGTTTATAAACGAGTGTCTCCGTCCTGGCTGGTATCCTACCCTAATCTTACTGTTCTTCCTTGCTAGCATTACTTGCAAGGTCCTCCGTTTACTTGCATTTTAAATTTTGTTTCTTATGGCTTGCAAGAGTTTTTGGTAATCATTTTCAGGTTTTCTCATTCACTCCAAACACAAGGGCATGACATTTCCACGCAGAAGTGCTCGATCATAACGCCCAACCCATTGGTAAGGTTTTATAACTTGAAGAAAAATTTCTGTATGTAAAGCTCTTCATTTTGAATTTCTAAGTTTGCTTTGTCTGGTGTTTTTTGCTTATGTCCAGGTTGGGCCATGGTATTTCAACGTCATTCTTTTGCAGGTTTCATGTTTGCCTATCTACATCAAAATATGGTTGGTTCACCTACAAGCATTATCTTGTTGCAGCAACTGTAACATAGCGCTTGGTATTGGACTCCAGAAGAACGATCTTCCTTGAACTTCATTCTTTGCTCTGCCATATCTTTGTTTGGTTGTCGAGGCCTAACCTAGACAAACATTTTAAATGGGTTGAGGTCTCCAATGTATAATGCATACTGTCGGCTTATCCATAACTTTGCAGGCACTAAGCAATATTCTCAATGCTTCTTCAGATGAAGCGCATGGCATAGCTTCAAGCAACTTCAATGCCTTGTATAAGCACTCTAATCATGCAGGGCAATCAGCCATGCACAAGTAGTGATCCAATCACTGCTATAGCTATATCTCATTGCCTTGAAACAATTCCAAACTGAACATAATGGTTCTGGCTTTACATCCTGTTCTTGCATGTCCTCGAAGCAGCATATAGCCATTTCGTTTTCATGGTTTAGGCCATATTCTTTCCAAGTTACCACACTTTCCAGTTTGACCTTGTGCATAACTTTGCAAGTGCATCACATTTGGCATACATATCTGTAAGTCTTTTGGAAGATCTCAGCATGTTTGCTGACCTTTGTCCTAGTAGGTTGCCACAAGCTACGAACAAATGCATCAGCATCCAAAAGTACACATTGCGCATAGC
This sequence comes from Isoetes taiwanensis, assembly GCA_021234155.1. Taxonomy (NCBI): domain Eukaryota; kingdom Viridiplantae; phylum Streptophyta; class Lycopodiopsida; order Isoetales; family Isoetaceae; genus Isoetes; species Isoetes taiwanensis. The sequence continues at coordinate 11,162,066 of JAJEKV010000029.1, read as the reverse complement.
ATTCTAGCACTTCCAGCCCAAGTTCGCATTCAACATATCCTAGAAAAAGTGCATTCTATATACCACATTGCGTACAAGCTTACTGCCAAAGACTTTTTGTATAACTAAACTACCTTTGGTGTATATATCGCACCAATAAAGACATCGGGATTTTCCAGAATGCTGCTATTTGCAAATGTGCTATTCGTATTTTTACTTTTAAGTTCATACAAATATCTCTATTCATGTTATAGGTTGTTAGCTGATTCAGTGGCAATGCAGATGTTTCTTTAGGTAGACGTTTTAGACAACTCTATCTTGTACAACAAATATAGCTAATAAAGATGTTGCCTCTCTTGCTGGTGTCTTAGTTATCTTCTGACTATATTGTTGTACTTGCCTTTTTATATATGCAGGAGCGTGTTGTGGCATGAGAGTCCTTGGTAATTCTTGCTAACATGTTCTTGTAAATTCTTCATCTTGATTAAGGTTGAGTTAAAAAATTTGCTTCTTGGTTACGATAAATTCAAATAAGGGATCAGAATCTATTAAGAAATGAAGATGTTGTTTCTGTAATATTGCTCTAGATTTGTAAATCCTTCATCTTGATTCAGGTTGAGTTAAAAATTCTGCTTCATGCTTACGATAAATTGTAATAAGGGACCAGAACCTATTTAGTAAGAAGGGGGTCTTCTGGAGTATTATAGATTGCATTCTTAATTTCTATAACAAATCTATTCTTAAACAGATGATTGATGAAAAGCCCAATTGCAAAAGCATTGAGCAGGAACCATACAAGATGAAGATTGCCGTCTCTTTACGCAGCAATTGTCGTACACAATCCTGCTTCAAATTATCTCCAAAGCAATGAAATTCAGCTGGTTTCTATCTTCCACAATAAGCTTGGATTGGAAGTAATGGAACAGGTCTGAAACTTATGTTACCCCTTGGAATTGACTTTTAGAACTGATTTTCATAGATATTAGATATCCTAAGCTATTGATATATTTGGGAACGTTTTTTCATGATATTTTAGTTGTTTTGTTGTGTACTTTGACGTCTTTTTCTAACTTCACTCAAGTTCATCCAATAGACGTGCAAAGTGGTATATAGCTGGTATATATCAACAAAAACATTTTTTTTTCTCTTTTTGAGGGTAAAAATGTATTTTTTGATTAATAATGATATAAAGTACAAAGAGTCCCACAATGAACAGATAGAGAGAATTATAGCCAATGTTATGGATCCTTATGCACCAATACTATGTGTACCTTAGGACCTCCTATTTCCACTTAGCAACTTGGTAGGGAAACCATATATATACCCAGTTAGTTATTCAGATTGGTTCCTCTACCTGTCTCAACATTTGGATCTACCTTGAGACATTTGGATCTACCTGTCTAAACATTTGGAGCTATGTCCTCAGAATTTATCCAGTGACATTTAAAGTAGCTATAAAACCCTTCAATCTTGCCAATTTTGTCTAGTCCTTATGGTAGCTCACCCCATCTTTCTATGGTGGGACAAATCCATTAAAGCCACTTCCATACTAAAGTAATTCTTTAGCTTGTCGATAGAAATGCTCTGTCCCCCAGAGCCACATCACAACGATGGAACGAAAACAAATTACATGCTTACGGACAAAATAACAGTCCACTAAAGGAGGTTGTGCATAGATCATTTCTTCCTTGAACATAGCAAAACTTAAACTGGCTTCACTTTCTTGAGTTCAAAATGTGTATCAAAATTAACTTGAAGAAAATATACTACCTTCAACTTTAATTTTCAAACATGGTGAAAATATACACAACCTATGCATTCTAATCCGGAGGCAAGACCCATATAAAAACTTTAATCCTCACAAGCAATCACCTTAGCAAGCGAAGCAAATCGTAATACAAAAGTGTTGTTTCTAAATCAGAAAAGAAAATTTAACAACACCAAACAACCTTTGAACACCAACTTGAATGCCTAACAAACTTGAACTTGTTATTTCCAACACCTTCTGGTGTGCTTTTTGCTAGTTTTTTTTTTTTTTTTTTTTTTTTTTTTTTTTTTTTTTTTTTTTTTTTTTTTTTTTTTTTTTTTTTTTTTTTTGCCTAAAAACCCTGAAACCATAGTGAAATCACGTACATAGAATTCCAAAAACAAAAATTCTCCAAACTTAAAAATCCCAAATTAACAAGGTAGATACATGTTAGAGTATATCTTGTGGATACCTTCGGAATATGCCAATACATCCCAGATCAAGAAGCTGGAATTTGCCCTAAATCTAAATCCTCACAGTTTATCCACATTTCGGAGAGACGCCGATGACATCGAGAGCGCTGCTAGATTCCTGTACAATAAGAGTGCCATACTCTTATCATGTCTGTAATAGCTATAGAATGGCAGCGTTTAATCCCTGCCGCTACAAGACTTTCGGGTTGAGTGTTGCTATCTCGTGGGAATCAACCTTTCTCTGTCCCTCATTTAGGCTGCGCACTCGAACAGCAGGTAATATATTGGTTTGCCGGTTTACTTTCTCAGGTCAATCCTCCTTGAAATCTTCGCGTATGTTTTAAACCCTTGTCACTCCAATGTAGCTTGCCAGTTTGGAAGGATACCTAGATTTATGCGTATAAAGTAGGAACACTGTATTTCTATCATGCCAAATTAGACCAGGCAAGCCAATAGCTCGAAATATTTACGAGAACAGTTAATTTAGACACTGTGGCAGTATGCTAAGACTTTTGCAATGAATAGTTTTCCTTGGTTTCTTTTTCTTCTTTCTTATGCTATTTACACAACTTTATTAGGAATTCGGAAGGCCTTAGTACGTTACAATCCAAACATTGTACAGGCATCACTGCTGGGAGTGGGCGCACCAGAGCTCCTAGTTATTGGAGTTGTAGCACTGCTCGTTTTTGGACCTAAAGGCCTCGCAGAGGTTTGTTGTTTGCACTATCATTGTACAGGATAACCTGATGTTGAGACTTGGTGGTTTGTAACGTGTTTTTGCAGCTAGCTCGCAATCTTGGACAGACGTTACGGGCTTTTCAACCAACTATTCGAGAAATTCAGGCTAGTACATATCTGATGACTTCTTCATGATAACGAATAAATATTTAGCAGCAAGAAAATTTGATTTTTCAGGAGGTATCAAGGGAATTCAAGCAAACACTGGAGAAGGAAATTGGACTAGATGAACTGGAGCCTCTCAAGTCAGAAACCCTAAGACCCTCATCACCGAGTCAAGCTTTTAAACCTGTTGTGGACAAGGGTAAGGAAATGATCTATACATGTCTGCATCTGCCTTCGCTAAATTTGACTTTTTAATCAAGTCAATCTGCCAGTTGAAAGCAAGCCTTCTACTACAGAGGATTATGCAAATGTAAATGAAGAACCACTTAAGAGTGTGGTTCCTGAAGAACAAGTCGATCTGCCAGTTGAAAGCAAGCCTTTTACTACAGAGGAGTATGCAAAGGTAACAGAAGAACAACTTAAGAGTGTGATTCCTGAAGAACAACTCAAAGGTATGAATTTGGAAGATATTTGTTTCATCGGGTGATGTTTCTTATTAGTCTAAATTCATTTCCTTCGCAGACCCAGCTGTACTGCCTGTTCAAAACATTGAGCAAAAACCAAAAGAGAAAACAGACCAACCAGATTTTGTAGAAACTGTCAGAGATCAACCAAAAGTTGCTAACAGTGAATAGGACTGTTATCGGGCTGTGATGTCTTTTCTTCCATAGCTACCAAGAATCAGTGCTTTTTAGCAGTCAACGAAAGGTGCGAAATGCGATTGGACATCCCCACATTATCCTCATAGATAAGTTACATGTAAGAAGGCCTTTTATCACAGTCATGAGCTCAAAATCAATTTCAGGATAATCATGTGGACATGGGAGGCAGCTTAAAAAGATTAGCTTCCTTCAGGCTGTAGAGTCTGTAATTCTAACTTTGGAGAGTAGGAAAGCACCGATGCATTTTAAATTCCTGACCTAGTGGAGTCACTTGACCATTAAGAATTCACTTTCACACACAATCTCTTTTGAAAATAAAGTGGTCAACACTTTGAGGTATCCATTGTCATTCTGGTAACCGTACTGTACCCTTGTGGGTTACCTTCTCTAAAATTTTAAAGCGTCTGTACCCATACATAGGAGTATTGGATTTAGCTATGGTCCATATATTTCTTGGTTGCCTCCTCAAGGAGCATGTGAATAATCTAAAATATTTCACGGATATCCTTGAAATCATTCTTTTTGCACTAGTAACGGTGCCCAGCGTTGCTGGGCATTTAAGTTGAGAACCTGTATGAACAGGACATAAGTTGAGAACCAGTATGAACAGAAACCTGTTCAGCTCAAACTCCAGTGTCATAAATTTACTATATTAGAAAGTGTCCAGTAAATTTACTATATTAGAAAGTGTCTAGCGTTGCTGAGCTATAAGGCGGTTGTGTCGTAACATTTATAAGATTGGACTTGAATTGCTATGTCATTGTTATGTTGTAGAATTTGGTTCCATCAACTTCTTGGCTATCGATAATTTTAAATGTCTTTACGTTGTGGAATCCATTGTCTATATTTGAATACATCCAATGGTGATTTTAAATGTCTTTATGTTGTGGAATCCATTGTGTATACTTGAATACATCCAATGCACCATGTTGGCAATTTAGATATTTGAATTAATTCAAGCCTCAATAGAAAACCAATGCACATGGCATTTATTGAAGTAATTCAAGTCTAAATAGAAAACCAAGTCTAAATGGCCCCTCACATTGTCAATAACACCTTGCAAATAATTTAGGTCCTTTCTTGCACTTTATTGCAAAGAATACAAACTGATGTGTTATTGATGAAGAAAATCTAACACAAATTTTGTATACATTGTCAAGCAACATCTTGCAAATTGGGGATATGGCCGCTATTTCCAGCTCTGTGTCTTTCTTGCAACAAGTTTTGATCTGGTTAGAGATTATTTCAAGCATTTGCTCTGTGTTCTTTGGTTTAGATAGAGCTATGCTAGCAGATAGCTTGAGCTCCATAGATTTTGGTGATTGTGAGTTCATAAGCTCACGACCTATCAAAATCTCATCTTTATGCTGATGCTAGGGCACACCGATAGTTATTTAGGCTTGGTCTTTCAGATTTGTAAAGTCATTTCATTTGTTTGTGCGTTAGAGATGGCTTAAGTTTTGACCTCGTTTATTGCACTCATGCAATGAGGAGCCGCACTCACTGCGATAAAGGCTGCACTCACTGCAGTCTTCAGTCATGGTTTTTGATCATTTCCTTGGGCATCAGCTAAATGGCTTTCAGATCTTCTGTGTTGTTGCTTGCCTTAATGCTGTTTGTGGGCATTTTCCCCCCACTCTATCCCAATTTGGAGAGGGAGATATGGTTGTCTAGGCAAAGGCGTAGAAGAGGGTTGATGAAAGCAGGATTAGAGGGGCCGGGAGGCCCGTGATTTTGTGTACATTTACCATAGCTTTTGTCCGGCTTGATGTGGGCGATTATAGCTCTTTGGGGTTGCGATATCTTGCTTGAAGCCAATCGTGGTGATGCCTTCTAGGAAAGCTAAACACACCCTCTTGGAGTACATGTGGTTGCAGTAATCCCATCGATCCGAGCCATCGGATCGCCATTCTGAAGGACGGCGGCCTATATTAGGCCATTTCCATTTTGGCTCGGTTATCGGCGTCTTCTCACGCGCCAGCTCTTCTTCTCCTCGTGGCTTCCCTCCCTTCCGCCCCTGGCGGCGGTGGGCGATGAGTCTTTTCATTTGTATTTTTGTTGTTCATGCCTTTTGTTGTTCTCCACCCGTGGCGTTGCTATTCTTATGTTTACGTTCCGCCGCCCCTGGCTGTGTTGTTCTCCACCCTGCGGTGATGTCGCTTTATTTCCACCTCGAGGGTGATGCATATTTTACCTAATGGTTCTCCACCCATTGGGTGATGCTTTATCTTTGTTTATTTCCACCTCGAGGGTGATGCATATTTTACATAATGGTTCTCCACCGGGCCGGTGATGCTTTTTCCACCCTATGGGTGATGCTATCTTTTTTGTTATGTTCTTTTTTCTTCTATTTTCATTTTCGGACCTTCTTGGTGCGGCTTGTCTTTGTTTGTTTTCTCGACCATTTCACGGGTGTTCTTTTTTGGAGTTTTTGGTATTGCTTGCGAGGATTCCGCCGTTTTCCAGCCGTCTGGCTGGGGTCCTGCTCTATTTCTGTTAGCCATCATCCCTCTCCTTCGGTTCTCTAATATGTGTTTTTCTTCCTCAGCTTGTTCATGGAAACATGCCATGGCCCATAGTAGCTCTGTGACAGGGAAGAGGTTGAGGTGGTTGCTGGAGTGGAGTGATGGGAACCTTGTGTTGGAAGTATGCTCTTGAAGCGCCACTCATAGTATTCTTTCTATGGGAAGATGGAGATCAGTTCTCTTTAGTACACGCGTGTTTATCTCTTTTTGAAAATACTTCGGTGGTGCTTCTCGGGTGGTGAGATATGCTCATGGAAAGGGATTACACCTTCAATAGTACTATAGATAGGAGAAGACAGGGGAATTTTGAGAGTGCATTTCTTTTGCTCTCTCGAGGCTGAAAAATCATCGTGCTTCTAGACATATCTTTTAGAGTGTGCTTCATGGTTTGGAGGTATCATTTATAGTAGGGCTCTACTAATGCAACAGACTTTCCATAGTACCTGCAATGGATGGAAGAGGGCCATGCCCTCTAGTATTGAATGGGAAGAGTGGAGAGATACATATTTTCCTGTTACTATATGGAAGGATTGAGGACGCGTTGACAGAGTACAGAGACATCATCATATATTGGCGTTTAGGCTGATATCTGTTTTGTTTTTCTGAATTAATTTTTTCTATCTGGTGACGATGTGCTTATTACACTTCCTATCTGGCCTATTGTGGAGCCCACAAGAAGGTCGTGTACCATTTTTATATTAATCAAAAAATTTCTTACCCTCAAAAAAAAAAATAAAAACATCTTGCAAATATAGACAGATCAGTTTCTTTCTACACTAAGTTGGCAATACATAATACATGTATATTCTTGTATAGAAATCTATGTAAGCAAGTACAACATGCAGTTTAGACACATGCAAAGCGATTGACCATCCTTCCAACTCTGCAACATCATGCCAAAGGCATGCTTAATTATCCAAATGTCATGATATTTATATCCCTCGGTTAATAACCATGATAGCCATGTCACCGTGATAAAGAAACTTATTGAGCAAAGACTTTTCATTTCATCGTGTCCAAGTTGAAAACCTGCAGAAGAATAGTTCACGTCCTGTAACAGGGTATTTCTGTAGTTTATGTCCTACAGAAAATGATTAAAGTCTAGAGGATCAAAAACAGAACTCAATGTTTGCTTAACTTCTAGGTACACAGAATGCTTGATGCAAAAGTTGCATCCAAATAGAAAGGGAATCTTCTTCCCAAAAATCTCAAACATAGGTTGATTCTTTAACTTGCTTGGAGCTTTGTTTTCTTGTCAGCTTAGGCAGTTAATGGGGCGCTTCCAGCATGAAATATAGAAGAACCTACAAAAAGAAGCCTGCAAAGGGTAAATACTTGCATCTGTCTGCATATGCACAATAAATGCCGTCCAACATGATTTCTTGTGAACTGCTCTGCTTGCTAAAATAGAAGGCTACGAATTATTTGCATGCTTGACTTGATACTTTTACTGAATCAAAAGTCTGCTCTGGGTGCAGATCTATAGTTGCAAGATGATAATGTGCTAAAGCAATCTTGTAGATTGCTAGAAAGGCTTGCGAGCATTGGATAAAGACTAAAACATTTCGCCAGGCAATGGGACCAAATTTGAAAAGCCATGGACTATTTGATCTGCATAAATATGACAAACCACTTGAGTTGCAGTGGATCGATACTAAATACACGTTGCAAATGTCCAAAGGAGCATATACTGCACTGCATATGTATATTTACCAGATCTGCGTATAGTACTTTTGCAGCAGACCATGAACCTTTGCTAAGCTTGCTAGCAACTACATCAAATTATCCTGCATTGAATATTAACAATTAGCAGATTGTATATGCTTCAGCAAAAGGCATGAAAATACCAACAATGCTAAGAGTTTACAGCTAAAATACCACTGAGCATAGACATGCCCTTGATTGTATATTTGCAGGGAACAACAGTTTTTGATTAGCATTCCAAGCTCTCAGTTTTCCTGCAAATAAATCAGGATAATATTATGTGGACAAACATGGCATTCCGCCGCATCACTGAAACAGACTACAAACACAACATCCCATCATCACACATGAAAATTGTGAAGTGCTAACCATGTTTGAATGGATATAGCATGTATAATAGAAATCATAATTGTGTCTATTAAAAAGACAGAAATTTGGCCTGCTTGAAAATGCTGTTATCAAAACAATGCTCAAATGCAACTACTTTTGTTGCATGTTACCTGTATTTAATCGTACTATTCCCTTGATTAAGCCATAATAGGCTGCTTGTGGAATTTTAAACTCCCCACCTCTCTTCACAGGCATCCTATTGGTTAAACTCCTCTAAATCATAAGATCAACCCAGGTCGTCGGTAGACAGCTCACCAAGAAGCGCTGCTTCATCTCCAAACGAAGAACAAAGAAGATAATGGAACCGCCTTCAAAGGCGGCCTTCAACATCAACTGATTCATGTCTGGATATTAAAGGAGGCGCCCGCAGTGCTCGAAGGCAGCATAGCTTCCCTCACAAACCCTGGAGCCATCACCGCTTCTCTGCTCCAGTTTCGATAGGGCAACGAAATCATTGCCCTCTTTTTATGTTGAATCTCCACCGTCCCTTCGAAAAATCGAGTTCTCACCGTCGGATCTAGGGCGTGGTCCATTACATAACATTATAATATAAGATAGTTTGTCCAGTTTTTTGCGTCTTGATTTTTCGAAAAGGAGTTTGACCCCACCCAACCCCCCTCCCCCCTCGTTCTTTTGGGTTGCTCGAAGGGCAAACCTTTGGATGGTGGGTCGGGAGGTGGGTTTTGGTTTTGGATAGCGAGATCATTTTGGAGAAGTTTTTGGATGGGGGAGTTGCTCATCTGCATTAGACAACGGGAGGTGGGTTTTGGTTTTGGATAGCCGAGATCATTTTGGAAAAGTTTTTGGATGGTGAAGTTGCTCATCTGCATTAGACAACGTTACTGGGATGTGCCTTGCTAGCCGTCAATCTGCGTTAGGGGTAGTGAAGATTCAATCTAGCGGTTCACCTCTCCTATACCCATTTTAGCAGTTCTAAAGGGGTTGCGAGTTCTAATGGGGGCTGTCATTGCTGTATTTAGACTGCTCTGAGCAGGGACCATTGCCATTGCCATTTTGGCAGTTTTAAAGGGGTTGCCATCGCAGGATTTAGACCTTTTTTGAGGCAGCAGCTGCCGGATGGAGTCGGTTGCTTGAACCTCGAGGCAGGGGTCCGCCATAGCCATTTGCAAGGTTTGTTGCAGTACACTTAGGTATGAAGCACAGCTCTGTTTATGATTGTGGTCGGATGGAGCACAACTTTGTTTATGGGTTGCCCTCACATCAAACTTGTTTTGAGCAAGAACCATCGCCATTCTGGCAGTTCGAAAGGGTGGCAGAGTCAGGGATAGGGTCGAAGTTGCATACGTAAAATACGAAATAAATATAAAACATATGAAACGTCCCCTTTTTTGCAAAAATACGCGTTTTATACGTGGAAAAAAAGACGGCCAGTAGGAAGTTGTCTTGATGCCGACACATCTAGTGGGGGCCGGGGCTGAGGCTGCAACCATTTCCTTGTGAACGCGTCCAAATCGTCCTAAAAAAAAGGGTACTTTGCTGCAGTGAGATCCATTGGATGCATCCGTGTAGAGGTCAGCACTTCCACGAGACCAACTGGACGCGTCAACGTAAGGGAAAAATTTTTTGAAAAAAAATTGGCTGACTTGTCTAGCTGGTCTCACAGACGCGCTGATTTCTACGCGGATGCATCCAGTGGGTCTCGCTGGAGTAAAGTGCTACAGCGAGATCCACTGGACGAGTCTGCATAGAGGTCGGCGCTTCCACAAGACCAACTAACGCGTCAGCGTAAGGAAGGAAAATTTTAGCGGACATGTCCAGTTAGTCTCGCGGTGCACCGATTTCTGCGCGGACAGGTGATGCAGACGACCGAATTTTTTTTTTGGTCGAGGTATGAAACAACGAAAAATACGTTTTACACCTTTCAAAATATGCCTTATTACATATAAAAGGTGCAAAATCCAAGATTTAGATTCAATTTATTATTTTTTCCTGTCTTATTTCACTTGGCACAATGTTCTGCAAATCTCAGTTGGTAATTGCAGCACCACCTTTTTTCTTGTACGAGAACAAGGCAAGAAGTTTCTGAGGGCAGGGATGCTAAGGCACTGAGTCCTCAATTGTTGATAGCCAGGTGACACCTATTTTTTAAGGACATGATCCTAAAGCCAACACATCTCAGCATGAACGTCAACACTCGCCATCACCGACCAGCAAAACCATAGCATGTGACAGCACGGTTCAATACAGCCTGGCAAGGGTTGCAGAGGATGATGAATGGCAACCTTCGAAGAAGCTGATGGTTTTGGACATAAATGGCATGCTAGTACATATATAGCAAAGAAGAGCCAGGGAGAAAGAATTGCCTCGACTTGATACGCACCATGTTGTGAAAGAGACTACAAACAAGTACCTAATTTGCAGACCAGGATACCATGAGATTGTGGAGTGGGCATTGCAAAAATCTGAAGTTGTAATGTGGAGTGCTTCTCTGCTTCATAACACAAGGGATATGGTGGCTGCCTTGTTCCCGAATTTACAGAATAGGTTTCTAAAGATTTATGGTCAAGAGCAGTGCTACACATGTGACCATTGAAACAATACAGTCAAGCAGCTTCCTTTCAAGGAGTTAAAGGTCGTACTTGAGGATTTTCCTAAATACCATGGCATCATTTTCTTGGTAGATGATAGCCTATACAAAGGGTTTCCAAACGCTCCACACATACTTCTTCCTGTTATGCCTTTCAAGGGGCAGGAAGAGGAGACTTTCTTACAGAAATTTGTATGTCCAGCATTGAACGACTTATCTTCCCATAAAGTTGAAGACCATTTCACGGCTAAACATCACCGATGCATGGTTGCAGTAGGAGATAGTTGAAGTGCTAGATTACTATCTCTGTAACTATCGTGTCCCAGCCTATTATGTTTTCAGTGCTCCACTCTAGGTACAAAAGCAGATGTTGAACATACCTCCTAAAGACTCCAATGACCCTATATTTTGAAAATCCATGTACACTTTTTGTAATATATATGATTCACAAGTTAACATGCTACCAAATTATTGTAATTCTGAGCATTGTCTCCAAGTTATGCTGCATGCCCTTTACATGTGCAAAATGTGATCACAAGCATTGTCTCTAATACTGCATCATAATTTAAGATAAAAGTCGCAATGCAAACATATAATGCCCACAGACCCGTTAAAATGATGAAACAACTAGATCAATCATATTCAACCTTCATATGGTAGGATGTCAAGGATCATTTGATGAGTATCTTCTTCAAGGAAAAATTTGTTAGTGCCGGGAATCTGTTTCATCTCAAAATTGATTGCTGATACATGATTGACTGTATTGAAAAGTCAGACCTTTGTTTCCAAGCAGCTCCCAACCATCATCAGGCTGGATAGCATAGTACAAACCAGCCAATACATGTTCATCGACATTGAAGGTCTGACCCCAGCTATCATGTATAATTTTGTCAAGAATATACCTCGACTTAACACAATTCACCACATAGAAATTTGCAACTTCCTGTTGCCCTCCTTGGCTACAATTGCAAAGTTGTTACCTTCCTCTATGTTTCCACGAAGCCATTCTCCATCACCTTCAAAAAGTGCCTCATCGACTTCATCTTCACCACTAGACTTTATAGCCTTTAGTGTCACATACTTCCAATTCTTCAACATGTGCCAGTTCACACAAGATAACCAGCTTCCCTTCAAATAGTTACCATAGAAACAACTTAAACCTCTATGAGCCATCCTTATGGTTGATTTGGACTTGTACATCCTGATGCTGTGTATTTCCTTGGCTCCTTCTACCTCGATAGAGTCCAGCCCATCTATCCTTTCAATATTAGTATCTGCAAGAAGCCAACAAATAGTACTATAGTTCAAAAACAATCCAGAGGCATAATACAACATTACTCAGCAGAAAATAGCAGATGAAAACATATTACCTTTTGAGGTCCCCGTTTTTGGTATCTTCATTGCAACGAATAGCAAATTCACAGGCATCGACAACACCCCTAAATCTCACTCTATCATATTTGAGTTGTTCTCTACTGAATGCCCTCTTAAGAATTGTCCCTTTTCCACTGTGCTCTCCCTTTCCATAGACTGTTCCAGAGAAATTCCATAATATTTCCTTCCCTAGCTCATTGTGATATCTTGGCGGGAAGTAGAACGATGGAGAAGATTTGAATTGGCTAGAACAATCATCTGAACGAACTATATGTTTCATGAATTAAACTCCATTAGAGACCAACCATGAATTGTGCTTTCTCAAACAGTGCTGCACAAAAAGAGTGTCATGAATCTTGTATTATTATGCTGTAATTCTCTGTGAAATCAATTACAAAAACAATGATGCCATCTTGGATATTGTTTAGGCAATTCCTGAATTGCTGGGCTTGCCATCTAGCCCTGTATTATATGGTATAAATGTCTTCAATTCTCAAGGAATAAAATATTCATTGGACTCACCAATTTGGTTAGTCAATTATGTTGAGTGGAGAAGGTAATCTGAACAGCAAAACACAACGGAGATAGGAGGTGATGCAATAAGCAAGAAAGGAGGAGCAAGAAACTTGTGTAGTACACTAATTCACAAGATGGTACACATATATATGCCACATCCTCATGTTGGATGGCAAATAAATAAAAAAGTAAAAGTAAAGGAGGCCATGGGCTAATACAAAATGTCCCATGCCATACGACGTTAAGTTACATATGTCCTAACATATCAACATATATCACAGTATACTATTTTGACATTCCCCCTCAATGTGATATTTCAGACTGTTCTTCCCTCACACCAAGAACGAATCTGAAAGCTTCAAACTTGGCTTTTCCTAGTGACATTGTGAAGATACCTGCAATTTGATCTTCTGATCTGCAGCGTTGGATATCGACTTCTCCATTCTCGACTTTTTCTCGTACAAAATGTTAGGTGGGTTGTTTTGCAATGCGCATGCTGCTCATATTATCAATGAATATGCAAGTGCGGGTAGTGATAATCCATCCATCCATGTCATTGAATACAACAATACAAATACATCGAATACATCAAATAGAGGCTCCTACCCAGGGCTCAGACTCAAGGGGGAGTCGACTGACGACTGGGGGCCTCCAGATAGAACAGATTGAGTTATGCAATGACTTGGGCTGGCAATAGACAATGGCTAGGATTGACCACTCGATCCGCTCCTCCTGTGCATACTTTGCAGATAGGCTAGATCAGGCTCTGTCGTGACTGTAACCTACCAGAGATGCAATCTCATGGTATTACCCAATGGAACTACTCTGGGTTGCATCTCCCATGTCCAATGAGGTAGGAAGGTTGCATCTCCCCTTCCGAAGTGCAGTGGCTCCATGCGCGGCTAGAGGATCGTGGTGACACACGTCCATACCCGACTGAACTTTCCAAAACAAGAGCAGCCGAAACTTGCAACTCTCGAGAGTTAGGGTGATACCATTGACCCTAGAAGTGTCAGGCCTATACCCGGCCCATACGAAGTGACTGACTATGAGCCTAGCCCGCTATGGGACCCTAGTAGTTGCACTCAGCAGGGTCCTCCCTCCACTTTGCCACTGACCCTGTTGTGTGGTGCTCAGTCACTCCATAGCCTCTGCACGAGCCTCTGTAGCCAGGTGGGCTCTATGCACAGGCCGCATAATAATGGGAACTAATGGATCTAAACTAGGAGCATCATCTACTAGTAGCTACTAGTTCTCTACCCCCCTTTCCAACAAGAGGTGCAAACATGAGATCAACCAAACATCATATCAACATAATCTTGATAATAAATGAAAATAACAACTAATCCTAATCACATATATCTAACTTATTGTTAGGGTTCATTGATTAGGGTTCATATTCAGAACAATAGGTTCTAGAATGGCTCTACTGCAATATTGGAATCTATTCGAAATACCTGCCCCTAATGCGCTACCGCTAACACCCTGGTTCTCCATCTCTAGCAAATGGTTGGAGAAGATGATCCTCCTCTGTTGCTGCAACTCAGGCTGTCGAAGATGGTCTTCGAGTCGGAGCTCTGATCACGAACTAGTGGGTCTGAGGTTGGTGGAGCCAAAAGTGGCTAAGGTTTAGGGTTTAGCCTTTTTATATGTTAGGGTTTATATGAATGCCACTTGGCTCCCATAGGTGCGGCTATGTGGCAGTTCACATATAAGATGAGGCCATGTGGCTTCTCACCTTAGGTTGGCTAAGTTATGTAGATAACTTAGTCATCTCCCCCACATTGGTCGCATACAAGTCTACTGATATAGAATTGTATAGTGATGTGGCCATAAAATTTACGTATTGCTACCATATATTTTAGGGGAACGTCACACGATGAGTCTATATTGTCTTAAATTTTGTTGAAAGGAGACACGTACCAATTGGTTCTCCGGATCAAATATCTAGGAACAGGGATGTGTACATGTACAAAATAATAAAGATCAGGATCACGTGAAGCAGTATCTCGACACATGCTACCTTGATAAGCATTTTGGATGCCATATTGGAAACATGGAAGATGAATGCCACACACTTCATATTTGCCCAGCATTTGTAGCTCTTCAAGCACGATATATTGTCGCCACATTTGCTCTTGCAGACGCCTTCAGTAACGACATTATCCTCCTTTATCCTGGTTCTTGAAAAGCAGAATGAAATAAATCCTATATTATCAGATTGAAATGTATAAATGTATGGGCGTAGAGTTTCTCAGTGACTCTATTACTGTTAAGGTTCCATCGAAAATCCTTCAGGGCAGTGTCTTTTTAATCCTGGGCAGTAATGGGCTTGATGTATTCTTTTTGTATTTTTGGTTTCCATAGACGACAAAAGCAATTCAATTCAAATGAATCTACTTCCTTAAAATTTTGGGGATGGGTGTCCTCAAATCAAAACAACACACTACAAAAATCAGATTAATCCCCCCGTGGCATGCACTAGTGCTTGTTATAACTTATCACATTTGCCCATGAAGCGGCGTAGAACAATTATGTCCATTCGTACTGGTGGACACCGCCTTAGAATTGAAAAAGCAGATGGGTTGTGTGGAGCATGAAAACATGATATATCAATGTTGCTAGATGGGAGTCACGGAAGATGAATGCCACACTCTTCAGATTTGCCTGACATTTGTGGCTCTTCGTGCATGACATGCTGACCTCATTACAACTAATCAGCCGCATCAGACAAGCGGGATGAAATAAATCTTGAATTATCACATCGACATGTACAAATGTACAGATGTACAGTTGTCAGCGACTCCATTACTGTTAAGGTTTTCTTCCTCAAAAATCCTTCGGGACGGGGCTTTTTTAATCCTAAGCAATAATGGGCTTGTTGTGCTCATTATATATTGGATCCCATGGATCTTTTTGCTCTCTGTGGACGATGTCCTCAAATCAATCAAAACAGCACACTACGAAAGCCAGATTAACCCCACGCTTGCCCATGGAGCACTCTAGTACTTGTTATCACATTTGCCAATGAAGAGGAGTAGAACAATTGCATCTATTTATACTGATGCACATTGCCTTAGAATTGAAAAGGCAGATGGGTCGTGAGAAGCGTGCAAACAGGATATGTCAATGTTGCCAGATGGAAGCCATGGAAGCTGAATGCCACACTCTTCAGATTTGTTTGGCATTGTGGCACTTTGAGCACGACATGTTGACCTCATTATAACTAATTTGCCGCTATATTTACTCTTGCATGCACCTTCAGTAATGGCATTATCATCCTTTATCCTGGAGATTTTCGACAAGCGGGATAAACTAAATCCTGCATTATCACATTGATATGTGCAGATGTACACATCTCAGCGACTCTATTACTGTTAAGGTTTTCCCCTCGAAAACCCTCCGGGGAGGGGTTTTCTTAATCCTAGGCAGTAATAGGCCTGCTCTTTTTGTATTGGGTTCCACAGACCTTTTGGTCTCCATGGACCAATTCAATTCAAATCAATTCAATTCAATTCTATCTTCCATTTCTACTACCACTGAACCGCTAAAAATGGGGTAGGCAATGTGTTCTCATAGCCCTAGGTTAACTCCTCTCTGTAGATGTCAGTTAAGTTGCATTCTACCTTGATGTCTGCTCATGGTAGAGTTTCCTTTCAGGAATGTTGATTTACTCTACTTAACTTCCCGACTTTACTTGCATTTTGTGACATGAGTAAATGAACAACCAGATATATCTCAACATATAAATCGATTTGAAAAGTTCCTTTGTACGAAAGGGATGATTAGTAAATATCTTAACACTAGCTAGAAACTAGTTATGGTGCCCGGCGTTGCCGGGCTTTACTAATAACTTGAAGAGGCGGTTGTTTTATTGTTGGCCGGAATAGACAATGTGCCTTGGTGGGGGCGAGGATAATGTAGAGCAATTGCCATTATAAAATTTGGGTGGTCTAATATGTGGTTATAGTGGTTTGTGGAAGTATATATTATAGGTCTACAATGGTAATTGTTATTGATTTAGGAGTAGGACTAAGAAACAACAAGGGCTACCGAGTGGATCTTGAGTTCAAAAATATGAAAGATGTATCTTATTAAACAACATGATTTGATGTTTTGTTCAACATCTCCCTAATGTTATAAGCAAATACATTTTAAGTCGCTATGAAGTTGGAGGCATATATTGATTACCTAAGGTAGATGATGTTAGATTGTATTAGAAAGAAAATAGTATATGTTTTAAATTCATATTCTCAATTTGGTGTGCATTGATATTGTAATTGTTTCCAAATTTGAATTATCCTAAGAGTCTTAGAATGGGAGATGTGGGACATGACGATGTTTATAATACTCTTTGATCACATTGTCTTATCATTAAGACTTTGGAAGCACGTAAAATAGAAAAGAAAGGGCAATTGGAAGGAGGGGGCGCTAAATCTTGTGGTTTGTAGCTTCACCCTTACATACAATAACATACATCTATTGCATGATTGTCACATGTCAAAATTTCCTTTAAACCTCAAGCCTTTATTTCTAGACATAATTGTCTCATGTGACCATCCTATTGTTCAGTATGGATGCAAGCTTGAACTTCAACAATGAGAACTTTTGAAGCGACTTATGAAGAAAAATTCTCCTCGACAATTATAGACCCAACTTTGAAATTCTCACTCGCTTCATGCATAGTGGCATAGTATATCTGCAATGTGGTCCCAATGAGAACCTATTAAATTTAGTATATTCAGAACAATTAACATAATATATTTTCATTTTTTACTCCATGGAATAACTGTACTTTGTAGAGCTTGCATCAGATACAGCCCCATGGAACAACTTTACCTTGTACAACTTGCATTCCCTTCTCGGTTGCGTTACTTCAGCTGTATCTGAATGACCATATCTGTGATCATTGAACAAAGCTTTTTTCAATTTTTGTTAAGGTCAATGTTTCATGCATTCAAGAGAGCAATATGGGAGCTTGTCATTCTTATAAACGGCTCAAAGATAAGTCTTGTATTAGAATCACAAAAGTGAGTACCATGACAAAAGCAACTGGGCCTACAAAAAGAATACGTGTCTGTGCGAGCAACTTGACATATGCTAAAGTGATAGTTTTTTATATTTACCTTTTTGATGTCATGCATGTATCCATAGCTTGTTTGACCACAACTCTGTGTTGCATCTAGTTGATCTTGTTGATCTGGAAACAAACAGGAAGTTTTGCAAAACATATCATATAAGAACTAATGTAGATGTTATTGACCATTTAAAGACATGGCTTGCTTTCCTTTTCTAATCTCAACAGTCTAATGGTGCAAGCCAGCACAGGATTGTATAGCTTGGCATTCGAAAACAAACAATACAGAGAAAGATGTGTATATTCGTTATATAATCTATACTTTCTATACTTCTATTGACAGCATAAACTCTCCTCTACATTCAAGCATTACCTGGCAGCCCTCAACTCCATTGATCACAATTATAATCGTTCTGATTTGAACTATAATCAATTAGATTTAATGTAGCTCCAAGGAACAGCTTTACATTGTATGACAGAGGATTGCAGTATAATTGATTGAGGATTGCAGTATAATATAGGTCCATGGAATAAATCTACCTCATACAATATGGCTGGAGCCACTCGCTGTATCTAAATGGCCATGTCCGTGAACATTCTATTAACATTTTTCGAAGTTGTTGTCAAGGTCAATGCCTATTTAAATTCATGCATTTAGGAGAAAAACATGGGAGCTTGTCATTCTTAGAAATAGCTCAAAAGAAAGTCTTCTTGTCAAGCCCTTCAACAAAATTTCGATCCCTGCTCAACATAAGCCCTTTCAACATAGAGTGTAGAACTAAGAAAATGTGCATCCTTCACTTTGAGAGTTGAGAAACAATCTAGAAAATGCAAACTTAATCAACGTATGTCTGCAAACATGAATTATGTCAATGTCATAATCTTAGGATGGTTTGAGTGCATTACAATAACTTCTAATGTTAGTGCTGCTTAATACAACTTTGCCTACTAATAGCA
The DNA here is from genome assembly GCA_021234155.1 of Isoetes taiwanensis. Classification (NCBI taxonomy): domain Eukaryota; kingdom Viridiplantae; phylum Streptophyta; class Lycopodiopsida; order Isoetales; family Isoetaceae; genus Isoetes; species Isoetes taiwanensis. The sequence goes on along the minus strand of JAJEKV010000029.1, from coordinate 11,143,271 downwards.
ATCATGTCAATCATAATGTTAGATGATTTGAGGTGCAATGGAGCTACTTTTAATGTTGATGCTGGTCAATACAACGCCATTCCTTTCATGTGGCATGGGATTTAAAATATGAAGAAATGGGATAATCATGGCTATAGGTATTCAAATAGGTGAAGGAACCAAAAGCGAGGCAATTACATTTCTTGGTAGATTTTTTCAGGAAAGGTGAAAATAGAAATCAAAGCAAAGTTTTAATTCATGACATCCACTCTTGAATCACTCCTGGATCCTAGTTAAAAACATGATGCAATTATTATGGTTTAAGCAATAACAATAACTAAACACATGCCTTGCATGTAACTGAATGATAAAATCCTGATCTACCATCACCTCACTTATTATTGGGCCATAGTCAATGTTAAATAGGTTGAGGCAAAGGCGAGAATAATTTGTGTAACTAAACTACTAAGCAAGAAGGTGTCAAATTGAATGAACAAAATACGGTAATCATGGCAAAACATGGTGAGGCATTACCTGGTTTACGTTGAGCTTGAATACTTTGAGAACTGACGACAAGTACGAAGCTCCAGACATTGAGAAGCCTTGGCAAATTATATCAATCCCAAATAAAGGAAAAGGAGGAAGCAAACCTGGAAATCCAAGAGCACGCCGTGAAATAACCCCATGCAAACATGTCACATTCAAGATGCAATCTTAAAACATGCAGTCCACATACAGCTTGTGATGAATACCATAATTTGGTAGCTAAATCAAGATTCTCTCATAATTGTACGAACAGATAAACCATACGAAATTCGTATTGTTTGAAAAATAGAGCAGTACTATCTAAACACATTCCATCTAAATAATTTAAACAAAAAAAGGAAGCATGTGTGACCTTCCATCGCATTCTCTGCCTATGGTTCGGACACCATTTAGTGATTGTACCCATATAGCAGTTCTGAAAAATGTGATTGGATATTTTAGTCAGATCTTTAAAGTCAAATCTTCAAGCACCCTACTACTCTAGATGCTAAAACAAATAAAGTACACTAAATGTTTCATATACCTGTTTATGAAACAAACTGTACCAGCTCCTACCTAACTTGTAAACATCATGTATCAAAGATAGCCTCAACAAAATAAAGTGGAATAGTTTCAGAAACTGAACGATGATTGCTTATGACCAAATAAACTTGAATTTTTAAGTGCCTTAAAGGCACGTGGCAACATGAAGGCAATAGAATGGGGAAGGTTTCTTTATGGTGAATTAGCTTATGAAGGGATGGCAGGAACTTAGTCTACCTTGTTGGTAGTAGCAAGCAGGATCTGCTTCATGTGAAATGCTTTTAAAAGATCCATATGACAAAAGAGAGATGAATCTAATGTACCTGGCAGAGCCCAATAAAGTTATCAAAAGTAGCTAACAAAGCAAGTAAAGTGTGTCATCAGATGAATAATGGGCATTATTCTGTAAAAGCTAAAAAAGAAACCAGGCCCTAAGTTAAAAAAGAAATCAAACACATTAGTACTGGTGGAGCTAAAATAAAACAATAATGAAATAATAGAGATGTCATGATGGGAAATTATCAAAAATGGAACTATAGAACATGCATTAAGTTTACAAAACCAATTAAATAAGTCCTGAAAAGTAAAACAAATTAGAACTCTATTCCTAGAGTTCGTTCTCACCATTACATGCTTGCAGAAAAATGGAGTAGAGTTGTAGCCAAATAATCTCAGAAGCTAGCATCATAGGGACTCCTGTAATACAAAGAGCTTGGACATGCTTTATGCTGCATGCATCCACGACAAAAGAAATAAATGGATTCCAAATAGCATATGGCATGGCATACATAGACAAAACCGGATATATTTCCTTCCACAACAAAGGAGAATCGTGAATCAACCCTAGCGATAGAGGGGCGCATACATTTTTCCATGTGGCGTCCATGCCGTGAGCAAACTTCTTACTCCGAGAAACAGCTTGTACCATGAAACCATACCATAAAATCTTTCCCGATTCCAGACTTTGTATGGCCATCCTAATCCAGCCAGCATGCAGGCCTCCATCGCCACCTGCGCAATCATGCCTAATCCAGGTAGCCTTCAGCGAGCATTCTAAACATTAGGAAGAAAGGGCAAACCAAATCATAATTAAAAAAAAAAAAAATAACACAATTTTTTGAAATCGGAATTTTTTTCCGGCAGCGAAAATTCCCAAAACCTTAGGGAAATCAGTTGAGAAAAAAACTAAAAATGTTTTTCTCCAGACCTAAAAATCAAGATTGATGAACCCACTAATAAACCCATGGAATGAAAGACGAAGTCGTAACCTTTGGAATTTTTTGAGCCGTATAAAGAAGATATATATAAGTTAATGGTCTCCTCGAGTGATACTTTGAGTTCAAATATCCGGTAATGCGAAATTCCCTGCTGCTTCGATGATGGCAGTTGTGCCCTTGGTGGAGGCATTATTACCTTGTGCTAGACATGTCAAATGGGTTTCTCTTGCTTGGTTTCCTAAATTCGTCCATGTTAGAAGGACAAGTTCCATTGCAGCTTCAGCTTCCAATGTCACTGAAAAGGCTCCAATGCAGAAGCCAGGGAAAAGTGCGAGAACTGAAGGGCTTTCAGGCACTTCCTCTAGGGAAGATGTGCGAGCCATTCGGATTAAGAAGGTGAAATACAATTTGGATTGAGGGAGGAAAGTTTTATCTGTTAATTCCTAATTACAGGACGCGAAGATTTCTTTTGGATGTTTTTTAAGGTTTTGTTGGCTTACAATTGATCTGGTCTTATTTCTGATTGGGAGGAGCTTTTTCTGTATTGACTCAGATTGAGGAAATGAAGGGTCAAGCATATGAGCCTTATGCGGGCTCATGGAAACGAACACACAAAGCCATTGACCTTCAAGAAAAATACATGCATTTGGGGAATGGGTTAGAGGCAAATGGGGATGAAGATCATGTATCAGTTGCAGGGAGAATTGTTGCCCGACGGGTGTTTGGGAAGCTTGCATTTTTAACTCTGCGGGATGATTCGGCTTCAATCCAGGTAATTGTCAGATCCTAATTGTTCTTCAGCTGCCTCCTATTTAACTTCATAGAAGGGGACTTAGCTTCCATAATTGCTATGATTTTGCATGAAATTACTTTTGCAACATTGGTTTTCTACAGCTGTATTGTGAGAAAACTAAAATGGAGGAAGCTAAGTTTGACCAGCTGAAAACATTGATGGATATAGGAGATTTTGTGGGTGCAGTTGGAACCATAAAAAGGACAGAGAAAGGTATTCTAAGAATTCTAAAAGTAGTCTTCTCGTTATGCTTCTGTTGTATTTTTCCAACATAAGGCAGTTGTTCCATGTAGTTTGTGAATATCTTTGTCAACAACTAGGTTCTGGCAGGACATTGCAACTTGTTAGCCTGGATTTTGATATTAACATGCAAACGGAACTTCAATTCCATATCTGTGCAGGGGAACTGTCTGTATGCACCACCGAAGTTGTCATTCTCACTAAATCACTTCTTCCCTTACCGGATAAGTGGCATGGATTGACTGATATAGAAAAGAGGTATCGCCAAAGGTCAGTAATACGCTCTTGTCTGTTATTGCTACTTCATTTAATAACTGCTGAAATGTGGATGGAAGCTCTTCAGATTATTACATTCTGATTTCCCATATTGAGGTAAAAAATCTTAGGAAACTTTCAAGTTTTCATTTTTGCCCTTACAGAAGTATAAATAAAAAATCTTTTTGGGCCGAGCAGGCATGAAAACCAATTCATTAACTTAATAAAACATCTTATTTCCTAAAACCGTTTGCATCTTTTCACTTTGAAACATTCTTTCCAGATATCTGGACATGATCATGAATCCTGATGTTGCAAAGGTATTCCAAACACGAGCAAAGGTGCGTCTAGTGCCCAATAATCATAAGATTATCAATAAAAAACTTGGCATTATTTCAAGAAAAATATATGGATACTGCAAACTTCATTATCATGTCAGCCTGGAAGATGTGAGTCTGCTCTTATAGACTTCTATATTTTAGGATTAAGTATGTTATCCTCAATCCTGGAATGTGATGAACCATATAATCCAATAATTGGTGCAAATCATGGTGAACTTTTGGCCATTTTGTGTGGTACGAGAACACGAGATTGTTTGCTTTATGACATCTCCAGTGAGAAGACAATATAAAATCAATCAAAGTTGATCTTTCTATGAACTGGATGTACAGTATTAGAAGTACTCTATAAATAGAAAACATTAACCGAGCATGTTCCATTTCTCCTCTCTTTGTGTAGGTAATTACTGAAATCCGTAAGCACTTGGAAGGACTCAGTTATATGGAAATTGAGACACCGATTCTGCAGGTTTCCTTCCCTTCAATATGCAAAGAACTGAAATATAAAAGTAAAAGTGCCATTATTAGTTTCTGATTCTTTGTGGGGCAGGGTGCTGCAGGAGGTGCAGATGCGAGGCCATTCATTACATACCATAATGCTTTGGGACAAGACATGTTTCTTAGAATTGCAACAGAGTTACATTTAAAGAGGATGGTGGTGGGTGCATGAGTAGTTACATTCTGATACTTAACAAAGAATTATGGAAAACGGTTGATTAAAGCATGTGCATTTGGATTCCACACACAGGGTGGCTTAGTTTAATCTTCTTGTTTCAGACGCTTACATAAGTCAAACGAGTCTCTTTGTACCTTAGTTTAGGGTTTGTCATGGTAAGAAGAGGTTGTAAATCTGAAAGTCAGCATAACTTCTCCATTCATTCAAATACAGTCATTACTTATGGGCAGGAATTAACAATTTGCAGGTAGGAGGTTTAGAAAGAGTTTATGAAATCGGGAGGATATTTCGGAACGAAGGTTTATCACCTCGACATAACCCCGAATTCACATCGGTGGAGGTATACTTTTTATTGCTTTGTGTACATGTGTTTTTCAATCATTACTGAAATGAAATGTTTGATAGATATACCAAGCATATGCAGACTACACGGATATGATGGTTATGGCCGAAGAGCTTGTCACTAAATGTGCCCTGGCTATTCATGGTAGATTGAATATTAATTATCAGGTACGTTCCAAATGTGCTTTACCTTCTTATTTTAAGTTATCTGTTGTCTTGAATCATTTGAGTATCTTATGTTCCCAACTTACTGATAAAAAAAATGCTTACATTTAGTGTGCTGTTTCCTCTATTTTTTTTCTCTTGTGGTAATTGTTAATACTCTCTCATGGTATTTTGATGGACTTGTCAAAATCAACAGAAAATATATCTTCCTTGGCAAAGTCTAGTCATAACATTATGCAAGTGAGCATAAAAATGCTGGTAGCATACACCTCTTCTAATTGATAAAAACTAGATATTTTTTACCACAAAGTTGGCTAGCTTTTGTAGCATGGGCATGCTTACTTTATATATTTGAATAGTTTTATATTTAAAAAACATGCATGCATGTTGTAGGGCACAGAAATTATCTTCAAACGCCCATGGCGACGTGCAACTATGCATGCCCTTGTCCATGAAGTCACTGGAATTGATTTTACGAATTTTGAAACTGAAAGTGACTTGGAGGCAGCAAAGTCTGCAGCCTTTTCAGCACTGTCTGATCAAGACCAGCATGTAAAACTCTTTATTAGCAGTTGCACATCAGTTGGACAGTTGCTTAATGAGGTGATGTCATTCCTTTGTTTTTACCTTACTGCCATGGGTCTTACTTCTGACTAGGTTTTGGGACAGGTCTTTGAAGCAGTTGTGGAAAAGACACTGATACAGCCTACATTTGTTACTCATTATCCTGTTGAAGTTTCCCCTCTTGCAAAGCAGCATAGGAGGTTTTTATTCTTATCTTCTATGTTGCAATTGGTTCACTTGTGTTCCATTTGTCAGCTCTGCTCTCGGTAGAGGATCTCCTATTCGGGCCGGTTTATTGACTACATACTGGCGTACATTGGTTTGATAGCTTCCTCTGATCATTATCTATTTTGCAGCTTGCCTGGGTTGGCTGAAAGGTTTGAACTTTTTATATTTGGACGCGAGCTAGCTAATGCTTTTTCAGAATTAACCGATCCGATTGAGCAGGCCAGTATAATCAGCCCCAGCTCTCCATCATGTCGCTTCCATGAAATGCTTTGTTTCCTACAGTAAAATGACTATGGTGCAACTAGAAGCTCAAATACAGGTACACAATGAAAGGATGTCTGCTGCTAGAGAGAATGTCAAAGAACAAGTAGGTGCTGCTCTGAAGGAACATGCCAATGAAGCCTATGAAGTGAAGCTTGATGACGACTTCCTAACAGCTCTGGAGTATGGAATGCCACCCACAGCTGGCATGGTATATATAAACTCCTTATAAAACTGCATAGATATCCCCTCTCCACATATGACTAGAATGTATCGTGATAACTGCGGACACTGCAGGGAATTGGTATCGACCGCCTTGTGATGTTATTGACAGATAGTGCAAGTATCAGAGATGTTATAGCTTTTCCAATGCTGAAAGCGGTGCCCACTTCAGAATCTTCATAGAAATTATTTTCGAGGTTGAGGTAAATAGTGCAAACATGCTTATCACTTATGGTTCAACTCTATCGAGGTACACCAAAGATTGCAAGTAATTATCCTGGCAATCTTTCTTTAATATTGCATTACATTTCTGAAGTGATAGGAAGATTGGGTTTGTGCAGCTAACTTGTGATCAAGGACTGAATTGATACTGTATGCAACTTGCAAAAACATCCCATGCTGGATCGTGGCTTTTGCAATGAGAAGTTACACAGACTTCAATACTTAGTTTTTTTGAGAAACCATTTTAGTACGTTCGATAGACTCCCCTTGGAAAGTTCCAACTTTTTGCTAGCTTCCAACGGAGTAAAGGCTAGTAAATTAAAGGAAATAAATCCCACATTCTGAATTCCTTTTTAGGTGAAGGGAATTTCTTAAAGACAAGCATGGGATTGTTATGCTAGTTTTCGTTTGTTCATCCTAACTTATTTGTTTTGTCTCATCATCCACCTTAGCACCCCTTAATTTTTGGTCAATACCATCAGCCATTATAGCTGGAAGCCATGGCAACATTAGGATCATCACCATGGTACTTAATGAAAGATGTGATTTTATGATTCAAAAGCAAATGCCATATTGGAAGATAAAAAGCTTCAATAACCTATCTATTTTATGCACTCTTGATACTAGTCACTAGTTAAAAATATTTGGTGCTCATTTTTAAGTCGGAAATGCCCTTCAAATATTACAATAAGAATGAGATTGAGAAATGTTTCAAAAGGTATTGGGTTTAAGAATATGTGGATTTGCTGGTTTTTGCTATATATAACAACTATATACAGCTGCTGCCAAATTGTTGGTTTATGAATGATATCACTTTTTGACCTAGTCAACCCTTTGCTCCTACATCTTTGGACAATGTATTTAAGAAGCAGACATCAGTAAATAAGAAAACCATTGAAAGTTTTAAATCTGATATTCATGGTCTATGTTTCAGACTTTGGGATGACCTTATGATGTTTTAATTCATTATTGCTTTTTAATTCAATAGTACCAAAAGTAGAAGTATCTTTTGGAGGTAAACTTGCAGAAGAGCGTATATATCATGCACGATGTGGTTAATCCGGACACCGGTTATCAGCCATGAAGAACTGTGCAGTTTCAAGCCCAAAACCAATTGTTTTTGCCCATTTTTTGATCGATTCCGCACTTTTTTGCCTCAAATCTCTTCATCTCTTCATCAAGGCATGCTTTTTAAAGTGGATCAAATCGCCCACATAGCACCAAGAGAGATCGACTCAGACCACTTACCACTTTACTTGAAGTTGGCTTGGCAGGTTGTGCGAACCCCCTGTGCAACAACTCCTCACATGCCTCAGCTGCGATTGGATTATGAACATACAGGGGCTTATGCCCAGATGCTTATAGATGACATGGCAGAAATTTTACAATATCTTACACTAGAGCAATAGACATGCAGGCTGATTGATGTGCTTAGGACTGCGGGCGGAGAGGTGCTTTGGGATAAGCCGCCAGCGACGGATCTCCGGAACACAACCTTCCCATGTAATCAATGATTTGATGTAGAGTGCAAGGAACACAAACGGCTCCTCAGCAGTCCGCGGACCAACTCAACGTCCACATGCGGTCCAAGCCATTCGCGTCTTCCTTAAAGCTAAAAAGCGGGTACATTGCGGTGCATCAAAGGGAAACGTTTTTACCTCCAGGCGTCACCGGGACCTTACGGCGAAGGGTTCTCGAAAAGCGATCTGACCCATAGGGAACATCACCCCGGAGCAATGGAGGCAATTTTGCAACAGCGGTATCGACCCTCGAGGGTGCACGACAAAGATTATCCCCACCGCAAAGCCCGATCTTTGGAAATCCACAGTTGGGCGTGGAACAAGGCTTGCAACGTCACCAATGGGAAAGCGCCCGACCGATGGTATCGCGACAAAATTGCTTAAATTAAGGGCCATCCATAATCTGCGGTGTTGATCGCCTTGTTCAACAAGGCATTCTGAGGAAGGTTTCCCACCGCGGTGGACCAATAGCGATCCCATCTATAAAGGCGGGTGACCCGGCACCCCAGCAGTCTACCGAACAATCATGGTCGGTTCGGTGTTTGCAAAACTTCTTTGGGATTCTCGGTAGCAAATGGCGGGCTTGAGCAAAGGCGTAAGAGGTGCGGGCCCCTCACCCGAAAAGGATCGATTATACTCGCACTCAATCATTGACCACATCTTCACGTTGCGAACTCCGGTTGAAGATAATAGGAACCGTGTCGGCATCTATATTGTTGCCTCGTGGATTTTGTGAAGGCGTTTGACATTGTGCCTCCGGGAAAAACTATGGCCAAGATTGGCGACGTTTGGGGTTCTGTGAGATTTGCGAGAATGCGTATGTATAGGCTATATGAGAGATGCTCGCTCATGGTTGCGTGACAAAACCAACCATTTGATAGTAGTATCGGGGTTTATCGGGGATGCCCTCTCTCCCCAACATTGTTTGGGCTTTACATTGATCGATTGGAGAGCCGGCTTTGTCGATAATGGGGGCGACGGAGCTCACCTTACGCACGAGATCATCCGCGGTTAATCGTCCGCGATGATGTGGACCTCCCCTACTTATACACCAGCAAAACATGCGACAACATCTCGATGCCCTAGACACATTCTACCAAGCGGCCCGATATGCGTCAACCTGGCCAAGACTAAGGTGGTTCTCATATCATCATCCGTCAGTCGAGAATCCCTCCTTCATTCACCGAGAGGCGAGAATGTGGAAGTGGCATCTACATACAAATATTTGGGAGTGGAGTTTCCTTCTATTATGCATTGGGACTATATGCAATGCATTTGGGCTGGAAGGCACTATATGCAATGCAAAACAATAGTCATAGAGCGTAGTTGTATGATTGGACCCATCAAGTCACACTTTCAAGATCTTAGTGAAGCTTATCCTTTTATACGGGGTTGAAGTATGGGGCCCAAAAGAGTATCCCTCAAGCACTGAATGACTTGGGCAGGTGCGAGAAAGCCTTCTTGGTATGAGCACGGCGGTGAAGTCCACGATCCCATATCAAACTCCCTACTGCTAAGAAGGGATTCTTGCCTCTTCGTGAGGGTGGCCCTTGATCGCCACATTGTCTATTTTCGAGGTGGTAGTCAATATGGACGATGCTTTCCTCTCCTTAACCTAGCTTATATCAAAGGCAATGTGGTCGCAGCCACCTCAAAGGCTTCTTTGGAGGAAAAAGAGAGCTCAATGGTTGGCTAGATGGAATGTGCAGGAGCACAGGTGCATACATGTGCAAACAGAGGCAGCTCACCATAGTTTGAGGCAATATCTTGACGCTTCCTTTCTCAGCAAGCTTTGAGATGCCAGTGCCCTTGAACGGGTCAAGACAGCACACTACCAGCGCCACATAAATCCAATATTGGAACGAGGCCCGCAATGCTACCTGCATACCCACTTGCCTCCATTCGCACAGGAGCACACCATCTTCAAATTGAGACGCCAGGACAGGCTCTATTAATGATGCCAAATGGGAGTCATTGACGATGAATCTTATACCCTTCAAAGCTGCCCAGCATATGATCAAATTCGGACGCGCTATGTTGAGTTGGTCAGGCCTGGCCAGGCGCTACATGTGACATTGAGCACGGCTTCCGTACGGGTGCCGGGATCATACCTTCAGAAGGTTATGGACATGCGAGATCAGTTATGTCCTCGGGAACACACTTGACATGTATATATACGTTTATTTCATGATGACGTATACTTGTACAGTTTGACAACATTCTTATTACTGCTACGGTTTTTTCCTCGAAAACCCTCGAGGTGAGGGTTTTTTAACCCGGACAATAATGAGTTTGCTGCGCTCCTTCTGGGTCCCATAGGCCGATTGGTCTCAGTGGACGATAAAAATCATTCTTTCTTTCTTTCTATAAATACACAGTTAAGTGTCCTTTCTAAGCAAGGGTTTGCTTGAATGGATCAATTTCTCCAGGGGAGGAAAGGGTTTATGACATCGGTAATGAGAGCATTGTGAAAGATTGGAATTCAACCTATGTGTGTCTTGGAGTTGCGAAAAATTCTTAAACTTCGACTAATCCATCCATAGAATTTCTGACTTAGAATCCAGAAGTAAATGGATTAGAGCTCAATGAGAAGCTATTGGCATGGTCAAAAGCTGTTGTTGGCACTACTGCTTCAAGCATTGGGATTTGAATTTAGGATTGCTAATAAAACTGATGTTAGGAGTGAGCTTGAAGGACTATTGGATTGCCAATGTCAAAAGGTTGCCTGAATAATCTCAAGCTAAGTGTATCTAAGTGAGATTATATGACCATGAAGAATTATTAATGCAGTCGAGAAGATTGAATAAAGGGCATGGTGACTATGTCTGGGACTGGTGCATTAGAGTCTTTTCTTGTGGAAAGGTGGTTATGTCCTGGTGGTTGATCCTTATGTTCATGTGCAACATCACAAAATCCTATATTAGGTATGGGAAGTTATGGGTCAAGTTTGCCAAATTGTTACTTGGAGTTGAGTGTGCAATGTGTGAAGCTATGAAAGCCAAGGATGGTTGCATATTAAGATTGCCACAAGTTTACTTACATAGAACCATTATGTAAATGTGAGAGCATGTGTCACATTGCTCGAGACTGCTAGGCAGCGCACTTGATTCTAGTAAGGCTTGACCAAATACCCTAGGTTGGTAGTAATGAAGTAGATATTATTAATCTAATGTGGTTAGAATATGCTTGCAACACGATGGGACCATTGAAATGGTCTATGTGAAGGATTGTGAGATTTGGTAGTGGATAAATGTGTGAATCATCTAGATGTACTCCGATCAATGCAGTCCTGGAAGATGTGTTGAGAGTAAAATTTATCCATGAGAAGTTAACTAAGTGGAAGGATTAGCTACCCTACCCTGTTGCTTCGATTTAAACCATGTAAACGATCTCAAACAGTCTAGTACATGTAGATTGGCATAGAATCCTATGATATGTACTGTAGTACATGAATGCCTCAAAAAGGACTCTACTTTAAGTTGTTGCATGATGGGAAGTAGGATTGATTGTGCTACCTAGAACTCCCAGAGTTCCCCTCAACCTTGAGTTCTCAGAACTCCCCACGCACAAACGTTACTGACCCCCAGGATCAGTCTGAAGCCCAGATTCATCAAGTTTTATCTCCAGAACTTAGCATTGTCGTAGCAGTAATGCCCCAGAAGAGCCCTAATGCTCCAACAATGGTAACAACTCCACAAGCCAACACTAGTTTATGGAGTAGCTCAGAAAGACCTAAATTGATACCTGATCAATTTGAAATGGGTTCAATCAGTAGGATATGGAAGATCAAGCAATATGGATTAGCATAGAACTCCAGCAACTTGGCTCTAAGAACAAATTGTGCCTTTCCAAAACGCTGCTAATCCCCTAAATACTGTGACTAGGGCTAAGATTAGCTGAAAAAGGGCTATGGGCCTTTATTCCAGCTCAATTCAAGCTTCCTATGATTAGATCCAAGCCTCTTTGGTTGGATCCGCCCGACTGGTACAGTCGCGATGCTACAAGGATATTTTTCCCTTTAGAACACCGCAACCAATGAGGTGATGCCACGCATGATCTCCAAAACCCAATGGTTTAGTGCTTTTATAAAGGCCCTTTAACATTTAATTAAATGTTCATTTTGGCATATGAAACTTTTGTCATTTAAAAATAACCCAACACTGCCCCTAGGCAGTAGCTGACTCTTGGAACGTTTGTTGCCCCCAGAGGGCAACATGCTAATAGAGATCTATTTATTCAAGCTAGGTCAACTCATTTCAGAAGACTAGGTCAAAGTTTGGAAGATTCTTGTCATTCAACATTGATATGGAGGTCAAAAGATGTTCATGCTTCAAGTCAAAAAATGCTCAAGACTTAAACTTCACAAGAGGTATTTTATTTGAGGTCAAATGCTTAATCAGGAATATGCTCTAGAAGATTCTGGGTTATGAAGTTTGGAAGTTGAAGTTTGGAAGACTCCCTTATATGTGGTTCTACCCTTGTCATCCACCTTGCCTAGCCATTTTCTTTCCATAACTTATCTGCCAATTACCCCATGGCATTTCCTCTATCTACTTTTCATGACCACTTTACACAATTGCCCTCAAAAAGTTGCCATAAACATTTACCACACTACCCTCATTTTTGCACTTTTGGCTCAATATTATTTTCCCACCCATTATTCACTCTTTTGCCATGCTTGCTTTGTTATAATTACCATCTCCCTCAAATCCCCTACCATTTCCTTCAATGTGCCATCACTTTGTCCACCCAAAAATCTATCTAAGCCTTTGTTTTAAAAGTACCATTCCCCATTATTTCCTTTGTCCCCAAATGTTTCCTCATGAATTCTTTTTGTCTTCATCCTTGTGTCATCATATTCATAGTGGCATATTCCTAATCTTGCCTAAAAGATGCCCCAAGATTCCCTATTCATTTTACAGTGGACATTCTCTCCATGGTCAATGGTTTATCATCCCTTTCAATATTTCTGGGGTAAAAGCCTTTAAACCATTGGCCAAGCTTTCAAAAAAGGTCAAATACAGCATATTCCAGGCATATTCACTCAAAAAATACGGGGCCGTGACGCGAATTCTTGGGAAAATACCTTCAACGAACCCTAATTATGGAGACCGCCGAATCACTTCCGAATGGAAGCATTAAACTTCAAAACCTATCTATTTCTCGCATTTCCCGCTCTTAAGCATCTTATCAAGCCTAAATTTAAGCCCTAATATGCTGAAACCGTTAAACCAAAAACATATATACCGAGACAATAACAGAAGATTTTTGAAGGCCCGTATATTCGGATCCTACATTGATCATTCTTGAGCAAGATCTGAATCGATCCTTGAAGTTCTTGAGCTCTCCTCAACCGGATTCACAAGATCTAGTTGACATTACCTTTAAAAATTATTTATTGACTTGAGAAGATTATTTTCCTGTGATTAAAGCTATTAAGCATCCTTATATTCTGTTATCATGATATATTTACCTCCATATCAATTTAAATCGATTGCCAAGTTGTCAAATCCATTTCTGATATGTTATTTTACAATTCTTGATTCAAAATATTCTACAGAAAATTCTAGTGTGTTTCTCTATTCTTTTGGACCACTTGCCATCTATTCTTAGAGCCCCCTGCTAGCCGGAGGAGTTGGAATCATTCAAAAATATCAAGTATAGCTCAAATTCAAAAAAAATTGCTCTCGGTTTGGACAGCTTTTGATCAGATTTTGCCAAATCTAGCCACAAAAAATACTTATACATCTCCAAATGAGGATCTGATTGCTTTCCCCTCTTCCCTAGCACCATTGCAACCTACTACTTTGGAATTTCTCAAAAAGATGATTAGCAACTCCAAATCTCAAATTCGATCACTTTTTTTCCACATTTGACCTCTATTGACTAAAAATTTGACCTCACTTTGAGCTCGAATAACTCACAGATTAAGTCTCCGACTTGGTCAAGCTTTACTTTGTTGGTTAACTACAACTTTTTGACCAAGTCTCCTCAGATCGACTTAAAAAATCGACCGCATCTCGACACCACAATTGTTTTGGCAAAGGTACCATTTTTGGAAATGGGAAAGGTATAGAACTCAATTTTTTTTTGAACGCCTTTTGAATTTTCTTGCATAGACTCTATCACCTTAAGTGATCTCGAGGTTCTAACCCCAATTTGAGTGAAAACTCAAGTTGGATTCTTGTGGTTGACCTTTAAGCCGGGTTTAGGGTCAACATCTTGGAGGTTCTACCGAGATCTTCCTGATCTCGAAACTCATGGCTCCAAAGCAAAAACTTTCCAGCCAGAATCGAAACCATTGGAGGATGTTGATGTATCGGATCATTGTAGAGAAAGGCCATTGCCTTCAAGTTTCTCAACTAGCTTACTTCAAAACATGCCATACCAGTTTGAGTTGAATGTCCCTGTTCCCTTGCCTACCTTTTTGATTCCGGCATGAGTGCTAACCACTTTTGAGAATATTTGAAGACTATTACGGGGATTATGGTTTCAAGAAAGGATGCAAGCTTCTAATTTGAAAAATGTTTCAAAGATGAGAGTGAAGTCTGGTGCTTGGTTAACTTATGAGAAGTTAATGGGTACCACTTCATGGGATGAACTTGTCAAGAAGTTTCGATAGATTTGGTAAGTTAGCTGCTCCACAAGATTTGGTTAATGAACCGCAAGGTTTTTCTATACATGCAGAGAAAGTGTGAATCGGTACAAGGAGAGGTTTAGTACATTCATGAGCAAAATGTCAAAAAGCACAAGTTACCATCCCAACCCTGCTTTTAGTTAATGCCTTTATTAATGGTCTCAAGAAGAAGACCGGATATCCAAAGAAAGTTGCTCAAAATCCAAGGCTGGCTGAAGGGTTTGATTCCATTTACAAAGTCTTTGCCAAAACCACTCGATCTAACTCCGGATGTTTCTACTTTTGCCCGATAAGCATTATGCTCCTCATCATAATCCTGACCCGCTTTTACCCTCGATGCTACTTGATGCACATTATGATCATCACCCTTCTATTCCGGTTTTATGCCATACAAAAAAGAGAAAAAGAAATCCAAAGAGGAGGAAGCCAATTCCCAAGTTGCGCAGAGGTCAAGTCAGACCTATCCAAGGTTACTGAAGCCTTAGCGTAAATAACCAAACAATTGGTTGAACTCAAGGCTGCAAGAACAAAAAAACTTACCAATGAATGTATTCATTGCAATAGGAATTCTCACCCATCAGAAATATGCTATTGGCAAGTGTGTCCCAAATGTAATAGGAAAGGCCATTTTGGAAAGGAATGTCCCTGTTTGTTCTTTTTGTAAAGAGAATGGCCATACCGATGCTAAGTGTGCTGTTAAGGAATATTTTGCTAAGCAGAAAAAGAGAAGAGACCGAAGTCCAAACCCCTCGTGAGATTTTGTTGAACCAAGCACCTCTATAAGATTTATTCAAGCTACGTAGTTCATAAATCAAGAAGTTATGGTGGTGCAAACTAGAAGCATGAATGAAGCTCAAGTACATGTCGAACCAAGTAGGCATTCTAACGCCAGCCCTGTACCACCGTAGTAGAATCACCCCGCTCAAACCATAGCTCCACCCCCCTCAGCAAAAATATGGTAAGAAAGATCAAGAATTTGATGAGGTAGATGTTTTGCTTAAAAATTCTAAGGTGAGTGTGGATCTTTTTACTTTATTAAAGATTGCACCTAGTTATAGGAAAAGGGTACTTCAAAGAAACTAATGGTGAGGTATTAAATGCTTGTGTGAATTTTACCGATGCCACCGACCTTATTCTAGCACAAAGATGAAGAAGACCCCGAGCATCTCACATGTTCACCGCTTAGGAGGGTATACTTTCTCTAATGTGTTACTTGATGGGGGTTCCCCCTAAATATCATGATGAAGAAATGTAGTTTTGAGGTGGATAAGAAAGCTTCTATGTTATTAAAATCTTTTATAATGCTAAGATTTCTCCTATTGGTGTGGTGACTAAAGTGCCTGCATTAACAATGAGGGCATAACCAGAAGTCGCTAACTTTATTGTGGTGGCTTTTGAAGATATAGGAGATGAATCTGATATCTATGACTTACTTTTAGGAAGGAGATGGTTAGCCACTGTGGATGCCGGCCCGGCCCTCGGTCCCAAGGGAGATGTACTATCTCCAATGGCTCTCGACTGCTACAATTTATAACCAAGAAGGCTCCTATGACTCCAAGGAAGAGGTACATTTTATTAAAGAAATGCTAATTGAAGAACCTTTTGGGATCTTACAGGGTAAAAAAAATATAAGGCCAAGAAAATATGAGATGGTTCCTCTTATTATGGAAAGTGCACCTCTCACATTACACAAGGACCAACAGTGGTTCTTATGGTTTGATGGAGGTATTTCTAAAAATTAAATGTTGCATCATCTGCGCTATTTTGAAAGACTCTTCTCAAAACTTTTAGCTAAAGTAGGAAGGATCTTTCCTCAAGTCACTTCTAATGTGGCGTAATATAAAGCTTTGATTGCGGTCTCCGGAAGCTAAATCTATGAATATTGCTAATATTCACATTTATGGTGATTCACAATTAATCTGCAGACAAGTTTCGTGAGACTATCAAACAAAAATGCAGATATGGAGCTCTTGAAGAATCAAGCAATGGGAGTGCTCTCGAGTTTTGCTTCATGGGAAATCACCATATCCTCGAGAACAATTTTTGAAGCTGATGCTTTATGTAGGGAGACTCTCATGTCACATTTAACTGAGGGGGCTATTCCCGAAGATGATCTTGATGACAATGAGGTAAAAGCACTCGGCCCTATTTTGACCATTGATGCATCGAGAAAAAAGGAGACTCAAGAGATTGTAATCACTAAGAATGGTAAGACTCGAACCTTGTTTGTTGGGGATTTGATTGAATATCAAAACAAAGAGAACATACAAGTGTTTTTTGAAGAAAGGAAAGATGTATTTGCTTGGGATTATTCGTGAGCTATCGTGCATCGAACCCATGTATGTCAATTTGAAATTAAGATTAAAGAAGGTTGTAAACCTGTTTTTCAAAAATTAAGAAGAATTAATGCTTCACTAATGGGACTAATTAAAGATGAATTGGATAAGATGTTGGATGCAGGTGTTATTATTGAAATTATTAATCCGTAATGGGTATCTTGTATTGTTCCCGTGGAGAAAAAAAAGTGGTGCTTTTAAGAATTTGCATTGACTATCGAGACCTCAACAAGGCTACCATCAAAGATTGTTACCCTTGCCCTTTTAGAAGAGATCTTATATGTCAGAAAGGTGTAAGGAGGTGTACTCATTTTTGGATGGCTTCTCGTGATTCAATCAGATTAGTATTAAAGAAGAAGACCAACCTAAGACCTCTTTTATTACCCCTTGGGGAACTTATGCAATGAAAAGAATGCCTTTTGGACTAATGAATGCACCCCAAGCTACTTTCCGAGAGCCATGGATGTTATTTTTTAGGCCTATGTCTCCTCAAGAATTCAGAGTTTATTTGGATGACCTTTGTTTAGATCTCACCCTACTAATCATTTGGAATTGTTGGCAAAAAATATGTTCTTTTTGTGTAGGGAATCTGGAGTCAACCTTAATCCAAAGAAATGTATTTTTTTTTGCATCCAAAGGACAACTCTCGGACACGAGGTATCCAACGGTATACAGTGGCACAAGAAAAGGTTGAGGCTCTCAAAAATCTGGTGCCCCAAAAACTTGAAGCAGGTCAAAAGTTTTATTGGCATGACTAGTTTTCTTAGGATGTATATTCCTAATTTTGCTCACATTATAAGTCCTATTTCTAAGTCGATTTGTAGGCAGGATTTTCAAATCTGAGAGCAAGTATGTTCCTGTCACATGGTCATCAGATTGCCAAGAGTCTTTGAGTTGCTTATAAAGTCCATTTGTGAAGCAACTCTCCTAAAAACCAGATTTGGCCAAGCCATTTGAGGTCTACATTACTATTACTAAAAGGCCATAGGCTTAGCTATTCTCAAGGACAAGCACACCATAGCTTTTGCCAAGAACGATGGAGTTCAACTCAAGAAAAATACACCAGAATGGAGAAAGTGCTTCTTTGCTCTCATGTTTCTCATTGACGATTAAGGTCATTTATTATTGAAGAGTTCAGTTCAAGTTTATATGAAGCAAAATCCAACAGTTTTTGTTATTTGGTAAGGCTACCTCTAAACCAAAAATTCAAAGGTGGGCTTGCAAGTTACAAACCTTTGATATTTCTATAAAAGAGCTACATCAAGTGAAGAGTCCCAATCTTTATTTACCTTATATTTTCTTTGACCATGAGGATGTAGTAGAAGTTGTTGATTTTGTGGATGCTTTAGCTTATTTACAAAAGCAGATGATGATGAGCAGGGCCAATGTAATTGGCGGCTACCTATAAGAATTTCCTACAGTTCAAGGAGATGCCCTCAGGATTGACCTCAAGTCAGCAAAGGAGATTTAAAGAAAAGTGCAGGCAGTTCAAAATGATTAATGATGTTTTATGTAAAGTCAACAGGGATGGACTATTATTGAGGTGTGTCAATGAAGAAGAATCTGCCTTGATCATTGGAGAAATGCATGAAGGAGTATGTGGAGGCCATTTTGCTGGAGATACTACTGCCAAGAAAATTCTCAAAATCAGTTACTATTGGCCTACAATATTTAAAGACTGGTATATCTTTATTAAATCTTGCCACAAGTGCCAAATATTTGGCAAAAGGATCCTTTCTCCCACCGTACTAAACCCCATAATTTCTCCAGGACCTTTTCAAATTTGGGGATTAGATTATATTGGTCCTATTAACCCCTCTTCTTCTCAAGCAACATCAGCACATTATTGTAGCTACTGATTATTTTACCAAATGGGCGTGGCAATTCCTTTGAGACAAAGCTAATGCCCCACAACAAAGAAAGTTCTTACATGAGTATATTTGTGCACGGTTTGGTATTCCTCTACAATTACATTCTGATAGAGGTACTCCTTTTGTGAATGAAGTTATTGCTAATTTATTGACCATTCTTAAAGTCAAACATACCAAAAGTTCCTCCTACTATCCCCAGGGTAATGGTCAAGCATAAGCTACTAATAAAGTTTTGAAGGGCATTTTGCGAAAAACAAAGGATGATAATAAAAAGGATTGGCATGTTAAACTAGTGGATGCCCTATGGGCTTATAGAGTCACCATCAAAAGCAGCAACCACTCACACCCCTTTTAACTTAGTTTATGGCATTGAAGCCGCTTCCAGAGCTGAGCTTCCATCTCCGAGGTTAGCTCATAAGTTGTGTTTGCCTTTTGAGTATGCCTTGCAGGGAAAGACTGGATACCCTTTGCATTTAGAAGAATATAGAATGGAAGTCGAGAATGCTAATTTGCTTAAAAGTCAAGGATTTGGCTGCTTTTAAAGCTGCTCATAAAATACAAGGGACCTTCAAGACCGGAGAATTAGTTCAAATGGAATAAATCAAGGGAAGATTCAGCTAGTAAGTTTGAAAATCTTTGGGAGGGCCCCCCTATGAGGTATTTGAACACCTTGGCACCAATTCTTATTGGTTGAAAAAAATTAACTTCGGGGATGCCACTTCCAAATCCTATCAACACTATTCACCAAGAGGTACTTGGGATCAACACATTTGCTTGTCTCTTTTATGCTCTAGAATTTGAATAAGTTAAGATTGAAGTTAGGCTTTTTAGATAGGTTGGATTTCATCCTGTTTTAAATCTAGAACTAATGTCTTCATTAAGTTTATGTTTGCGGGATAGCTAGTATGAAGGTTGAGCTATTAAATGGTTTCGTGACAAGGATTTTATTAACATGCCAAGTGTCATTTGTGAGCACCCTTTTTCCATTTTCATTCAATTGTTTCATTGTAGTCCTGCCCCATTTAGCCATGCTCTTCCATTTTATCTCCCCAAATGTGCACTCTAAAATCAGCTTCACCATCATAGCGAGTTGCAAGATATTAAGGCTAACTAGTTTGTATGTTTCCATGATGGATGCACCCTTTTCCCATCTTTATTCATCCGCCATAAGTAGCCCCTCCTTCCATTTAACCTTTTTTATTCTTGTTCTTTCATTTCCCTAAGAAGAAAGCACTCGCAATTCAGCTTTTCCATCCTAGCGAGTTGCTCTTGGAGATATCAAGGAGACACACATTCTTTTGTTTTGGCGAGACTTCAACATTCTCACATTTCCCCCCTCATACATCCCATCCCCATCACTATCCTATCATACTCATACTCATTCTCATCCTTTTTCACTTATCATATTCCACTTACATCCCCCCTCCACCATATTCACTTCTATTCTACCAACATTTGCACATTTCATTCTCCCTCTACCATGATTCTCACTCAAGCACCTTGGTACAAGATTGAAGACCCTTTATGGCTGAGGGGACCAGCCATTCTTTTGTTTTTTTATAGATGTTGCCCCCAAAGGGCAACATGCTAATAGAGATCTATTTATTCAAGCTAGGTCAACTCATTTCAGAAGACTAGGTCAAAGTTTGGAAGATTCTTGTCATTCAACATTGATATGTTCATGCTTCAAGTCAAAAAATGGCCAAGACTTAAACTTCACAAGAGGTATTTTATTTGAGGTCAAATGCTTAATCAAGAATATGCTCTAGAAGATTCTGGGTTATGAAGTTTGGAAGTTGAAGTTTGGAAGACTCCCTTATATGTGGTTCTACCCTTGTCATCCACCTTGCCTAGCCATTTTCTTTCCATAACTTATCTGCCAATTACCCCATGGCATTTCCTCTATCTACTTTTCATGACCACTTTACACAATTGCCCTCAAAAGTTGCCATAAACATTTACCACACTACCCCTCATTTTGCACTTTTTAGCTCAATATTATTTTCCTACCCATTATTCACTCTTTTGCCATGCTTGCTTTGTTATAATTACCATCTCCCTCAAATCCCCTACCATTTCCTTCAATGTGCCATCACTTTGTCCACCCAAAAATCTATCTAAGCCTTTGTTTTAAAAGTACCATTCCCCATTATTTCCTTTGTCCCCAAATGTTTCCTCATGAATTCTTTTTGTCTTCATCCTTGTGTCATCATATTCATAGTGGCATATTCCTAATCTTGCCTAAAGATGCCCTCAAGATTCCCCTATTCATTTTACACGGTGGACATTCTCTCCATGGTCAATGGTTTATCATCCCTTTCAATATTTCGGGGTAAAAGCCTTTAAACCATTGGCCAAGCTTTCAAAAAGGTCAAATACAAGATATCCTGCATATTCACTCAAAAATACGGGCCAGACGCTGAATTTCTTGAAAAATACCTTCAACGAACCCTAATTATGGAGAGACCGCCGAATCACGCCCGAATGGAAGCATTAAACTCCGAAACCTATCTATTTCGCATTTCCCGCTCTTAAGCATCTTATCAAGCCTAAATTTAAGCCCCTAATATCTTTGAAACCGTTAAACCAAAACATATATACCGAGACAATAATGTAAGATTTTGAAGGCCTGTAAGTATTCAGATCCTACATTGATCATTGCCGAAAGCAAGATCCGACGATCCTTGAAGTTCTTGAGCTCTCCTCAACTGGATTCACAAGATCTAGTTGACATTACCTTTAAAATTATTTATTGACTTGAGAAGATTATTTTCCTGTGATTAAAGCTATGAAGCATCCTTATATTCTGTTATCATGATATATTTACCTCCATATCAATTTAAATCGATTGCCAAGTTGTCAAATCCATTTTATATGTTATTTTACAATTCTTGATTCAAAATATTCTACAGAAAATTCTAATGTGTTTCTCTATTCTTTTGGACCACTTGCCATCTATTCTTAGAGCCTGTGCTAGCCAGAGGAGTTGGAATCATTCAAAAATATCAAGTATAGCTCAAATTTAAAAAATTGCTCTCGGTTTGGACAGGTTTTGATCAGATTTTGCCAAATCTAGCCACAAAAAATACTTATACATCTCCAAATGAGGATCTGATTGCTTGCTCCTCTTCCCTAGCACCATTGCAACCTACCTACTTTGGAATTTCTCAAAAAGATGATTAGTAACTCCAAATCTCAAATTCTGATCACTGTTTTCCACATTTGACCTCTATTGACTAAAATTTGACCTCACTTTGAGCTCGAATAACTCACAGATTAAGTCTCTGACTTGGTCAGAAGCTTTACTGTTGGTTAACTACAACTTTTTTGACCAAGTCTCCTGTATCTGACTTAAAAAATCGATCTGCATCTCGACACCACAATTGTTTTGGCAAAGGTACCATTTTTTGGAAATGGGAAAGGTATAGAACTCAATTTTTTTGAACGTCTCTTTGGAATTTTCTTGCATAGACTGATCACCTTAAGTGATCTGGAGGTTCTAACCCCAATTTGAGTGAAAACTCAAGTTGGATTCTTGTGGTTGACCTTTAAGCCAGGTTTAGGATCAACAACGTTCCCAGGCCACCCGGTATGAAAAACTGTAACAGTTTCCTCCCCACCTCATAGGCCCTTGTCCTCAAGGTCAAGAGACTTAAAAGGAAAAACGGCGTTAGACGAAGCAATACCAGGAAGCACCATGCTTAGCTCATAAATATTTATCACTTGGAACAAGACATGAGCTCCACATTTGCAAATACAATTTTGCTAGATCTTCTTGCACTCCAAAGTTGCAACAACAATAAGTTGCAAGTTTAGATCATCTGTCTTAGCCCAGAACGCATCAAGCACTACTCGTCAACATATATTATTGGGGAAACCAGAACCAAGTCCAAGCCAAATCCCTGCCCTGATCCCTGCTTAGGCAAGCTAGTGTGACCTGGATTAGTTTGGCATACACCCAATGATGCAACCCCCAAACAAGAACCCTTGCCTTTGCAAGAAAAGAAAAAGTTATACTTTGCATTCTTGGCAGATTTACCTTTAGATTGATCTAGCCCATCATGGTTGCCATGTCAATCTATAGAAACCTAATGGTTTCAGGTCCATTCTTGGACTCCTTAACCTTGATTTTGTTCTCGCTTAAGCATATGAACTATTGCCATCTCATATTCACTATCCGCACTTAGTAGACACAAAGTCATCTACTCATGTCAATCATATCCCAGATACCCAATAGTAAGATCGACACTACTCCACAACCATGGACGCCCCATAGGAACCATGGACGTCCCATAGGGTCTAGCATGCGCGACATGCCTCCAAATTACCTGTAACACTTTATTTCCTCCCCCTTCTTAGAACCTTAGACTCAAGGTCTAGCGAAGGATTCAATATAGAAAATATATTGTACGATTGCTTGTTCTCCTAATGGCCACTTAGGCATTCTCGTATCCATATGAGACCTTGATATTCCATGAATATCCTTATTGTACAACTTTCGAACAAATTGGAGCATCCGAAATCAGTTCGGGTTACAGTGGAGTTTAACATGAACACTATATCATGGAATTAGCCTCATTATCCACCATACTCAGTACTAGATCTAGTTTTCCCAACAAAGCCAACTCATATGCTAATATTCCCAGCCCTTTTCCTCGAAAAGGATTAGCATAATGCGGAATAAACATTGGCACTTTTCTTAACTATATTGTTAAGAAAATTCTTCGTATAACTAAGAAATTATCATTTCTTAGGTCGACACAATCATCTTCCTCAAGATTACCTCAACTTGCATAGGTTTGACTCTAACTTAGAGATTCAAACAACTCTACTTCTGGGAAAGTGAGAATTGCCTCCCCATCATGCAACAACTTAAAGTAGAATCCTTTTTGAGGCACTCATGTACTACAGTACATATCATAGGATTCAACGCCAATCTACATGTACTAGATTGCTTTAGATCGCTTACATGGTTTAATTTAAAGCAACAGGGTAGGGTAGCTAATCCTTCCACTTAGTTAACTTCTGGGATAAATTTTACTCTCAACACATCTTCTAGGACTGCATTGATCGGAGTACATCTAGATGATTCACACATTTATCCACTACCAAATCTCACGATCCTTCGCATAGACCATTTCAATGGTCCCATCATGTTGCAAGCATGTTCTAACCACATTAGGTTAGAGTCAAACCTATGCAAGTTGAGGTCATCTTGAGGAAGATGATTGCGTCGATCTAAGAAATGATACTTTCTTAGTTACACGAACAATTTTCTTAACAATATGGTTAAGAAAAGTGCCAATGTTTATTCCGCATTATGCTAATTCTTTTCGAGGAAAAAGGCTGGGAATATTAGCATATGAGTTGGCTTTATTGGAAAAACTACATCTAGTACTGAGTATTCTGAAAGCTAGCTATACGAACTATACTATGGTGCTCCAATTTATTCGGAAGTTGCACAATAAGGATATTCATGGAATATCAAGGTCTCCTACGGATATGAGAATTCCTAAGTGGCCATTAGGAGAATAAGTAATCGTACAACATATTTCCTATATTGAATCTTTCGCTAGACCTTGAGGCCAAGGTTCTAAGGAGGGGGAGGAAATAAAGTGTTACAGGTGATTCGGGGGCATGTCGCGCATGCTAGACCCTATGGGATGTCCATGGTTGTGGAGTAGTGTCGATCTTAGTACTGGGTGGTCTGGGATATGATTGACATGAGTAGATGACTCGTGTCTACTAAGTGCGGATAGTGAATATGAGATGGCAATAGTTCGTCATTAGGTTTCTATAGGTTGACATGGCAACCATGATGGGCTAGGTCAATCTAAAGGTAAATATGCCAAGAATGCAAAGTATAACTTTTCTTTTCTTGCAAAGGCAAGAGTCCTTGTTTGGGGGTTGCATCATTGGGTGTATGCCAAACTAATCCAGGCCACACGAGCTTGCCTAAGCAGGGATTTGGCTTGGACTTGGTTCTGGTTTCCCCAAGAATATATGTTGGCGAGTAGTGCTTGACGCATGAGGTTATGCATCGGAACTTGAAGCCTGTATTTTTATTAGCCTGGGGGCACCCATGCAATCAACCACGGGCCCAGTTTCATGCGTACAGCCCCGAAAACACCTACGAAGGATCTGCAAATGCCTGATCCAGGGCCGATTTAGCCTGTTAGGTCCTCCCATCTTTATCCTTGGAATACTATTTGAGAGGTAAAGCGAGGCCTCAGGCATGATTTTGGCCCATTTGCCATCGGATGCTTGCAGGGCTTGATTCTGGCCTTGCTAGCCCGATTTTGACCCTATCCGGATAATCTGCAAGCTTTCACAGTATCTGCTTTGCTCCTTCTGAGCAAGCTTAAGATCTAAGGCTACAATTGCTGGTAGTCTCAATTGTTGAATAAATTCTTTGCCCGAATCCTTTATGTGTTCTTATAAAAGCTTCCAGCAATAAGTTAAGCATGTTTCTTCTTTTGTGCCCCTCGCCATGTTCTCAAAGCTTTATTCATGTACAATTTGTAGCTCGTAAGAAGACCAGTGTATCCAGTAAGAAATAAGAAGACCAGTGTATTGTATTGGTGCATACGCCATGTTTGTGCTGTAAAGAAAGAGTCGATCTGGTTAATTTGCTTGTTTTGCTGTATTGTATTCATGTGCTGTTGTGTTGTACAGGATAGAGTGTGCTTGAATACTGCTTCAACCCATGGTGTTGGGTAAGGGGCACCTCTATTAAATGGGGTCAACTTGACCCCATGCTAACCCATAGCCGGAGGCCAAGATCTTCTGCGCCGGCATAATCCACAGAAGATGCTGTCGTCTGATGGCCTCAAAGCAATAATACACACTTAAAGCATATTCTATAAGAACAACCGTGGTAAGGATGATTACCTATAATATTGGGCTTCTATATAGTGAATCCCTTCTAAGGAGGATAGTCATAGAGCAGTCTGCTTTAAGCTATCCAAAAACTGAGCAGTTCTGCTCCAAGCTGTCCAGCAATAAACTTGACTGGTTTTTTGACAAACAGAATGGTAATGGGTCTGCCAGAAAGAGCTGTTTTTCAAGGCCCCAATCAAGGCGTGGGTTGAATCCTTCTTCACTGCCATAGTTTGCTCGGTGGGTGGCGGCCTATACCATATCAGATTCTTTTTCTTCTTCACTTATAGATTCAGCCGCCGGATCGAATTATTGGAGCCGAACTCGCTAGACGCAAGTCTTCCATAATTGATTGGTTCCAGAGGCTAGATGCTTTGCCGGAGTTAAGCATCCTAAGCTTAAGCTTGATTGAAGCACTAGCTTAAACCTTAGATAAAGAAGAAAAACTTAAGCCATGATCCGGTTTGCACTCAGAGACAGTTTCACCTGTGATGTTTTGCCATTTCGCATTCTAGTAGCCGGATTGCGGGCTACAATCTCCAAGATCTTCCGGGTTGGATTCTTTGAAGAAAGGCCCAGTCATATGAAAAGACCCTTACCTTCTAAGAATCCCTGCTAGTGCCACAAGCTATTAACATACTTGCCTAGCTTGCACTATTTTCAAATCCTATCTCCCCTGCAATCCCGAAAATAATTAGGATTAAAGAAAACAAAAGTATGCAAATTTTGCAAGCGATGCCAACAGCATTTGGATGCCATAGCCTTGCCCTGGAGGAAACTCAAAGATCTGAATTTGTGCACAAACGGCCAAGTTTCGCCCCAATTCTTCATCTTCCATATAGATTTGGAGCAAAAGATGTGTGCCAGAGCATGCGATCACGATTCCAGAAGAGTCGGTTTGCTCTTTGCCCAAAATGATGCCCCAAATTGAATAAATGGAAATTAAAGGGCTTCGACTAGTGCATAGATAAAAGATTGGCACAAGCTAGAAGAATGGCACTGATCTGTGGCCAGCTATGGCAGCGCCAACAGATTGCCCGGTTTATCTTGCCGCACACGTGGTTCTCGAATTTGAGAAACAAAATTATTAAACACAATTCATTGACGATGGGGAGAACATTAGAATTGTTTTTAGGCGGATGGAAAAAAACAAACCGCTTTATATATGTTTAGAAAGGGCCTTTATAAAAACACTAAACCATTGGGTTTTAAGGGTCATGCGTGGCATCACCTCATCGGTTGAGGTGTTCTAAAGGGAAAAATATCCCTGTAGCATCGCGACTGTACCAATCGGCCGGATCCAGCCAAAGAGGCTTGGATCTAATCATAAGAAGCTCGAATTGAGCTGGAATAAAGGCCCATAGCTGTTTTTCAGCCTACTAGTCATAGTATTTAGGGGATTAGCAGCAAAGCACAATTTGTTCTTGGAGCCAAGTTGCTGGAGTTCTATGTTAATCCATTGATCTTCCATATCCTGCTGATTGGACCCATTTCGAATTGATTAGGGATCAATTCGGGTCTTTCTAAGCTACTCCATATAAACTAGTGTCGGCTTGTGGAGTTGTTACCATTGTTGGAGCATTTGGGCTCTTCTGGAGCAATACTGCTACGACGGTGCTAAGTTTTGGAGATAAAACTTACTGAAGCTGGGATTCAAACTGATCCTGGGGCTTAGTACCGTTTGTGCATGGGGAGTTATGGGAACTCAAGGTTGGTGGGAACTCTGGGAGCTCTAGGTAGCACAATCGATCCTACATTTTGTAGGTTGTAATATATAGTATTCTAGGTTTATAGTCGATCACTAAATATGGGCCAGGTATGGGTCTGACACCCCCTGGGTCGCAGGATATGTGCATATAGGGACCTCCTGGATTCATATAGATTTAGGGGGGTAAGTCAGGTACGGATGCGTGTGCACCAGGGTGGCACCTATCCTCTAGCACACCCATAAAACCATTGTGATTCTGGAGGGAAGTCATCTCTTTCCTGCCTCGTCGGACTGGGGTGATGTAATCCGGCGTAGTCTCATAGGGCGATTCCATGAGATTACATCTCCGGAAGGTTACAACCACGCCATAACATGATTTAGCCTATCTGAATGTAACGTTCCTAACCGACATGCCCTTAACCAACTGGGCAAAACCGTCTAGACATTTATGAATAGTCGCTTCTATCCATTTATCCTAGGTGCCTCTGAATGCCGCATAAAGCACATTCAAGATTCGAATACTGAACGGCCTACCATGGGCCCGTTCTAAGGTCTCTCCCACTAGAACTATGCTCGCCCTCGAGCATCCAAGGCTATACCATGTCACAATGATTACCAAGTCTTTGCAAATTACCCATGCATATAGGCACCCATGGAGACTCGAGCTCGAGACCTGCTCTGATACCAAACGTGACGTGCCTAACCGACATGCCCTTAACCAACTAGGCAAAACCGTCTAGACATTTATGAGTAGTCGCTTCTACCCATTTATGCCGGTGTCTCGGGAACGCCCCACAGGCACATTCAAGGTTCGAATACTCGAGCGGTCTACCATGGGTCTGTTACATGCAAAGTGTGCACAGGAGGGGCAGATGGAGTGGACTATCCTAGCCATTGTTCTATGCCAGTTAACGCCATGTTATACCCCTATCTGCCGTTATTCAGAGGCCTTGACCGTCAGTCGACCCCATAAAGTCGGAGCGTGGGGTAGAACCCTTATTTATGTTGTATTTCTTATATTATATTGGCATTGTATTGCTGCCTATATGAAAGATGGATGGACCACCCTTTGTGATGGTATATTATTTATTTGTATTGTTGCCAGGTGCTAACATGTATGTATGCTTCCGATATATAAGATGAGAAGGCGTGGGACAGATGACACCTCCGTGTCCTTCACACGGACACTTGGCCATCACAAGTGGTCCAAATCAGATGGAGGGCCTTTTCGTGGTGATTATGGGAGGGGAATTTCCCATATTTATACGATGGGGGCATCATATAGGCTCGGGGGAGCATCACAGGATATGGATAAACAAAAGGCGGGGGAGGGGATACAAGTTCATGATGATGCAATAGTGGGAATCCTAGAGTTGTCAATTATAGCACTCATCTATCCTCTATAGGGAAAACATAGGGCAAGAATGCAAGGTTCAACTCCTGCATGTTTTGGGCCAATTCTAATCCTTTGTGAATAGATATAAATTCATTACTAAGCAGGTATTGCATTAACATGTTGGATGTTGATAGTGGGTATAACCTCAACGGGTTTGGAACCAAAGAAATGTCTTGGAACCGCCGCAATAAATTTCTTGTACAATTTATTGTAATAACTTAATCGTCCACCAATTGAAACATGGCCGAGAATAATGGTTACACACACTAATTGGAGCCCCTTACCCTATGATCTAGGAGGAAATGAGGCTCTTGATCGACGAAATTGTGCAGAAGATTAGGGAAGAGATTGAGACCTCCTATGTCTTGGGCATGAATGACCCGAGGTTCTCCAAGAAGATCTGTACAAAGCATGTCTTCACGCTCATATTTTCAAAACCATGTTATCTTAAAATCCAATCCATGCAACTATACCACTGCCTTGATGCTTGCTTTCATTATACACAACCTTCTTTACCACACTTCATTTGCTTCACTCTCAAAGTCTGGTGCAGGTAACATGTAAGTGTCTTCTTCTAGATCCACATTTGCTTATCGCAAGAGATAAAATTATAAAACAGAAGTGTGCACCATCATGTGGGCATTGGACTTTGCCATCTATTATAAGAATATCTAACATATTGCCATTTTCACTTATTAAAATTGTTGGCTCATGTACCAAATAATCAGCAACTCTTCAACAATGAATTCCAATGATAGAAAAATGTGCCAACTATAACTCATTTGCACTTGACCTAGCAATCTAGAAGCAGGAGAGCATGAGCAATGCAACAAGGTTCTAGATATACTTGCAATAGGCGTGTATCGATAAACATTTCAGGGGGACATCAAGTTGGGGTTGCAACTAGGTGTATATCAATAAATGTTATAGGAGACATCAAGCTAAGGTTGTAGAAACTGATGAGAAGAGGAAAATGCCCATAAAGAGAGAGATACAATGCTTTACGTTGTTAAGTTTTAATTCTCAAGTTTCATAGAAATAGATTAAATTACAAACTCGAACTAAAAGTTGATAAATGATTGATAGCGATTCGTATGATGCGAACAAATCTCTCTTCACTATTATCGATGCATCACTCTGAGATGCAAGATATTGATGGCATAATAAGTGTAATGTTAGATCGCATGTTTCAAATCCATAGGCACAGTGGGAGTCCCATGGCCCTTGACCACAACAGCACGACTCAGGATAATCTTACCCTGGATTGAGGGATCCCGGAGGTGTGATCCCCGGAGGATTCGGCATCCCGAGGAGGGGCGTGTGATCCCGGAGGGCGGGATCCCCCTTATCATGAAGAAGGGCACAAAAACCGAACCCTTATAGGGAAAATCGGGGAAGTTTTTGTGTGGCTTTTCTTGCTCGATTCTCCTCCAAATGCAGCTTTTGTGGCTAGGGTGGTCGGAATCGGGGGAGGATAGGATCAGGTATCAGCCAGAGGGAGGAAGGAGGGCGAAGCCCAGCAACATGGCGCTGCCCCAATCTTGCCAAAAATGGCCTACTTAATCAAGAAGAGCCTTTAATCAGGTAAGAATCTACGGATCCCGCCCCTCCTCGATCACACGCCCTCCCGGGATGCCCTCCTCCCGGATCACACCTCCGATCCCTCAATCCGGGGTAAGATTATCCCGATCCCAACAAAGACTACTAAGTAGGCCACCGCTGATAAATTTATTGTAATTAGGTACCTTCGCACCACCGTTAAGTTAGGAATAAGTTAATTTTTTTAACCTGTCGGGTTAAACTTATAAGAGACTCTTGTGTTCTCGCATCTCAAGACTAAGTTAACTTTCCGTTAAGACTTTAACCTAACGGAAACTAGTTAAATCCTTTCTCGACTAGAACAAGTTAGGTTATTTTTTTTAACTTAACAATAAAATAAAAATGTGTTCGCGACTTGCCTTAGTTAAGTTAGTGCTAACTTAATGCTAAAGGCACTTTCTTCGCATAGGTGCCTATTAAGTTACTTTTAACTTAATGCTAACGCAATGCCTTCTCGCACATTCGCCCATTAGGTTATTTTTTTTTTTAACTTAATGCTAATCTAATACCTTCACATACCTCCTTAAGTTTTATTTTTTTGTTTTCTATTAAGTGCTTCAAACAATTGTCCTCTTCTTGTGCCATGAACAAATTAACATATGAACTCATAACCATCATGATATCATGCACTTGTTGATCATATTCCATCTCATTAAAACACTACATAATCAACTTGTTATTCAAAGCTTATCATTGGATCCAAAGCCTACCATTGTTATTCAAAACTTGTTATTCTAGTCAATTTTGTTATTCAAAGCTTATCAAAGAAGAGACAATTATCAAGTGAAGACTATATATTCAAGTTAATGTCTTGGCGGATCTCCACACCCAATTCATATGGGTCCGGATCGGTTTCGCGACGTGGTTTTCTTCGCTTCATCCGCCTCATTCTCCTCGATCTCTTCTTCTTCTCCTCATCTTATTTGCCAACGCCTTACTTGCTCCAACTCTTCCCTCGATATCCGCTTCACCAATATCAATAAGCAGATTATGGAGCATACAATATCGCGGAGTAAGAGTTGGAACATTCTCCTACTTCATCTTGAGTTTCAGACGAGACATCTAACTTGCACTTTAATAGTTCCCACGCTTGCTCCACATATAACCTTCCTCACCCACTTCTTATTGAAGATGTTCTCTACATTTCAAAACGAATTGCATTTAGAACATGAATTGAAATTAAACAAAACCATAAACTATTAAACATAAACTATTAACATAAACTATTAGTTTGTTAAACTAAGCATAAATTGCTATATTAATGTGATTCCAATGGTGAATTTGATCCGATTGAAGGAACTTCATGACACCGTAAGCCTTTCTTTCACTGATCCATCTCTTGTTTGGGAGTTCTATCATTATCGCAGGTTAGTTAATTCCTTATAGTCCTTTTATAACAAATGCACATAGTCTTTGAGTGCAAAGTGTTGGAGATTGGAAAGTGTCAGTAAATAGAGAATGATGGCAACAAAATGAATATTAAATGCACTACTTATTTTGAATCATGAAAACATATTAGCCTACTTGAAATCTTGCCAGAAGAGACCATGGGTTTTGAATGTCATTCATTGAAGCTTAAACTTGAGTGTTTGATGAGAAGTATTGGTTCACCTTAGTATTGCAATATTCTCAAGAACCTTAGTATGCTACAATAAATTTCCAAGCACACAAAGGCAATAGAATTTATCTGGATGCCAGAAACTGTAAAATACCGTATCTCAAATCTCATTCGATTTGGAGAATGCTTTTCAAGTGCAATTTCTTCTACAGTCACACTAGGGAGATCGAATCGAAGCTCTCAACATATACTCCTTTGGATATAAGCATTACCAATTTTACAATTCATTAATTCTAGAAAGGAAGCTCAAAGACACAAAAAATGGCGAAGAACAAGAAAGGTTTTACAAAGAAAGCAATACTTTGCCACCGTGAGATAATTTTATCTTCCAAACGAAGGCTTTGTTATTCTAAGCATTAATGTGTGCATCGTAGACGTTGCATCGATGGGCAAAGGCAAATCAATTTCGATGTTTGTTGGCGCATCAGACAAAACAATTCACGTAAACTTAGCAACAAGAAATCTATTTGTCATTTACTTACGTAGGGTACCTCCACTTTTTAACTAACCGCAAGCTCGACAGATATTGTACACCGAATTCGGAATGTCTCTCTTTTGTGCCTCAACCTATATCAATGGCTATTTCACCATGTCATTTTTCTAACTGAAAAGAATCACAATTGCTATAGCAAAGATCTACTATTCTTTTCTTACCATACTTCAGTACTTTCCAATATGTCATTAAATGAATCAAAGGCTCCATGGAGAGGAATAAAAGATATTGTAATGCGATCATTTTCAAAGCAAGCAAGGCGCATTACACCTGTTAACCCACGCTAGAATATTAGAACAATGATATAATCAAGTTGTAAATAATAATAATCAAACTTTAAAATGCTACTTTCATCGGGTGAAACTCTATGTCAAGATCAATTGCTTTTCCTTTTGTAGCCCGCCCTTGAGCCCTCGTAATAGTATTCTCAATATTATGGCCCAGCTTGCACGCTGGCATACCACTAACCACGATAAAAACAACATCAGTTTGAATAGCAACATATTTCAACCAACTTATAAATTTCAATATACGCGCCTTAAATAAGTTCGCATCTTCAATGGAGCAACAACATCCGAGCGCACAAGCTGACCATACAAAGAAACTAACAGGAGAAAGCATGGCGTAAGAAGAAGAAGAAATTGAGCGCCTAACTGTGACATGAATCTTACCATCATCTCCGATCTACTTCCCCGACCTGCAATGGCTCTCTTCCATCTAAAGACATAACATCTGATTCAACCTTGAAGGATATAATAGAGGCAGCTGTCTCAGGAAACTGATCAGATATAAGAATCCTTGCACTTCGGTACTCATAAAAAAATAGCAGCATTGTGTACCATATAATACATTGCAGAACTACGGCTTGAACAACTAGGTCAGCTGAATTAAATCCCATACATAGCAGCAAAAGCAAAGGGATGCCCATAACCAATGTATTGGGCAAGGTTGCAAGCATAAAAAGTGTGATCATCCATTCAATGCTTCCCCTTTTTGAAAATCTTGCCCATATGCCAAGCGAAAGTATTGCAAATTTCTGAATCGCATCTGCCGAAACAAATTTCGCATTCATGGTGTAAGGATTGTTGTTAGCGATGATATGAAAAGACAAAAGGGGCACCGCGAATATGGCCACAAATCTGTTGATCCCGCCACATTCTTTGGGGAGTTAAAATCTTCCACCAACGGACCGACCCATAAGCCAAAATCATAGCCACATACAAAGGAAGCACAAAGATCGAAACAACGTACAAGTCCTTGGCACTTATCATCTTGAAAAATCTTGGCAAAGCTTGGGGAAACTTTTATCCGCCGATCTAAATCCGCAAAAATACCAAAGACCCACGAAGTTCTATAAATACTGAAGAACGGAAAAGAAGAAGAAATAAAATACCCGATGAGAAAATGCATAGGCAAACATGTTCTGGGGTTCGTAAGCTGCTTGTGCTTGTGCTTAAACCATCGCCATTGCCATCGCCGTCGAAATCGAGCTCCGCCAGAACAACCAAGATTAAAGTGACCTCGGGAGGTCACTTTAATTTCTAGTTCATTTTTATTTTTGGGTTAATATTCTGTTAAATCTGTTAACGTAACATAAACTGGTGTGAAGATTGTTTGGGTTAGGGACTTTAGGTTAAAAAAATTAACGGAATACTAACTATTTAGCTTAATAGAATACTAACTTAACTTGTGGTGTGAATGTTAAAACCGTTAAAAACCTAACGCAATCCTAACTTAACGGCGGGTGCGAAGGTACCCTTAAATGCTAGGTATCCATCTCCCATCTCCCGTATAACTTTTACGCATGGTTACATTACATACATCAAAATCTAAAGGAGATACACTCCAAACCCCGACTATACGACCCTAGTTCGGTAGTTGAGAAATTTCAACGGAGGGTCGAAATGGAAGAATGAAGACGGAAGGCACGCATACTGTGACGCAGTAGCAGAACCAGAGTGGAGATGGTGGATGTGAGCGAATTTGGTCAGGAGAAATTCAACGCGAAGTTATGGGTAAATGCAGCTTGCAAGGCAAGGCATCCCGATGATGGAGGTGCAGAAAGGTATCTGGGAGATTTGGAAATGAAATTGCAGCTGACAGCGGAGGGTATTGCATCTTCCATGGACGAGCAGAGCGCTGCATCACTGAACAAGGTTCCACGTGCATTGCGTGATGTTTCTCGACTTCATGACGATGCCATGTCTTTGAGATCCTCTGTCACAGCCATTCTATCCAAGTTGAAGCAAGTAGGCGACTCTTGATTTCCGTGTATAGATCTAGATCTGTATGGCTTGTTCTTTTTCTCGTTATATGGATCTGTGTAAATTATTCTAAACAGCGAAGTTAATTAGATATCATGCAAACTGCGGAAATTATTATTTTGGTTTACTGCAAATTTAAAAGATTACAGTTCTGTTATCGTCGTCTTAGAATGCTCGAAGTTTAGATATCTGCTTTGATGTGGCATTTTCTTGTTATGATTTCATATTGAATTGGCACGAGTTAAAAGCTCGATGGTGATTTTACTTTCAGAGCAACAGATTTACAATGAACAAACCATTGCAGAGTTGTGATGTCCATAGACTGTAGTGCTATTTAAAATTACCGTTGATTGAGCCTGTTTGACTGTCTTAAATTGGCAGGCAGAAGGCACATCTGCTGAATCGGTATCAGCTCTTTCTCGCATAGATGTTGTAAAACAACGCATGGAAGCTGCATACAAGACTTTGCAGGTCCAGTCTATCATTTTTTTTCTAATGCCGATGACATCAGCAACAAAGATGAATAATGAATCAAAGGGTTAAACAGGATGCTGCAGGTCTTGCTCAGTTATGTGCAAGTGTGGAGGAAGTTTTTGCAAGTGGTGATCTGCACAAAGCAGCAGAAACCCTTGCAAATATGAGGCGATGCCTTACAGTTGTTGGTGAGGTGAATATGATTCTCCTTTCGTAAATACCTTTTACCTGCCATCAGCATGAACAGATAATTACCATCAGAATCTTTTTTGTACATTTGATAAGAGTAATTCATGCTTCGAAAACTGTATGTAGTGATTATGTCATTTCAAAATGGTGATAGATTATGTTTGTCTGTTTATTGTTTTGAAGCACCTGACTTTATATATCTGTTTATTGTTTTGAAATACCTCAATTTATACACAGCCCATTAAGGATTAGATGCTGTGGTAATAAGATGCCACTACACCGAGAACTATATTTTTATGTATCTTGATTTTGTTTTTAGAAACTGTTTTTGTTTACAATATACAAGGATAAAAGAGAAACCTGGATTTGTATTCTTGTTCCAGCCCATTAGGGAACATTTGATAGCAGCTTCTTTTTGACTGTTGCTGGTCCTATAACATGTGCAGTGCTTTGCTTAGGTGCCAGAATTTGCAACTGTTAAACGTCAACTTGAAGGACTAGAAGATCGTCTTGATGGGATGGTGCAGCCTCGATTGTCTGATGCACTTTTGCAGCGTAAAGTAGGCTAAATTCTGTGGACTGAAACATATCCTTTATTCTTAAATAACAATTGCAAGTACGTTTCCATTATATCCATGTAGGTTGATGCTGTGCAAGGGCTCCGGGGCATCTTAATAACTATTGGACGATACAACTCACTTGAAAACCACTATACCCGTATACGCATGCGACCTTTACGTCAGCTGTGGGACGGGTTTGATGCAGCAACATCCATCAGCAAATTCCCCCCAAATAATGATCATATGCCAGAGAGAGTCGAAGGACAAAAACGGATATTTTCCGAGTGGCTGCCAAGTTTTTACGATGAAGTTCTTCTTACAATAGAGCAGGAATTGAAATGGTATCAAAGCTTACTAATGGTCTTGATGCATGTAGGAACGTGCTGATGTCTTCTGATTGTTCCATCCGATAGCCTTTAGATAGTTCCATGATGATTATGTGTTTGTTTGGTTGTGGGTGATACAAAGAAGAGGAATATAAGTTCAGACTTTTCTCTAGTTATATACCGGAAGAAATTCACTAGGAGATTAGACCTTCAAATGAATCAATAACCTCAGTGTGCGAAAGAAAATCTGGGACAAAAGTTCCTTAATGTCTATGGTAGGTACCCAAATCTGCACAATGCCAGATCTTGTTTTTGTTTCCTCTGTTTTAGGTGCCAGGTTTGATGTCAAACCGATCCATGTGGCAACTAATATGCTTGAGCAACTGGACCACGACCTGGAATTCTATCATCAAGTTGTCGTCTTAATAAATGTGCTTTCTGGCTTAATACGGAGGCAGAGAGAGAATGAGATGTGTGAAAATTCTTAATTGTCATTATTATGTTGCCAATGTTTACTTTAGGAGGCTCATATATACTTTCTTTGTCTTTTGAGCTGCTCTGTGTGTCATCCTTTCAATTCTGGATGATCTGCGTGTCTGCCAACTAGAAATATGAGCCTCACTGCCCTGCCAATGGGCTTTTATTGCAGGTGCGCAGTTGCGTTTCCCGAAGAATACAAACAATTAGTATCGAGATTATTTGTAGAAACAATGTCAACAATTGCATCAAGTTTTACTTCTCGTATTGGAGATCTGATAGGGGGTCTTCCTGTGGGTAAGTTAATAAAGCATGTAAACTTTTCCTTGCAATATGTTCTAGATCTATGAAGGATTGGCATCTAGTAAATAAGTCATCTTGATGAGTACTTGAGGCCTAAGTCTTGAAAGAAAGATAAAAGCTTTGCTTTGCATTCTGACCAAACAAGATAACATAGCGATCACACAAATGTGTGTTAGTAGCAAGAATCCTGCAAACTGTAATTCAACAAGAGCAACTGTCTTGAGGAAAATATTGTAGCTCCAAATTCAAGCACCGTGTAGCTCTAGCAGTCCAGTGATTGCTAGAGAGAAAAGCGGTAAGTAGACTAGGACAGATGGGATGTGAAGTGAAAAGCAGCAGCTGCTAAAACCACTGGAACTGTAGAATGTCTATTATATGTGAAGCCTGAGAATAGTTATTTTGCTTTACCTGGTTTATTTCTTGCCAATGCTTTAATTTAGCCCTAAGGACATCATCTGCACATGTGGCTAGTGAATGCTATCTAGGGGCTATTTTGGTTCTTCATTATGATGATGTGACTACTGTTTTTGCCTGCTTTGAGTGCTGCATATCAAGATGGCATGCTTTCAACTTGGTTGGAGATGGGTCATAATGATCATTTGTTCTTGTAACAGACAATGTTTTTTCTAATGATGGCGCTGGAGGACAAGCATCCCGTCTTACCTCTTTAATTGTTCTCCATAATATGACTGGCACGTTTGCAAGAAATGTTCAACATTTACTTGCAGATGTTCCTACAGCACAGCTCACGCAAGTGTTTGATGCTATGTATTCTCCTTACGAGATCTACAAGCAAAGGTTTGTCTGTTAGCAAGAACAAGCATTTTATTCTTATTATCTACTGCATTTTCCTTACCTTGATGTTCGTCTTTCTGGTATTTGGAAGAAAAAGAAAACGAAAGACGTTCTCTTGTTTCCAATGTTGTCCCTACAGAATGTTGCAAATTTATTTTCATCATCATAACCATCTTATTATAGTTCTAAATATCCAACGTGTCATTCATTTCCGTGTTGTTTGGGTTACAGGTATGGTGAGTTTGAACTTAGTGAGCTGATGTCAGAAGTGAAAGCTTTGGATTTGCATGGGGCAGTTCAACGCCCTATTGGATCTCGTGGTGTTGAAGTTAGTGAAACTGTTCGACGCATGGAAGATTCTATCCCTCAAATAGCATCCTTCCTGGAAGCAGCTGTAGAGCGTTGCTTAAGTTTTACTGGAGGCTCAGAAATGGAATCCCTATTGCATACACTGGATGAGGTTATGATAAAATATATTGGAAGCTTGTATGATAGTCTGAACTCCTTGCGAGTGGTCTGTGGTATATCCCATACCCAAGATCAATCTGCCAACCCAAAGAAAGAGTCAGACTCTGCAAGCAACAAGAAGCAGGCACCTATTGATATGGTTCCTGAAGAGGAAGAATGGTCTATTGTGCAAGGTTCCCTTCAATTGTTATCAGTCTCTGAGAATCTGAATGGACGGCTCTCGATTTTTGAGGCATCGTTGCGGGCTACACTTATTCGTTTAAGTCATCAGCTCCAGCTGTCAGACTCATTTAATGATGTTGATATTTCCGTAGTAAGTGGGGCATTCAGCTCGGACATAGCTGTTTTGCGCCTTGCAAACATATCTGAAAAAAGGAAACGGCTTACATCTCTTCTGCAACAGGTTGGCTTCTGTAGATTTTGGATTTTGTTACACAGTTCTATGGTATTTGTATTGCATCTCTGGAAAAAGGAGTATTCTATGTGTGTAGCATCTCACAGCTTTATTGTATCTTCAGGCTAAGGATCCACGGTTTCATGCTTTGACACATTCATCACAACGAGTAGCAGCATTTTTAGAGGCAGTAAACGAGTTAGTGTACGAGGTTCTTATTTCCAAAGTTAAAATGAAGCTGTCTAATGTAGCTTGTATGCCTATCTGGAATGCTGAAGAAGAAGATAATGCTTTTGCTTTACCAAGCTTCAGTGCATATCCTCAGTCCTATGTGACCAGCATTGGGGAGTACCTTCTGACATTGCCACAACAACTAGAACTGCTAGCTACAGATACAAGTGGGGGAATGGACAATGTAGACGAGAATGCAGAAGAAGCTCAATATTTTGCAACAGAGTGGATGTTCAAGGTATCTATAGAGTGACGAACTTAAGTAATTTGTAAAGTTTATGTTGTTCTATAGCATCTTATGTTTACCTATTTGTGACAGGTAGCAGAAGGTGCAACAGCCTTGTATGTGGATCAACTACGTGGCATCCAATCTTTAAGTGATCGTGGAGCTCAACAGTTGTCAGCTGATATTGAGTATCTTTGCAACGTACTCTCTGCACTTTCAATGGCCACACCCACTATCCTTAGCACCTTCCATGCTTGTGTTAATTGTCCAAGGGACAAGCTAGCGGAGACAATAAAGAATGCAGGAACTCCGTTGGACACTGTCACTGCTAGGCTGGTTTGTAAAATACGGAATATCAAGCTTGATTAATACAATTAGTCTGATGATCCAAAGCTTTTTATTAAGTTAACAATAGCTCTCAAGATGTTCTTTCCACTGGAAACATAGGCTGTCTTTGAGTCGAATTGATGATCATGTGCTTCGATACGGGCAGATGGCACGTGACAATGCCAAACAGGTTGGTCTTGGAGGCAAATCTCTCATTGGCTTGACCACTAAATTGTCATTGCCATGGATGTTTTTTTTGGTTTTTTTCTTTCCATCCGATTGTTGTCAGTGGGTTTTTGGCCTGGCTGGGGACTGCTTATAACAAATGGCTTGACCACTAGACCCGCGCGGTGAATGTCTTTTTCATTCTTCGTTTCTTTTTTTCTTTTTCTTTCAATTTCGCAAAAGTTAGATGAGGGGAATTCCATGGTAATTGAATAGAAGACCATCTATCACGCAGGCTGAAGTTCTCTCTCTCTTGTTTTTTTTTCTTTTCTTTAAATGAGATGATGCATTCTAAATTTTAATAGCAGAGAATAACCGAAGAGGATTTGAGGAGTGAGTCGAGTAAGCATACCTTTTATTGAAGGAGTTCTTTTTTTTTTCCTTCTTCTGGAAGGAATCTCATAGTTATCGCACATCGGACCATCTATCATCTTTCATCAATGAGAGGAACCTCATGGTAACGAGACAACAACCCATGTATGATACATGCAGATAGTGGTTCTCATGTTTTTGGGACGATTCTCTATGGTACTCGTAACAGGCAGAGAGGATGTACCTTATTTGAAGTCAAGTTCTTCATATGTACGTGCTATAATTTCTATGTGACCTACATAGAGGGGGTAGAGGAAAGCGTATCTCATTGGCAAAGCAGTTCCTTGTAGACGACATTTGCAGTGCATCTCATAGTGTTTTATGGTGAGAGGAGAATGAATACATCTCTCTTTCGCATGCAAGTAAGCGCCGTGTCTAGCTGGACATGTACAAATACATTGATACATAAGTCAATGACAATGCGATCCTAGTGTTAGTCCCTGGCAGATATTGAAAGTAGTAGAATAAGATAGTCGAAGGGGCAATTGTCGCCTTTGAATGGTCCACGGTCGATTCTTTGGTTGATAGAAGAAGTCGGTTCTAGAGATTGGATATTCCTGGGATGCTTCATCTAATACTTTCACTATTACGAACTTTGCATGCATTGATAGCGTATTTTTCACCAGACCTTTTTTCATGTCTAGCCATTTCATAATGTGTCATATAGCCCCTACCTTAAGTTTGAGTTCGTGGTTAGGTATTCCAGAATGTGTGAAGTTATTAAGGAAGTCTGATGTTGCGTAGACATAGCCATGCATAATTTCATCTTGTTCGGTAATGTGGGTATAGCTATAATATGACTTATCATGGGGAGGGGGCTCATTTGTATCCCCCTTTGATCACCGGGCTGCTATGACTAAAACATGGGTCTTGAGATGAAAGGGGAGGGTGGGATAGTAAGTGTGTCGTAAGTTTTGTTCAACATCTTGGAGGAGGCTTTGGCGTGCCTGTAGAAAGAAAATAAGGCGAAAAGACTATAGAGTGAAAGTGGCTAAAACATGAAGTCACTCACCCTATACCTTTGGCTTGTTCAAACAAGTTGGAGGAAGCTTTGGCGCGCTCTGTGTAGTGAGAGAAAGGGACTAGAAGATCAAGTTCTCGAAAGAGAAACTAGCCAAGCGAGTTAGATGGAAAGAGGAACTAGTAGAAGGATGCAAGGAAGGGGGAGCAGAGAGCAACTGCTCAAAAGAATGAGGGAGAAACTAAGAACCCTAGAGACGAGGCAACCGAAGTATAGCACTTCCATGCGAGACGACAGCATTAGCAAGTCGCCAATACCCAGGAGGACGACCAACTCACTCAATGTTCCAAATTCCCGTGAATGGAAATAATGCAGGGCTTTAATCAATGATAGAAAATGATTCTGGAGTAGCAGACCTGCTCATTGCAGCTAAGGTTATCATCTGGGATGAATTTTCAATGGCCAATAAAGTTGTCATTGAAAGTGTTCATCGTCTATTGCTATGGTTATGCCGGAGTAATCTTCCCTGAGGCAAACATTTTATTGCTTCTGGAGACTTCAGACAGGTCCCGCCTGTTGTAAAGGGAGATGGAAGAAATGCAGCATACAACGCATCCATTAAGTCATCGTCATTGTGAAAAAGATTTCACGTAATGAGATTGGAAGAATCGATACGTAATGCAGATGACCTCGAACTAATGCAATTTGTCGATCATATAAGAGAGGATTCGGAGTAGTCCACGGTCTCATTGGAGATCTTCAACATAACAACATAGCAGATGCCACTGAATTTTTGTATCCCTCCAGTGTCCTTCGAGAGCCAACAACATGCAAGAAACACAACTTTTTGTCGACAATCAATAAGAGTGTTGATAATATCATGATGACGTTCTCATTCCGAGCATGTAGACATGATGACATGCGCAATATTGACATGTCTATCCTGAAGAGAGGCGAGAGCAAATTTCCATGCAAAAAACATGGCCAGTCAAGCATACAACAGATACTCGAGCGTAACGACAAACCACAACATCCCACACCACTAGAGCAGACACATGAGGAGCACCTAAAATAGATTCAGGTGATGGCGAGAGCAACACAGTGAAAATTGCCAGTTTGCCAAAAGAGATATAGGCCTCTGTGTCCAAGTTGCTCAGAAAACAACTGGCAACAAAGAAGCAACGTGTTTCCAATATGGAGACCCACCTACAATAGTGTGAGGACGACCTCCACCTAGCACAACCCGAAAGGCAGTAAGATAGGGCGGGACTTGCAGATCTTCTTGTTCATCTGGATGCCATGTGCACCTGCACTGATACAATGGACAGGAACTGGAGCAGGAACTGAAGCAAGAACTGGAACTGGGACATCATCTAGAACATGGTCAGAATCTGGGATATGAACTGGAGCAGAAACAAGAGCCGAATCATGACATGGAGCAGAAATAGGAACAACACCCAAGGAGCGCAGACTGAAGTAGATATTGATGCAGAGGCATGAACTACAGATGAACTGGAACTAGGGCTAGAACCAGCAAATCAAAAAGATCTAGTATGCCAATCAATCTATGGCTCGTGTAGCTCGAGCTAGGGCACACCCAAGACTACTGCCACATGTGGGCTAGCGATAGGATTGAAGGAAATGCTACAAGAAGCTCCCTCGAACAAAATCTGAAGAGGTACAATACATTCTATGACTGCACCCGAGGAGATTCACGTCCATCAATCACACTGACAGAACTAGGATGCTCAACCTTGCTTCTAGAGATGGCCTGCATACTGGCGAATGCACTATCTATAAAGCAAGCATTTGCACCACAATCAAGTTGCGTCAACGCTTCTAACCTTCCAACCTCTGATTTCAATGATATAGAGATGAAAAATTGCTTGCTGACCTTATCCGATGGGTTAAATATGTCATGAAGTGTGAGGAGTCTGAGAAATGGTGGCCAGCCGATGAGAGACTCCTACTACTTGAACTGACCTCTGGAGTTTTCCAACTGATTTGGGCGTTTCACAGGGCAACCACGAGCAATATGACTAGCTTCTCTATCATAGAGGCAAAGATTAGCCTCTCTCTGACGCTGCTTCTCGGCAGCGGACAAAGGCCCTCGAACTGTACGATCAATCTGCATGGGCTCAGGTCCGGACTTGCTGGATTCTACAGATGAGACTGGGGCAGGCATAGCTACAGTCGTTTGTGTGATTGGGAAAACCTGACTACGTCTTTCTTGCCTACGTTCGAAGAGCTGATTATCACAGCGAACTACAAATCTGATGGCTTCTTCTAAAGTCTGAGGGTCCTCCATAGACAACATCATATCTTTGACATACTCACATAAGCCCCTTCAAAAACAATCTTGAAGTGCAACATCATCCTAGGTCGTATCTATAGCAATTTGATAAAATTCTGATGCATATATTGAAGCTGGATGAGTGCCTTTCTGAGGTTGCAGAGTTTTGTGACTGTTGTGCATTGACGATCTGTGTCTCCAAAGCATGCCTCGAGCTCTGCCGTGAAGGCAGCAAAATCCTACAACTCTGGAGCTCCTTTTTCCAATAAAGGAGCAAATCAGCTTAGAGCTGGCCTGTGAGGAGAGAACCAATCAAACCAACTTGTTCTTGGGCCGTGGGATATCTATGAGGATGGAGCTGGATCATAAGCCCGACCGATTCAAAACCACGGCTTAGACCGAAAAGCCGCC
Organism: Isoetes taiwanensis; assembly: GCA_021234155.1. Lineage (NCBI taxonomy): Eukaryota > Viridiplantae > Streptophyta > Lycopodiopsida > Isoetales > Isoetaceae > Isoetes > Isoetes taiwanensis. Next base: position 11,099,348 of record JAJEKV010000029.1, on the reverse strand, counting down.
AAATTTCGGGCAAAGCTAATTTTAGCTCTGATGGCCTCAATCCAGAGCTAGAAGCAGATTCATGAGAAGCAACCCATTCTCTGAGCTTTTTATTGTCTGATTGCAACTGTTGGCATATGTTGTGGCAGCAGATGGTATGGCAGCATCTTGATGAGGAGTCCTTGCAAACATATCTTTTACTGCAGATTGAAATTCTGTTAAGCTATGTGTCACAACAGTTGTTTGAAGTGGAGTGGAGACTAAAACATCATCTTCATTTGTACTAAAGTCATACTGAGAGAAGTTGTGGTGAATTTCATATTGTTCTAACTGTGCTACAGAACTTGTACTTTTTATCTAGAGTAGGAGAAACTATAAATGGTGGGGGTAGCCTGTTTCAAATCACCTGTTGAGTTGGAACCTTTGTAATTTCGAGGGATGGAATAAAAGGTGATGGAAAGTTGATATGTATATTATTGGCAAACATATTCTGCTCCATCTTTATGCAGACTTGTATGAGATTCTGTAATGGCAGAGTTGTATGAGACTCTTCTTCTTGTAATTCAATTACGCTGTTATTATTATGATTCAATATGTGCTATGGAAGCGGGCTTGCATTATGAAAAGACTCATGCCAAATCTTTTGTTATTTACTATATCATTGTTTGTGTAATGGCAGACACATATGATGTCGTTGTTGTTGTTGAAATTATTCACTGTGTGTCAAGATTCAATGTCTCTTATGAGCCAATGTGTTGTTTCATTGACTGCATGATTGACTTGGGACCATGGCCTCTAAATTATAGGTTGACGTGGAAAGTGAGATTTGACCCCATCTTCTTTTTGGATTGACGGTTAGGGTTAGAGGACATGGCATATCCTGTAGTATATTTCACGGATCAAGGGCCAGGATGAAATAAGTATGAGGATGATTAACGTAAACTCCACAAATATTTCAAAGTAAAGCAAAGTGCTTAACCCTAGCCTAATCCATATTTGCAGGAAGAGGAAACCCGTTGAGATACAGAAACAAAAGACTGCTAGCAGGAAGAACTTTGTGAAAGGAAAGCGAAAATCATCACGAGGATAATACTTGCCTAATAATATTGATGTTGGGAGACCATTTGATAAGTTGGTGAACTATCGGTAAGAAACCTAGGAATTGTGCCTTGGGAAGAAAAAAAGGGATTGGCAAAAAATGTGTCTTATGTGTTTTAGAAAATAAAAACACAACAATTATGCTTTGTAGATATATATAAGCGAATTAAATATGTATTTTGTCCAATTGATACTGTCTTAATAGTGTAGATAGTATATTTCATGTTGATAACGTCAATAAGCAAAGGACGCTCAAGTTTCTAGAATAATACATGGATGGAATTGTTTTATCAGTGCTACAATAAGAGCAGTCAAAACATTCCATGCAGAATAACTTTTTCTCCTTCTTGATAAAGCACCATGTCTTTTGATCACGGCATTGATGTTGTTAGAATAACTTTTTTCTCCTCTTGATCACCATGTCTTTTGATCATGGCATTGATGTTGTCATTTCTATGGCGAATAAAGATTGAATGCATATTAGAACACCTCTTTTCAGCAAATTTAACATCTCCTACTAGATGATCGTGTCGCAATGTAAGTATTACAAATATTTAGAATGTACAAGAAATTTATCGCGGCAGCCAAGACCACGGCGTACATTTCTCGTCATCATCTTTGAAATTAATGTTTATGAACATTGTGAAGGTTAAACTCCATGGTTTCAAGCGCTGTTGCGTAGATATTTAAGCCTTTGGTTCTAGCTGTGAAAATATAATTAAGAGAGGGCTCTAGAAATAGAGGTAAAAATGTGAAAAAATGGGCTCTAAATATACACGTCAAACCTTAGGGAACACAACCAAATAATTTTTTTTTAACGCAAACACTTAGCTGCCGCAAACATTTCTCTTCATCATCTTCGAGAATAATCTTTGTGAACATTGTGAAAGTTAAATTCCATAGTTTCAAGTGCTGTTGCATAGATATTTAAGCCATTGGCCCTAGTTGTAAAAATATAGTTAAGGGAGAGTGTTAGAAATAGGGGTAAAATGGGCTCCATATATACACTTCAAATCTTAGGGAACATAGTAAAAATAGGTTTTTTTTTTTTTTTTTTTTTTAAATGCAAGCGTAAAGGGACCAACATTGGAACCCGACCATATGCAGAATCAAAGACATTCACGTGTATCCAATGGATATGCTCAACTCTAAAATCGTATGCAGGCCAGCCAGCTTCCCATCATGCCCGTCATGATAGTCTAACACAACATTCTTGAAGAAGCAAAACGCGAAAATCTGCGGCATAAACAATTTTTCTTCTTTTGATTTATGCTTGATTCTAGCCGTTTGATCCAGATATGGCATCACACTTCATTTTTTTCTCGGAAATATCTGCCCAACGCAAAAAGTTTTTCATTCATTGATCATTTAAAAACACAGAGCTAGGTACGCCAAAAAAATCATTCCTAGATGGTGTTCTGGCAGTCCTGGCTTTAAAAAGAATCCAATTTTTGTCCCAAATGGTAAATCAGGTATCATAAGGTAGAAACTAGCAGATGCGATAGCCGGATTGAAAATCATCACCAGGCAAAAGTTGAAACTCTGTGGTAAGGTCATTTTCCTAGATTGAGTCAAATATTAGAGCGCAAAAATTTACAAGCAATTGGGTTCAAAATGAGGGTGGCAATGGAGATGTTCAGCGATCTTTTCTTCGTAGAGAAGGGAGAGAAAGGGTTTCTTTAGGGAAGGGAGGCGACGGAACTAGCTGTAGAAAAAAAGAAATAGCTCTCCCGGAGGTATGGCAAGAACAGGCATGCATCCATCCCTCCTATCCTGCCGAATCTGCCTCTAGATAGTGATGAGAGAAAGAAACAAGGCGATCCTCTGGTGGCGATATGATTCAAGGCCTCAAGAGCCACAAATAAGTGGCTCTCTAAATGCAATTTCCTCAATAAAATCTTGCGATATGGAGGTGTCATCGGAGAATCATCTGACAATCTGCCAAGATTATGCAGATCTGCTAAGAATTGTTAAAAAGCTTGTTGCAAGACATGTCCATAATCTAAAATTTATATTACAAAATTCGGATATGGCCTGAAAACCATATGTATTCATACCATAGGCCTTCTCAGCCCAGAAATATTAGAGTTCTAACTTTTAAGAATAGAAACTACAATGCTTTATATAGGTAGTAAAAATGTAACTTGTTTGGAATGGAACACAATTTTTCAATAAACTTTTCATAGTTTTCAATAAAGCTATTCATGGGGACACAAATATCTTGCTATACATTTCTATAGATATAATCAAAGCTATTCATGGGGACAAAAATATCGTCTTTTGCTATGTATTTCTATAGATACTAGAAAATTGCCCACCTTCGGTGGGCATTCCATGTGAATGTATATGAAGAATGGGACGCTAATGCATTGTGTATGAATTTGTTACGTTTTATTATGAGATATTAAATTGTGATAAGTAGAGATGTTTTATGTGACTTAAAATTTGAATGATGTATCATAAAATGTTGATTGATAGGAAATAGAGTCATTATTATTGAAACTCAATGTATTGTTTTCAGTGAATGGTAAGACTCGATTGTGTAGTTTTTGTATTGGATTTTAGCATTTGTATTTTGTTTAAAAAATCTTTGATTCGTGTATGTGTTGTATTTGAGTAACGTCTTGAATTGTAACTTTTTGCCAATTTTGATTCATGTGGTTGTCATGTTGTACAAACAGTTGACAAACATGTGGAACCCATTTTGCTTTTGTCAAAATCTGTTGGTACAATTTGCCTTCATCACCTTAAAAATAGACATGAAATTAGTTCGGTACAGCTCAATTCATTTGTTAGATATGATATTTGTTGTACCTGGGTTCTTACTTCATACAATTAATTGGCATTGTATCCTAGAATTTTTTTCTGCTTGGTCGTTGAATGCAGTGGCCCAAGTTTCGCCACTTGAGTCAATGAGTTTTGCAAAGAAAATATATCTGAAGTGTATATTAGATTGGAGTTTGGTTGCTTGATATGGAATGGAAGGTTGTTTGATATATTGATTTTAATGAATTCTTTTGCAATGGAGTTTATAAATTCTTATCTTTTAGAAATTGATGTGTTGATATGGCAGGTTTGGCACCATGCTGTTGATGTTCCATGTTGGACTTTTTTGTTGCAAGAGTTACATGCAATGTACTACATTCATTAGTCTACATTGATGTAACTTATGGACCCCTCACAGTGAAGCTGTTAGACTTTCATTTTACAGTTACAAAATATTAGAATGTTGCAAATCTTGATTTGGATTTTAAGTTGTAAGATTAGATTACTTTGATTTGTCCAACGTGAGGTAGTGTAGTGTTTGATATAAATGTTCGGTCATTATGATGTCTGGTTGAAGTTAAATGTAATTGTCGTTTGAGTAAGCTTATTTCAGCAGGTGTATATGTCAATTTTTACCGTCCATATCGTACCTATATATGAAAAAGTATTTGGCTTGAAAATGAATGATGGAGTTTGAATGACATGTGGTTTTTAAGACTCACCAAGTGCGTAATTCTAGAGTAGGTGGAATGTTTGGATCGATTTGTATTATGTTGTTTGTTGTGCCTGATAATGATAATCCTGTAGTAAGTAGTGGTGAGATTTGAGTATATTTGAAGATGTCTGATATAATCTATATGTATATGTACCTTGAAAATTGTTAGCTCGTAGACAGCTGATTGAGACCACCGAAGCTTGATGGATTATTTCTTCTAGTTGGGTTGCTTTTGTCGAAGCTAGTTGGCTCTAAAGTGCGGTATTGACATTGTGTTGGCTACAAAATAAAGATAAATTTACGATATTGTATTCGCTACTAATTAAATGTGAACTTATTTTTAGATAGTTATGTCGATTCACCTTTGGTCTACAACTGTAAGCTCGTGTTTGATAATTTCTTTGTTGTCCATTTTTCTTTGAATGTGGGCTTTTGTTGAGAGCTTGCATGCAATTCTAATGATATCTAATGTGTAGTTAGAGTATGTTAGTGTGTGGTATTTGAATGAATTTATATGTGAACTTTAATTGGTAAATGCGTATCAAGCCTTGATCTTGATGTGTGCTTTCAATTCATTTATTTTCGTGACGAGATTTCCAATAGAGAAATTGAAATTTTTTGTTGGTGCTCCATTGATGCATTCTTCTACTAAGGAATTGATGTTCAGATTGAGTTCATACTCATTATTTAGGGTTGAGTATCTTTTATTCGCTTTACGTACTGTTGCCTTTGATATGTAGTACATCTATATTTCTGTAGAGACCGTTGTCATTTTTTAGTTAGTCTAATTGGAGTTGCATAATGATGGCAAATATAAATACAACAATATTACCTTCCCTAGTTGGAGCATATCATATTTGCTGCCTCATTGAATATTATAGCTTGTATTTGAGTTCCTTGCCGATATGGAATAATCATTGAAGTGAGTTTTAAGGAGTTATTAAAGACATTGCCATATCCGTTTTCATTGTTATATGACCGCAATGGGCCTTTTGATGTTACTTGGACTTTAATTATCCAGTTTGAATCATATGGATGTAATTTATATTATTTTTTTTGATTTGTTTGTGGCTTGCATTATTTTTTGTGTCGGTGATAGCGCTTGAATTAGATGTTGAAGGTTATGTATTATTTTATTGGAAAATGCATTAGTTTTATGTAGATGATATGTATATTGAATAATGTACCTGTATTATTTTTTGTGTTGGTATTAGTGCCTGATTGGATGATGAAGCTTCTATCATTGTACCACACTCTTTGAAGGCTTTTTCTATGTTGCTTATGCTTTGTTCCATTTGGGACACAAAGTCAGATAGTTTCATAATCATTTCATTCATTAATAGTTCATGATCAGTAACTTTTTCAATGAAATTGTTCACAACTCGAATTCTCAGGTATTCATCTGGGCAAGCAGGCAAAGGCGGGTAGTGTTGTCATGTGTATGAATTGATTTCAGATGCTCCTCCGAGCTGATGGTTTATGGTTACATGACTACAATGTTTTAGGATTTGTAGGTTTATTTGATTAGAACATGTAAATAAATTTGGAGCATTAATTGTTGAATAGCAATTTGTGCAATTGAAAGAGGTCATTGTCATTTCGCTCCGACATACAAAGCAATAAGTTGGAAAATTGTGCAAATAGCGCTCTCTTATTGCTTTAAACAAAGCAATTGTCCTTAGACTGTAACAAATTATACCAGCCTTGTGATAGATGTAATTATAAAGTAATGGGTCACCATTTATCCTAAAAGGCAGGTCCTTCAATAGAACATGTCCTCTGCAATCTCAAGTTTATTTGCTATTTCAAGGTTTGAATACCAACATAGCATAAGTTGGGAATTGATATGCCTTGATTATTGAACATTATCCTGTTCTATAAGTATTCCATTCCTGTTGTTGTTCTATTATTGAACATGTTATTTGCTCCTACAGCTTCACATATTAGAGATGCATTAGTAAGAACATAGCTTGCGCTTTAAAAGCTGTATAAAGGCTATAGCAAAAGATAGATATATAGCAATCTTAAAATAGAGAAATGAATTTGCTTCTATGTTGTGTTTCTGTTCTTGATTTGCTAGCACAAATAAGTCTGTAAGTTGGACGTTTGTGCAAACAGAGCTCTCTTATAGTTTTAGACAAAAGAATTATCCTTAGTGTAACAAATTATACCAGGCTTGTGATAGATATGCCTAATTATAAACTAATGGGTCACCATTTGTTCTAGAAGCCATGTGTGCAAGAGAGATGCAATCTGATGGAATCCAGTTTGTTCCTGTGCTTGATTACCTGTAGTAACATTCCTCAATGCATATTAAAAGCATGGTAAACTTGCATGTAGTAAGCATGGCACAATAAATTCATATCCTGTAGCAATAGTCCACAATGCACACTAAAAGAATGGCACACTGGCATTTGGAAAGCAAGGGATATTAAATTCATAACATTATAATTTTATTTGTGCTTTAAGTTCATGAATCCCTTAACAGCTCTAAACGGTGTAGCATTATCAAAGAACTATAGGAGAACTTACCAAGATCGCTATTACCAAGATCAATATCAGTGAGTTACTGTTGAGACCTTAATAATTAAGGCCATAGTATTAACATAGCTTGCATTCTAGAAGCTGTATAAATATTGCAGCAGAAGATAGACATGTAGGAATTTTAAGATAGAGAAATGATATGTGTGCTCTAAGTTCATGAATCCATCTATAAGTTTTGTAAATGCAATGCGGACATCGAAGATAGATATGTATCAATCTTAAGACAGAGAAATGAATTTGTTTCTACGTTGCCTTTGTGTTCTTGATTTGCTTTCAGGAATAAGTGTGTAGGTTGAAAATCTGTGCAAAATGTAGCATCAATCCACAATGTGCACTAAAAGAATAGTACACTAGCATGGCACAATAATTTTTTTTTTTTTTTGTTTGATTGAAGGCCGATATGTATATTTATATGTATAACTAAAATTACAAAAGATACTTTTTACAGGGAAGTATAACCCATTAATAGATAGGAGTTAGAAAATTAAACGTTAAAATCATGTGATAGGTTATGTTCTTGATCTTAGACAAGCTCTGCTACAGGGAGTATGGAATCAGACTAGAAGGGAGATCTGAGGTTGAAATTTGTGATTTTCCGCCCTCTTCTCCTGACCATAATCGAGAGTACACAGTTGGCCATATTGAATCTTCCTCTGCTGTCTTTGGCCTCGCATAATAACGCTCTTCTGACATCCGGATTTTGATCGCAATAGCAGTTGCAGAAGCAGGGTTCTTCGTGCCCGTACATATTTGGGGATCCAAATACTTTGAGCCACTCCAATTATTGGGATCAATCTTCCTCCATTTGATCTTTCGCACCAGTACAAAGATGATCCCTGAAAACAAAGAAAGATCCATGAGTATAGTTTAGGTAGCAGCATTAATCCAATTAATATCATAAGTAATCTGTTTGATGACTGCTTCAGGGTGCGTAATTTCATGATTGAAATTGAAAGTGTTACGCCCTTTCCAGATTCTCCATAATAGAATATAAATCCTCCAATCATTCGGACTATCAGGCATAAAGAAGTCCAGGGAGTTCATAGAGGAGAGATTGTAACCAAAGAGATTAGAGGCTAATTCCAGCACCCATTCTGACCAAATATACTTCCTGAAAAGATGATCCTCATCCTCTTTTTGCCCCAAACATCTGGGACAGGCATCAGAGTCAGTCATCTGCATTCTGTATCTCTTATGGTTTGTAGCCAAAGCTTTATGCCACAGTTGCCATATGAAGGACTTGATCTTGGGATAAATTGGACTGGACCACATAAACTTTAAATTCTTCGAGCATCTGTCAGCCTCTGTTTGCCATTTGTCATGAATAGTCATTGTGTACTCCCTCATAAGGAATCTATATGCCATTCTGACAGTCAGAAGGGTTTTACCATGGTAATTCCAGTTACCCCCTTCATCAGGCCATTGTCCATGAATCAATGTGGTGCAAATATTATTATCTAGATTCTCGCAAGTTTCTCCTTCTTCAGCCAGGATTGAGTCTCTGAAGGGAATGATCCCTTCAATAATACCTTAAAAACTACAAATTGTACTAAAAACCACGTAGGCACATACGTTGACCATGCTATTTTCTCCTATAGCTTCCACAATGTGCACTAAAAGAATAGTACATTGGCATGTTGAAAGCACGGCACAATAAATTCATACGTTAAAAACTATTTGTCATAGTAACAACATAGCTTGTGTTCTAAAAGTTGTATAAATGCTGCAGCAGAAGATAGATATGTAGTGTTTTAAGATAAAGAAATGATGTTTCTGCTTCAAGTTCATGAATCCCTCAACAATGGATTTCATTGGCATATTGTTTGGACTTATTTATAATTTCTGTAAATGCAATGCAGACACTGAAGATATCAATCTTAAGAAAGAGAAATCAATTTGCTTCTAGCAGAAATAAGTGTGTAGGCTTGAAATTTGTGCAAAATGTAGCATCAGTCTACAATGTGCACTAAAAGCATAGTATACTGGCATGTGGAAAGCACAGAATAACAAATTCATACCTTAAAAACTACAAATTGTAATGAAAACCATGCAGGCACATATGTTGACCATGCTATTTGCTCCTATAGCTTCAACATTAGGGATGCATTAAAAGAAAGAAAGAGAGTGTAACAGACCCATGGGAGACCGCTCGAGTAGATCTGGGTGTCGCGCTCTCGAGACACCGGCATAAATGGGTAGACGTGACTACTTATAAACGTCTAGACGATTTTCCCCAGTTGGTTTAGGGCGTGTCAATTAGGAACATTGCATTTGGTATCAGAGCAGGGGCTCGAGTTCGAGTCTCCATGGGGCTAAGTATGACCCGGAATACCGTTGGACGGTAGGTCATGACTTGTTTGGACACCACGGGATGGTGTAGTCTATGGTTTGTGATGCTCAAGGACGAGCATAGTTCTAGTGGGAGAGATTGTGACGGACCCATGGGTGGGAGAGATTGTGAGTGTGACGGACCCATGGGAGACCGCTCGAGTAGATCCAAATGTCGCGGTTCCCCGAGACACCGCATAAATGGGTAGAAGTGACTACTCATAAACGCCTAGACGGGTTTGTGTAAGGGCATGTCGGTTAGGAACATTATATTTGGTATCGTGAGCGAGCTCGAAGTTCGAAGTCTCCATGGGGAAGTATCGAAAGGTGGCTCGAAGTTCGAAGTCTCCATGGGGGCAAGTATGACCCTAATAATCGCTGGACTGGGTCATGACTTGGTTTGTAATTCTCGAGGACGAGCATAGTTCTAGTGGAATAGACCCATGGGAGACCGCTCGAGTAGATCTGGGTGTCACGCTCCCGAGACATCGGCATAAATGGGTAGAAGTGACTACTCATAAACGTCTAGATGGTTTTGCCCAGTTGGCTAAGGGCATGTCGGTTAGGAATGTTGCAAGTTGGCGTTATTATATAGTTGGTCATGAAGGTTTAATTCTATGATCGATTGGATACTCCATTATTTTGGAACGACCCATGAGGACATGGGTTAAATTTTAGAAGGGGAGAATGTAATGAGCTTGGCCCATGGCAGTCATGTAATTTACATTTCATTATTGATGCTTATGGAGAATATTCTAATTGATCATTATATGAGAAATATATATTACGTATGAGGAGTTTATACTAAATTCATGTGATAAAACCAAAGGGCATCAGTTTCTATGAGGGTTTCTGGAAGAAGGCAGAAGGAGCAATTTTTTGGCAGTTTGCTGGCCGAAATTTGGAGCATCATATCTCGGCAACCCGAGATCTAATTCAGGTAATTCTTATATTGTTGGAAAGATTTTCGAATCAGCTTTCTGGATTGGATCTGATAAGGCTGAAATCCATCCGTATGAGGGAGATATGGCAGAAAGAGTGAAGCTGTATCAGAATTGACTGCATCATTGTATCTCTTTGTGCAACTTGCTTTCTGGAGCTGGGAGCTGAATGGAGGGGATATTTTGAGAAGAAGACAGATACAAGGAGTCAAAGGATCGTCATTGAAGTGATTCTCAGGTGGGTGATTTGCCGCTCACACCAGGGGAAGCTTAGATTGCTTAGATTGTTCAAGTTGTTGAAAGAGAATCATGATTTAATGATTTGAATTAAGAGAATAAAGGAGTCTGGGTGATCCTGAATGTGATAATGTGGTATTAAATGTCTTTTGCCACATTGGTATATAAGAAGTAAGAACTAAGCTAAGCTTATTGTAAGAAGTCTGAGAATAGTCCTTAGAATTGTAAATAGTAGGGCAGAACTTGTATATAGTAAATGGAATCTTGCCACAACAATATAGAGATTGTTCTGCTTGGAGAAGCCAGAACTCAATTGGAACCTTGAAATCATGTAGCTTATGGGGGCTGCATGGAGGTTCTAATAGGGGCACGAAAGACGCCATCAGCTCCATGAGACAAGAAGCTAATTTAGAAGATAGACAAAAATGTATATATACCTTTGGTGATTAGATTGAAGTTAAGATGCTAAAATCAACTATGATAGAGAATTAGCAGTCCACGGTTATATGAGATAGTAAGAGAATGTATGCAAAAGTGGCCTAAAGAAGCTTATGAAGGCTTTGCAATATGGCAATGGCATGGAGTATTGTTGGCCAAATAAAATACTAAGTTATGTAATTAATTTATTAGAAGAAAAACAAGCTAATATATTGAATTGCATATGAGTATTCTGTAAAGTGTTCACTCCTGATGGAGAGAGGGACTTGGGAGAAGCATGTCGGTAGAAGTATGTTGTAGTTGCTAGGCGATCCTCGTACCTTATATAGATGTAAATTGTAGGGATAACATGATTGTTTGGGAATAGGACATTATCACATCCTAGAATAAGCTTTTCCTATGGGGAGGAAAATGCTAGACCTTTTATATATTCTTGTATAATATATCTAGACATGCTAAATGCTTGGATACGATGGTGATGTGTCAAAGTTGCATTATGTTAGCATGTACTTGTTGAATATTTGACATCATGTAGTAGAACATGAATGTGATCTGTCTATGATATCATCGCAAATGTTGGCATTGTTCTATGTTGTTCCTGGTAAATGCATTGGAAATGTATGTGAGTTATGACTCTTGATTCTTGGATCATATGATGATAAACATGGTTTAAACTCTGACATGTGGGGCATATGCTAAGTTCTTGGCTGATACATGAGTGCATATTCTCCGGGGCCAAAGTCCATTTGCGGTGGCTTGGACTCGCGCTGTTCTTGTTCTTGACCTCGAGCGTTGGCACTCCAGCGAGGGTGCTTCGTCGCACTGCATGGCTTGGAAGTGGTCCCCTACTGCTGGACGCAGGCTAGGAGGGTGTGTACACATGAGGCTTACCTCGACCGTATTTGCTGCAGGGCCGGATAAGCCTGGCTGGCCTTCATAGAACCGGAGTAAGCACTGCATGTTTATGGATATCTCATGGTTATTTCATGGTTCTTCATGATCTCATGATTATCTCTTGGTTATTGTAAGGTTATGACGTGCATTTACACCTTATTTGGATGGCTTGATGATGTTTTGATTCTTATTATCATTGTTCATGTTATGTGCTAATACTGCATTGCTGGTTTCTAGCATAGAGGAACTCTAGGTGAGGCATCTAAGTCTGAGAATTACTTTTGTGATTGGTACATCGTACATGTTTCTTGTTGATTATGCCATCATTTTCTAAATGCCTCAAACCCCCACTTAGTTTTTAAGACTAACTCCACATGTTCATGGTGTAAGCAGTTTCAGAAGTAGCAGAATGTTGACGGTACAACTGAGTGCAGTCTTCACTTATGGGAAATCTGTATGCCTTTAGAAAGGCCTGATCATTTCTACAGCTTATGTATAGCTCATTTTATTTTATATATGCCACAAGAGTGCTATACATATATGCTTCAAATCTATATGTACTTTTGGCTATGGATTTGAAGACAAAGATTCAATTCTTTACCAAGATTTCTCCAGTAGCATTGCATCATTCAACCTATACATACCAATTTGACATTCACTCATGCAAGTTTAGATGGGATTTCGGGTTACCTGGAGGGTTAACCCGGCAGGCCCGTTACAGAGAGAATGATTTTTACTGTCCACGGAGACCAATCGGCTTATGGGACCAAATGAAGGAGCGCAACAAACTGATTACTGTCCGGGTTAAAGAACCCTCGCCCCAAAGTGTTTTCGAGGAAAAAACTGTGGCAGTAATAAGAATGTTGTCAAACTGTACATGTATACATCATCATAAAATATATGCATATATACATGTCAAGTGTGTGCCTGAGGATATAGATGATTTCGCATATCCATGGCCTCCTGAAGATATAATCCCAGCATCCGTACAGAAGCTGTGCTCAATATCATATGTAGCAGCTGGCCAGGCGTTGACCAACTCAGCCTAGCGCGTCTGGATTTGATCATATGCTGGGCAGCTTTGGAGGGTATGAGATTCATCCTCAATGACTCCCATTTGGCAACATTGACAAAGCCTGTTCTGACGTGGCTCACCAATCTTTTGTCCGTCTCAATTCAAAGATGGTATGCCCCTGCGTAAATGGAGGCAATGACTCTGCGCCTTTTCATAGGCAAATGGGTACGCAGGTAGCATTGCGGGCCCCGTTCCAACGTGGTGCTGGTATTGTGTTGTCTTGACCTGTTCAAGGGCGCTGGCGTCCCAGAGCTTTCTGAGGAAGCAAGCGTGAAGATATTGCCTCATGATATGGCAATCTACCTCTGTTTGCACATGTATGCACCTGTGCTCTTGCACATTCCATCTAGCCAACCATTGAGCTCTCTTTTCCCTCTAGCAGGCCTTGAGACGATGCGGCTCCATTGCCATGATATAAGCTAGATTAGGAAGATGAGCATCGTCCATATTGACCAGCTTCTGAAAATAGACAATGTGGTGATCACGGGCTACCCTCTGAAGAGGCAAGAAACCCGTCTCCTGCAACAGAATTTGATATGGAACTGTGGACTTCACCCCCAGTGCTCGTATCAAGAAGGCTTTCCGCGCCTGCTCCAAGTTACTCCAGGTAGCGAGGGACACTACTGGACCCCATACTTCAACCCCGTATAAAAGGACAGGCTCCACTAAGAGCTTGAACAAGTGCGACTGATGGGCCCAGTCATACAGCTCTGCTTTGTGACTATTGTTCTGCATTCTCGTAATCGTATGGATGTGTCCCAGTGCATAGTAGAAGGAAACTCCACTCCCAAATATTTGTATGTGATAGTAAGAACATAGCTTGTGCTTTGAATGCTGTATGCGGGTTGTAGCAGAAGATAGACATATAGCAATCTTAAAAAAGAAAAATGAATTTGCTTTTATGTTTTCTTTCTGTTTTGATTTGTTAGCACAAATAAGTCTATAAGTTGGGCTCTCTTATAGCTTTAGACAAAGGAATTGCCCTTAGGCTGTAACAAATTATATCACGCTTCTGATAGTGCTGCCATGCCATGGCAGCATAGAAGAGCATTGCACACAATGACATGTTTAAGCCTGTATATTGACTTGAGCATTTGAATATAAGAACTACAGATCTGAAGACTCTCATCCCTGAAGAACACAAGTAGACACTTGCTTGAAGAGCCAAGGAGAGGGCATTCATTGAAGATCACACAAGCAAACCAAAGAAGTAAGATTCAAGCAAAACAAGCCAGAATTTGAAGATTGGAAGATCCTCAAGTTGACTTGGTATGTGGCTAGTTTTTGAGTTCTTGGCATGAGCAATATTTCACAGGGTTCACTTCTAGAGTTCGTATTCCAATGCTCACCTTCATATCCCTTAGCAAATTTGGTAAATAGCCTTTTCTCTAGTTAAAACATATCATTCATGCACCATTCTTACATCACACACTCATTATGCCACCACCATATTGAAAAAGCAAAAAAATCTCACTTAATTTGGCCTCTCCCATGATCTAAGATCATATTCTCTCTCTAAAAGTCAAATTAGAGAGAGAAAGTGCACAAATTCCCAAGAAAAGCATGAAAAAGGCAAACAATCAAGTTGTTACACAAAAGTTGCAAGCTTATGTGCACTAGTGCCAAATTGATCCATTTTGCCATCCAAAATTGCCAAATCACCATCCACATCACCACCAAGATTTGCCATGTCATCACATACATGTCACCCTTCATAAAAATTCATTCTTTCAAAAATTTGACCTAAGTAAAGTCATTTTGACACTTGGGAGGACATGTCATCATTACATTGTGCCACATCATCACCAATGCCTCCACATCATCTCACACGTGTCACACACATCATTTTCATCTCACCCAAAAGTTTTGACTAGAAAAAAGACATTTTGTCGAACTTGTTTCTCATCATTATCCCATACTGCCATGTCATCCTCCATTTGCCAACTCACCATGCCAACTTGCCACTTCACCATATTGTGCCCCATTTTGAGTTAAAAAAGCCAAATGTTCCTTTTTCAAAAAAGATTCTTTTATGTCATAGAGCATCAATAAAGATTCCATATGCAAAAAAAAATTTCAAAAAAGACCTTGTCTTGACCTTCATTTTGGAGTTCTTGGGAATCGTGCCAAGGTTCAAAAAAAAAAAAAAATTCATATCTACTGTTGCTTGAACTTTGCCTTCTTTGCCTCAAAATTCATAGATTACATAATGCAATCAGATTATTTGTTATTTTGAAGACGATTTTGATCCTGTGCCCAAGACCATCGAGCTTGGAAAAAATATCTTGATGTAGACGTTAAAATTATGGCATAACTCTATTTGTTTACAAATGTGTAGCTTTTCATCATTCGGGTCCAATCAATCTCTTTAGTGATGTCCTATGGACTTGCAACGACACGGCTTCTTCCTATCAGGGACCCAATAAGGGATGCACAATGTAACATTCATATATTAACACATATTAAATTAACACGCCGCCGAAATTCAAATTACTAAGATTAAAATTTCAACACAAACCCATCTCTGCCTAGCCTTCTTCCCAACTCTGCAGTTCAGATAGTTTTAAATTAAGTTCATATTATCTAAAAGTGGAAGAAGTGGAAGCGTTTCTAGATTTCGTGGTAGAGAATGACACAAGCGCCACTAGAAGAAAATTTAAATAGAACATTGTTATTTGCAACATCAATCAACTACAAACCCTACATGAGTACCAAATGAGGCAGACACTCATCCTTTACATAACTGGCTGAGATTTAAAAATGAATCCAGTATATAAGAAACCTGAAGATGTCAGCATCAAACAAAGATGGTGATCTACATAGTACCAAATGACGCAGACATTATCATCCTCTACATAACTGGCTGAGATTTAAAAATTAACCAAGTATATCAGAAACCTGAAGATGTTAGCATCAGCCTTGTAAACAAACCACCAATCTTCTCCTAGAAAATTAAATGGAAGTTCATAATTCAAACTCCATAACAAATGCACATGAGGCAGACATTGTCATCCTTTACATAACTGGCTGAGATTTAAAAATTAACCAAGTATATCAGAAATTTGAAGATGTTAGCATCAGCCTCGTTAACAAACAACCAATCTTCTCCTAGAAAATTAAATGGAAATTCATAATTCAAACTCCATAACAAATGCACATTTGAACTCTCATCTGCCATCTTATTTGAGCAACACCAACGATATTAACAAAGATTCTCCATTTCGCTTATACTGGCACCCACCATCTTATTTTGAAACGGACAATGATATGAACAATTCAGAATTCAGAATTTTTTCAGTGGAAACGTATTGCTGCACTAGGTGTGACACCTTTTTAACTAACTACCTGTAGTCGATATGAAGGTGCACCATTTACAAAAATTTGACCTCATCCAGAACAAGCAATACAGCTAACCATTGTGTGAAACAACCTTAAGTGACTATGCTGACTCCAAATTACCAGGAGCTATTCCACGGCCTCTTCCAATAGGAACAGAAGCTCTTCCTCGACCTTGAGCTGTATTAAAATGTGTTTTAGGTGCTATTTCTTCATTTGTATAGATGACGAACATTAAAACTACTTTAGACATACCAACGTCTTGATATGAACCTTGGATGCCAGGGAAGCCCCTACCAAGACCACGACCTCGGCCACGACCACGGCCGCGGCCACGACCTCGTCCCCGACCCCATCCAAAACCTCCATAGTTACCAACTGGAACACCTGCCATGCAAGCTTCAATAGATCAACACAAAATACAATTTTCAGAAGAGACTAGAAAAGATTTAACCTCTCCCTCTGCCCCTTCCACGACCACGCCCTCTTCCCCTGCCTCTGCCCCTTCCACCTGGTGGGGAACCCTCTGCAGGACAGTCCAATGATATGTTCGAATTTACTCTCATGAAAATTGATCATTAATAAGGAATGCATAACTCACCTCCCTCATATTCATAGTCCGTTAGTGGCTTCACCTGATCACTTGGCAAGGGAGGTTGGTACCTAAGCAAAGCCTCAACGATCAATTTATGGAAAAAAAAAAGATATGCTAAAGTATTAAGGAACAATTTTACCCTGGCAAACTTTTGTCTGGCTCTTTCATTGACAGTGCAATTGTTATCATGGACACATGCCTGGTTGTCTCCAAACTATAAGAGGGCCCCCCATACAAGACAGGAAAATAAGATGGGATACAGAGAGAAAAACTAATGAAATTGATGTTTTAGAACTTACGGAAGAAGGCCCTCCTCCAATGGCTCCCATGTATCAGTTATATCAGTTGATCCAATAGAAGTGACTTGATGTAGACCAACTATCCTCCTCTGCAAGCATTATTATTTACCATGTGAAGCTGCTAAGAACATGGCAAAGAAAGGCATGGCAAGCATGAGAAATCATACTTTGACAATTTCTGCAATAGTGACTGTCTTGTTGATTGCACGCCCCATAGCCTTAAGAACTATTTCAGGGGACCCCTTCTCCTACAGACATCAACTTAAAATTTTAGCACCAAATAGAGATATGGATTATCTGTAGAACCGAACCTTCCAAGAACAAATAGAAAATGAGACAGGCTATATGTAATCTGCAAAAAGGAAACGGCAGAACAATTGTCTAGTGTGACATGCAAAATAAAGGAATGAATTGGGAACATACTCCATATAAATGCAAACATATGATAATGAATTTACTAACCTATCAAGAATAGGACATCTGTGGGAACCATGTGAGACGACAATCAAAATATATGTAAATGGCAAAAATAAAGAAACAAAGAAATCAATCACACAAAAGACAGTCTATTCCCTTAAAAACACATGTACCAGAATGAGAACCTTCACAAGATATATTCTAATGACATAGGTATTCCATGGCCATAGGTTAGAACGATCAGTAATTATAATACCTGCAAGAGGCTGGTTGCATAAGTGATATAGTTGCGCATCTTCCCTTGAGTTGTGACACGGATTTCATTCTCTTTGATAGGGGTATCGTTACGAGGCTTCTCAACACGCTGATAGTGATCCATTTCCGATCTTTGATCTTCCGTTCAATAGCAAGAAAATTCCCAGATCGAATCCAAAGTCGACTTCAGAATTCTGCAATTAATCAAATGGGACAAAATCAATTCGCATACAAACAACAGAAACATAAAATCAATTTTATGCCAAGAATCACAGCTCACTGGAGAAATTCCGACCTAACAACACCCACAATTGCCCATTCAGAAAAGCCCGATGCATCAACTCTACTGAAGACGTGCGAAGCAATCGAGGGAAAAAAAGAAAACAAAATAAAAGATTAAAAACAATACATACAGATATGCAACGGGTCCACCGAGAAAAACAAGCAAGAATTGAAGCAGTTACTAGGTAGATAAGAGATAAGAAGACCGAGCATGGTGAACTTCACATGCGCTGTTTGTTGAAGGAGACGCTAAAAGAAAGAGTCGGAAGCAGAAGAAGGAAAGAAATGAAGGGGGAAGTTCGCGCGACACATCATTTTTTTTTCTTTCTTTTATATGACACTTGCCTGCTTCATGACTACTACTAGTATTGTCTTAGTAATTAAAAATATTTTTGGAGAATGTGTGCAATTCCATGTTTAAAACACCCATACAATATAACATTTATAATCTACAAGAAACTTATCGCGGCGGCCAAGGCCGCCGCGAACGTTTCTCTTCCCCAACTCGTCTATGCATGCTAGAACATGCTGAATTTGAACCTGCATTTTGTTGCCTTGTGTTTAGTGCCTGCACGATAGAAGAATATTGATCATAACGACTTGTTACAAAAGATGTTTTGCATTAAATCAAAAAAGCATTTATCTTCACTGAGATATCAGAAAAAAGGAGTGTCTCATCATCATCTCGTATCCACGTGCTAGAACCTGCAGGAGTTGAACCTGCATTTTCTCACCTCATGTTCCAGTGCCTGTACAATAGAAAATTGTTGATCATAGCGACTACATGATTCCCGCTTTGCAGGAGTTGAACCTGCATTTTCTCACCTCATGTTCCAGTGCCTGTACAATAGAAAATTGTTGATCATAGCGACTACATGATTCCCGCTTTGAAGTCCCATTCATTTTATTAATCATGTCATGCAATAATAACCAGTGGGTTTTGAACCTGGGCGAGGCACACCCGTATCCAATGGTCTAACCACTCGGCTATGATCACCATGAGCATATATCATTCATGCCACCCAATGATAGGCGATTGGATTTGAGCTTGGTGGGGGCACACACGTAACCAATAGCCTAACCAATAGACTATCAACTGCGATAAGCTTTTCTTCCAAACTTGTAACTATAAGGGGGAATCACATAGTAACTATATAGCACAATCGCCTATTGCACAAAGCTTGAAGAATATGCACATACATACTTTGCACATATTTATTTGAAAAGCAAGGATAACATACCTCGGTGACACCATGTTGTATGCTTGGTGGTACCGCGACATCCCTTAAGGGATTTTAATTTATGGACGTGCATTATTAACGTCCTATGTATGTCTCGCGTCACGCAATGATAACCAGTGGGTTTTGTACCTGGACAGGGGACACCCATATCCAATGGTCTGACCACTCGGCTACGATCACCATGAACGCAGACCATTAGGGGCCATTGATAAACTAGACATCACATCTAGGTTGTCAACCAAATCCACAAGGAGAACTTTCAACTTATGCCCATGTAGCGTACGTACAGAAGACATAAGGACAAACTAATCTCTGATCTCGTGGAGGGTGCCGTTCATCCACTTATTCACCTTCAACATCTCGCTTTTTAACACCCACATTTCTCCTCTTGATTGCCCACTTTTACCCTTTAATAGCCCAATTGAAAATTGAGCTAGATGGTCCATTGTTGTGCACTTGTGGGCCAATGAATGTCCAAAAAGAGCATTTGGTGGTCCATTGGAAAGCATCTAGTGGTCCCTTACAAATCCATTACAAATATCCAATTAGTGGTCCGTTACAAATTTTCATAACAAGATTCCCTTGATACGTATCAATTCAAAGCTAGAAAGCTAAACGTTGAAATTTCATTAGACTTGAGAGGATGATCTGATTATACATGTTCCTTAACTAGGACGGCTCTTTGGATGGACCAGGTAGATTGGTATAATTGGCAAGACTTGCCAGCTAAAAGTTTTCAACAGTCAAAACCGCACCAGTATAGTTTGCCTGGGTAACACATTTTGCTATTTTCAGCTGTCTTAAGTTAGTTTTCATCTCAGAATCATTATGTTCATGCCCGAGATGAGGAGGATCATGCCTTGGAAGAAGTCTTGTTGAATACAAAACGTTCAGCAATACGACATTTATTCAAAAACAGCCTTACTGCATGAAGTTCTTGACAGGCCACTGGTAATAATAAATTTTGATTCATCAACTTGCCACAAAACTTTGCCAATGAGCCATCCAATACATAATAGCCATTGGATAGGAAACGCGTATATCAACCCTAGCTGCAAGGGCAATAATATTACAGAAGCAATATAGTTTACTATACAATTTTCAATGATGAGTCCGAACTCTTCAGGGATCCGATGGATTGGCAAATAAATAAATGCCTTCGGATTGCCAGCAAGGATAACCTTTTGCATAACCCCACTGGAGGTAAAAGGCTTCTTGAAATATGCTTCCATACTCTTATGTCTGATAATCATCCAACTTGCAACTCTGTAGTTGCAATGGCGCAAGAAAAACGCTCACGCAATTCATGTTCCCCATAAGGCATGGAGTCCTATAATAGCAGAGCCGTTCACCGCTGGAAATGTGTGCCACTGTGTCCATCATTGCCACACCATTCTCAAATTTCTTATTTAAGATGGTCAACACGTACACTCGCTCCATTGTGATAGCCGTGTTGCTAAGCTGGTATCAATTACTCCATCCTGCCAAAATACGGCTTTGTAGCATACACAACAAAGTACAAAATGAATAGTCCAATGGCAGGCAGATGCTCTTTCGCTAGACAACATATACTGGCAATGCAATATCCATTAGAGATCTTTACTAATATCTTTCAAACGTTGAGATTGCCACCTGCAGAAGCAAACAGCGCTGGTCAACACTATTGTCTATCAAATATTAAAACACTATTGTCTATCAAATATTAAAACGCCCACGTGTTGCTAAAAAAAAGACCTGCCTTGAAAGTAGAAATCCTGCAAGAGGACTTAGCCCAGAATTTTTTGATGATTCAGAGAACCCTTTGCCTGTTCCAGGTTTGCCATTTTCAAGTTGATCAATTTTTTACCCTCTATCATCTGCCTATTTGTTTGGAAGAAGCAGCTGTTGAGCCATATCATGTAGTCTCTTCACAGTAGGCTCTTCAATGCTGCAGCTCTGGAGTTATCTAAACAACTCACCAAATAGGGTAATCTTCCTTCTGTTCCTCATGCCTTAAAGTATTTACCCACCAGACTCACAGTGGCCAATCATTGCCCAGCCCATAATGAAACCATAATGAACGAACTCATCTAAGAACTTAGGCAAAAACATGTATATTAGTTGCATGAAAACAGTTGTTGCCTTGAGTATTACTTCGCCAAATACTTTAATTACAATAGTTAGCCAAGGATTCCTACTAATGAACTAACCCCTTAGCCATGCAAATCCTTCAACAACATTAAGGAGAATGATGACTGTAACAGAGTGACATTCCTGACTGATTAAATGAACCTCCACCATCAGCTGATGTGCTCAAACAGACAGAGAGAGAGCAAAGAAAGACCCCATTCTTGCAGAGAAAGGCCCCATTCTAGTTAAACTATGATACAATCCACCCTGACTAATAATCAGCTCAGTTTCCATCTTTTGCTTACTTCGGCAGACATGGATTCATCATTGGTATACTAATTATGCCTATTCTTAAAATGCTGGCGTCAAATATGAGATCTTTATGGCTTTTAATAACTGCAATAGAATTCGAGGCCAAAATCAACAGATCTGGGTCCATACAGAGATACCGTTGCACAATACATGACTAAGGCAAAGAGATGGCTCACCTTGAAGAAATTCCGGAAATCGGTGCAGGCCCTCCACCCCAGACCTTCAAATGTTCTTTCTTGCTTTGCTGAGGATGTCAGATCCCTCAAAAGGCTTCGCAAGTACAGAAAAAAAAAAAGCATTTTTTACCTAGAATTTCGCTGGTGCAACAGCAGCGACCAAGAATTCTTTCCTCTTCAATACTCTCCTGTAAAAGCGGTCGACTGTTTCCAGCTACAGGAACATCTCTGGCTGGCTATGGCAGTGGATCTAGCAGACAACAAAAGGAAGCAAACCATGTTGTTGCCACAGAATGCTTTGTCGTGGCGATTTTTTCTGGCGCAATCTTGTCCGCCACTCCTTTTTAAGATCTCTCGGCTCAGAGCTGCTTGAAGGCCGAATTTCAGAGCTTGCTTGACGGCTTGCTTGCAAAGCAAGAAAGGGTCGAACCGAGCATGACCGGATTGCTTGCGGAAGAAGAAAGGGCCGCATCACTTTTTGTTTTTTTTTTTTTAAGTTTAGGCACACGTGTCGTGCTCAGGCTTTTTGCTGGGGCGGAAATATTAGCTTCAAACAGAAATTGTACCTGCTTTATATATGTATTGACAAGAAAGAAATTTATCGCGCGCAGCCACGAACATTTCTCTTCCCCGTTTACTTCTATAACGGCAGATTTGCATTTTGGAATGGTGCGAAAGATGTTCTTGAAATTCAAGACTTAATAATGAAGAATTTGTGCCAAAACATCATGATGAGGATTAGCGGACTTGAATCCGTGTTGTTGCCCAATGATTCGTGCCCATATGATAGAGAAGGGTTGAGGACATGGGTTTTGTTCGAGCATGGTATATGCGCCTATAAATATCGAATGGGGTCATGCTTAAACTACGAGCATTTCCGTAGTATATCCGCCTCATTATCGTGTTAAAACCATGGTTGGGATCATGTTTAAACCACATATCCGTTTATTATCGTGTTAAAACTATGGTTACACATAAGACTTTTTATGGACTTAAGGAAATTTCTGAGATTTAAGCTGGTTTAAACATGATCACGAATGATATTTATCGCTCTAGTTCTAGACATGGCGTAGCAAAATTACCACCAAGAAAAATCATCCATCTTAAACTCGATTGTGGGCCAATATCCTCGGCTTTTAGCACCTCTAACATGGAGCATGAGGTTACACCTACGTCATGTAGGATGCAAATAATACTTTATATGATTTGGTGTCATTCATAGCTGGCCTGCTTTTTTTCTTTTTCTTACCTTTTACATGCTAATGGTCCTTGTTAATAGGGATGTAGTCACATATTTAGGAGTTAGACTAATCGTATATCGAGGAATATTTATAAGAATATCCACATCCAAATTTCTCACTATCCAAATTTAGTCTAGCATTTTAACCCCCTCAAATTTTGCCATTCCATTCCTTGAAGTAACATCCTAATAATCAAGAGAACCATAGGCCAATTGAATATGGATAGAAAAAAATGCAACTTTGATTTGTTGCCCAGCAAAATGCAAATTTGATTCATCTCTCCCGGTGGCATGGTACACCCAAATTGCCGAGAGAGTTCAACCATTTAATGATTTGTTGGGTTAAGCAAGTACTAGTATAAAAGCCATATTATGAAAATTCGAAAATCTCTATCCAGATGAAGGATTCTGCATCTGATGTGATATTTTCCAAGAAAAACTAGAATGGAGGATCTGCAAGACACCTTTGAGAGCTCCAACTACAATGCGTTCCAGCTCTTATACAGATGGTGGATGTTGGAATGTATTTATAATACATCCATACAATCTTAGCTTTTGTCTATTGATAGTTCATTGTCTATTGATAGCTCATGGAGCTAAAAGGGTCTTTGCCTATTAGCTCTCCATTATTGTATATAAGAGCATGTGCTCTTCATAAATAATACATTCACTTTGGGATTAAGTTGTGTTCTCTCTCTCTCATATTCTTTCTGTCTTGTTGCGTCACTTTATTCCTTGCATGTTATATTTCTAACATGGTATAAGAGCCAAGTTCATTGCAAGGATTGACGGAAAGCTTTTTCCTAAAAATAAAAAGCTCCAAAGGAACTTTTGACAAAAGGTAATACAAAGGTAATAACATCTTCTTTCTATAAAGCAAAGGTAAAAGTCGTAGTTATAGAGCAAAATATGCCGATTTGTGATGGTCATAACTTTCTTAATGCAGTTCAAATTTGTATGATCTATGGCTTATTGAAAAGTCTTAGAATCTACTATAAATGACAATAAAATCAGTGAAAAGGAGTACTTTTTGAGTTTTGTTTTTTAGTTGATCATGTTCTAAAAGTGTAGGTGAAAGTATTCTTGATAATAAGTTGCATCCTCTTGATGCATGGTAAACAACGTCTTCATATGTATTATTATTTCATCAAACGAGAGTTTATTTTGGTCTGATTTGTGGTTTGAACTAACCTAGATATGGTTTGTTAAAGATTAATAAGCATCATTTGTACTTATAAGTTTGTAATTTGCTTATTCTCAAAAGCACTAAAAGACTAATAGTATAAATCATGCTTATAGAAACATCTCTTCTTTTAGGTTGTGTATGCATGATAAATTGAATTGACTTGATAAAGAAATTATTATCTTCTAAAAGCAATGGCTAATAAAGCTAATATATTGATATTCTATTTATAAAGAGACAAAGATTGTAGGGGGATATGTTGGAATGTATTTATAATACATCCATACAATCTTAGCTTTTGTCTATTGATAGTTCATTGTCTATTGATAGCTCATGGACCTAAAAGGGTCTTTGCCTATTAGCCCTCCATTATTGTACATAAGAGCATGTACTCTTCATGAATAATACATTCACTTTGGGATTAAGTTGTGTTCTCTTTCTCTCATTCTTTCTGTCTTGTTGCGTCACTTTATTCCTTGCATGTTATATTTCTAACAGTGGACTCAGGGAAATCAGCATAGTTAAAGGGTTTTAGGATCCATAAAATTTTGCCATATTCAAACATGTTGCAGACGCTCTCCATCGAAAACTATGGGGCTGTGGAGCATCTAAGCGAAAAATTCTGCTGGGTAAACCCATGAATGCCGATGAAGCCCCTGCAACACGACCCAGCGATGCAACCTGGAAAAACTGGGGAAGAACCTGAGCGAATCTTGAAAGCATCAGCATGATTTTTGTTTTTCTTCAGATTCAAGATTTCTGCAAGCTATAGCAATGAGAGATCCCTGGGTTTGTCTTCACTCATTCCTCTGTTTTTGTTGAACTATGTGTGCCACATTTCACAATCTACTGAGCATGCCACAAACGACGTGAATGGCAAGGTATGAATTTCATCTCATTTTGCACGTTTCTGGAGCTTTTTAGATCGATTTTGAATTTGGATTCTCGATTTGAAGCTTTCTCTATTTTGGATCAAATTATTGCTTCAGAACGGATTTAACGCCTCTGTGCATGTTTCTGGGCTATTCTGAGTCTGATTCGAAGCTTCATTGCTTGCATTTTTGCCGTTTTGATTCATCTTTTTTCACATATTTAAAATGTATTTGCTACATACTGCTTGAACTTCACATTTCTAATCAAAATTGTGCCTCTGTTTTGCAGACCCCCCTTGGAATTTAGTTAAACTACTAGAAGATGCAGGAACTGGGTATGATTTCTACATTGTGAGTCTTCAAGAGACCCCGAATTGCAGCCTGGAGACCTCGATTCTAGACGTTTTGGGCCAAAAATACTGGTACCAAATTCAAACCCAGATCAAAATTCGTAGAATAGCCTGGACTCTAGATACGGTGGTCCAACAGAGTAACTGAAACTTATGTATGGCTTTACAAAAGAGTTCAACAACAATCAAAACATGCAAACATGAGAATGTATTTGCTGGATCTATCTTATGAAAGCAGGAAACTTCCTTAGCTAAGATTCACATGGCAAATTGGACCAGTATAGCAAGCACCACAGAGCATAAAAACAAACGAAAACATCTCTGACTCTACTACTCTACTGATGGTCGCAAAAATGGCATAAAATGCCTGTTGCTTGCAGATGCTTGCAGAGGAAGAACATGGGCACGCCTTCAGACCTTGTTTTTTATCCACCATAAATGCTCATAAATGTGGCTGAGCACACATTAATGCCCTGCAATGAGTGCACACGTGTCATATTTTAATAATTTTCAAGGAAGAAAATAAGTGAGAACAGAAATTGGACACTGCATTACATAAGAAGGATAACATGGACGAATTCCCATATTATATATAACATAGGTATATCTATGCTAGGGATGGTCGATCCTAGTACATCAGCCATTCTAACATAAATCACTCTTCGGGAGGATCATAGTCACTTGAGGTAGTATTTGATACATGTTTCCTCAACAAGCTTTGGAATGCTGGGGCTTTGGGACAGGTAAAAACTGCATACTACAAGAGCTAGATCAATCCCACGCTTGAGGGGGTCCACAAGAGTACCTGCGGACACATTTACCTCTAAAGAAGCGCAGACTCATTGCATCCATTTACACAGGTGCTCACTGTCTTCGCATTGAGACAGGTAGATGGATTCAAGAAGCACGAGAGGACAGACTATGTCAGTGTTGTCAGTTAGGAGTTAGTGAGGACGAGTGCTATACTCTTCAGCACTGCCCGGCATTTAAACTTATTAGGGCGCGCTATGATGAGTTGATTCTGCCTGACCAGTCGCTCCGTGTGATGCTACACACAGCTTTAGTGGGGATACTGGGATCGTATCCCCAAGAGGTGATGGATATGTGCACCTTCTTATATCCTCCAACACTTCATTGCTATGTGTCATTGTACAATTTATCATCAGGTTTATTACTGCTAAGGTTTTTCCCTTGAAAACCCTTCGAAGTAGGGGTTTTCTAATCCTGGATAGTAATATGTCTGTTGCACTCTCTCTTTGTTTGGGTCCCATAGGCCTTATTGGTCTCTGTGGACGATACAAACAAATTCAATTCAATACTCATCAATTAACATACCTATGTATAAAAGAAACACCTCGGGCCTATTCCTTACTACAATCAATACACATTTGTATAGAAGAAAAACCTTAGAGTTTATATTTTGGGGTGGAAGAAGTGCTGATATGCCAACATCGTTAGGTGAAGGCACTTCTTACACCCAGAATTTAAGCCCCGGGGTGTTTCTTGCAACGTGAAAATTGCTTGACAACATTTTGTGGCATGTAAGAATCACCAGAATATAAGTTAAGTTCATCGGAATGCAGGGTAAATTCATCAAAATGTAGAGTATATGCATCAAAATGTATTGTAAATGGATTAGAATGTTGCTGAGTAGGTTAAATATTTCATAATGCAAGATAAAGGTAGATTGAAGCGGCGATGAGACGTTCACTGTAATTTTGGTCAACATCTCAGCCAAGAACGTGTGCCACATGGCATTGGCGATTGGACTAGCCAGCAGAATGTTCATCAAGTTGTTATCTAACGTGGGCGAGCACCCATGTTATATGACATATATATGTCGAATATATAGCATAATAAAAGGGGGCTCCAGGGGGATTTGATAAGGATGCATAAATCACTATCTCTGAGACCATAGACCATACCCTAAAGCATTTGAACTGGTTATTATTGGAAAAAACAAAAAACATAGATTCAATAGAAAAAATAAGCACGTTAGTTTGCTTGTAGCATTGGTTAAAGCATTCTTTCTAGGATATTGAATTATTTGTAGAGGTCCGAGTCTTTGTATTTCAAAATATGAAACCTTAGGCGAAACCATATACAAGAGTCTCGGTATTTCATATTCCAAAACCTTAGGCGAACCTGTATTCCATGTTTTAAAATCATAGGAACCCCCAGTCATAAATGACCATAATCGAAACAAAGGGCATAAAGAGGCTCCAACATATAATCTGGGCCATACGATGGACAGATGCGACGACTAAGGTTGTTCAGGGCGCACCTCGTTTAGAATATATAGCAACATCCTCTTGGAAATCTCTGTTATGGACGGTTGAACCTATCACATTGGCCATGTTTATACAAGTCACTTTCAAAACACTAGTAGTTCCTCTTCAAATACAACAAGGTGATAAGAGGGCATGACAGCATACGCCTTCTTGCCATGTGTTCAGTTTTTTAATTATTATTGCTTGATGGCGTGTATGAATGTTGATGTGCTTGAACCACCCTACCAACAACCATAGATATTGGTATTCTAGAATCAGCTCTGTTGGTACATATAGCAAACTATCACATAACTTTGGCTACTGCCGAGATCGCACCTCATGCGTGAATATACACGTAAACAAAAGGAGCTTTTAGGGGAATTTAATTTTGAACATTAGAGGTTGTGGTTTGATATATAATTTGTGTTGTATAAAGAAAGTCTTGGCTCCCCGAAAAGAGCATAGATATTTCAAAAATAAATATAATGATATGTTACAGGTGCTTCCAGGGGTATGGCCGGTAACGGACTCCTGATGGAATTCCATAAGCACGGGGGTACTGTCGATAGCATGCTGGGTGCATAGTGGCTATGCAGTGGACCATAAGCTTGTAATCGGGCTATGGGAACATTCCGGGGCTAGCAAAGTTGGCCCTAGGGGCGCAACTTATAATGTTTTATGAATAAACATTAGCTACAGTAAGGTGGAACATTAAAATAAATGTTAATGCACCCACGTGGCACCTTATGGTTGGTTGGGATTGGACCAATCAGAAAAAGGGGCAAAAAGCTTCGAGCTTTTTGTGTTGGGCCTGATATCAGGCAAGATTGAACGGCAGCAGGCCGAATTGCTCTCAGATTTCGCATGCCAGGGCATGATAGACACCTGGATGTGATCGGAACTGCTTGATAGAGCATGCAAGACCAGAAATTGATCTTATTTAAAGCTAGAGGATGTGCTTTGGAGAGACCCACGGATTGACAAAGCTTTGTAATTCTTCTGTTCCTGTGCAGGTTGAATTACCTTTGCTGATCCGAAGCCATACAACTCAAATCCGACCTCTTAGAGTTAGGTTCTGGCTCTTTGCTACACCACTGGGTGGTTGTGGGAAGAATTGGAAGAATCTCTCTCTGATAATTGCTTGTGTTGCTTGCAAGCATTTCAGTTTGGTTATTTCAAGAGCTTTCTTTGTATTTGGAATACAAAGACATTACTTGCATTGAATTGCAGAACTGGTATTGATTGCCAGGATCATAACTGCATCCAAAAGAATTATTTCAGGGAGATAATTCGTCAATCCTTGTGTGCAAAGGATTATTCGATTCTAGTTGCCAGAATCAAGAGGAATCTGAGTTTCCTGGTTAGCCTCTGGAAGACTAATCCCATCGGTCGCGGTGAACTCTGGGAGTTCGTGGTGTGGGCGGTAGACCAGTGGTCTTTCTCCATTGTTCGGGAAGCTGCAGATTTGCTGCGTGACAATTTGGGTATCAGAGCCCAGAGATTGTGCAAGAACTCTGAGAGTTTGAGATTGCAGATCGTTGGGAATCTCTTAATTTTAAGAGATAACTGTGAATTTAGATTTTATAATTTAGGACTCTAGAAAATCTAAACACAGTGTTGTGAATCTAGTTTTCTGGAAATCTAGACTTTGATGGCAGAAATGGACGAGAAAAGTTCTGTCTTCCAAACCACTTGGAAAGCGGACAAGCATGAACTTGAGAGTGTTTCAGTCCAAGAGCTGGCTGAAATGGTATTTCTTCACAAGTCCCTTCCCAGGGAGGTTTCGAATGCTTAAATGAACTTATGGCTTATCATCAGTTGCATAAATTGCAACAAACTGGGGAATTAAGGACCTATGAGCAAGAGCTTCGAAAGCTGCTTGCAATTGTTCAGCCTCTGGATGATGAAAGTCAGGTTTTTTATTTTATGCATGGCATAAATGACACTGTATGAAGCTTAAGAGACTGCATCCAAGTGATTTGGATACAGCAGTATTCTATGCTTGCATATGCAGTCAACCAAGCAGAAGTTTTAGCCTAAAAGATGAAGAACAACTGGGTTGTTCGAGTAGTTTTAATGGTCACAATTCCAATGCTCCACCAAGACGGGAAGTTTTGGGTGGCTCTAAGGTAAAGGATGGTATTAACAAGATTAATACAAATAAACCTTGTCTTGGTTGTGGAAAAAGAGGACATGATGTATGGAATTGTCCTAACATTTAATCAAGTTATCTCAGGGGCTTGATTGGGAACTATAGTGAAGTTCTTGAGAAAGAAAAACTAATAGCAAATTTGACTTTGCTACTTAGGCAAATTTTCTTTTATTACTTGTAGGCGCAAGTAATGGACAGTTAGGAAATTGTTAGATGTAAGTATTCGAATTAGTTCAAGGAACTATAGTAAGGTATATTTTTCTTTACATATATATCTCAATTTTAAGGTTATAATGCAATAGGTGCAATTATAATTTGGGTAGATATATTTTGGTAATATACAAAACTTGGACTAAGATGGGAAAGATATTGGAATATCTTGACATCTTATAACTAATCCTACGCACCTAGTAAGGTCGTATGAAGAGGATTAAAACCATAGGATTGGCTAAGCGACGGGGTCGACATAGTAGACCAAATTCTTATGAAGAAATAGATAATGCTATTTAATGGGAAAGTTGCATGTTCGGCTTTCCTAAGTGAATTTAGAGAAGACTCCCAATGACTAGGAATTGCTTAAGACCAAGGAATAATTCCAAGTCATGTAAACCTTTAAGGTTTAAGCCATGGAATTGCCTAGGGCAATTTAAGGGCACTTGGGTTATACTTTTAGGAGTCTCACAAGTCTACGTTTAGACAAAGAATGCAATTGAGAATTGCATGTAAGAAGATAGCTTTTCCTTGATATAACTCATGAGTGATGATGATATGGATAAGTCTTGTAATTCTATGGATGTAAACATTGAACTAGGTTCAGATGTGAATCAAGAATTACAAAATCTTTTGGAAAGATTTAAAGACGTGGTCCCAGAAGAGTTGTCGGACGCCACCTTCTTGGGGAGTTGAGCATGAAATTGGCTTGAACCAGGGGTTAAGCCAATGGTGCATGCTCCATATCATCTTAGTTTTTCTAGAGTTAGAGGAAGTTAACCATTAAGTTAAAGAACTGCTTGCAAGGCGATTTATTAAGCCTAGTAAGTCGCCTTTTGCAAGTCCAGTTTTGCTTGTTAAGAAAAAGGTTGAGACCATGCGAATGTGCATAGACTATCGTGCTCTTAACAAGGCAACTATCAAGGATAGATATCCATTACCTAGAATAGATGATATTCTAGATCGACTTGGTGGAGCCAAATGGTTCACTAAGATTGATTACGTAGTGGATATCATCAAATTAGGATTCGGGAAGGTGATGACTTTTAGAACTTATCAGGGGCACTATGAGTTCTTAGTGATGCCGTTTGGTCTCACAAATGCTCCTGCAACCTTTATGAGGTTGATGAATCAAGTATTCTCGAAATACTTAGATAAGTTTGTCGAGGTATTCCTCGATGATATACTTGTGTATTCACAAATGTCTGTTTTGCAAAACTAGTTTTTTTTATTTTTTGGCTCAAAGAGGGTATAGAGGTGGTGAGGTGGCAAGTAAGCAAGATGAGTTGGCAAGATGATGCTGATAAGGCAAATGGGGTGATGAATGTGACACGTGGGTGATGATGTGGAAGTGTTGGTGATGATATGGCAAGATAACATGTCAATCTTATGATCTTAAACCATTTATTTTGAGGAATCTTTGAAAAGAATGGAATTTTCAATGGGGTGACACGGTGTGATGTGACATGGCAATGAAGACGATGTGTATGATGACTTGGCCATTTTAAAGTGATGCCATGAGTCAATTTAATGCTAATGCATGTAAATTGCATTATTTAGGCAAATCTTTGACTTTTGTTGCCTCCCTTAGGAATTTTGCACTTTCTCTCACCATTTGACTTCTAGAGAGAGAATTTGACCCTAGACCATGGGTATGGCCAAATCAAGTGAAAATTTTTGTTTTTACAAGATGGTGATGGTATGGTGGGTGTGTGAAGTGAGAATGACACATGAAAGAGAGGTTTTGACTAGAAAAAATCTCCTAAGCCAATTTTCTTTTAGGAAATGAAAGCTAGGCATGGAATTTGAGGTCAGATGGATATGTTCTCATGGTAAAGGATATGGAAGGCTTAGGATGGAGATCATAGGATATAGTTATGCCAAAGAACTCAAATGGAATCATCACATACCAAGAACACTTCAAGGGGTCTTCAAGTCTTCAAAGTTGTCTTGCTTGAATCACCTTCCCTAGAATGCTTGCGTGATCTTTCATGAATGTTCTCACCTTGGTCTTCAAGTCTCCACTTCATAATGTGCAAAGATGCATTCTCTTCAAATGAATTGTGCTTGTGTATCTGTGTTCAAATCCAAGTGTAAGCATGAGTAAATCACATTGTGTCTTGCTCTTCTATGCGACCATAGCATGGCAGCATCATGCCAAACAAAAAGAACAGGCTGGTCCCCCAGCCTCCTGTTTTTTGCCAAAGACAGAGTAGAATTCCAGCTAGCTGCCAATATGGAGGTGTGTTTGGCAGCTTAATGGACCTGCAATGGATTAAAAGAAGAGGGTGATGGTAGATATTCAGAATGATATGAATATGATTATGAATGTGAACTGCAAGTGAACCTGCATGACAAATATGATCATTAGTAGAGAAAATGAGCTGTTGGATGGAAATGTGGCAGCAGCCTAGTGGATTTAGTGGGAAAAAATAATGATCTGAAGTGTCTCATGTGAATCAAGGGCAATTCTTGTACAGATTACTGTGGAGTGAATGCTTTAGAGTGCACCTGCATGTGACAACAAATTTATTAGCATAATGAGCTGCTATTGTGGTGGAGATGGCAGCAGCTGTAGAGATGAAGATATATAGAGAGAGATGTATGAATATGATATATATGACTGTAAATTCAAATGCATCTACATGGAATCCAGAACTTGAGCAAAGAGCATATTTGATTTGAACTTTGAATAAGTTGACACCTGCATATATCTCCCTGTTCTTGCACTAGTCTCAATAGTGGAAACCTCGAATATGAAGCTTTATCTAAGCAAGTACTTGAATTTGAAGACACATACTATTTACCAAATACTTCTGCATTGATTTATTGTCTTTTCTTCTTTTAGTTTTTTGCAATCTCAGGCAATCCAAAAGCAAACTAAACTAATCTACCTATGAATCCTAAAAGGATTTTTAACTAAATAGGCTTAAGGCAACATGTTGCTGCCAGTACCTCTTCAAGTGTAAGATGTTGATAGGATTTAACAATTCTCTGCCATCAAGTACATCTCTCAGCCAATAGGAATCTTTCCCTGCCTTATCAATTACTTCAAAAGGCCCCTCCCAAAGATTCTCAAACTTTGCTACTATATCTTCCCTTGCCTTGTTCCATTTCAAAACCAGTTCTCCTGATTTGAGAGTGCCTTGGAGCTTGTGAGCAGCTTTGAATGTTGCTATGTCTTTGGCCTTTTTAACCATAACTGCATTTTCAGCTTCATATCTGTGTTCTTCCAACTGCATCAATCTCACACATCTTTCTTTTAGTGTATCATCCATTTCTAAATTTATTTGATATGCCAATCTGAGTGATGGAAGCTCAAGCTCAATTGTACCACAGATTCTATGCCATAAACCAAACTGAAAAGTGTGTGTTTGGTAGAAGCTTTAATGGTGGTCCTGTATGCCCATAATGCATCATGAAGCTTTGAATGCCAGTCTCTTCTGGAAATGCTGATGGTCTTCTTCAAAATGGACTTCAAAACCTTGTTGGTTGAACTCAGCTTGACCACTTTGACAGTAATATTGTAAGCTTGAATTTTACAAGCCCATCTACACAACTTGGCCTTAGGCTGTTTTTTCACAAACAGGAGAGATAAAGGGTTTTGCCTCATGTAGACTTGAGTATGGTTGTTTTGCAGCAGATGACCTTGTCTATCTATTAGAAACATTAATGTAGCTGCACTCTTCTCAAGCCTGGGGTATCTTAGCTCAGTATCAGACCACATCTTGCTGGCAAAAGAAATAACATGGTCTTCTTGAAGCAATGCCACACCAATTGCCTTTTTAGTGATACTAATGTAAGCTCTAAAAAGCTTCTCTAAGTCTGGAGGTTTCAGCTGAATAGAATGGCAGATAGCATTGATGATTTTATCAAAGGATTCTTGGCATATTTTATTCAACTCAACCAAAATGTGCTTGCTCTCATTCTTAGAGAATTTTCCAACCTTTGTAAGGTTAGAAATGGGATTTATGGTGTGTGAGAAATGAGGAACATACATCCTCAAAACACTGGTCATCCCAAGAAACTTTTTACCCGTTTGAGTGTTTTGGGAGGAGCAAGCTTCTTCAAGGCCTCAATTTTATTCTCTACTACCTGAATCCCTCTTGTGGACACTTCATGTCCCAGCAAGTCTCCTCTTGAGCATAAAAAGACACACTTCTTTGGATTTAAGCTAACACCTCCTTTTCTGCATAAGGCAAATAACTTTGTTAGACAATCAAAGTGATCTTTGAAAGAGGTACCTAAGCAGAGATCATCCAAGAAGACACGAAATGCAGTTGGAGGCATATCCTTGAAGATGGTATCCATAGCCCTTTGAAAGGTTGCTGAAGCATTCATCAATCCAAAGGGCATTCTCCTCATTGCAAATGTTCCCCAAGGTGTAACGAAAGAGGTCTTTGGCTGATCTCCCTCCTTTATGCTTATTTGATTAAAACCTGAGAAAATTTCTTTTCCTGCAACAACATGCAACACCTCTTCCAAGAAAGGCAAAGGATAACAATCATTGATAGTAGCTTTATTGAAATCCCTATAGTCAATGCAAATTCTTATGGTTTTATTTTTATTTTCAACATGTACAATGCAAGATAACCGTTCTGGATTTGCAGTTTCTGAGATCACACCAGCATCTTTCATTTTATATAATTCTTCTTTAATTAGGCCAAGCAAAGATGCATTTATTCTTCTGAGATTTTGAACCATAGGTTTCATACCTTCCTGGATTTTTATTTCAAACTCGCATACTCCTTTATCAACGCCAACCAATTCATCATAGTGCCATGCAAAGATATCTTTCCATTCATCAAAAAACTTGGTAACAAAAGACTCATCCTCTTCTTTGAACAAACCACCAACATATAAAACTCTGTCTAGACCTTTTTTATTCAGTTTTATTTCTTTTACCTGTTTTTCCTCACTTGCATTGATTACCAATATAGGATAGAGTTGTTGCAGATCATTTTTCTCCAAGTCTTCTTCTTGAATTGCTCCCTCAGCCAAATGCTCGAGCATGACACTTCTGCATAATGCATCAGCCTCACAATTCTGCTCCCTTGGCACATGGCATAATTTCCAAGTCTTGAAGTTTGTCAATTCTCCCATAGCTTGGTCTCTAAGCAAAATCATGTCTTCATTTTTTGCCTGGTATTAAACCAATATTTGCCTGCAAAGAAGTTGAGAATCTCCAAAGATAACAATCTCATTAATGTTCAAATTCTTGGCTTCTTGAAGGCCTGCTATCAGAGCTTTGTATTTTGCCATATTTGAGGTTGTATTTGGAAAAATTCTGCCTACTTTTGCAAGCAACCTATTGGAGGAGTCTTTAAGAATAGCAGCAGAGGAAGCCACACGTAATCTTTTTGAGACACCACCATCAAACCACAAGTAAGCAAAGTTCTCTTGTTTTGGCAGAGCTGCCTGCATGGGGGATTCTAAGTTTAGCATTTGATCTTTTGTACTCAGCTCAAACTCTCCACAGGGCTTTGACACCAGAATATCTTCTTCAATAAAGTTCAAAGCTTCAAACTCACCCACCTTGTTGTAGAGTGTCACAGCATTCTCCTTTTGACCACACAGGCCTGGTATCAACTGTAGACAATCATTTCCTTCCCAAAAGCAAATCATAAATATCTGACTTCTCCTTCTATTCCTTCAAAAGCAACAACCACAAAGTTAGCTGCAACAACTATTCCTTATACATCAATTGACACATTGCTAACTATTCCCATAGAGCTGACTTTGGTGTTTGAAAAGGATTTTAAGACCATGGGAGCCTTTTTATCTATCTCAAGGCCACACATTCTCATAATGCGATGGGGCATCATGTTGAGAGGTAATCCTCCATCTAATAGAACTTTAGTCAGAATCTTTTTTCCCATTCTACATGTAAAAGCTCCTGGGTCATAATCTTCCTGAGTCAGCATGTGCTCCTCAATATGATTAGTAAGAGCAAACTCATCCTCCTTGGTCAAATTTAGAACCTTCTTTCTGTAAGAGGGAGCTATCTTAAGCAGAGTTAACAAGTCAACACTAATTTTGAGTTCTTAAGTAAATACTCAAAATCCTCACTCTATCTTTTTTCAAATATTTCTGACAAGGGAGGGGAGGTATAACCATGTTTTACTCGATTTCTTTATGCCTCACAGTATTGACATCCTCATTGGCTTGTACTGGTTCTTTCCTGCACAAACCTGACAAAAGCACTTTGCTCATTAGATTTAGACTTTTCTTGTCTAGCAAAGTACTCTTTCACATTGCATCTATCTTCATAGTGTCCTACTGCTTTGCAAAATGCACAAACAGGGCATTCCTTACCAAAATGCCCTCTTTTACCACATTTTGTACAGGGCCTATACCGGCAATAGTCAGATGAGTGAGTGTTTCTCGAACAGTGAGCACAAGGGGGATATATTCTCTTCTCAGGTCTGGAACTTTTCATTTCCTGAAGTCGTTTGGTCACCTCAATTAGAGCCTCAGATACTTTAGTTATTTCAGCTCTCACATCAGCCACAGGACCATTTTTTACTTCTTCTTTTCTTTTTGAACAACATAGACTGGCACAGGTCCTGGTCCCATGTATTCTTGCTTATAATCTGGAAAGAAAGGATCATGGGGTGAGTGCAAATCATCAGGAAGTTAGGAAATCATATCTGCAATCTCAGTAGCTTTTGTAAAAGCCTTGTGTATTGTGTCAAACCCTTCTTGCTTCTGAAACTTGAGCATCTTCCTGTGTACTCTTGGTCTGTTGCTCAAACCTCTGATAAATGATGCTACAAAATGCGAGGTGGGATTGGAAACCTGATTGATTTGACATTTAACAAGATACAGATTGAATCTTTCAATATATTGATGCACACTCTCACCATGTTTAATATAAAAGATTTGCAACTCAAAAATCAGATCTTGAGGATCTAGTAGCTTACCAAACCTTGCCAAGAATTTCTTGACTAACTCATCCCATGAATTAGCTCCTAGACTCATAACATATTCTAGCCAATCTCTAACCTCATCCATTTTGAAACACTTTTTAAACTCAGAAAACTTACAACCTTTCTTGTGTCCATATTCCTGATAATACTCCTCAAAAGTTTTCAGAAAATTGTTAGCATTCATGCTTGGATCAAAAGTAGGAACAGGAATTGGCATATTCAACTCAAAGTAATGGCAAGGCATACCTATATTTGCTTGTATACTTACTCTTGGTGCTGCAGCAGAGGCCTCATGATTTTCCTGTGCTTCAGCATGCTCAGATGTCTCATTGTTTCTCTTGGGAGCCATGAGTTCAAATTCCAGGAAGATATCTCGGTAGAACCTCCAAAATGTTGAAGGTGTTCCTGGCAAAACTTTCAACCTCAGTGGTTTAGAACCTCCAGGTTGCTTAAGGCAACCACTCTGAGTGAAAATTTACCAAGTTGAAAGCTCAAATCTCAATTCTCAATCACTTTCCCAAAAGAGAAAAAAGTCAGCCTTGCAAGAAAAGATGCCAAATGCAAACAAGCAAGAGTTTGCTTATGATTTTTGGTGCTAAAGCTACTTAAGACCCTGAGGAATGTTGGGCATAAAGTCAGACATATTTTGATCAGTACAAGTCACTCAAAAATGCACTCCTGACCAGGTCAAAATTTGGTCAATATCCCTAGCAGAGAGTGAAATTTTGTAACTTCAAAAAGGCAGCTCCTTTTTGGGATTTGTTGCTTGGATTTCTTCTTAGTATGTCTGCACGCAATGGTCAAGTAGTCTTTTTGCAAAGAGATGTGTAAAATTTCCTGGAAATTAGAGTTTAGGTCTGACAGACTGTTATAGACTATGGACAGCAAACTAATCTTGACTTAATTGATGCTTGAGAGTTCTTTTTTGTGTTTTAGAGTAAATCTCAATACTATCTATGCTTTTGTAGGTGAAAGGATGCAAGTTACCCAATGAAAATGCAAATATGGACCAATATGAGCAGACTCTTGACCTAATTATGCACGCGCAAATCTCTATCAGAAGAATATGAAAGCACTTTGATTATCATAAACCTATACTGTATATGCTTATATGCAACTTATTTTTTTACTATATCTCTCGTGCTTGAATGCAGAAGTTGTCATATTTTCATGATGCCAAACACAATGTCAACAGAAATCGTTCACAAATATTTTCCCAAGGATCGGATTTTCATTCAATTAAGAATCACACAGTAAGCAAAATAATCCCAAGCTCTATGTCTTGGGCACAGGATCAAAACAAGTGTTCAGTCAGGTAATTCATAGAAAATATCAGAAATTCATGCATGATCTGGTATGTGGAAGGCAGATCCAAGCTCAAATCCTCGAAACTGGTCTTTCTTCAAAGATCCAAGATCAGTTTTTCGCCTCAAAGCCCTCGAAAAATCTCTGAGCATTCTTTCCCCTTTTCAAATCCTCTGTTCCGGCCTGTTCTTGGCAGATCCGTACCAGATCTTTGTTTTTTAGTTCAGTTGATGGGTTCTTGGTGCAATACAGGCCAATCCGAAGTGTCTAGGCCATGATTAGGCAGTTGATTTGGGTGAATTTTGCCGGATCTTGGCGTAGCATGGGATTAGGGTTCTTGAGAAATAGACTCGATATATCCCACATGCAAGTTTCAAGAAAGATGACCAATGTATATAAGGAATAATAGATGCAATATTATTAATTATAACGTGTTATGCCCACGTGGGACTCGGTACCTCCACCGCCCCACATGCCCAGTTGTACCACGTGGCGGAGGGTGACTGGACGGGGAAATCTAGGTGGGGTGGGGTGGGGGGTAGATAGGAAATTTTTTTGCAAAGCCTGGCACATTTCCCAAGAAACCCAATTTGAAGGTCTATATAGACACTTTTTTGAAAAATCTTTTTTTGCAAAATGAATCTTTTTTTATGCTCTCCATGTTGATGGAATCTTTTTTGCAAAACTAGTTTTTTCTTTTTTTTTGGCTCAAAGAGAGTATGGAGGTGGTGGGGTGGCAAGTAAGCAAGATGAGTTGGCAAGATGATGCTGTCAAGGCAAATGGGGTGATGAGGTGTCAAGCAACTTGGCAAGGAATATTTCTAGTCAAAACATGTGATGAGGTGGAGGTGATGAATGTGACACGTGGGTGATGATGTGGAAGTGTTGGTGATGATGTGGCAAGATAACATGTCAACCTTATGATCTTAAACAATTTATTTTGAGGAACTTTTAAAAAGAATGGAATTTTCAATGGGGTGACACGTGTGTGATGTGATATGGCAATGAAGATGATGTCTATGATGACTTGGCCATTTTAAAGTGATGTCATAGGTCAATTTAATGCTAATGCATGTAAATTGCATTATTTAGCCAAATCTTTGACTTTTGTTGCCTCCCTTAGGAATTTTGCACTTTCTCTCACCATTTGACTTCTAGAGAGAGAATTTGACCCTAGACCATGGGTATGGCCAAATCAAGTGAAAATTTTTGTTTTTACAAGATGGTGATGGGTGATGGTATGGTGGGTGTGTGAAGTGAGAATGACACATGAAAGAGAAGTTTTGACTAGAAAAAATCACCTAAGCCAATTTGCTTTTAGGAAATGAAAAGCTAGGCATGGAATTTGAGGTCACATGGGTATGTTCTCATGGTAAAGGATATGGAAGGCTTAGGATGGAGATCATAGGATATAGTTATGCCAAGAACGCAAATGGAATCATCACATACCAAGAACACTTCAAGGGGTCTTCAAGTCTTCAAAGTTGTCTTGAATCACCTTCCCTAGCATGCTTGTGTGATCTTTCATGAATGTCCTCACCTTGGTCTTCAAGTCTCCACTTCATAATGTGCAAAGATGCATTCTCTTCAAATGAATTGTGCTTGTGTATCTATGTTCAAATCCAAGTGTAAGCATGAGTAAATCACATTGTGTCTTGCTCTTCTATGCTGCCATAGCATGGCAGCACTCTTCCACTCAAGGTTATGGCTGAGTTGAAAGAAGGTAGCTTTGATAAATCTTATTGGAGAAGATGGAGCACTACAATACTTAGTCTCAACTGGACAAAAATGCCTTCTACTAAATTCACCCAAGGACTTAGAAACATATCTCTTTTCATCTTGGACAATTGATACGAAAAAGAGAGAAGGGGATATCCATAAGAATTACAAAAGCTT
Source organism: Isoetes taiwanensis (assembly GCA_021234155.1). Taxonomy (NCBI): domain Eukaryota; kingdom Viridiplantae; phylum Streptophyta; class Lycopodiopsida; order Isoetales; family Isoetaceae; genus Isoetes; species Isoetes taiwanensis. The sequence continues at coordinate 11,058,904 of JAJEKV010000029.1, read as the reverse complement.
CTTTAATTCATGCATAAGCTTGAAAATAGTTAAGTTATATTGATTTATCCTTCAGGGGAGTCACATTTGAATGTTTTATCAGCTGTTACTAAGTTGAAGTACTTGAAAATAATTAGAGAGGGTTGCTGATCTATAATGGAAATGACAAAGAGCTGAGTACAATGCACAAAATGACATATATAGTGTTCATAATGATATCCACTGTCAATGACATCTATGAGAACGTTAAAGGCAAGGGGATTGAAGACAAGGGTGCTTCGTAATGCTTTCAATTAGATGAGATGAAGTGTCAGATCAAGAGCAAGAGGAGATCTTGAGTAAAGACATTAAATTTAAGATAATGATCCTAGGGACACTACATGTTGTGAACTCCACGTTGGAGAGTACGTTGGCAGGGAAGCATTAAAGACTGACAGAAATGCCAGAGTCATGTAAGCAACGAGCAATTTAAAAACTTTCTTGATATGTTCTTCCAGCAAATACTTTGCCTCCTTTGTAATCTACTACTCCTCCGCCTATAAATCTAGCTTCTAGTATAGTTGAGCCATCCTCTAGTAATCAGGTGGTTAGTAAGGCAATTTTGGTTGGAAAAATAGACTGTGACTGTTTTGGTGGCATTCCAATTTAGGAGTTTGAAATGAATTAATGGAAATGTGTAGGAAGCTGGGATATTGTAGGAATTTTTCTTGTAAGTTTTGTCATCGTTTTCTAGTAAGACAAAGGAAAGTTCCAACCCCAAACACAGGATAACCAAGTGCCGAATGCAAGCATAGCAAATTTTTCGATGGGATCTAAAACTTTTGCCCAGCACTGCCCACATACCCTTCCTCTATCAAAATTTTTAAACTTGCCAATAACTCATTTAGGACAATGCTGATAGAACTTCCTAGCAGAGTTCATTCGTAGTATCGATTAAGATAGGTTGTCATTATCATGCACACATAAATCCCACTTTGGCACCAGGGGCCCAAGCTTATTTGCTTGCTTCATTGTCCAGGAACAAGCTTGTAGCTATTGCATCAATTATTGCGGGGTCCCACGTCTCAGTTGAGGCAATGGGTAGATGGGAGCGGCCGCAATTGCCGTATGAAGCGAGACTATGTGCATTGCCCGATTCTGTTATTGAAGATGAAAGCCATACTCTTACGAGTTGCCACTGCTTTTTGAGATAGTCCTAATCGGTTTTCGACCTTAGCATTCCATTCCACGCTTCCACAACTTCTCGGTTTAAACCATCGTTGCATGACTTGGCATTATATATACTTGAGATTCTAGATAAATGTCTGCAATTACTGAGCCCTCAGTAGTCATTATCTAAGCTTGTCTAGTATCATCATTACTGCAAAGGTTTTTCCCTTGAAAACCTTTCGAGGCAGGGGTTTTTAATCCTAGTAGTAATGATTTTACTAGCCCATTGTATGGGTCCCATGACCTATTGGTCTCCGTGGACGTTAAAAAAACTATTCTATTCTATTCTTAAAACATTTATATACACGCATGGCTATCATAGAAAGGTGGATTCTATATGCTTTTGATATGAGGGAGACTGACATAGAAAGACTCATCTATATGTGAACCACATCAAAATTTTCGATATAACATTGTTTTTGTGCCTAGATGAGTGTGGAATCTATACTTTGAGGACCAATTTATTTTCATTTGAGGTTTATATCCATTCAAACTGATAAACATCTAAGGATATATATAAATAATAATATTATCTCAAGCTGAAATACAAACAATAAAAGACTATTCACAATATAGAATCTAGCCCTTAAGGCTAAGCTCACCATCCAATAGGGCTATCCAAGTAAGAGAACCTTTGAGAAAGACTAAATTTTAAAAGAAGAAAAGAAAAAATCAATTTAGCACTAGAGAATCTTCTCTAGTAGTTTCTAAAATTCAAGGCAGGAAATAAGCTTAGGAATTGGTAAGGTAGGACATTTGGGAATTCTTAAAGGATTGAAGGTTTCTCCAAACAAACAATCCACAACACAAAATATATGCTAAGATTTGTCAGGACGAGGATCAAAAGGGAATTTAAGGATTCTTGATGAAGAAACCCAGTTCAGGAGCAGTTGCTGAGTCAGAAGTGTTGGTCGCTGATTTGCAGGTGTTTAAGCTATTGTTGTCAAAATTACTATTGTTTCCAAAACTATAGCAGGTGTCTGCCTTTGTTTGGGATGTTAGCCAAACCTTATTCATATCTCTACCTTTTAGAAAAGGTTCGCTGCCTTGTAAAAAAACATTTAAAGGCCTTACTTAATTAAACGTCCCTTTTCAATTCTAAGGATGAAAACTAATAACGGATGAAAACTAATATTAATCTTTAGCTTAGTTTAACCATCGGATATTTCACTTAGATATTTGGTTCCAAGCTTTGGCATAAACAAATTAACCTTCTTCCTCTTTCTTTTGCTCCCCATAGCTTCTCCCCCAAGCATCACCATATCAATTCCTGTCTTTCCTAGGATCGATCAACCTTGGCCAAGGAATTACATGGCAAATTAACATAACCAAGTCCATGGTTACAACTCTGATTGAGTCCACAATCATAAATAGTCAAGTCCAGCTCTTAAAGCCTAAAGAGTTTGTTTTCATAATGATAATAGATGACAAGATCAACTATTATGCTGCAGATATAATTGTTATATCAAGATATACTATAAACAAGACTATACCTATGGAATTCTCCTACCTCCTCTCGGAAGTTACAAACTTAACTAAAACTTGTAAGTACTTTATGTAAGCAATTTGCAACTTTCGATTACCTTAACCATTTCGATCCACTTTCGCATCTAGTTTTGGGCATGCTATTTTAAGATGTGGTACTATACAATAGAGGCATCCGCTTTCCCTTGATGAAGCTCTATCATGTTGATTTTACCATCGTGCTTTCTTCGAGGGTCCTGGTTATCTCCCGTATTATATCTTTGTCCCTTACTCCCTTTGTCTGAAGTCTTGCTGGTGTTTGTTTTGTCGTTGCTCTTATCCTCTAGGTATCTGTTCCATATATTGTAAATATTATTGAATCTGGGTCTTCTATTTAAACTTAATTGTGCATGCAAAGAATTTTGAGCCATGCTATATACTTGTGTAGTAGTTCTTTCTCATTTAATACTTCCGTCTCATTTTACGTCATTTTGGTAATTGGGAGCCAGGTTATAACCTTCGAAAGCTCTTTAAAGCTTTTCCATGTCAATATCATTGGATTCATTTGTTTCCTTCCTTGCCACTAAGTTCTAGCCATATCTATCAAGTATTTGTCCATGGCTTGAAGTTTCTGTTCTCCTGTAGTAGATTTGCAACTTTTTCAAACCATTTAGATGTTCTATGGCACTTGGTTTATGTTGAAGACTCTGGTAAAAATTTATAGGCTAAATGTAAATATTTTAACTACCTTTGGCATTATGCTTGATTGAAGAAGCGAGAATAACAAACTGTCTTGCTACATAGGTGGCATTGCTAATAGCTTGGTTATATTGTCCATCATATATGCTAAAGCAGTTGGTAGCCATGTCCAAAAGATTGGTTTGTTTAGGATGTCAGACTTGGAAGCTTGAATAGATAAACTAATGGATTGCATGGGATAATAAAAGAATTCAAAGATAGATAGGACACATACAGAGCATACTTGTAGAGTAATAATGATTACACAAAATGTTTCGCACATGCACAAAATTTTTAAGTTGGGCATGCGCATTGAAGCATTGCATTCCAAGAAATTATATCATGACGAGGCATTTTAAAGAAAACTTTGTTGGCTTTTCTTATATTTCGACACTTTCTATACATGTTAAGCAAAGCATTCTCATGGTGTAGTCTCCAACTTAATAATTCGTTATGAATTTGCTTGCCCATATTCGAGAGATTTTGGACTCCAAGTTTCTGTGTCGGCGATTGTACTACTTTGTTGATTTTGCCGAGAATCTGACTAATGTTCCTGATAATATTGCGAAGTTTCACTGACGTTATTTGGATAAGCCAAGTTCAAGTATCCTAGCTCCATCTCCGAGGACTCGTCACCATCGTAGGAGGGGAATGGTGTGACGACTATACGGGTATCCATACCATATAAGTATTCTACTCATATGTACAAAAGATGCTCGTCACACGGATGGCAAAAGATAAGTCAAGTTCGAGTATCCCAGCTTTAGCTCCAAGAACTCATCGACATCATAGGAGGGGAATGGTGTGACGATCATACGTGTATTCATACCATACGAGCATTCTACTCATATGTACAAAAGATGGTCGTCACACGTTGTGACGACCATACGGGTATCCATACCATACGAGTATTCTACTCATATGTATAAAAGATGTCGTCACATGGATGCAAAAGAGTAGTTGCACAAGGCAAGGCTTGTACTCGCCACCTTCTGCTGCAAGTCATCCATCTTTGCCAAGCGCGCTACCAATACTTGTTGAAAATATTTCCTCGCATCTTTTTCATATGCAAGCTTGATTCTAGGAGGGTCTAGAACATTCGAGAACACATGCATGTGCAACACTTGGCACGATATCATCCATTGGAGTGGCGCAATCCTGACCATTGGCCTAGAACCATTCCAGTTCAATGCCAGTCTTGAGGTTTCTAGGCATCTCTCTCGTGTTCCTGCTTACCTTCAGACCATTGTACTCTTGTTTCTTCATCATATATCAGATTTTTTATCTCATAGAGATGGAGTCAGCTACAGAAGAACCGCTAGGGCTTGTCGAATCAACCTTAATGAATATCTAATGGATATGTAACACAGTAAAATGATGATATACCTTTGGATGAAGTTGACGAGAAAAATATGCAAACAAAGGACGTATACAACCACATGATTTCTCCTCTTCAATAAAATCAACGGCTCAAAAGCAGTGCACTTTATAAATACTATTTAGCACACTGGCACGAATACAACAACTAATCATAGGAAAATGATATTAAAAAGCACCCAAAAATACAAAGGCAACCCCTGTTATTATACTAGATATTCACACCTTATATAGATATCTCTGCCTTTTAGAAAAGGCTTGATGCCTTGCAAAATTAGTTTAAAGGCCTTACTTTATTTGAATGTCCCTTTTCAATTCTAATGGTCAAAACTAATATTAATCTTTATCTTAGTTTAACCATTGAATATTTCACTTAGGTATTTGGTTCCAAGGTTTGGCATAGACAAGTTAACTTTCTTTCTCTTTCTCTTGTTCCCCATAGGCACTCCCTCGAGCAACACCATATCACAAATATAAGACTATAGTCTGTCCTTTGTCAACTCTGTAGCTTGAAGAATCCCAAACACAAGATTTTGATAGAGCATAAAAGCTTAACAATACAACTTAAATGTGTGTGGATAATGTATATAGAACAATTTTGTCATTGTTTGTGTTGCATTGAGAAAATGCATAATGGTTTCTATCATATTTGCTTCATGATAAACTAAACTCATTGATCTTGCTTTCATGTATGTGAAAGCATCATATTGCTAAGCACTATATGTAAACTATGTACTAAAGTTTGTGTACAGCTCGATTGCTAAGCCTTGTACCAAAGTGGAGTTGGCTTAACAAGACCCTCAACTTAAATTGTGCAAATTGTGGGTAATTTTTTCTCTAATAGATCTTGGATGGAGCCCTTAAACTACATTCATACCACCACATACTAAGAAAATTATTATATATGTGCATGACAAGATTTAGCAGTGGTATAGCATTTGTTGTTTGACATGAAAACTATGCCACGTCCTTATACTACTCCCCCAAAAGCTTGCATGCTTGCATATGATCCTAACTCATAAGCAAATCAAATGCAAACTTTGAAGCATTGCTATCTCTTTATTGTAATAATTTGAAGTGAAGTGGTATTCTCATTGAGCTTTTGTAAAATCTTTGAGTACATAATTATCCCCCTACTAAGGGTAGAAGAATTTGAAAGCTTGAAAATTAAACATGTTCCGAAACTAAACAATTATCGAGACCATGAAAAAGAGTGCCATATCAAAGATGATTTCCGCCACTTGGTATCTGCGCAGCGGGAAAACTGGCGACCACTTCTCATCGGGATGAAAAACCCTGCCCTTTGGATTTTCGAGGAAAACCCTAATAGAAACGGTCAGTGCATCACCCCAGTAAAGAAACATACTGCCTCATTAAAATCTGAATAACCATTCATTTCTTCAACTCCGACAATACGCAAAGTCAAAGCTAGGAATGGTGCATCACATAAGGATGCCTTTGCTCAGCTAGAGTTACACTGTGAAAAGTCTTCATCAGTCTATATAGACATGTCCACCCCCTCCAAATCATAGTTGGATGTCTCCGCTGTCTAGTCTCACGCTGCATCTCCACTTGTGCAGAAATCTTGTCCGGTGTTTGTGTAGACATGTCCCTCCCTTGTACAAGATGGCTAACACCGATGTCTTCTACTAACACTAGCAAGAGCTGTGTCCATCTAGTGAAGGGTAATAGCACGGGGGTTCCAATAATAGACACATTTGTGCAGATTGTTTGGATCTCATCATGGACTCAAGGTGGTAGGTATTGTATTGTGCATTCAAAAAAGTGTTTGGATTTGTACTCATAGAAGCATTTTTGGGCTGGACTGCTGGTGAAGGTTCTTGTGTGTCACTACACCAAAAGAGACTTTTGAGGACCAAAGAGGGATGTTGGGAGAATAGCATCTTGTTTTTATTGTGGATGCATTAGCTCCTATTTTGATTGAGTATTAAAGTTGAGAACCTGCTAAAAACTATAGTGCAACAAACTACACAATGCCAGCATTAGGAATTGACACAACACTGAGAGAATAATTTAATCCAAAGGAACAACAAGTAATAGGAAGAATTTTTGTGAAGAAAATTTTGTATGCACAAGAATATGCAACTGCACTAAGAGAACGCCTAGGAGAGAGAACATCCGTGAAATACCTACATATTCTATTCTATTCTCTTAATGATTTTGTCGAGGCTTAGGGTGGTTTTTCTTTTCTCATAATATCCCTATTTCTTCTCTTTCGTATAATGATTTGTATCTTCTTCATGCTCTCACTGCCTCTTTTTCCCTGATAACACTTCATACTCAATGAGCACTTCCTACGTCCCTTCCTAAGAAGGCCTTTTTGCATCACTACATTAAAAAGAATATATAATCTTTAAAAAAATGTCCATAGAACATATTACAACTCCAGGATAAACAGCAGGTTATAATAATGAATAATGGATGATCTTCTTCAGCAACAACAAAGATATTTTTTAGTACTAAGCAATTTCTACCTCGACATTCGTTTGCTACTCAGAAAACTAATAGAATGTGGTCCATCTTTCCTTGGCTGCTGGATTGCGTGAGCACGCATGCCTGTATAAAGTATTGACCATATTCCAACTTTCTACAATGTCAAGCTGCCACTGTCACAATTCTTGCACCTCGCTGAACGATTATTAACTTTCCCACCTAAGTATTGATGGGCTATCTGTCCAACATGATAGCGGGGAAGAATTTCTGCTACAATATTTCTCATTCTACCATGCCATAAACTGTGGTTAATGTGAACAAGCTATGATTCACTAGCTGTTAGAATATACATGATTTTACAAGTTAGAAATAATCTGTTTGACTATTGGTCTATTATGTAGCATCATCAATATATCAGGCTTGACATGCTTGTAGAAACTCCATGTTTTGGCCACTTATAAGCGAAAAAGCTTTTGGATTTATTTTTCTCGAAGATTCAATTGCAATGCCCCACGATCCAGTTCTGAAAGAGCATACATCCACTTCAATATTTGCTAACCCTGATGATAAATTCAATGGCGAATCATTGGCCTCCGATTCCTTCCATATGTAAGAACCATCAAAAACTCATTTGAGAGGTCATCACTGCCAGTCATGCTGTAATCTTCTTTTCCCTCACTATCCTTCTGAAATGGCTCTATCTCAGATTTCCAAATATTTCTAACATTTTGCAATGGCAATCCAGGGACTATGGGCTGCCCACGGCATGTAATCTCTACCTGAAATATTTTACACATCACTGAGGTATCCTTCAGATCATAAGTAAAGACCACAAGTGTGTGCTCACCTCTGTTTCACTTTTAAGGTCGAGTTTCTTGGCAAGATATTTTTTTACAAGAGAGACAGGCATTCGTCCATCCCTGGTACGGTTTAAGAAATACAGAAGCATTTTAATCAAATACAATGAAACATAAAGAAAGGGTATTGGAATAGGGAAAGTATTGCATCTTACATTATTTTTATGTATGGTGTTGAAATTTGCGGAAGGGGATTATCTTCAGCCCTGCATTTAACATAGAACACTTTTACATGACTTAAATGAACACTGGTCTGAACAGATGCATAAACCAGAAATCTAACGCAAGAGTCGAGCATTGGTACAAACTGATTTTCTGCTGCCTGAAGAACAAACCAGATGCTGTTCCCCTTTTCACGACCTGACGATGTACTTGGACTTTGAGTCCTGCAACTGGATGGCAAGGCAAGTATGGCAGTTCTATCGGAAACTCCACTTGTGAATGTATTTGAAGCTTTCCCATGCATCTGTGGTCCAGCCTTTCTAGCATTTCTAGCTGATCTCACCATTGAACCTCTAGCGCATACTTTGGCCCAACTCTCTGTTGCATCATTGTTTAATAGATCATGTGAGGAGGATGCAAGGTTTTGAGTACTCTCTTCCCCATTGCTTTGAACAGCTATTTCAGGTTTGGTTTCATCAACGTGCATGTCCGCCTCTGCATCTGCATCCGCATCCGCCAACTCTGCAAGATAAGATAAAGCTGATTGGAGTTCTGACACCTCCAAAACTTTACCTTTGCCAGCTCTGGCCGCAGAGGATGAGGATGGTATTGCAGTTCGGCTGGACCCTGTGACAGGCAATTTTGAACGCTGTGCAAACATACCTGCACCGGCTGGGTGAGACTTTGCGGGTGGAGATGCTGAATCGCTAGGAGATGCTTCTTTCACTGCTTTAGAAGCACTTGACTGTTTATTACCAGATTTATAGTGCCCTACTTTCTTCACATCATGTGCATGTCCCTGAGATGAACCTTCAGAATTATCACTTCTTTTGGTTGCTTTGAGATCTCGCTCCTCTTCATCTGATTCTTCATTGGATGACATATCTCCCATAGATGTGTGAACTAATTTTGATTTTTTTGTCATTGAGGAAGATGGCACTGAGATTAATCCAAGTGATGACAAGGATCGTTCTTTTCTTCGTACTGGTGTAGAACCAGCAGAGCATGTTGAAGCAGCCCTTTTTCGTGGTAGCAATGGGAAAAGCTTTGCCCGTACTTCATCTAATTGAGGATCAGCCCTGCATATCCGTAATTTCCTTTATGAAACATATGATTATTAAGTAACTTCTGTTATAAACTCATACTAAAGTTGTTCAATATTTCAAGGTTCTCTCAGCTTAGAAAGGTAAAAAACTTAATAAAACGACACCAATAGATATGCTTAAGTACCTTAACTTCTCCAAAGGTGCACAGCCAAGGTAAACATCACACATCGGACAGCAGTTTATCTCATCCTCTGACGATAGTGTTTCATGTATGCATTCCTTGCAAACTGGAAAGCCAATATCTTCACTCAATGTTACAGGTTCAGAAACAAACGACTGTTTTTAGTGAATAAACAACAAATATTACATGTATGAAGGCATTCTGAAATAGTAGTGGCTTCACGGAGAAGGTTACTGCAAAGAGGACACGTTAGGCATGCTACAATAGGTGCTTTCAGCACCTTGACCATGTTATGCAGGGTTTTCCTTCCAGACTGTGGCATCTCATCTAAGGTGTTGTAGAAGCAGTATATTCTAACTCTGTATTCATCATCATATTTGTTCTCCATTTTTACCAGCCTGTAAATTCCAAGAAACCGGAATGTCAATCATGGATTAAAGCTATTTATGGTCTACTTACATCCTACTAAAGCAAAATACAGCACTCCAATTTTCATGAAATGTAAGGAAGACAGATTACATATAATATTGCCATCTAGAAAGAAAGGACTGTTTCCTTTGCTTGTTAAGGATGGCATTGAAGAGAATAAAAACCTTATTCCCACGATTTTATGTCAATGGATAAGCGTAGGCAAAGAGGGTTCAAGAATCTAGCTGTTGTTTTTCAAGCTGCTTCGTGGCCATACCCTTTATGTTACAGACTTTAGATTATAAATTGATGTCACGTATCATTAACATCAAAGAAAATTGATAGCCTAGGTTGTAGCTTTCAAATAAGTCCGAGTTAGGAGACGAGACATTACGCAGTTAAACTTATGTTACAACATACAATTAACAATCCAACCAAAAATAATGTAAGCCCTTTTTTTTCAACGGTCAGACATCTGGTAACAGGGCTAATGATGTTCTTTCATAGAGACAGGACCAAGGCAACAATGAGGCTTACCTTGCCCATCGAGAATTTTACCACTCTCACAATGTCTCCATTGGCCTCGTTTGGTAAACCTTGCTAGTCAGCAGAACTGCAGTCGTACATTTAAATGGATTAACGGTTCATAAAAGTAAAAATTCTAACTAAATAACTGTTGCTCATTATGTAAACCAGAGGCTGTTACTTCACAGAAGGTAAACAACGGAATGTGAACTCAAAATCATATTTCACCAAGTAGATGCTACACGGCTTGATGCAATGTCCATGGGAATATTCAACTAGTTACGTTATTTAAGATCTCTTACAGTGTGATCCGTTACCAGATTCGAGCAAACAGTAAGAAGAAATGCAGGTACAGAGTTTCTTCTAAAACTTGCGGTGGGATAAGAAGGAAACGGACAAAGCGAGTTTTGAACGTCAACATTGTCCCACAAACATGATGATCCAAAGACACAAAAGCAAATTGGAACGAATTTCCAAAGTCATTAAGAAATAACCGGACTCAAGACACCTGAGTTCATAAAATTAACAGAACATACCCAAAAAAACTTAACGAAGTACGCGATCCACTTCCATTCTTCAAGAATTACGCACTCTCAGGGTCAGAAGATTAAATGCGATGTCAAATCGAAAGAAGAAAGCTCAATAGATTGGGCAACTTGAGTAACTAATGCAAGACGGTAAGGATGAAAGAGAACGTTGCATACAGGGGAGCATTGTAGTTGAAGTAAAAGGATGTGTTGAGAAGTATCAACTAACGTGCATGCAAATGGATGCTCCATGCTCGCTGAAACATGAGCGCTTCTTCTTCTGGACTGAAACCTCTTCTTCCGGCATCCATGAGGCGTGCTAGAGGGTGCATACTAACCAGTACCTAATGTTGGCCGGTCCGTTTCGACCAAGTACGCCGGGATAGACGTCGGTAGATGGGAAGAATAATGCTAGCCCATTATTTAGGGGACGTGAGAGATTGGGCCCATCTTGATCTAATATACAGTTTTAGGGCAGAATTGAGCCTTCCAATTTGCAAGAAAGAAGAGCCAAGAGCGTGACAAGAAAAATGTTGTTTTTCCTCTCTAATCTAGTCTATAAGCCCATCGGTTATAAATCCCTAATACATGTGGGCAACATATGCTTTGGTAGCTTGATTATCCCACTTGCATGTTATCAGTCACATCTTTGCCATTACCTATACCAGCCTTTAATCCTAGATTCAATTGATGGAGGGGGCGGAGAAGCAATTCTGATGTAGTCCTCATTGATGCTTAGGATTGTAAAGTCGCTAAATTTTTTGTTTCTTTAGTTGTTGGGAATGGGGAATTTTGTGGCATAGAATTTGCGTTACATTACAGTTTTGTACTGATTTAGTCGTTGTTTTTGGAGGTTTTATTGTGGATGGTTTTCTTGTGGTTTTGGCCTCCTATTTGTGAGTCCATAAGGTAGGACCACCTTCCCTTGGAGCTATTTTTGGATGCTAAGGAAAGGTTTGTTACTAAAACATGTAGGCATGATTTGAGACTTTGATACAAGGATGGTATTCCAACTTTCTTAAGGTATCAGGTTTTCTTGCGATTCAAGCTGGGATAGAAATTTGACAGGACATCGAAGCCCAGGATATGTTTAGGATGCTAGTGATCATTTGATAACAGAAAGCAATTTTGATAGGCCCAGGCATGCGTGCCCTAATTTTGTAATTGCTTGAATAGCTAAAATTGTGGAGGGTATATGATCTCTTTCCAGTGAAACTCCATGGTTTGGGATTAGTGGAGCGGCAGAACTTATGTGAATCTACTTGACATTGTTGAGGCACAGGGTTGCTTCGAGTTCTTGGCATGGTTTTTTCAAATTCTTGGTATCAATAGTCGAATAGTAGGAAAGGTTCGAAGAAAGATTATATGGGATTTTTAAACCATCCCTCAATTGCACTGCATTTTAGCGGTTGAATGAAATTAAAACTTGACTCCTTACAATGATTTCACAGGTCGTTACAAGTTTAACGATGATTCAATTATGCGCTATCGATTAAATGAAATTGTAAAAATTTGGGTCGTCGATCTTAAGTCGATCCGCGACCTAAACCTAACCGCCAGCATTACGCTATATCTCTGGGACGTCGATGGAAATTAGATCCTACCACCGATACGTGAGCAAAATCTATGTACGTTTTGAAATTTGTTGTGCTTCCTGATTGCAGATATTTGACCTCTGATGCTTGTGTCTCACTTCAAGAACTAAGAGTTTCTCCAAACCCAGGCATTACGAAGATGTCATCCATAACTCACACGGCTCCTAATTCCAATCGAGCTACATGAGAAAGCGATAAAGGTGAGTATCTGTTCTTCTATTTCTCTGTGTAAAAATTTCTGCATTTATAAATGTTCTGTCTGCATAGTAGAACTGGTCGCTCTCTGTAACTGATGTGTAGTTATTTGTCTAGCTGCCCTGTATAGTCCTATTTAGTTGTTGTGTGTTGTCCATTTAGCTGCTATATAATGTTTTGTTTTCTTCTTAGTTTTGTTTTTTACTTTTTTCTTCTTTTTTATAGAGCTAGTAGCTGTGTGTTGGATCCATCAAGTTGTTGTGTAATATCTTCTTATTAGTTCCTTTTGTTGTTCTGCTTTTTGATTTTTCGCCTCTCTCTTTAGAATTATTAGCTTAAGTTTATTAGATATCATCTAAGGCGTATACAAGACATCAGATGCGAAATGCCAACATAAAATCACCCCAGGCTTAGTCTATTTTTGTTTGTCCTACTTGATGTATCTAAAGTGAGTTCACTCACTCATTTTAGGTGGCACTTTACATGAGTCAAATAGGAACATCGAAAAGAGATATAGCCAATGGGTGCGACCATGTTGGCAAATCGCGTCTGGCATGAATCCACGCTTTAAAATCATGCCAAGCGTGAAAGGCCAGCATGAAATCACCCCATGCTTCGTCTGATTTTATTTGTCCTATTTGACGTATCTAAAGTGCCCCCCATAATAAGTTCGCTCACTCATTTTAGGTGGCACTTTAGATGAGTGAAATAGGAACATCGAAAAGAGACCAAGCCAATGGTGGGTGCAATCATACTGGCAAATCCATGCTGGAATATCATGTCGGGCGTGAATCCGTGATGTCAATAGTCAACTTAAAATCGCTAAGTGTTGTATTGCACTTTTGCTTGAGAGAAAGAGGCAACCAAATAGGGTAGTTGCTACACCCCCTGCTAAGTGATCAAGAGACTCGGACGAAGCTTTGCCGAGTTCAAAATATCAGAAGAAGTGAATGAATGAGGAGGATGCAGTGCCCTATATGTTGTTGATGGATGATAGCGGCTCTGTTATAAGAGCAGAAATAGACCCTGAATCCCCTGAGGAGAAGATGGATGCTGGTGCGGAGTGGTAAGTTGATGTAGGCAAAACAAATGGTACAATAGATATTGTATTACACTAGATAAAAAAAGATTGATACCATGAAGAAACAATATATCCTAATCACTTACATCCATTGCCATCTTCTAGTGGAGGTTGTGAGTAGACACAAAAAAGATCTCGTCAGATTTATACATGTCAAGGCAATAGTTTTAAGGAGGGTCTGATGAAGAAGGAACCAAGTTATGTTCCAAGTATAGATGGCCTACAGATATTCCTGTCACTCCAGTCTCCATAAGCGAGGGGATATGTGCAGTGAGGAGAGCTCTTCGAGGACTTCTCCTAGTTACTACTTGGAGCAATTGAAACATCTAAATGATCCGAAGGATATGAAGAGATTGTTGGATTTAGGGAAGGACTTGCCACCTGCAACAATTGATGGCATTCAGATGGAAAATGAGGACAAAAAGAATTTGCAAATGAATAGGCTGGTCAGTATGCAGACAGCAACCCACGTGGCCAATCTTTTACACATCCTATTCATATTAACTGCCTTGTGAGGTCGCATCTGTCGGTTTTTGTTAGCAAATGATGAACATGCCAGAGAGATTTTGAGGGTGATGGTAAGAAATCTAGGCCAAGTCCCTATGCTAGAAGACGTGCTTCCTTGGGATAAAAAGAAGAATGCTCCACTCCAATGGACAAAGCTAGAGGATCTTACAGAAAAAAATCCAATATGTGATTTCTAATTCTTGATGGGCAATATTCTATTGAAGCACAAAAAGCACTCTCCAACTAGACTAAGCAAATAGAGCAAACCATGTATTTGCTGCACTATAACCATAGAAGGTATCAGTTTCTGAGTCCTAATATGCATGCATCGGACCTCGCGAAAATTAGTGCGATGTTAAACAAAATGGGTGAAGTGTTCTTTTATAAAAGGTTCGTGTAATTCACATCTATCTATCAAGATAGGTACCTGCTTTTTGTACATTTCAATCCGGATACCTTTTTGCAAAGTGCATGCCATGCAAATTTGATGGTAATATGGTTTTTATCATAACTTTTGAATCTGAACTCCATTTTTAGTGTTTTTTATTGCTTTGGAAAGTTCTTTCTAGAATTTTTCTGATGATATATTATATGCTCATGTTTGGTTAAGATTTCTGGTTCAAAACATCAAATTTTTTGGCAGATTTGGTAGGGTTTCATACCCCACTAGTTGATTAAAACATGACTTACGTAGCAGCAAATCATACTCGTTGCCCAATAGCTTGCCATTCTGGTCATGTCCTTTGTCTCCTGTCACGCGAAAACAAGAAAAATACTTGGAAAATATGCAAGAAGTACGGAGAAAATACGCCAAGATCGGCGAAGAATCTAATATATGAACAAGAATCAAGAGTACAATGGCCCGAAGGCAAGCAAGAATACGACACAGATGCCTAAAAGACTCAAAGACTGGCATTGAATCAGAGTGGTTCGACAAGAAGGAGGTGCCTCCTTATTATCTAAGCCAACTGTCAGGATCGCGCCACTCCAATGGATGTGATCACGCCAAGTGTTGCGCATGTATGTAGGTTCTAGAATATTCTGCACTTGGCAAAGGTGTGTGATTTGCAACTAGAAGATTGCAAGTTCAAACCCTTGTGCAACTACTCTTTTGCATCCATGTGACGACCATCTTTCGTACATACAAGTATAATCTTCATATAATACAAATATCTGTATGATCGTCACACCATCCCCCTCCTACGACGACGACGAGTCCTTGGAGCTGGGGCTGGAGTACTCAAACTTGGCTTATCCAGGTAACGTCGGTAAAACTCTGCAATTTTATCAGCAACATCAGTCAGATTCTCGGCAGGCTCCCAAGTTTTATCACTTGACGAATATGGTCATCAATAGCTCCATGGAACCTATCAAGAGTAGTGGATAAAATCTTCACAATGACGCAGATAAGGGGCTTAAGATTCACCTTGGATGGAAGCCACTGTTTGGAGCTGCCTTTCCGGATCGCAGCTTCTGAAGAGAAACCTTTGTATCTGAAGCCAATTGAGTTCATATATGAGAAGTATCCAGACAGGAATGAGAGCGACACACTAATAGTAGACGACTCCGAGTACAAGATGCTTTTCAATCCCAACGAAAATTGCAATGCCCGCCTTCATGGCAAGAAAAAGATGTGGAAGACATAGGTCTCTTGACACTTTTGAAACCATGGCTAGAGGGTTTGTTGATAGCACCAGACCTGCAACAGATGGCAATTTCTCTGACGTTTTTGACAAAGTTAAGGCCAGCAAATTCTATTAATTTACAGCCCAAGGCAATGCCGTCATATGGTCCGATATATGATCTATCTCTTGTGAAGATTTTACGGGAGCATGTTGAGGAGAATCTAGCTACTGGGTTGATTATCTTCCATTAGCTTAGTTTGCCTGTAATAACTCAGTACATGCTTCCACTGGCCAGACTCTATTCTTTCTGAACTCTAGCCAGCATCCTCATTGGTCACTTAGTATCGTCGGCGACAACTCTATGTATCTTAGTGCTAAATCTCGGCTTGAAAAACTCCAGGCTCTTCAATCAGATCTTCAACACCATCTTCTCTGGTGTGAGAAGTGGTTTATGGTGTATGGGGCTAAAATATAATGTTAAAAAACAGGCTGTGGTCAAGACCAATTGACAAAAGATATTTTGCTTGTCCAAAATAGGCAAAAGGAAAGGAATCAAAACAGGTGGTTCATGTGGTGTCAGAACAGTAGAAATGGATCTGGAACAGAAATAGGGATGTTTTTAAAGGCAGTCGTATGATCTGGGAGGGGGAATCATAAAAGCGTGATCTAGGCTGCGTCGATCATTTTCATTTGCCAAGATTGGATGGGTTGAAGTCTTAGTCCTCTTCTATATGAGTTAATTTCGTTTTTGAAGTTAAAGGTTAAGGGATATATTAAATTGCCCAAATACTCAAAGTGGTATCAAAGCCAGAATGGCTACTCGATTTGGGGCTTCTCTATTGAGCACAATGGATGTGTTTAAGGGAATCAATGAATTTGAAGTTTGGAAAGAAAGAAAAGGAGGTAGGAGATAATGTGCAAATTGTTGTGACTGTTGAAGGCAAAGGAGAATCTAAAACCTTAGATTCTGCTGCAGCTAAATCAAGTTCTGGTTGAGGTAAGAAAAATGTTAAAGAGATTGAAGCTAAAGAAATAAGCTGCAACAGGATAGCTCCAAGTATTTTATTCAAGTTAAAAGGTAGAAAGAGCTTGGAAAGATCAAGTATATAGGTAAGGAGGATTTTACAGAGTTATTTCAAACATTTGACACTATTATTGTTGAGCTTGAAGCAGCTGGCGATCCAAGATCAAATGATGCTCAAATACTAGCAGTGGCCAAAATGTTTATCATCTGCAACTGTATCAGTATGACTGATCATTTGCTCAAATTCATTTACATTATTATTATCATTATCATCAAAACTCTCTAATCGAACACTTTGTTTGTGCTCCACATCTTGGTTCTTCTTATTCGACACTTGCTGCTTGCTTGCTAATTTACCACATTCCTTCTCTTTCATATAGTCTTTATACAAATTATTTTCTTGAAATATTACATCTCTACTGATCAAAATCCTCCTTGAAAGAGGATCATATAACCTAAAGCTTTTGCTTTCTTCACCGTCTAGACGTTTATGAGTAGTCGCTTCTACCCATTTATGCCGGTGTCTCGGGAACGCCCCACAGGCACATTCAAGATTCGAATACTCGAGCGATCTACCATGGGCCTGTTACAGTCTCTCCCACTAGAACTATGCTCGTCCTCGAGCATCCAAGGCTATACTATGTCACAATGATCACCAAGTCTTTGCAAATTACCCATGCATATAGGCACCCATAGAGACTCGAACTCGAGACCTACTCTGATACCAACTGTAACGTTCCTAACCGACATGCCCTTAACGAACTGGGCAAAACCGTCTAGACGTTCAATTCTCTGAAAACCCCATGAACTATGGTGTTTCATTTTTACTGTGACGTTCCTAACCGACATGCCCTTAACCAACTGGGCAAAACCGTCTAGACGTTTATGAGTAGTCGCTTCTACTCATTTATGCCGGTGTCTCGGAAACGCCCCACAGGCACATTCAAGGTTCGAATACTCGAACGGTCTACCATGGGCCCGTTACAGTCTCTCCATGCTCGTCCTCGAGCATCCAAGGCTATACCATGTTACAATGATTACCAAGTCTTTGCAAATTACCCATGCATATAGGCACCCATGGAGACTCGAACTCGAGACCTGCTCTGATACCAACTCTGACGTTCCTAACCGACATGCCCTTAACCAACTGGGCAAAACCGTCTAGATGTTTATAAGTAGTCGCTTTTACCCATTTATGCCGGTGTTTTGGGAACGCCCCACAGGCACATTCAAGGATCGAATACTCGAGCGGTCTACCATGGGCCCGTTACAACTAGAAATGTCACAACTGCTTTATCATCTAGTTTTTTCTCTGCTCATCAGGGACATGAGCATATGCTAGGCAACCATACACGCGAAACATTTCATATGTGGTCTCATGATTTGTCCAAAGCGTTTCTGGTACTTCTCCATTTATACTTTTTGATGGAAGCTTATTTTGCAAATAGATGCCAGTCCAGCTTTTACTGCTTCCTCTCATAGCATATTTAGAAGTCCTGCTTGCTTTAACATAGCTCTTGCAGCATCCATAATCGTTCTATTCTTTCTTTCAGCTACTCCCTTCTGTTGTGGAGTAGCTATGCAGGACAAATGTCTCTTAATACCATATTCATGGCAAAAACTTTTAGATTTTGTAGACATGTATTTCCCTTTATGGAATGTTTGGCATTAGAACCAAAGAGTTATATCAAGAAAACAGATCACCCCTTCTTAATTTTGTTAACCTTGACGCCGTTATGTAATGTTCAGCAAATTCAGAATGAAAGGACATTACTGATGCATTTCTCATCACCACTGTTCAGTCTAAAAATGAAATTGTGCTTTATGGATATTATAAAGACAGTTTGCCCAGAACCCAAAAAAAAGATATCACGCAAAAACACTCATTATTTCACATCAGAATAATCCCAGAGGATATATTACAAGAAAATCTTTTAATGCTTAAAGCTTCATGTTCATCCTATTGAATCATCCCAGAGAATATGTTACAAGAAAATCTTCTAAATGCTTAAAGCTCGTGTCCATCCTAATGTTTGTGAAGCCAAATTGAAAAGCCGACCAAAAATAACAAATATCTTCAAGCAATTTTGCTACACATTCAGTTGACCTGAATAACCTAATAAGAAGTTTCTTTTGAATCCTTATCTGTAATAGTATGGAGACGGAGATCTAGAACGAGATCGAGAACGTGAATAATAGTGCCGGGTACGTCTTGAACTTCTGTAGGGGGAATATGCTGGCGAAAATGATCGTTCACGTCTAAAACCCCCACCTCCACCATTATAAGGAGAATTACGCCTACCTTGATGAGGCTGTCTTCCACCTCTGTCATAGCCACCTCTACGTTTGAAAGCTACAAAAAAACCAGCGTTGAGTAAGTTCGTTAAAAGACAAAAAAGAACCTTTTATGCATTTGAAAACTTACGAGCCTCTCTTGCACTTCTCACTCCAAGATACTTGCCAGGAGTAGGGGTGCGAGCTCTCTTGCGCTTGGCCTGCAATTAGGATACACAACTTAGATGCCTATTAATATACATCAAATGCTTTATTATCATCAAACACATGTGATAAGACACGTCAAAAAAGGAATTGCGCCTGTATAAACTTCCCTAGCTAGATGCAGGCCCTTGGAAAAAACAAGGACTTCAAACACTAGGTCCTGACATGGTAAGGACTAATCTGATAACCGGCAACATTTTTACAGACAATAATCTACCCACCCCTGCGTCAAGATGCATACTGATTGTTGCTCTACTGATGTCATTGAGATTTCGAGAATTGACTATCCATCTTGGAATGCTCAAGCTGTTTGTTGATGGTTAGTGATAATGCTGATGTTGCAATTTTGAGAGTTGTCTTTGACAAAATAGTACTAGTGGCCAGTATTTGTGTGGAGAGATTGTAATGATGAAGCTGCAAAACTTGAATTGCATCTCAATAGCTGACGTTGAGGCTAAACAGTTGCAATTGCTGCTTGATTGTTGTGTTCGAGTGATTTGAGACCCAGATTTCTGAATGATGAGGACGAACAAATGAATGAGTACAAACATGCATGCAGCAGCTTTATGGGCTTTTACATTCTTCCTATATATGTCAAAGCTTACAACATAAATAATGAAGCAAAAAAAAGGTGAATACCTTCTCCACTGTTATTGTACGCCCTTCAAGGTTAGACTTATTCAAGTACTTTATACAGCGTTCGGCATCCTCCACCGAGTTCATTGTCACAAACCCAAAACCTCTAGATTCTCGCGTAAGAGGATCTGTTACAAGGCAACACTCTAAAACCTGCACAAATAACATATCATAATTATACAAATTGACGAATTCCTATCTGCATTCAAAGACAACAACCTTGTACGATCATATTAAAAAGTCTTCCAAAGGCAGCACTTTCAGCCACATGCCATATTCAGATTTGCATATCTTCATGGTAAATTATATGAATGCTATGCAACATGCAGTAAAGAAGAAAACTGCCACATGTTTGTCTTTATTACTGTTTATAAATAACTGTTCTGTTTTTATTACACTCTTTACACTGTTCAGCATGATACAAAGAACCTTAACTCTCTTTAAAGAACTATTCAGCATGATACAAGGAACCTAAGACACTCAAATTTTTTTAGCTAACAATATTATTATGCACAACTATTACCAGAAATCATAAGACATGTTGATTTATCTCTCTAGTATATTGCAACTAGAAATCATCACCAGCAAATAGAAACTTCGGTAACTTCTGTATGTTATGGAACAATACAGTGAGGTGTAAAAAATATCATGGAACCAGAACCTTTAAAATGTAATGAAGAAAGAAATCATGCATATGCCTGGTAAATACAAAAACATTCATATGTTTCAGGGATAAAGTGCATAAGGTTTGCATGGAACAGTGATCCCACGTTTTGCTTTTATTTCTTATCTAGGAGAGATTGAGTGAGTAGATATGCCAGCACCTTCCCTTTGCTTGAAAAATACTCCTCGAGATCTTTTTCTGTGACACGAGTTGATAAACCAGTTACATAGAGATTGTTTCCTGGATTGTTTGATTCCTTCCCCCTCTGATTTCTGGACCAATAATCCTCATTAGCAAAAGCTCATTAAAGCGAAATAAGGTATATTGGTTGCCTTCAATTACCGTGGACTGCGTGATCTTGACCTGGATCTTGATCTGGATTTATATTGTGCCCTACCTGGTGAGGGGGAAGGACTGTACCTGATATTACAACAGATCCACAGGTAAAAAAAAAAGTTGAAACAAATTATCATTTAAAATGTTACCTCCTCCGCGGTGAATCTGCCTGCAGGATCAGGAAAGATAATGCTCGTTAGAAATTTTCACAAAATCTTATGAAATTAATTGCATTCAAAACGCATAATCTTTAGAATTTGAACTCCAGATATAAAAACGTCCTCCCCACAATTAAAGAAAATAAGAGTCTACACTCAGTGTGCCAGAGACATACCATTTTTGAGATACAACTTGGAAGTCTCGGAATCCAAATTCAGAAACAGAGCGGATACCGTCAAGGAAAATTGACCTAAAACAATCACAGGATTAGACAGCTCCCCATTGACAAAAGGGGGACTGCAAACTTGAATACTCGTAGGTAACTATGCGCGCAAAGAGGTCGGACAGCTTTCTTGGATCATGTTGCCGTTGAATTGCGCTTCCAAGAAAATGAAAAGCTACAACTACCTTGAAGAAAACACCCAACAAAAACAATAAATGTTGCCGAAGGACGCTGATAAAGGGCATGCGCCAGGCAGGGTTCCTTAGGTTTGAACCTTGTATTCCATCGAATTGTTGCTACTTCGGGATTTTTTTTGTGTAGGCTAGGTGCCCTACAAGTATTGTGTTTTTTTTTTTGGGTTGACGTGGTTAGGGAAATCCTAAGAATATGCTATCTCTACCAATCGAACCTTTGGATTGGGTGCTCACCCTTTCCTCTTTACAAGCATACATGGACATCATCTTTATGTGTAAAAAAGTTGGATTACCAGGTATTAAATTCTGCACCCAATGGGTCCTCTACTGGAGAACTTGTTTATCGAAAGACATGCATCTAAGATCTTCATATTCCCGAGCATTAGCTTCATGGGGATTTAAAGTGACGGGAGGTAAAGCACCATTATAACAAGTACATGTTTGATTAATGCTTGTTTTAATGATTGATAGCCGATATGTTCTTTATTTTGCAGGTTGTGTAGTTTTCTCTACAGACTAAAATGCAACACACTTTGTTTTTTCTACCAAACTAGATTTATTTAATTTTATTGCATCTTCTAGGCTTATGTTGAAAGAAAAGACTTGAGGATAACCGAGATACAAAAGATGTTCAGATGTCTATCATAGTTGTGATGAGCCTGCCGACTTGACCCTCCTGGCAACTCGAGATCTTGTCAAAACTTGCCCTAATTCTAGGTTGATAATATTGGTGAAGAATTGAATCTTTCTTTGCTTGACATTTGAACCACTCTTATATTTCCAATATCCATCATCCTATATTATAAAACTGTGGCGTCTGTTTGGACAATTTTGTTATCATCTATTTGGATGATATTCTAACTCTCTCGAAGAACATAAGAGGAATATTTGACAAGTCCTTCAGAAGCTTTGTGAGCATGGGGTATATGCCAAACTTGAGAAGCATCAGTTCGAGCAGGATATTTTGGAGTTCCTTGGCTATCGTATCACTCCACATGGAGTCGCTATGGATCCTGAAAAGGTCAGCACTGTTCTGGAGTGGCAAACACCTTCATCTATTCGAGATGTTCAGTGTTTTCTTGGGTTTGCCAATTTCTATTGGTGTTCTATTTGGGATTATTTGGAAATTGCCCTTCCTTTGAGAGGCCTCACGGTTAAGGATGTTCCTTTTGAATGGAGTGTGGAAGCAGCATCTGCTTTCGTTACCCTGAACTATGCTTTTACCACGGGACCAGTTCTTGCCCATGCAGATCCTTTGCACCCATATGTTGTTGAAGCAGATGCTTCTGGTTTTGCTCTTGGCGGTATCCTGTCACAAAAGGGGGATGACCATGAGTCTACTGAGATCTGTCATGGCAAAGCATAGCCACATGGAAAATCACTTCGGTTATCATTGTGTAAGATTATTCTATGTCATCCTTTGTTCTTTTTGAAACTTGATAATTTTTATATTTATCTATTCACGCTAATATAAGCTAAATGGCATGGTGTATAAGGACTGGAAATGTAGAAGGATTGAAAGCTGCGATTCTCAAAAAGAACCCCTGTGTTATAAAGGGACTGTGATGAACAT
Organism: Isoetes taiwanensis; assembly: GCA_021234155.1. NCBI lineage: Eukaryota > Viridiplantae > Streptophyta > Lycopodiopsida > Isoetales > Isoetaceae > Isoetes > Isoetes taiwanensis. Next base: position 11,035,666 of record JAJEKV010000029.1, on the reverse strand, counting down.
CAAAGGTTTCCGATCTGTGATTTTGGTGACAATTTATTGGCAACAACTAGTTTGAAGCGATTTTCGGCATATTCTAGGCATATTTAAGCATTTAGCATCGTATCAGGATTATGTGAAATAATGGGTTCAGTCAGATGGATGGTCTTGCTTCCAAAAGTCTTGATTTTAGGCTAGAGTTCAGTAACAGATAATCCTAAATACAAATATATGTCTTTCTGTTAATTTGTTCCCAGCTATAATATACCTTTATTCTTCTCTGGCTTGCTTGTGCATTGATATGCAGATGTCTACCATACTTGATGCTAAGAGTACAGGTAAAAATGACCAAGGAATATACTTGATCCAACCAAGAGTATATGTAAGAAAGATCAAAGAATACTTGATTCAACCAATGTAATTATTTTAAATGATGGCCATTTGCACAGTTTTCTTCAAGAATACAAAGTATTTGATGAGAAAACTAGAAGTAGATCAACGAACTGCCAATGTAGGCTTCCCTATCAAGTGGAAGAAGTATAACTTGATACCTTGCCTTTCGAAAAAGCAATATTATCTCCTTATATGATCACATTCGATATAATTTGGATGAGTCGTGAATACTATCATTTTGTATATATGCATGTTGTTCACATCCTAGTTTAAGTGCTAGATGTCACTGCTAGGCTTACTCATTCAACTGCAAAAGCCACATAATATTCATTTATTATGGTGCACTCAAAGTTATTTGCAGTTGTATGGCATAGTGCATAGTACTATGTCATTGGTCTAAGTTAAATCCTCTTGATGGCTAAAGAGCACATACCTTAAATATTCATGAATGATGCAAAATGTATATTTGTATGACTTTAAAATATAATATAATATAATGAAATAGATCTTTTAATGTCCACGGAGACCAATAGGTAATGGGGCCCATCCAATGGGCTAGAACAACTTAGAACATCACCAAACCTAATGAAATTATTACAAAGCTTGGGCAAAACCCATGAAACCCTTAGGCCAGACAATCACATCAGACTTTAAATTCTATGTAATGATATATGGTTCATATTATCTACATAACCAAATCAATAGTTGGATGGCCAATGGTCTAGAATAATTATTGTACCTCCACAATAAACTATCCACTGCTTTTGGATCTGCATTTCTCTCATTTTGCATAGCTCCTCCCTATGCTTGCAAAGCTAAAGAGGAGAGAGGTATTTTTGTATTGAGAACTTGATACCTTTGAGATGATTGTCATGCTGAAGAATATAGAGTCGACTAACTGCATCTTGCCAGAAGATGGTGAGGGCGATCAAGTCTGACGGCTCCTACCCGACAAGCAGAGACTACACCATCAACATGTACATGCATGCCATTATTCAAAAAATGCAGAGCCGCATCAAATGTGAGTGTATATCGTTGTCTTTGCAAGCCCTATGATACGCACAAGATTTTGTAGATGTATTCTGTGTAATATACTATATAATATTTCTCTTTTTTAAGATTTCCTAATTGTTACAACAAAGACCAAAAAATGGTATCATGCATCTTATTTTAGGGTTTCAAAGATTAGAAACAAGTTTGTTAAATTGTCCATGGCTTATCATTGCCTTCATCATACTATATAGATTAAAAGCACAATTTTATTATAAATGGACTTGCTGTAATATGTATCCCAAATGCCTGCTAATGTAAAAAATACAGGGTGATTAGAATAACATAATGGGATGTATTAACATTAAGATGCGAAACTTGTATTCAAATTATATGATTAGTTAATGTTCATGCACGGATGTAGCACTAAACACTGTGATAAGAATATCCGTTAATGCAGCTTGAAATTGGGTGGACGCCCAATTTTAAGGAACTTCTTTCACTGAATAGTTGAATGGATAACGATCAAGTCTCAGGCATCAGGTTACACTTCACCTGACTGAGATTCTCCATGTTTTTCAGGAAGAGGTTGAGCTTGTTGTGCTCTCTTTTATAATTTCCATTCTTTCTATATTCTTGGGAGCCCATTGAGTCATTCCCCTCTTTCTCTAGCTCACATGGAGGCGACTTTGGAACCTTTGGCTCTTATCTTTTTGGGGTTCTGTGCCTTCAGGTTTTTGAGTTTAGTTCACAATTACAGAGTCTTGATCTTTGCCAAGTAGATCTTGAAATTTGGAGCTGCCCTCAATCACATCTTGAGTATATAAAGTCGTTCCTGCCAAAGCATTGATGTTTTATTTCTTCCTTCTAAACATTTGGAGGTCCTTTGATCCAACATATGCTTTTTTTAATTGCTTTGACAACGAGCTCTTAGCTTGTCGGGGAATATATTGCATTTCATCTATTGAGATAAGGAGGGATAAGGATTTTGGGGAGAAGGGAGCATTTATGTAGCCTTAGAGCTACCTGCTTTCTTCTTCCCTTCCTTAAGGCTTTGTATTCCTCTAGCAGTTGGCTTTTTCTCATCCAACATAATCTCTAGCTTATCAAATATTTGAAGAAGCTTGAATTGCAGCTTCATTTCAAAGGACAAGGCCTTATAGCCTTCGCATAATGCCGCCCAGCTAAATGCACCAGCAGAAAAGAAATCTAAGATAATGCAACCTTCCATCATTAGCCTTTGTATAAGATATATGCATGTCCTCGAGTCCAACTGATTCAGGACAAGAGCTCCAACACTGCCGGCTGCACCCTTATCCCATCATGGATGATATAGCCAATACACCGGAGGAAATATACATGTTAAAAACCAGCATAAAAGGCTTGATCGAGTTCGACGGATGCCCAATTTAAGATCTAAGTACCTCCTACCACTCGGTGTCTGGTAAATTCTTCTCAATATCCTAAGCTTCTCATAAATGCATTGGAAAGTTCAAATACTCTTGAGGATGGTCCGTAGTCATGAAGCATAAGTTGAGTTCATCCAGTGAAGACGAAGCTGGTTGGTCTCTGGCCATGTGCATCACCAATACAAGACTTTGTAGCTCTCGTACATAAACCAAGTCTCGTTCTCCAAGTAAAATAATTGTAATCATACAATACTTGCTTTCTTCAATGTTTACATCGTTATGGCCACCCAAGGTCAAAGTTAGAAAGCATTAGTGAAGGCCTACATTAGGTAAAAATTAGAAAGCATTAGTAAGGCAAGACAATTTGGAGGCACTCAATTTGGCCTGGACTATTGTAAATTCATAGAATGCGGAGGTCCAGAAGAAACACCCAAGGGGGCCAAACCAACTTGCCCTGAACCAAATGCATGAGGCAAATGGAAATTAAGTTAATAGGTCGAGATTTAGCAAATAAGAGGCTAAATTGGGCGCCGGTCCAATTTGCCCAAGATTGGGGTGAGTTTGGAGGACGAGAAATGCTTCTCGCATAGGCCAAAAAGAGCCATCTAGGGAGACCAAATTGGACGCCAGCTTTGCCCTGAAGCATGATGCAATGCGAGAACAGTAAATAGGTTTATAGATCAAGGTTTAGCAAAATTGGGGGCCAAATTGGGCACCCTTCCAATTTGCCCTAGAATGAGGCCAATTGGGAGGATGATAAATGCTTGTCAGATAGGCCACGAAGAGCCACGCGGGGAGGCCGAATTGGGGCCCAATTTGCCTCATGCTGACATGACAATGAGTGGCATCAATTTATTATCAAGTGCAAATGCAGACTTATTGAATAAGGTCCTCCTGTGGACTATCCACGCTTTCCTTCTTCGGCTTCCCGGATTTTGAAGTTGCTGAACCTATTCGAAGAAGACGTAATACGCCCATTGATTTCGAAGCTGTCAGATTGCCTGCAATTCCTGTCATTTCCTTCTGGCATAGAAAAAGAATATAAGATATGCCAAGTGCTTCCATTCAGGGGGCCATTCCAATGTCTGATTAACAAGCAATTCAGTTATAGCCATGGTATGATTTCCATTTACAATTGAAAACTCTACATTATCTAAATCACTAGACCTCTTCCACCTTATAGTGTGTCTAGTCCTTGTGCCAAATGGCACAACATCCGCACATGATGATGCATCTGATGAATGACGTCATTAAGAATGTCCAAGTGCTCTGGACTGATGACCCTGTTGCAGGGGCTTGATGCATCTTAAAGATGTTAATCTCTATTCCAAATCTAACTCCTAGGGGATAGATTCTCTCCCTAGGCTTGATGTTCACAATGTCACTTTGAGATAGTTCATGTTTACTCTCATGTGTCTATTTGCCAGCTGACGTTGTGGTCTTCACAATCTGCATGCCTCTTTGCTCGGATTCTTCTTTGGATTCACTCTCCATCTCTAAGTCTTGTGAACTCCAAGGTGGATTGGCATGTCTTTGCCGTTTAGAGGAGGTAGCGATTGTATCGTGCCCTCTACGTTTTGTTGCTCCACTAACCTTCATTGATTCAGGCATGTCAACCCCTTCGGAGGACTCTCCCTCTTCAGTGTTAAGGTTCCAGGGTTCGGGTTGTCCTCGACATGCCACCTAGTGGAAGCTTGGGTGCACTTGTGCTTCGATGTACCTTTATAGGCATTCTTTTCTTCTCTTGCAATTGGCATGGTCCCCATTGAAACACTTTTTTATTTCTCCTTACTTTTTTCTTGCTCAGTCTTCTTTGGAGTCCCATACCAAGTCTTCAACCATTACCCTGGTACTATGTATACAAGGCTTTTGACCTATTCTGTTTATGCTCTAGGATCCATTGGCATATTGCATCGAAGCCATCCATTATATCTGAATGTTGTTTAATCCCGGACCTGTCTAGACTTTCATAGGAGTCTAGCACCCAACCCTTTTGTGCGAATGAGTGTTGATTTTCAGTAACACTAGCAGCCATAAGCTGAGGTTGGTAAGTATGAAGTGGAAGCTTATATCGCACAAAAGCCCTATCCACAGTATCTTCCACATCTATGTCAAACTCATCATTTTCATCAGTCGATAACCCCTTATCAATGACCATATCCACATTATGAACCATGGAGGTCCCTGGCTCAGTAAAGTATAGGCATAGATCTTTCAAATGATTCGTACGTGAACCCTGGTGGATATTTCCAATCTCGATTCACCAAGTGTACTTGTCAATGACAACATTTGCTTCATCTGGTACTATGTTAATGCAAGCAAATAACTCGGTCTCTTCTATTTCTTTGGTAGCGGCTATGGCTTATGCAATGCTAGGTCTAGATCTAGGAACCCTAATGGTGGATTTAGTCCTTGCCATTACTCATACATATCAATAAAAGGATTGTTAGAACAAATTACGACTAAAACAAGGAAAACATTAATAGTACGAGGCTAAGAGTTTGGTCTCTCTTGATATGGGGAAGACATATGGTAAGTTGTCTAACATCTCCTAGGGGGGCAATGCAGGATGCCCCCCAGGGCCAAATTGGGTGCTCGCCCAATTTGCCTCGAGAGGTCATGACTTGGAGCAATGAAAGTTGCCCTCCAGGGTCCAAATTGAATGCCCGCCCAATTTCCCCTGGGAGGTCCTGATTAGGAGGTAATGAAAGGTGCCCCCGGGCATGGTGCCACCCCCGGAGGTCACGAAATCGATGATGAAAGGTGCACCCCATGGGGCCAAATTGGGTGCCTTTCCAATTTGCCCTGGGAAATCATGCGCAGGGCCAATGAAAGGTGCCTTTGATGGACCAAATTGGGCACTGTGACGACCATACGAATATTCGTATCATACGAATATTATACTCGTATGTACAAAAGATGGTCGTCACACGGATGCAAAAGGGTAGTTGCACAAAATAGGGTTTGAACTCGCAACCTTCCATTGCAAGTCACACACCTTTGTCAAATGCGCAACCAATATTTGTTAAAAACATTTTCTTACGTCTTCCTCATATGTGAGACTATCTCCAAGAGGTTCTAGAATATTCTAGAACCTAAATGCATGTGCGACACTTGGCAAGATCTCATCTAGTGGAGTGGCGCGATCCTGGTCGTTGGCCTAGACGTATAAGGAGGCACCTCCTTCTTGTCGAACCATTCTGGTTCAACGCCAGTCTTGAGCCTTCTAGGCATCTGTCTCGTGTTCCTGCTTGCCTTCGGGCCATTGTACTCTTGATTCTTGTTCATATATCAAATTCTTCGCTGATCTTAGCGGTATTTCTCCCGTATTTCTTGCATATTTTCCACGTATTTTCCTTGTTTTCACGTAGGTTCATGACAATTTGAACCGGAATCCCTTACCGGTTCTTGCCTGCTCTGATCCTAAGCATTTTTTTGCTTATATTTGGTGATTTTATATCTATGGAGGAGGTTTCGACTTTATTACAGCAGGTCCAGCAGCTTGTTCAAGTATGCCAGCAGTTGCAGTTGGACAATAAAGAGCTTAAGGAACGTGTTGCTTCACATGAATCTGCTTCTAGCTCTGGATTGAGGCTATCAGAGCCTAAGATCAGCCTGCCATAGAAGTTTCATGGCACTCGGTCCAAGCTCCGATTTTTGAATCGGTCGGGGCTTGTGATCCACTCCCACCCTCATAGATATCCCATGGCCCAGGAACAAGTTGGGCTGATTGGTTCTCTCCTCACAGGGCTAGCTATTTGGTTTGCTCTTTTATTGGAGAAAGGAGCTCCAGAGTTGCAAGATTTTGCTGCTTTCACTGCAGAGCTCGAGGCATGCTTTGGAGACACCGATCGCCAGCGCACAGAAGTCACAAAACTTTGCAATCTAAGGCAAGGCTCTCGCCCAGCTTCAATATATGCACCATAATTTTGTCAAATTACGGTAGATACTGCCTGGGATGATGTTGCACTTCGAGATTGCTTTCGAAGGGGGTTACGTGAGGATGTCAAAGATATGCCGTTGTCTATGGAGGACCCTCGGACTTTGGAAGAAGCCATCCATTTCTGATTCGATGTGATAATCGGCTCTTCGAACGTAGGTAAGAGAGACGTAGTCAGGTCTTCCAAATCACACAAGCGCTGTGAATACGCTTCCCCGTCTCATCACAGAGAATCCGCAGGTTCGGACCTAAGCTTACGCAGAATCGACGGGCGATTCGAGGACCTTTATCGCGCCAGCCGAAAATGGCGTCGGAGAGGCTAATCTTTGCCTCTACTGTGGAGGAACTGGACATATGGATGCCCTGTGAAGCGCCCAGGGGCCGGTCCGAGTAGTAGGAGTCTCTCGTCGGCTGGCGGCCTTTTCTCAGACTCCTTCCACACATCTTGACATGTTTATTCCATCTGATAAGGTCAACAAGGCATTCTTCATCTCTATATCATTGAAATCAGAGGTTGAAAGATTGGAAGTGTTGCCACAACTTGATTATGGTGCAAATGCTTGATTTATGGATAGCGTGTTCGCCAGTAAGCACGCCATCCCTAGAAGCAAAATTGAGCAACCCGGTTCTGTCGAAGTGATTGATGGACGAGAGATCTCCTCGAGCACGCAGTCACAGAATGTACTGCGCCTCTTCAAGTTTTGTTCGAGGGAGTTTCTTGTAGAGTATTTCCTTCAATCTCATCGCTAGCCCACATGTGCCAATAGTCTTGGGTCTGCACTGGCTCGAGCTGTATAATCCACAGATTGATTGGCGTACTAGATCATTTCGATTTGCTGGTTCTAGCTCTAGTTCCAGTTCATCTACAGTTCAGGTCTCTACACTAATATCAACTTCGATCCGTGCGCCCTTGATTCCGTCCTTGTTGTTCCTATTTCTGCTTCATGTTCTGATTCGACTCTTGCCTCTGCTCCAGTTCATGCCCCAGATTCTGACCATATTCTCGATGACGTCCGAACTCCAGCTCTAATTTCTGCTCTTGCTCCTGTTCTTGCTCCCGTTCCAATTCCTGCTGCTATTCCTGCTCCAGTTCTTGCTCCAGTCCTTGCTCCAGTTCATGTTCTAATTGCTCCCCGCTCTGCTCTCGTTCGTTCACGATTCTCGCTCATGTTCCCGCTCCGCCTTACGAGGGCTTCTTCATGCCCTCAGTTTCGTATCTCGAAGATTTCTCTTTGCGAGTTCGTTAAATCTGGAAAGCAAGATCCAAATTCAGTATTTGCAATCCAAGTTCACGCTCGAGTGCTCAACCATCGCCAGGCCCGGTGGCATACTCAAGTATTATCCGGTATTGATTTCGTAATCAAGTACCGTTCTGGATTCCTCCAATGAAAGCCTGATGCTTTGCCTCGACGCTCTTACCTGGAGCCCAAGCTAGGTGATCCTACATTTGATCAGCAATCACAGGTTATTCTAGGGCCTAATCGGTTCCAGCTTATGGCTCTCACTTTGTTCGAGAGGCCTCATGATACGGCCTTGTTGGAGTCTGTTCAAGCATCTCTGTCCTCCGATCCATTGGCTCAAGATGTATTCTCACACCTTGGCTCTACATCATCTTCTCAGCAAATGCAATCAGACTATGATCGTTTTGAGGTTCGAGATGGACTCCTGTTTCGTGATGGGCTTCTGTATGTGCCAGATGGTGCTTCTAGGCTTTGGGTTCTCCAGGCTTGCCATGATTCACCTATTGCCGGACACTTCCAAGACTCTTGAGCTTATTAGTCGAGAGTCGAAGCTTTTATTCGATCCTGTGACATCTGCTGTCGAGCGAAGGTTCCAAGGCATCTTTCTCATGGCCTTCTTCAGCCACTGTCAGTACCAGATGGACCTTGGAAGAGCATTTCTATAGACTTTATTCCGGAGCTGCGACTCTCTGGGGGGTTATGATGCCGTCATGGTTGTTGTGGATCGTTTCTCTAGGATGGCTCATTTTATTCCCTGCAACATCACCATCACCAGTGAGGGAACAATGGATCTTCTTCTTCGTGTAGTAATCAGACTTCACGGCTTGCCTGATACTATCGTCAGCGATTGTGGACTGCAGTTCGTCGCAGGTTTTTGGAAGCGGCTTTTGGAGTTATTGCATATCGACCGCTCACTAACATCTGGTCATCATCCAGAAAGTAATGGGCAGGCAGAGCGCACTAATCAGACTGGAGCAATATTTAAGGTGCTTTATCAGTTATCACCAGGATGATTGGGTCGATTATCTTTCATTAGCTGAGTTTGCCTATAATAACTCAGTACATAGCTCCATTGGCCAGACTTCGTTCTTTGTGAACTCTGGTCAGTATCCTCGTTGGTCCCTTAGTGTCGCTGGCGGTGACTCTGTCAATCCTAGTGCTCAGTCTCGACTTGAGAAACTCCAGGCTCTTCAATTAGATCTTTAGCATTATCCTCACCGAGCACAGGAACGTTATCGGCATTACGCCAGTTTGCATCGGCAGGAAGAACTCCAAGTTTCTTCGTCGATGATTGTATTACTTTGTCGATTGGGAAGGTTACTCGCCAAGTGATAGAACCTGGGAGCCTGCCAAGAATCTAACTAATGCTCCTGATAAAATTGCGGAGTTTCACCAGCGTTACCAGACAAGCCAAGTTTGAGTACTCTGGGCCCAGCTCCGAGGACTCGTCGCCGTCGTAGGAGGGGGATGGTGTGACGACCATATAGATATTCATATCATACGAACATTATACTCATATGTACAAAAGATGGTCGTCACACGAATGCAAATGGGTAGTTGCACAAGACAGGATTTGAGCTCGCAACCTTCCGTTGCGAGTCATACAGCTTTGCCAAATGTGCTACCAGTATTTGTTGAAGACATTCCTTCACGTCTTTCTCATATGTGGGACTATCTCCAGAAGGTTCTAGAATATTCTAGAATCTAAATACATGCGTGACACTTGGCATGATCTCATCCATTGGAGTGGCGTGATCCTGATCGTTGGCCTAGATATATAAGGAGGCACCTCCTTCTTGTCGAACCATTCCGGTTCAACGCCAGTTTTGAGCCTTCTAGGCATCTGTCTCGTGTTCCTGCTTGCCTTCAGGCCATTGCACACTTGATTCTTGTTCATACATCAGATTCTTATCTTGGCATATTCCTCCCATATTTCTTGCGTATTTTCCACGTATTTTCGTGTAGGTTCATGATAGGCACCCGTCCAAATTCCCCTGGGAGGTCATGACTTTAGGTCATGACTTGAGGAAATGAAAGGTGCCTCCCAGAATGACTTGGGGCAATGAAGGGTGCCCCTCCAGGGGCCAAATTGGGCGCTCGCCCATGGTACCCCTTCTAAAATGTTCCAATGCAAGAGAGGGATTAGACAGGGGTGTCCTTTAGCTCCGTTCTTATTTCTAATGGTGGTCGAAATAGTAATAAGAATGGCCACCCACATGCAAAAGCAAAAAGATATAAACTATCTCAATCTACCAGGATATAAGGGGGCATTCACTATAATGCAATATGCAGATGACACATTTGTCTTCTTAAAATAGAATAGAATAGAATAGAATAGAATAGAATATACATTATCGTCCCTTGTGCCCTGAGGCCTCTGAACTTATGTAGCATGGGCGAGCTCCCTGATGGGTGCTACTAGCATATCACGCTGGTTTATTGTAGCCTTTTCTGAAGGCTCCTTTTTTTACCGGCATCCCGCTTTGAATCGGCATCAAGGCCGTGCAGAGGTGCGTCGTTATCAATCAGCTTTGAGCTGAGCATTTCTTGGGTAGCTATGATTCGCCTCTCGGGCGGCTCATATCACAAGCCCTTTTCTTTGTGTACTTCCCGGTGCCTGGTCGTCATTTACCGTACTGCGTCTGCCAGATCTCTCATTGTTTCTGTCCTTGCCATCATGATCATGGCGTGTACGGGCTGGCCCCATCTTATGTTTCTGTATTTGTTTCTGATGTCTCCATATATTGGGCACTCATTGAGCATGTGATTCTCGTCCTCCACTTCCCCACTGTTATAGATTCTGCATATCCGGTCGTCTTTCTCTACTCTTCTCCATCTGTCCTTTTCAATTCTTAGGTCGTGCTCTCCATCCTAAATCTTGCTAGGATATCTCTCCTTGTTTTTCCTAGTAGATTATCTTAGTACATCTGTTGCCCTATCTGTTGTTCTGGGTTGAATACTATCATAAGCCAAAGTGTCTTGGGTCCTATGTGTTTTTGCAGCCATGCTCACAGTAGCCTTGCTCCTTGATCCTCATTCCATTCGCCTCGGTTTATCAGTCGCCGATTCATCCCCATTTCTCCGGTCCACACTGCCACATCCCTAAACCATCCGCTGCTCACAATGATGTGTGATTTTGCTGATTCGCTGATCGCGATACTCGCTAACTTATTTGGTTTCCCACCTGCATTGTTTCTTATGAGATACCTGATAGTCTTCTCCCATGCCCTCACCTCCATTGGTTTCTGACCTGTCTCATATACTATGGCTGTTAGCGGTGTATTTGTTCTCAGACTTAAATTCTGTTTATGCCATTGTCCGAGGATCCCTTCTGTTTTCCCATTTCTTGTCTCGGTACCCCGGTCCCCAAGCTTCAGCCCTATATATAGTCACGCGCCACGACCAGCGCCTTAATCGACCGAATCGGATAGCATTTGATTTCCTCAAATCTATTATTACGCTTTTATTGCAGAAGTTTTTCATATTAAAGTAACTCCCAATGGCTGATTGGAATCTTGTATCTGCCCCTTTAGCCCACTTCCCGGTGCCGTGTGCGTCATACCCCAGATACCTGTACTCTGTTGCTTCTTCTAGTTCTGTTCCCAAGTACCTGACCTTGCCCTCGAAAAAACAAAAAAAAAAAGAAGGAATTTAAATACCATACTCCCTTCCCCCTCCAACTAAGTGCCCGACATTATTCTAGTTATTGAAAAAGGAAGCTCGAAGGCATTCACCAATATTGCTCAGGTGGTGCAATCTCCTAAGGTTATCTTAGTTCATACATTCTATTTCTAGCCAGTCTAGATTTTAGTATGTAGAATACGAAGAAGAACACACTAAACTAGTTGTCAATTGCTTGGAACTTAAGTTTATGCGTTATCAAGCTTTGCCATAGTGTGTTTTTTAAACTAGCAAGACATACATAAATTAGTTCCCCCAACATGTGTGTAAGGTCGACCCAGGCCATGCAACTTGATCTAGACCCCCCAATTTAAGTTGAACTTGATTGTCTGAGGCTTTAACTTGGGGTTTGAGCAGGTGGCCAATTTGAGGTTAATATGCATGTCCAAAGGCCGGAATCAAGGCACCAAATCCAGTGGAGGCCCACCTAGAGTTCGAGTTTCATGTGTGAAGGTTGCCATTCGGGCACCAAATTGGGCGGGACCCTAACTTGAGACATCTTCAACTTCTGAAGGGTGGACTTAGCACACTCAGTTCCTCTTGCATGTGCACAAATTGGGTTCAAAATTCATGTGTGAAGACTAATATGGAGACACCAAATTGGAAGGGTGTCCAATTTGACTGTCATTTAAACTTGTGAAGGGTAGACCTGGCATCCGGAACTGGGTGGGAGCCCAATTTTAGTTTCCATTACATGTTTGCAGCTTGGTGTCGGGCCATCAAATTCGGTGGGCACCCACTTTGGTTCGAAACTCATACAAATTGGGGGAACGTCCAATTTGATTGCCTCTTGAACTTCTGGAGGGTGCCAAGGGGGGTTCACATAGTTTTGGCCGTACAAACCATGTGAGTGACCCGAAAGGGTTTGTTTTGCCCCTTAAACCGTACATATACTCGTATCTAGGGGTAGCTTTTTGGGGTTTTTAGGGCGATTTTGGTACTGTATGTGGCTGGAAAGGGGGCTTTTTAAAAAATTCAAAATACAAGGGGGTTTTTGCCGACCCCTTGCACGCAGGTGGCATACCCCCTATACAATAGGCGCACCCCCCGGGGAGGGTGTACCTGGCTTAGAACTGAATGGTTGCCAAATTTGGGCGAAATTGACTACTTTGAGGGTTGGCATTTGGGCACCAAATTGGATGGGCGCCCAATTTGATTGCCCTTTGAACTTGTGAAGGATGGACTTGGCACTCTAGATTAGGTGGGCACACCCAGATGCAAGCGATAGGGGAAGCCAAGAGGTCCTTTATTCTTTGGAGACGAGAAGAGATGTGTATACTGGATGCCCCCCACAAAAAAACAGCGGCTAGGGGACAATACGGAAGCGCACCCGCTAACAAGATATATGCTAGTTGCAATGGACTCTTAAATTTGGAATTCATGTGATACTATTCTTGGGAAAACGTTTTATATTATCCATTTGACTTGATGATAAATTATGCGACCAGTTTCTAGGTTTAAAGTCCATCGGAGTGTCTATTATCGAGCGTTTTCCCCTCCCTAGTGAGGTGATTTTTTTTTTTTTTTTTTTTTTTTTTTTGAAGTAACGGCAGTGATATTATGTTACATGCAAATACATAGTAATACAAAAGAAGAAGGAGGCTCTCAAAGAGTCCTTGTTAAATAGGCCATGACTTAGTCAACACTGGCCATACACTCCAAAGGAGGAAATATTATCAAAAATAAAACACTGTTTTAAATGTTTTTAAGGCAAGGATAGTTAATAACATAACTATAGGAAAACCATTTAAAGATTAAAGTCTGTCAAAGTTTTCTGCATCTGCATCCTCAGTCATCCATCACACCATCTAAGGTGATGATAGCAAAAGCCTGATCTGTGTATTTGAAAAGTAGATAGTCCAGCTCCACAGCTCCATACGCAGAGGAATCCAAAATGTGGAGGATCCATGAGTCTCGGCATGATTCACAGATGCGAAGTTTTTCCTCAAAATAATGCTTAAGCTCATGCTTGAACTGCCAGATATCTTCATCATCCAGTACACGCTTCAAGGTTCGGACCATGATCAGTTCAGTTTTGACCCACAAAAGCGTTTCGAGAACTTCCTGGTGAGAAAGGGGCTTCGTTCCTTCCGGGACCTCCCTAAAATGTCCACCTTCATGGTGTTTCTTGATCAGATAATCTGCGAGCCACATCAGAAAGACTGTTAAAATAAAGAGAAAAGAATGAGTAAAACCCCTGATAGGAGCCCAAGGCATCCCATTTTCTGTCATAATTAGCACCCTTGAGCAATCTATGTGCCATGGCTGTATCAGCAAGCTCCAATTGAAGAGTAGTTTTAAGGTAATTCATATCTGGAGCCGAGTGATTAATGGCCGCTCCATTTCTGTGTTTCCATATTGTCCAAAGACAAAGAGTCCTGACTGTGCATAAAAAAGCAGAGCCAGATGAAAGAAATTCAAACAATTCAGGCTCAGTGTTTGGGACAAACCCAATATATGTTCCTATCCAATTCCAAAAAGGGGTAAGCCAAGGGCAAATGAAGATATGAGTAGAAGATTCAGCTTGGCCACACCCAAGAGGGCACCTGTCTGAAATTTGCCTGTTGAATTTGGCTCGATAGGCATTGGATTTAAGGCTTTAATTCAAAAGGAGCCACCTGAATAGGATAGTTTTCCTAGCACTTTGCAGTTTCCACCCCTTTCGAATGACACCAATAGCATCTGTTTCTGAGCAACCCCATTGGATAGATACCTTTGTTCCTTGACCATTCACCAGGAGGGAATATATCTTGGCTACATTGTACCCTTTGTCATCAAGAGCCCAATTACATTCCTTTGTCTCATCTCCGTGAGTCAAAACATTGTAGATATTCCTGTTGCAAACAGAATTCCTTACCAGACCAGAGACTTCCTGCCAGGTTTTCCAAACTGTCCCATGTGACATGCTGCCAATTGTACAAAGCCCTTTTGTTTTCCACTCCTTATATTTTCTTGGGTGTTTCAAGGCTAAGCATCCATCATCCTCATCTGTAAGTCCCTGATGCCAGAAGAAATTAAAGTCATCTGACACTTTATCTATGGGATGAGCTTTAAAGCATACTGAAACTCTGTTCCAAGCTTGAATAATCCTTTTCATTATAGTGGATGTTCCTGAACAAGGATCAAGTTGATAAAAAGCAGAGTCTGGGAGATGATGTGGGGTGGAAGGGCTACCTAGCAAGGTAGTTTTACTAATCCAGAATTTTGTAAGGAGCAGAGCAGGAGATTTCGATTGGGAAAATATTGATCTCCATACCAACTTAGCTGCTAAGGCCTGTGCTTGAAGGAACAGATCCTTTCATCTTAATCCTCCTTTTTTCTTAGGAAGGGTTAGGTGTTGCCATCCTACCATGTGTGACCCTTGCCAAATGAATTCTTTCATAATGACCTCCAATTCCTGATAGGACTTTTTATCTGCAATTATTGCTGAAGAGAAGAAGACATGTGAGCTTGCAATGATATTGTTAATGATCTCTACTCTCCCTGCTAGAGATAAGGATTTGGGATAAACATGTAACTTCTTCTTTATCTTTGCAACAATGGGCTCCCACAATCCATGCAGACTCATGTTTAATGCTAGAGGCAGACCCAATAGTTTTGTGGCAGTGTGATGGCCACAAACCTTAATTCCTTCAATATGATTTTCTGGGCTATCAGAGATGATTGCACACTTATCTTTATTTAGGGAAACCCCTGAAGCTTCCCCAAATAGATCCATAGCAGCAAGGAAGTTTGGTATGCTATTTCCCTGCTCTTTAAGGGAGACAAATGTGTCATCTGCATACCGCATTACTGACAATGACTCATTTGCAACAGGTAAATTGAGGCAACTAATTTCTCCATTCTGCTGCATTTTCAGGATAATTCTGGTGACCATCTCAGCTACTATGAGGAAAAGGTAGGGGGCCAAAGGGCAACCCTGTCTGACCCCTCTTTTGCACTCAAAGAAAGAAGAAGGGGAGCCATTAACTAAAACTGCAGAGCAACCTGTGGTATTGAAACATGTTACCTTGCTTAAAACCTCTTTTGAGAATCCCAATTGAAGCATGGCTCTATTAAGGAAATTCTAGTCAATTGTATCGTATGCTCTTCTGAAATCCAACTTGAGAAGCACATATCCTTGATTAGTGAACCTGTTCCAATGGAGACCTTCATAAGCTCCAATGAAATTATCCAGGATACTCCTCCCAGGGAGAAAACCTGACTGAACATTACTAATCTTCTTCTGTAAGATCCTTTTGAGTCTATTAGCAAAAATCTTGGCCAAAACTTTGTATGTAACATTCGTTAACGAAATTGGCCTCCAATCCGAGAATGTGGCAGGTTTCTCTACCTTGGGGACTAAGGCAATTAGGCCAGCATTGATGGCTGGATGTAACTTCTCTGCTTGCCATGCACCCTGAATGAACCTGGTAAGATCTTTACCAATTACGGTCCAAAACTGCTCATAAAATTCCGGGGGTAAACCATCAGGCCCAGGGCTTTTTCCATGAGCCATACTTTTAATGGTTCTCCAGATCTCCTCCTCCATTGGTACTGCCAAAAGTTGATTATCATCAATAGGTTGATCTTTGGGACCAAGATAGTCAAAGAATTCCCTCATTTTGCACTCATCTATTTGTTTAGCAGCAAAAAGATCTTTGTATTTATTGAAGAACATATTCTGAATATCCTCCTGTTTAGATAATTCCTGATGATTATCATCACTGACAGAGATAATCCCATTGTTCATTAGTCTGCTTTTGGCAGCTCTAAAGAAAAATTTAGAACTGCAGTCATCCATATGATTAATATATAAACTCCTGCTTTTGATTGCCAGACTCTTTGCCTCATGTTCTTCAATCAATTTAACCTTTCTTTCCAGAATTTCCTCTCTCTGCTGCAACAACATATTGCCTTTATCTGTGAACAGATTTTGCCTTACAATTTTCATTTCCATATAAACCTCATTCTTTTCCTGACTTCTTTTCTTAGTCCATTCTTTGCCCCACTGTTTGATCCAATTTTTGATCTGCTTGCTCCTACATATGAATTCCTTCATAGATCCACTTGCATTCACAGGCAGCAAGGAAGAGTAAAACCTTGTGAAATCCTCACAAAAGGTTTTATTATTTAGTAGGCTGGTATTGAATTTGAATGGAGTTTCAGCAAGCTTTCTTTGAGGGAGAATGTATGTATTCAAGATCTGGGGATAGTGATCTGATATAGACTTGCTACAGTCATTGGTAACAGTCAGATTATCCCAGCCATCAATATTGGAGATATTAGTGTAATACCTATCCAATAGGCAATACACCATGTCTGCTCCTTTCCTTTTGTTACTCCAGGAGGGGCATGATAAAGAAAAGTATGAATTAACTTGTCCCATTGAAATCTTTCCCCCTTTGACATATTGAGCTTCTTGCCTGCTTTCTGTTCCCATGAAGGGGTGTTGTTGAAGTCACCACTTAAAATTCAGGTTTACGGTGTTCGCCTCGGCCAATCGACATACTTTTCCACTGCTCCTCTCTTTCTTCAAGGGAGGTAGAAGCATATACATTTATGACACCCATCAGTTCTTTCTCTATTTCCAAAAATGCCACTTGCCATCTCCCTGAGGGATGGGAAAAGGAACCAACTTTTTTGAGCCCACTCCAAGCAATACAGATCCCTCCTTTGGTGCCATCAGCAGGGGGCCATATAGATTCCCCATCAGGGAAGATCCAATTCCCAAGATTGGATGCTTCAAAGGCAGGAAGCCTATGTTCCTGGAGCAGGATTATGTCTGCCTTAACCTCCTTGAGAGCAATCAGAGCCCTTTTCCTCTTCAGGGGACCCTTAATGCCTCTCAAATTCCATGAGACAATCCTCATTTGAGTTTGGAGCTTCGAGTGACAGGCCCATGCTCACTCGGAGTATAGACCTTTTTCTGTCTCTTCTTGATTTGGGGAAGAGGAGTTACAAAGGATTGCTCATTGGAATTTTCTTTCTCCTCATCACTTCCATCTTCATCATCCCAGAATTTCCCTAAAAGGACAGATGAAGGATCTTTCAATTCCCTCAACTGAGCAGCTGGGGTCTTGAATATGTCTCCCTCCCTGACAAACGAAATTCCTTCTATTGTTGGAGTACCCGAATCCTCCTCAATTATCTCCCTCAGTTGAGGCTCCTGCAATTGTTCAGGCTCCCCGACCATTGCAGTATCTTGTTGAGGCTGAAGATCCACCTGGTCAGTTAGCACTTTATCTTGCTCAAAGCTGGTCCTCTTCAAGTTATCTGAAGGAGACTCCAATGCCAGTTCCCCAACATTTGTAGGATCCTGCTCAGTTTGCCCCTTATCTCTTTCGAGACTAGACTGGTTTGCCTCTATTCCTTGTTCCAAGTCCGTTTTCCCTGGGTTTTTAGGGAAAAGCTCCATTACTGGAAAAGGAGAATCTATATTTGAGGTTACCAAAGAAAAAGGTTTTGGCGAGCTGGGCCCCCCTCTATCTTTACCCCCCGGGGAGTCCGAGGAGGAGTAAGATTTGCCATGGGACAAATCTGGTTCCCTTATAGTTAAGGCCATGGACCTGACTACCTCAGAGGTATGCTGGGGTCCATCTCCATCTCCATCCGAGACACCTTTCCCCTTCGAGTGTGGGTTGTTGAGTACCTTGACCTTAGTTGAATCTTCAAGGAATTGGACTTTTTTCTTCCATTCTGTTCTGGACAATTTTTTTTGTCAGGGAAGTTTGCAGGTTCCAAAAGTATACGTGCTTCTAAGGTGGAATATTGATTTCGTTCAAGTGTAAGGTCCTTGAGATATTGACTGACAATAAGCACCATTAGGGCGGATTTGGGGTCTCAAAATGGCCCATATCTTGGATGCCAGAATTCCACGTCATGTTTCTCGCGACCAATGATGTTTGCGCATTTTTTTCCAAAGTCAGTATTAGTTGGCAAGTAGAAAGAGGAGCAGGCTTACTTGGCATCCACATGGCGAAATTTCATAGGACATGTTTGTGCATTCATTGCAACCACATTAATGGCCCGCATTTTTTCGAAAATCGTGTCGCGGACCAAAATAATGGCTACTTTTCCCGCCATCAGGCACATGCCCACATGCACCAACCACCTTATCAAATTTTGGCACCAAGATTTCCATTGTTCACATTAGCACCGCTTCGTGCATCCTCTCTCCCTTAAGCTCTTCATTTGGAATCCAAGTCTCCAATAGTGTCACGTGTTTTTTATGGGGCAGCATAGAGTTAAGCAATAACGACGAGGCGATGTGCGGACAAGCAAACGTCACGTTACATGCCATGTTTTACTACCCAATTTTTCATTCTGAAGTTTTCCTACTTTTCAAATCTTCCCCATTCATCGTATTGCTCCCCGCCATTCATTCTTACAATTCAACGAATCGACGATCCGACGGTGGAAGGATATCTATCCATAGGCTCGTGGGTGAGAATGCTATCCTAACGAAGGGGTGACTATGGAGTTACATCGCCGGGGCGACATTCATACGCATAATGAATAGGTAGAACTATAGGGTTCAAAATAAATGCCGTGGATAGTATATTGCAAAAAAAAAAAGAAGGGAGGGGGGAAGGGATTTGAAGAGGAGGATATTTGCAAATTTGCACCCTCAATAATACATGGATCACACCATGCGAAAATGCATATGCACTTTGTAAATGTGTAGTGAGATTTCGCACATGTGATCCCTGCTTCCTTTTTCTTCCCTCTTCTTGATTTATATTCACTCACTGAATCAAATATTTTTGTTTGGGCTATATTTATCAGATGTCGGGGATTTGAGACTAGGGAAAAGCATTACTAGCATCGTTGTTGTCTAACATATGGACATAAGAGACATGCTTTTCCAAGATATACATTCAGGGCAATGGGCATCTAGTTTTACGCTTGTAAGTTTCGGAGCCGAGCTTGAAAGTCGTCCCATGACCTCGTTTAGGCGAATTGTGCAAGCCTCAAAGTTATGAGAATGGTGTCCTTGCAATGAAGAAATGTTTGATAAGACGTGCATCCAGGGTTGTTGAAAAAATGAGTTACAAAATATTTGCTCCATTAGAGGTGTTTACTAATGCCACGACACAAAAGCTCCAAAGACATATTGTATAAAATGTCGCTTTCATGAGCCTTTGGATCAGTTAACTCAAAGTGTCATATATGGAAACATTGTTAGGTTTGATAAAATAACATAAAAATCTTATTTAATAAAGCTTTAGTTGTTGGTAAAGTGTTGGCTTATTGATTAAGTGTTTGTATTTTGCTTTGGGACCCTCTTTGAAAAAGTTTAGTTCATAAAACATAATATAACTTGGAATGATACATATTTTATATGCAAATGGGAGACTATTGATGAGGGACTTGGTGTTATTATCTATTGACAACAAACAAGAAAGTGGATCACACCATGCGAATTTAGTATATTCCAACCTTTTAGCTTATACAAAATTCGTTTGGTGTGATCTTTTTGGAAAAAGATGACTTAAGGCATAAAATTACTTTGATTACCTTTTAATAAAAGAAATATATATGTATCTTATTTGAAGTTAAGTGTGGATATGTGACGTGCTCATTTATTGATAAAGTGTTTGCTTTTTGAAAAGGGCTAATGACTTTATGTACTACTAGAGTTGGTAAAGTATTTTAGATGCAAATAGGATGCTTGATGTGATCCTTCTTAAAAAAAGATATGATCTTTGAAATAGAATAGAATAACTTTATGCACTTGGGGTGGTAAAGCATTAAATGAGAAGGGGTACTTGTGTTTAATTTTAATTTGACAACAAATAAGAAAGTGGATCACACCATGCGAATTTAGTGTGTCCCTTTTTTTTGCATATGTATTATTTGCTTGGTGTGATCCATCTTGAAAAAAAAATAGCTTTCAAGTAAAAGGAAAGAAAGAAATATCTTATTTAAAGTGTAAAGTGTTAGTATATAAAGTGTTGGTTTATTAAAATACTATTTGTTTACGCTAAGTTGTAAGTTCAATATTTGTGTTTCTATTTACTTTTTTACGCAAGGATCACACCAGGCGAATTTCTTATATGCAATTACTTCTGCGCATGAAGATTTCGCATCATATGATCCTCTTTAAACAAGGATGGCTTTGACCTTCAATGTTCATAAATTTTATGAATGTTTGCATATAAGAATGTCACATATCATATTTTCTTAAAAAATGGTCAACAAATGGATAACTAGTCAAAGAGTTCTTCTACTACTTAAAGAGTTTCAAGACTCATTTTTGCTATAATTTAAATAGCAATAGATTTTTAAAGGAATCTATTGTTAAAAGTAGTCAAAGACTTCTTGTATTAGCGGTATCTAAACACAAACACCATAACCTTTGTACTTCAAGAATGTATAAACCCTTCACGCTTGCAAAGTATAATGTCATTTATTAGCATCTTCACGGACATTTCCCCTTCCTTATCGGAAGCGGCCATCTCAAGGAACTATTGATTTTGAATGCCTTCATCCTCTCTCAATCTCTCACAATATCCTAGGAGGCCGAGAGTTACCGATCACCACAAAATTGACTAAACTTGAAACGTCCCGAAATGACGGTTTCTTTGCCACTCAATGGATCCAATGGATATAAACCGCCATCCGCCCAGATGTCGACACTTTTGAGCTCACGAAGACACAACACGCCGAGGTCTAAGTTCTTATTTTTAGACCTCCTTTTTTTGCGATTGAAGACCGGAGCATATTCGTGAGTCGGTTGGATCCTTATCCACACATCATTTGGAGCTTCCATATCTAGCGTGGATTGCACGACGCCTAAATGAAGGTGTACAATTTGTATGCCCCAAAGACAATTAAGCTTGCAGGTGAGCCGAACGTCCGAGACTAACCTCGCTTTTTTGAAATTTGCAACGTGCATATGGAAATCGAAAAGTCCATTCTCCTACAATCCATGCTTTTATACATTAAGCAAATTCAAATTTCGAATTGTAGGGGGGGAAGCTTGTATTGGGATTAAGTAAAGATCCCTTAATCTTTGGGGTTCACATGGACCGAAGCCCCGGCTTAAAACCTCACCAACTTACCTGAGGCAAAAAATTCAGCCCCGCTTTGGAAAATCAGCCCTTGTAAGATCCAACTTATGTAGGCTGATGCAAATAATGAATTTTTAATCGATCTTGACTCCGCCCACTCAAATGGAGGGCCTAAACTTCTATGTGAACCACCCATAAGGCGCACTTAACCTACCTCGAATGAAAGTCGATACAAAGCTTCAACCTACACATTCAAATTTTGAAATGTGGAAGGCGGGAAGCTTGTATGGCCATGGCCTCTAAATGCAAATAGCGCAAGAATCGGTGACACGCACGCTTGGTATCTGACAAACCAAGAGACACCATCATGAGTTGCCCGTATGCTATAATGCAAGTGGCTTTTTAGAAGCGCCACATGTTGCATCAGCCTGTCTGACAACCAACAGAATTAAATACATATGGCGCCATGAATGTGCAATCCCCCTTATTCGGGGAGAATATTCCAAGTAAATCTGTAATGATGAGATTTTGGTATCCTAGGTGGCATGGGAAAAAAGGAGCGGAAATATGACGTGGAATGGCTGATAGGAGGCCATTTTGAGACCCCAAATCCGCCCTAATGACACTGTATCCAACCAGGTAGTTCAGAGCTTGAGAAGCACCCAAACTTTGAGAAACGCAATTCCCGTCAACCCAGAAAGCTTCTAAGGCCGTCAAAGATTGTCCCTCTCACCATTAAAGAAGTTATCCTGAACTACAGGAATATCCTGTGTTGCAAAAGTAGACGTTGTGGGAAGTTCTCAAGGAGTCAAGTTATAAACATGCAAAAGGAAATCCTTACCATGAAATCTAGTGACAAGGTTACCTTTGTTTATGAATGTTTGATAACAATATAAAAAGCAGGCGAATGGAACGGTTAGTGCTGCAGGACAAGCTTGTTTGTAAGAGAGCTTTTGGTACATTGGTCTTGGGATCTCAAAGTTGGAGTATTATAAGTGGAAGGCGCAGTCTCTTGAGGGTGCTCGCAAAGCTGGGCATGACAACTCTGGCAGCATGAAGTCTCGCACTTCGACCTTGGCCCCTGAGTCTGTATTCTCCATGTTTATGAGGGACAATTGTGAATCCTACCCTCATTGTAGCTTGAGGAATGAAGATGGCATTTGGAAGAATGTGAGAAAATTGCCTGTAATGTTAAAGGACCAGTATACTAGAGGAGGTCAACGCAAAAGTTATGGCACTAACAAGTAAGAAGGTCTCGCCAACTGGGTTTCATAAGATGTAGAGGCAGAGCTTCAAGGATGTCAGTATCGCAAAGAAGATTGCATTCCTCATACATGTGATAAGTGTGAGGTCATCCGTACAAAGTTGTTGAAGAGGCAGAGGAGGATATTGCATGATCAAAAAAGATCACATAGATTAGAGCAGACCTCATGTCGTACCCAGTACTGGTCGTGGAGGTTATACTCCCATAGATATGCTAAAGACTATCTTTGTATTATACATGATAAAATTGAGTCATTTCAGAGTGCAACAAGCAAATGAAGTAGTGAAGTACAAAATGAGCCTTTCTACTTCAATGTTGCAATGAAAGCACAATTGAATTAGCCATGACAGATGATTTACGATCTGCGTTTAAACGAGCCTAGCGTGTTATCATGCGAATAATGTATCTTGTGATTTTCAGATCAATGATTATTAAGAATTTTGAAAGTGATCATTGCATGAAAAATACATACTACCTATGTATGAGCAGTTTATACCACGTATGTATGAGAAGTTTATACCATTGAAATATAAATAGCAAATAATAGAACAGATAGGGATTTCTAGCAGAAGAAATGTAGAAGAGGAGGTCGTGGAAGAAATCTGGAAGAGGAGCTTGCCATGAAGGCGATTCTGGGTAGCAAAAAAAGGTGGGTGGTTTACAGCTTACGCCAGGGGATGTGTTGGATTGCTTCGTTTATGCCTGTTGTTAAATAAAAGAGGTGGTGATTTGTTGGTTTATGGCCACTTTATTGGGTACAATCTTTTGGAATGTTTGTTCAGACCTTTGCAAGTATTGCCTTGCTGTTTGTCGTGTGTAGATATGTACATCTTTATACCTATTGACGAGTTTCCATATTTTCATAGAGCTCAAGCCTATCAAAAATAGTCCAGCATACTATATTGTTAAAACAAATAATTTGTTAAAAAAATAAGGGACTCAACCTCTTGCTAAAAACAAACTGATGAAGCATGTCAGGGAATTAGTAACAAAAATGATGACAAAAAATGAGAATATCAGAAAGAGAGAGTGGCAAAAATGATGACGAAAAAAATGACGAACATCCTACGAATAACCATCAGAAAATCAATGCTTATGCGTCAGATAAACTGATGATTATTTTGATGTAACTTCTAATTCAAACAAGACCTTGCAATGACTTTGACCTTTCATGATAATGTGAAGCTCTTGGTTTTGAATTTTTTTGGCCGTTCATCATTGTTAATAAGGATAATGCGTGATAGCCACTTCCTAGAGATTCAAAAATCCATGTATCACGTATATATAATGGAGAGTTCTATTGCAAGATATCTTAAACAAATTGTTGGATAGGTTGTTTCTCATCCTTTAGGATCTGCCCTTCCTTGTTAAAATTAAAAAGGACCCGTCTACCTTTTACCATAAATATGTTATCATGGAAAAGATCAAAATACATTAGGAAAGACTGTAACATGGAACGAACATAGCAGATGAATTAGTTCACTAAGCAAAACCACCCATAAACTGTTAATAGTCACACAGTTGTGCTACTTTGAGGCGCTTAATAGCCTCATTATAATCAACATTCTCGCAGCCACTTCAACATCAATAGACATCATGATATCATAAAATTGAATATTAGGAGGTAGAAACATGCACCAGAAATCATCTTCATATTATAGGTATGCTTCTTCATGACATTCTTCCATTTGGTTTGGCGCCATGACTTCTTCTAACATCGACCATCACTACCATTGAACATGGTCTCGTCAGGACCATGAACACATTCAGAAGCCTGTACACAGATCACCTTCAAGATGAGCAATGAATAGAGAAGCATGTGCCTCACTACAGACACGTGTGAAGAAGATGAATTCTGCTCCTGGATAGGCAAAGAAGCAAGAACTAAAGATTGAACATGAGAAGAAGCTTGTTGAGCCTTTGATAGCATCATGCCAATAAACTCCAAGAACGCTACCCAAATTGATCATAAGGGAGAAATATCTCACAAATGGAGAGAGAAAAAAGGTGCTTGGACGAGGTGCCGAAGATGTGTTTGAATTTGCTTTTTTGAACATCACTCCTAAAAAAGGCCATGCAACACATTCAAAAGAGTGGTATAAACTAGATTCGAAAGAGGTGTCATTAGGACAGGCCATATCGTCGGTTTGCCTCTTTTTTACTAGAGGATTTCATATGTGGTGGCCTTTGTTTGAAGTGGGGGTTGAGGTCTAGCGGGGGGAGCATCCAAGAAATCTGGTTTGATCTGCTTTTGACCTTTTCTTTTGCATCTCTTCCCCCTATTTGCTGCTCTTTTACTCTTATTGTTTTTGCAACGAATTCTAGAAAAAATAAGCTTCATCTTATCCTAAAAATCTCCGTTTCTATTTTGTTTAATCTGCTCTCTGCCTTATCCTTCATTTCTCAAAGCTTTCGCACCCTACTCATTAGACTTTGGATATTCCCGTTAAAGGTTCAAAGAAATTTTGTTAGTGCATCTTCAATGAACATATAAAAGTCTACGACAAAAGAAGCCCACTTTACAAGGCAATCTTTTTTATTTGCTGAGTCTTGGCTTATATGTTGCCAAACAAACATCCTTACAACATGAGTCCTCACCTCAATTTTTTTTCAATTTCTACCGATAAATCTTGCGGATGATGTCCCTCAATTCCGACTTATAAGCATGTCTAACATACTTGATCTTCATTTTCCCACTATCCAAAAGAGTTTTCCAAACTTACAACCTCTTTGTCAAACAACTTTCCAAACTCTTTGTCAGCACATCCTCGAGCTTAAGCTGCTTGGGCTTTTTTCCCACTTAAGACAGCCAGAAGCTGCAAGAGAAGAAAAAACATATTAGCATTGAGGGTTTTGACCTCTTACAGAATAAAATCGCGCTTTTATCATCCTAAATCCACTGTCGAAACAAAGACAGAAACACTAAGTGCTTGATTGGATCAAGGAAACACTCGGAAAATAAGTGTTGCATTGAAATAGCAGACCAAAAAATAATTTGGCTGGGAACACAATGTATTAATGAATAGAATAGAATAGAATAGTTTTTTAACGTCCACGGAGACAAATAGGTCATGGGACCCATACAATGGGCTAGTACAATCATTACTACTAGGATTAAAAAACCCCTGCCTCGAAAGGTTTTCAAGGGAAAAACCTTTGCAGTAATGATGATACTAGACAAGCGGAGATAATGACTACTGAGGGCTCAGTAATTGCAGACGTTTATCTAGAACCTCAAGTATGTATAATGCCAAGTCATGCACGATGGTGCTCGGAAGTTGTGGAAGCGTGGAATGGAATGCTAAGGTCAAAAAATGATTCCTGACTATCTCAAAAGCGTGGCAACTTCGGAAGAGTATGGCTTTCATCTTCAATAACCCCATAATTGGCAAGAGGCACATAGTCTCGCTTCAAGAATTGCGGCCGCTCTCCCATCTACCGTCTCAATCCGTAGCACTGTGGGACCCCGTGCGAATTGATGCAATAGCTACAAGCTCCTTCCCGACAATGAAGCAAGCAAATAAGCTTGGGGGCCAAGGTGGAATTTATGTGTGCATGATAATGACCGGTTTTCACTTGGGCCAAAGTAATCTGGCCCCCATATCTTTTTGAGAAAAAAGCGACCATTGAGATATTGTGCAAAAGCTCAGATCGAACCGGCAAGCATCGTGCATTATACTCGGTTGCATAGCCCAATGGGCAAACCATGTAGTGCAATGCTCTTTCCAACATCGTTCAAACGCTGAGGAGATTCAGCCATGGCAAGTGCAAGAACATAATACCTAACATCATCCATGTGGTGCACCTTGCAGATATAGTGGAGATGGCGCTTCATGGCAGAATGTTGAAGAGGCCAAAGACCTGTCTCTTGTAAAAGAATAGCATAAGGCACCGTTGTTTTAACTCCGAGGCTGTAAGTGAGAAAGGACTTTTGCACCCGCTCCAAGCTCTCCCAAGCACTAGCACTAATGGCAAGCAGAACGAAGAGAGAAAAAATGTGCTTGGAGGAGGTTTTGAAAATATGCTTGAATTTGTTTTTTGTACATCCATCAAAAAAGGCCCTGCAACACATTCAAAAGAGTGGTATAAGCTAGATTTGAAAGAGATGTCGTTAGGGCAAGCCATATAATTGGTTTGCCGTTTCCTTACTAGAGGATTTCGTAGAAAAATGGAGGTGGAGGCCTTTGTTTAAAGTTGGAGTTTAATTGTTAATGTTCCCCCATAATGTGAGGTATAAAAAATCTTATAAAAAATCTTTTGGGGTTGGTTGTGGACCTAATATACACAATTTGCATAAGAAGAGGAGGTTATGCAAAATAACCCTCGAGGCTGGCATGCCGAGAGGGTTAGTTTGCATACCCCCGAGAGGAGGAGATTGACCTCCCGTAACCACAGGCCCGAGCAGATTAACTGGATAATTTCAGAGGAAAATTAGCTAAAAAAACCAAATCACAATACGGAGGTATGGCTTCTTGCATTGACTTGTTTTCTAGTTTAGAGCCCATCTTGATGTGGTTCTTCTCTTACTTAACAATTATTGCATAAAAAGGGTCGATGTGATTCACTCTAGAATTCAAATCAGACCACATTTTTAGAAGTTTTATTGAATGGCTTATAGATCCTACAGGGGGGTATTCTCCAATGGAGTTCTGGGCCAGAGTCAATTCCAACAGACCCGATTTCAAGCATCTTCGTGCCTTGGCCTTTTCTGCATAGACGTCACCTGCTGTCGTGGGTGAGCTTGAATTTGTAGCCTGATTGCCGTGGGTGAGCTTGAATTTGTGGCCAGAATTAGTGATTCCAAAACAAAAAAACTGGGTACTTGCTTTGCTCGATGAGAATGGATGGATTTTGTGGTGGCCATAGCTAGGATTGTGGCAGTGCCATCTGCTTTGTTCTGTGCCACAGATAATATTTGATGAATCTGCAGCTGCTCTAGTGGAGTACATGAAGGAAGACGAAAAATAAAATGCTTAGGACGGACCTCTGATGCACCGGAGTTAAGATGAATGTCCATCGCAATAGAGAGCCCATCCCAACTGAGAACCCATCCTGGGATAATCACTCGAATATTCTGCAAATAGAGAATATTTTGAGAGTTATGCAATATAATCATGCTTCAATCCGGCGGTAGAGAATGGCCAGATTGAGTTAATTTGCAAGGGCATGTGGTTAAGACACTTCTAGTGAAGTCCTTGGAGTAAACCTATTTTCTGCACCATAAAAGGACTACATCTGTAGGCTTTCACCATGTTTGCAACATTAAAATTGTAAGTCATGATTTGAAGGGCTAGATAACGTCCTGTGCAGAGGCGTTATGGCCCAGGAAAAAATGGCCGAGTGGCCATGTGGCCAGGAAAGTCCGAGGCCGTACGCAGTACGGCCGAGGACTTTTCTGGCCACATGGCCACGAGGCCATTTTTGACTGGCCATAACGCCTCTGCACAGGACGTTATCAGCCTTAACGTCTTTGGCCGAGGCATTTAGCATTACCCGCCATAGCCAAGCTTGGCCCAGGTTAGCAATCTGCACTGTATGCTCTGATCAAAACACAGTATGCTCTGATCAAAACAGTATGCTCTGATGCTCTGATGCACAACACAGTATGCTCTAATCTTTTATTTGCTTGCACCAGCCTAACCGAAATGGTAGAATCGCCCTGGTCGAAATGGCAGAAGACCAGCCCTGTTTTTGAAACAGAGCATCTGCTACAACGGCAAATCGAGTTCTTGAAGCTAATCTTGGATCGCGTTGCGACATCTCTGCGGCATACCTGCTCTTGGACGAACCATCTCTGCAGCAACAAAAAGCTTTGAAATAAGATCAAACAAGAAGAATAGGCTCTGCTCAAAAATCTCTGCTGCAAGAAGCTCTGCTCAAAATCTCTGCAGCAACAAGAAGCTTTGCAACACGATCTTGGTGGTGACCTAACCTCATCAATCAAATGCCCTGATACTGTAACAGAACATCAACCATGTGATTGGATCGACGAACCCATTTTGCCAAGAAGCCAAACTCCGACAAATTTTGTTGTTAGAAGCTCCGGCAATCCCAATCTAACACAGGAAAAGTATTGAAGAGGCTCTGCAGGAGGCAAAGAAATGGATTTAAAGCTTTGTTGGCGATGGCGATGGATTTGTTGCCTGGCTAGGGCGGCATTTTTGCCTGGCTATGGCGGCAGATTCGTTGCGTGGCTATGGCGGAGGCCCAAACGTGGCAACAGAGGAAATGTTATGGACATAACATCCTGTTATGGTCATAACCAGAATGCTACTGGACATAACATTTAAAGATCGACGGCTGAGATTAAAACCTACAGCTAAATGCTGAGGACAAAGACGTTAAGGTTTAGTAGCAAGAGGAAAATATTTCACCTAGGCTACGAGAATGAAATGGAATACATTTTGGTCCTATGATATATTACATTTGGTTCAAACCAAATATACGACCTTACAAGAATCCGGTCCTAACAACAGAACAGTTAAGCCGGATTTGACCCGCTACGCCAGTCAATACTCGAAAATCGCCCAGTTTCATAATGGAGCTTGCAAAAGCTCTGAAGAATAGAGCCTGGTCAGCTGCAAAATCTCGCACAAGTCTTCCGGTAATGGGGCCCTGAAGCAGCTCCTCATCAACACCCAGCAAGGCTTGTCCGGCGATCAGATTCTGGTAATAACTGTTATCAAATGTAAACTCGCTTCCCGCATCCAAACTGGCCACTGGATCGAACTCAGGTGCCGTATTTGGAGGGCATATATGTGTCAGAGATCGAACAAACTCCCTTCTCAGCCTCGGATCAAACCCTTCCGGCGATGTAAAATTGTAAATTCTTCTTGCAAAGAACCGGCAATGCGAATGCCCTACGGTATGTCCTCCTGTAAACAGAGCAAAATACTTCAAATTCTTGATTCTTGAATTTTTTTTTTCCTTTTGATTCTTGAATGTTTTGATAAAACGAGCAAGATTCTACCAAGCAGAGCTACCAAATCCAAAATAGAGAAGCCTTGCGCCCCAAATCTTGCGACAAGGACCGGAAGCGAATCAAAAGGGGTCGGCAGAATGGCGTTTGCAAAGCGAGCAGAGGAAGCAATTCCATCTCTTCTTCCGGTAGCAACGGAATAGCCAGGTCCGCCAGCCTAATCAACAGCGCGACACTATAACTTAATCAGCAAGAAAACTACTTACAAGAGCATAAATTCAAATAGAATATACCAAGATGATTGCATCCCGAGTACTCTGAACCAGAATATCTGCACATGATACTGTCGCCGGACATATCTGCTCCAACCGTCTCTTTATTTCATGAATGACTTCAAACCCCCTTAAAGAATGTACATTAGCCTGTGCGTCCCTTTCAGCAAGATGTTCCGGCGTTGATTGAAGAAGAACAGACGCGTCGCATCCCTGTAAATCCATGGATTATGCTTCTTTTGAGCATGAATCTTGATAAAAGAAAGATTGGCAAAGAAAAAAGATTTGGAAGAGAATACCTGCACAAAGCAGTCGTGAAAGAGCATCCTGAGAAGTCCGGCTGGAATGCTTGGATCCCGCTGGAAAAATTCCCTTACGACTTCACTGATCACTATGTCTGCTGGGGGGCAAGAAATGCTGTAGAATCCAAACTCTAAACCTCGTCCACGAAGTGCTTGCAAGGGATTTTTTGTGGCGCCTCCTCCGACCTCTGTTGCCTCCTGTGCTACGGTCGCCATAGCCATTGCTACAAGCATCAGTAGCGCACTGCCCACCTCCATATCTGATTGCTTCATGCACGTAGAATATATATATACGGTTAGAATATTATTTACCTATTGTTGTCCACGAGAGTTGAGCTATCGGCCGTGTTTTAGTGCGAGTGCTACCCAGGTCCCAAATTAGAATTTGCCCTAACCATTAAAAATGTCTGCTTACATTTAAGGCTATCAGAAATACACGAAATTATAGTGTAGATAGAAACTTCTATGAAAATTATAGTGTAGATTCTCGGAAACCCTTAGAAACTTCTATGAAAATAGCCTGAAAAAACGCCGGGAATGTTTCTTCGTTATTGGAAATTTTTTAGAATGGCTGGATTTTTCAGGGTCGAACCCCTCCAATTTCGAACCCTGGTGCTACAAGCTTAAAGTCCTTTCGTTCTAGAATATTGGTTTGTACAATAAACACTCCAAATTGAAACCTCCAACATAACTATCTACTTTGAACGTCCAAAATAGATACCATCTCTCAAGAGCAATGCTAACCTCCAAGAATGACATATCATCCTAAGGTTCATACCAACATATCACTACTATCCATGCCCCATCTTATTATGCATCAAGAGATAATCAGACAATATGAAAATACTTTTGTGAGCGACATTTAATAATCTAGAATAATATAAACACGATGCTACACATGGAGGATTGCCCTCCAGTGCCCCGAGAGTAAAGTGGCTAAAATCAGACATCAAAGTCATGTTTTCACAATCTATGTTTAAATCAAAGTTGCTATTTTAAAACAATACATGGGCACCATAGCTCTATGAGGGATCGGCTCGAAGAAGTCTCTGGTCCTCATTATATAACAGGGATTGCAAATGCATAAGAACAAGTCTAATAGAGTAGAAAATGGATATACCTACTCTCTTAGCATAGAAACAAGAGAAGTCCTTAAAGACTTTTTGTTAGTTGTCACAGGGAGCCTTCAACATCTAAGGAGCAAGTTTTGTAGAGGAATGATTAGTTGGGAGTATATCGTTAAAGCAAACGTGCAACCACGTCCTCAAATGGGCAACGACAAGAAATCATGTAATGTGAAACATTTAAAGATGTTCGACGGCATGCAAGTTGCCATTATGTGTATAACATGGTTATCATTAGATGGAGAAACTAAAAAAATATCAGGATGCACTTGCATGTTCCAAGCAATAAAATTGCAGGGGATAAGTCAAAACAAGGTCACTTATTCATCTATATTGCACTTCTGTCACGAAGCTGGAAACTATGAACTGGCAGCATCAACTTTTTCTTTGAAAGCATTGTTGCTTCGATCCCCATTAGAAATACATTTGCTTCTTCGAACACTTCATTTGCAAGCCATGCATGTAATTTTTAAATCCCTACTGAAAAAAGGAGAAGCTTTTGCGGATAGTGTAATGCAAGTAGGGCCTCTTCTTTGAACGCTTCCTTTGGCAGGGCCATTATCATAGTTACTTATAGCCATTGGAGTCTGCCTATAGCC
This sequence comes from Isoetes taiwanensis, assembly GCA_021234155.1. NCBI lineage: Eukaryota > Viridiplantae > Streptophyta > Lycopodiopsida > Isoetales > Isoetaceae > Isoetes > Isoetes taiwanensis. Next base: position 11,003,561 of record JAJEKV010000029.1, on the reverse strand, counting down.
TCATCATCTTAGCTACAATTTTTTTGCATTGGCTCTGTCAGATTCAAAGAAAGCGTCGATTGTCGGTCTGTTTTATTGTTGTAAATACAATTTCAAATCTGATTTGTTTCAATGACGTAAATGTTTGTTTCATATATGACCTGTTGTTTCACTGTGTTATAATATGATCATAGAGAAAGAATGACTTAAAAAACTATCATTTGGAGAACTAGTCATGCAGAATTGGAAGACACAACTTCCATTCCATAATGTAGTAGGTAGTTGACATGTGTTAGCATTAAATTACGTGCCAGACAAAGAGTGTCGACCTGTTTCTATATATAATATGTGCATTGATACCTTTACTTCTTACTCCCTATACAATAAGCACTTGTGATGGTTTCATTACTAAAACATCACATATAATTCCCTATGCGTACAGTTTGTTGTCATATGGAGATTATCAACACTATCATTATTGCACATGGTTAATACTGTCTAGCCTACGTCACTATTTGCTTATTGCTTTACTTGTTTCATGAACTTCAAAATCTTTTATTAACATCTTCTTTCTCCCATTCCTCGCGATCCCAGTTTCAAATTTAATAAGGTATTTTATATATGTCTACAACTCCATGCTGCCTACAGTAAAATTGTACGTATGTCTGACAACGCCTGCAAAACACAACATCCAATTAATAAATTTCCCTCCTTCCCAGATAGCAAGATAATATCCCCAATGTCATGAAAAAAACATTTTCTAGTTCTTTGAGCCATGGCAATGTGGTTCTTACTGCAAAGATACTGAGGTGACGAGGTGGCTTTCTATCTTATAAACAAGCCCTCTATAGTTGCCATCCTTTGTCAGCAGCTTTGATGGGCATCTAAAGTATTCTTTACATATAATTATCTAAGAAAAAAAACAAAAAACACCATGCATTTAAAGAGTAGAAATGAAAGCAATGATGCCACATCATTTGGTCCAAAAAGTGCGAAGAAACATGAATAAAGGTTCTAAAGCGAAAATAATTCCATATCTTTTTCTCCATCGAATCATGTAAGAATTCAATTAAATTGCGAAGTGGTACTGCTCTTTCTAAATCTCTTCAGTTTCATTGTAACATTGGAACAAGATACCAAATTCTTTTGCCAAAAAACAACATCCTGAGAATGCTCGGCAAAGATAGCTGTGGAGCTGAACCCCCAACAACTATGAGGTAGTTGGCTTACACAATTGGAAAGGATTTTATTGCACTCTCTTGAACGCCGAAGAGTAGACATGATTGCATATGGTTGAATGTCTCTGAATCATCTTTTTATATGAAAAGCGATTTAGTTACCTTTTAAGGGGATGGGTTTCAAGAATTTAATAAAAAGAAAATTACTTCATCTTGTTGGAATATTTAAAAATTTGAACAATCTTTTGGTATGTCCAATGCTAAGGCAACTAGATACCATCCAACTTTAAATTGCATCCGTAAGAAACCTGAAGACGTCGTTGAATTCTCTATGTTTTAGATTTAAATATGTAGGCTCCGACATGATGAAAAATTGGTTCCAACATGAAACAAAATTGGTTCCGACATAAAAAAAAAAATTGGTTGTTGGGTTTGAGTAGAAATGAAGTTAGTGTCATGAGTCATATGATTAACTATAGGGGCCTTGCTACATTTGTCACAAAACACGCAACAATAATATTACGCATCTTTTCTTTCTCTTCAGCTATCATTTACAGGTTTTTAAAGTATGCCCCGAAGATGTGTTTGTATGCTTTTTGTTTTGACATTCCGTATTGATGGGTCAGACAATTGTTCCGGACACATGTTGGTTGTTTTTTTATGTTTTAGAGCATGGATGTATGTCAAAATGAGTGGAGCAATAACCTCTGCCAACACCCGAGCCCAGGCCCAGTTCAGCCTCCGAATCCAGTTGAAGCTTCTTTTCTAGCAGACACCTCTTTCAATCTGGAAACCTTAGACACGACATATCCTGAGCTCGAATTTCAAACAAAACTTGAGGCCATTTCATCCAAGATCACTGTGAGACACCTCCATGCTCTTGCCTATGGATAGTTGGATTCAGGATTTGCATCTTTTCAAAGCCTTACTTAGGGAATATATACTATCTCATAATATATAATTGAACTTCGCATCGGGCTTGATAATTTCATTAAGTAGGTTTGGCGAACCACAATTTTCTTTCTTGAACTCAATAACGTGCAATTTTTTAGGCCAGTGTTTCCCAGAGACAGTTTTTGTCTTGGTTGGAACAAGATACAACGAGTTTTCTTACCTATTCTATTCAACTTCCATAGGCATGCAGGTAAATATTTTGCTATCTTTTTTCTATACTGTGAAGCCTTCTCTGATCACATCACTTTGGAGCTCTACAAGTCTTCCTGATGCGGTCTCAGTATGGAGTTTCTTGTTTTCTCTTCTGAATCTAGCCCTCAAGCCTCTCAAGCTTCAGCTACTTCTTCTATTTTTTTCCATACCATCTTCCTTCTCGCTTGATATCTCAACCATAACTCGGTCTGTTATTCTCGTGAATACTGACTACATCTGGTGGGGATACATTGAGGGTCCAATATTGCAGCTTTGGGGTTCCATAATCTATCGAAGGTTTGTTGCAGCAGGAGTATTTTTCTTGTGTTGGGGGCTTTGCTATACGTGGAGCTGATCCAGCATTTGTTCGAAGACTGGTCAGACTTTTGATCTTCAGTAACGTGGAAACAGAGCCTACCCAATCCTTTCTGGTGCATTGCCCTTGGCTCAACAACTCCTACTACTGGTTGGAGACATATTTTGAGCATGACCTCTATGGAGCCTGCATTGTCTGCTGAGAATGTGGAAGCCAATATATGCCCGGATATGGGTGATCAGCCTTATATCTCCCTGCATATTCCCGAGGTGGCAAACCGGATTCGTCACCTTGATAATCAGGCTCTTATTGCCAAGATTATAAGGGGTAATCCGTCTTTAGCTGAGATTAAGAAGACTTTTGAGCATGTATGCCATGGCAGATTCCTACCTCGGATCCAGCCTTTGGGAAACTTATACTTTCTCATCACCTTGCAAACTGAAAAGGAAGCCCAGCTTCTGTTCAAGAAGGGGATAATCACTTGTCTCAATGGCCAAGTTTTGCTGCAAAGTGGAGACCGGACTTCAATCCCAAAAAGCCTGATGCTTTGTTCTATCCAATATGGCTGTCACTCTCTGATCTTAGTGCTGAATACTGGACTGAGAAGGCTTTCAAAGCCATTGCTTCCTATCTCGGGGAGTACGTGTGCATGGGTGGGAACACCTCTGAGGCCCCAAAGATTTGCATCACAGTAGATATTTTAAAACCACTTCCACGTTCTGTCTTCTTCAGGGGATTTAATAATACTTTAATAGAGTTTATTCTCTCTATCTCTGGTCTCCCCTTCCCCTGTTCTGGTTGTGGAGTCAGGGTGCATGCTGGGGACATATGTTCAGACCACTCTCCGGTCCTTGAGCACAACGGATCTCACACTCAAGACAAAAATAGTATGGCCCCTATTATTGACTCTGATGGGTTTATGGAAATTAACCCCAAAAAGTCTGCCAAGAAGCGAACCGTTGCTGCTGTTGCCTCAGAATATGGGGGTGAGTGCTCCTTGAAGGCCTGCCCAACGCCTTCCCCTGTTCCTATGAAAAAGCCCTCTATTCTTGAGTCAGCTGTGGAACCTCCTTTGCCTCCAGAGGTCCTCTCATGTCACAACAGATTTAGCCCACTTGCCCTCGCTGATATTGATCCCACTGAAGAGGGCTGGCCACTTGGTTTGGCAGCTCCTCCAGAATCTGCAGCAGAGAACCCAAATGAGCATGTTGGCCCTATTAGATGTTCCCAACTCAATGGGGAAGTCTGTCTCACATCGTCCAAGGCAAAGCAACTCAACAATGTCTGCTTGATCCAAGATCTCTTCTTCAATGCCTCCAAGCTCCATTGTGCTGGACCTAGCCTGGTCTGCGATGATTCTGAAGCTCCGTCTGCTATGGAGCCTATGAACAATCATGTTCTCATTCCTGCAGTGCACACAAGCCTCTTGGTTGCAGATCCTTTGGATCAAGTAAATACTGCTGCTACTGGCAGCCCCAAAGAAGCTCCGTCTGCTATGAAGGCTATGAACAATCATGCTCTTATTCCAGCACCCATTCCAGCAGTGCACACAAACCTCTTGGTTTCAGATCATACTGATCAAGCAAATGCTGTTGGCAACAATATTTCTCTGTCTAAGAAACTAAATGGGAAAAAGAAAGGGAAAGATAATGGGATCAAACCGGGGAAGTACACTTTTGAAGCAGCAATAGCAAAAGTATGTTTGGAGCATTCTCTGGAGCAAGGATGCATGGTCCTCCCGACAAACAAGGATGGAAATACTCCTCTCTAAAGCTGAAGCTGGAAGCTTCTTTCAAGTTTTTTTGTTCTGCATACTTCCTAGTCTTGTGGTCATTATGTTTCTCAACCACAGGCTTATACTAGTCCTGTATCAGGATTATTTTGTAAGGCTGTTTCTGTAAGGCAGGTTTCTATATATCTGATGTTTTACATTATAAAATGCTCAGTATGATCCAACTCATTGTGAAGATTTTTGACTGTAAGATTATTATGGTCATGGCAGTTATCTGGTCTGTGCAAATATCTCTATTTTCTGCTAGTTGTATATGGTCTGGAGCATCTCGGTTTTCATTCTACCTGCAAAACATAGCAATCAGCTCTGCAGGCATCTCTGGAAAACCCTCGGTATGGTGCTGGTGTTTTAAATATGATGCATTCCGGTTACGTTTAAACAGGCTGAAAGCTTTTCTCTTTGGTCATAACGTCATGGGTGGTTTTGCCGCCCCATGCTGCTCTCCCAGCTCAACCATTTCGCTCTGTGGCTGCTCCTGGGATGATCGACCAACTCCCTGCAAAGAGGGTTTCGTTGCCCTTTCTCTATATTGGTTGTTGCTTATCCCTATCTTAAGCAAGTATTTTTATCTCAAGTATTTTTATCTCCCAGGCAGTATTATTATTTCCTGGCAGTATTTTTATCACTGAGATATATCATGCTCGTCTCAAAGTTATATGGCTGGGTCCTATCTTTTTGGTGGGGGGTATGTTGTCCCCTAGACATACATTATCCCCTCTGAGGGACATTTTCTCGACTATCCCTATAAACGGAATGTTTCTAGGGAAGGACGACAACTCTATGCCCTACGGTGTAGTTTTACATTCCCCGTGTCTATTCACTTCGAATATCTTGTCTGTTCTGTCACCCATGTGGAGGCTCTTGAGATATTCCAGCAATATCGACATATGGAAGGTGTCGCCCCTATGGGACACCTTGGCACTTCTTTGCACTTTGGAATTTCTTCGTAAAAGACCAAAGCAGTGCCCGTTATCATACCCCTCCTCTCTATATCTGATGGAAGCTATTGAGGGGGGGTTCCACATTCAGTATTTCCAGAAGTTTGCCCCCCTTTTGGAATTATATGGAATTCTTTCTATTGAGGGCTTATTGGGGTACCTCGAGTTGTCCCTTTTCAGCATATCTAAGGGGGTCCATATATAAAGGGACTCCCCGAAAATATTTACCCCCCTTTGTATCAAAAGCCTTACTCCCCCTAATAAGGGAATCTCCTAGGTACTGTCCCCTTGATATGACTATTCCCACTTCGTACCTGGTGAGAAGGTGTGACCCTGCCAGGAAGGAACATAGTTACGTCCCTGTACCTAAGGGTGGGAGATTGCCTATAGTCATAACCACTTCGGGATGATCATTGTTTCTTGGAATTTGCGTGGCATCAAAGGAGCACTCAAACGTGCTAGGGTATTAGCGGCAATTAGATCAATGAAGGCGGACATTGTCATGCTGCAGGAACATAGGCTCCCTGACTTTGAGGCTAGTTCTCTTGGCAGTTGGGTGGGTAATGGCTATTCCTTTTTTAGTTGTGCAGCTCAGGGAACTAAGGGAGGTACTTGTATCCTTTGGAAAGGTCAGGCTCAGGTTGAGAGGGCAACTATGTGGAGTAATATTGAGAGTTAGATTTCCCAGCACGAGAACGTAGTTGATAACTGGATACTTGGGGGTGACCTAAATATGACTGACACGTGGGATCAAAAAGTGGGTTTGCATAGGAATCTGCAGGAAGAGGAAGAACGAGCCTGGCTTTCTCTAATCAACGGTGCAGGCTTTTCTCTGGTTCCTCCCTCCAATACTACATTTTCCTGGTCTAACAAACAGAAGGGTCAGGATAGAGTGTATTGTTTGCTTGATAGATTTTATCTGGCCAACAAATCTGCAGAATTTATGGACAAGTCTTATGTTGAAGGAGATCTTGCATTCACTCATTCGGATCATGTTCCGCAGAGGCTTACTCTTGAGGATATCCCCTCTGCCAGGATATCAGGTAATATTCCTTTCAAGTTCAACGTCTCATGGTTAACCAAAGAAGTGTTCTATAACCCTTTTAAGGCTTTTCTCGGCTCACTAGAAAATGGGGACAACTCCCCCTCCATGAAGGCATGGGCCCATAAGCTCAACCTCATGAAAGCTTGGGTCAAGAAATGGGGAAGAAATAGGGCTCTGATCTTCAAAAAGGAAAAGGATCTTGTCTATAATAGTCTCCGGATTATTAAGCAAGAACTTTTTAGTGACCCCTACAACCGAGATAAACACGCTTTGGAGGAGGAGCTCGAAAGCAAAGCTAAAGCTATAGAAGAGGAGGAAGCAAGGGGTGCTGCTATACGCTCCAAAACTAAATGGTACGCTGAACTTGATCATGAGAAAATAGCATTACCTCTATCAAAGATAAAAAATCAGACCCTCCGAACAGATCAGGATGAAATCAAACGCTTCATTAGGGGAAGCTTCCAGGACCAATTTAAAGAGGAACCGCTTCCATCCACTTACAGATCAAAAATTGCTAGATGGTTGCCAAAGGTTGATTGGGCGCACTTGGTTTCGGAAGCTGACAATCAATCCTTAATTCAATAGCTAGGGGATGAAGAAATCTATAGAACTCTTTGCTCCTTGGCAGCTGGTAAATCCCCTGGTCCAGACGGATTTCCCCTTGAGTTTTTCAGGGAGTTCTGGGAATTCTTGGGGCAGGACTTCCTCAGGGCTATTAGGGGTGCATGGAACTCCCAGCTTTTACATCCTTCCTTGGCAGCTGGATTCATCACTCTCGTCCCTAAAGTGTCAAGACCTCAGGTTATTAGTGAATGGAGACCTATTGCTTTGACCAATGTCCTATATAAGGTCATCATGAAAGTTCTGGCTAACCGTCTGAAACCTATCCTAAATAGGATTATTGGCAGAGAACAATCAGCCTTTCTCTCTGGAAGAAACATTCTGGATAATTGCGGGTTACATTGGTGTAGGGTATCAAAACAGAACTGTGTGCTGATAAAGATGGATTTCAGGAAGGCTTATGACTCTCTTAGATGGGAGGCTCTGCAAGAGGTGATGGTTCATATGGGTTTCCATAGGCAGTTTGTTGATATCTCTATGGGCCTGAACAAATTAGCATCAGCATCGGTGCTTGTTAATGGGGAACCATCTGGCCTCTTTGATCTCCGAAAAGGTATCAGGCAAGGGTGCCCTTTGGCTCCTTACTTGTTTCTCATTATGGCAAATCTACTGACTAGGATGGTGAAACTCAAAATTTCAGAAGGTTCAATGAGTGGTCTCTCTCTACCAGGTGGTGCTGACGAGCTCACAATTATGCAATATGCTGACGATACCTTCATGTTTCTCAGATTTGATGATGGTAGCTTTCAGACATTTCGGGACGTTCTCCTGGCTTTTGAGACCGTATCCGGGATTGGTCTTAACCCTAACAAATGTTCCACTCTATGGGCACTAGAGACTGCACCGGATCCTCGAGCTAGTATGCTAGGGTTTCCGGTGGTGAAAGCAGGTGAATCAATCACTCTTCTGGGCCTTCCACTTTCCTTATCTGATAGTATCAAAGGACTCTGGTCGCCTCTGTTGGATCGTCTTCGAAAGAAGGTTGCCCTATGGTCAGCCAAAGGTCTTGCAGTGTCTGGGCGTGTAACAGTGGCCAATGCTGTCCTTGCTGCCTCTCACATTTTCTTCTCGTCTGTGATAGTGGCACAGAAATTTGTGTACAACCAGATCCAGGTCATAATCAGGAAATTTATCTGGGGAGGTATGGCCAAGATTGGTTGGTCAGAATTATGTAGAGATAAGAAAGAAGGTGGTTTTGGTTGCAAAGACCCCTTCTCTCAGGCTCAGGCATTAGCAGCCAGATACATATGGAGAGTACTGCAAGGCGACACTTCCCCTGCCCTAGTATTTGTCAGATATTGGTTTCAACGATGTCAACTCAAAAGCAAGCCTTCCCTCCCAAGGGACGATTTCGGAGCTGCCTTTAGAGACTTCAAGATAGCCCCAGGTACCTCTCCTGTTATGAGAAGAATACTCCAAGCATGGGCGAAGGTGATACCTTTATGCTCTCCTGCTAAGCTACCTCCACATGCTGGTAAGATCAATCCTTTCTGGAATATTAGGGTTTGGGGATCAAGGAATCTTCCTCTTGCACTTGTACACCCCCGGATCTATAGTAAGTGGAAAGTTCACGGGATCTCCAGGCTATCTCACCTTTGGGAGAATGGTAGATGGATCTCCTAGTCCAAACTAAAAAGGCTGGTCCCAAACGCTGGCGAGGGTGATAGGAAGATCCTGAGGGAAATCCAAGCTAATATCTCTGATCTCTCTGGACTGGAGGTCCTGAAGAAAGTTGGGAGTGTGTGGAATCCCCTTCCTACAAGGTAGCTAAGGTATATCGAGCGCTTCGTGGAGAAGTTCCCCTTAAAGCTGAGCTCATTCTAGGGGTCAATAGACCAGCTACTATTCAACTCCTTGCCAACTCCTGGAAGTCCATGTATTCTCGAAGAATCCAGTTTTTGCAGTGGACAACCCTTCAAGGTGGCCTCTCCTCCAATGCTAAACTCTTTCTAAGAGGTATCTCAGCAAGTGAACTGTGCCCTCTAGGCTGTCAAGCTAGCGAATCCACTACACACATGTTCTTTTGCCCTAGGATTTCTGATTTTTGGAGGTGGGTTACTCCTATTCTAGGACTTGACTTACACCAACTCAACTGGCCAGGTATTATAATTTCATCTGGGAGCTGCCAAATTACTACTTCTCTGGTATCAATTGCCCTTTGGGTGGTCTGGAAGCATCGATGCCAGGTTGCTTACGGGGGGGCAAGAAGTTAGCATTGACAAAATTAAAAGCCTCTTCAATATGGAGGTGGCCTTAATGGCGCTAGCCCATCACAGAAAGATGGGTAGGAACTATAATAAGGAACTTGACAGAATTGGCAAGCTTGAAGGTTTTTACACGTTCTTCAAGTGTAACTGGGTTGACAAGGATGAAGGCAATCATCAATGAAGGAGGTAAACTCTTGTCTAGATCTTAAAAATGAACAACCCCAAACGGCAATGGTGGTGGAAGTGCACAGCCCTATCTATAGTACTCGCTCTTGTGGTGAAGAAGGTGCTTTGCCCTATAGTACCTACATTAGTGGGGAAGAAGAGCTGGCTGGGCCACTAGTACACCTTCAATTGTCGTGTCTTGGGTCTCTGGATTATATTTCTCTATCTGTCCCGATGAGGGGACCCAATATACTCTTTTTCTAAACTAATAAATTATACTCTTACCCTCAAAAAAAAAAAAAATTGCTATCTTTAATATGAAAAATCGTGTTGTATGTAATGGATTACCAAATTTGTATCTTTTCAGCTATACTATATTGTATTATACAGAATATTTGAGCTTGGTTGGCTAATTTGTTGTTTGAAATTTTAAAAACCGCTTCTTAGAAATGTATTGATCGTAAAAACAAAACATAGGTATCCAATGTGAACTTCTATTTCATATGGGTTGATGAAAATTTTTAAAAGCTTGTATTTTGCTTGTTTCAGAAATACAGCAATGTTGTCATGTCATTAATTGCAATCATTTACACCCATGAAAACACAAGAAACAAACCCAATACAAAACGACGAAATAGAACCCATGAAAACACACTCTCGAGCAACCAAAGGGTCCATGAAAACACACTCTCGGGCAACCAAAGGGCAACCCCTCGTGCGCAGCACCTTGTTTCTTTTTCTTTTTCTTTTTTTTTAATCAAAATTACAAATGGAGATCCGTTAAAGCTAACTACTCCTAAAGAATAGAATAGAAAGAATAAAGAATGCAATTTATAAAGAATGCCCTATATCATTTGTAACACAATTTATAAAGAATGCCCTATATCATTTGTAACTAACACAATTTCTTAAGTCAACCATCTTATGAATACACATTGGTGATCTATTATACCTTGTTACTTTCTCATAGTTTAAACAATGTATAAGAGTGAAAACATGCCCCATTAATTTGCCATTAATGCTAAAATGGTGGCAATAATAAACTCCTTGAAATAGTCTTAAAATTGACGTGCTTGAGAATGGGTTTTATAGTACATGCACACACTTTGTAGGCCAATGTTCGACTTTACATATGGGTGGCACACTTTGGCATATGCTAATATTTTCCGCTAATAAAGACTCAACATTTTGGTATTTTTTTGAGATAATGAACAAGATTCCACATATGTTGGGCAACAAACTTCCAATATATGCACACTTTGTATATCTACCATAGGAAGCTAGGAGTAGTGTCATTGCTTTGCATGATTATATGATCGTCATTTGCAAAAACCCCACCCAACCCTTTGCCCCAAACCTGACCTACTAGTTCTTTGGCACTTTAGAGGACTTTTGGTTTCGTCTAAATTCCTAAAATGGACATAGTAGTAGACTTGTATTTGCTCGACTGACATTCAATAATACAAACACTTATAATACATATATTTGAGTAGACTTAAAATCTTTAATGTGGTTGTTACATATCCAAAATCATTCTATAAATGATAAGAGGAGCTTGAGAACTTGATCGTTGAACAAGTTAATAGTTCCATAAACAATCACTTGGCTTCGAGGATGCCATTTCGATTCGATAAGTAAAGAATAGAGTCTTTTGAATTTTAGTCATCACTTAGTGTGGAAGGAAAGGACAAACGAGTGTGTGGTCCGCCGGTTAACAAGGTGGGGGGCACGTTTGGAAAATTTTATTTAATGGATATGCCAACCAAACAAGTAGCCAACCAATCACATTAAAGTTCATCATTGGTGGTATCATTTAAACTTATGGATGTCCCGAAGGCAGGGAATTGGATTTGGGATGGACAATTGCTTTTGGGAAAAATAGGACAATCGATAAGGGTTGAAGCATCCACATCAACGCAAATATAGATCTGGTAAAGCTGAGCTGTACGGTCGATATCACGATTGCATTGGACGGCTGGGATGTGCCCGATTGTCTGCTGCAGTGCGTTTGTGATAGTGTCAAGGCTGTACATTCCATCGTCTGGATGAATCCCTGCAGATGCAAGACCTCCAAGCAAATCTAGACTCTTTTTGAGCCTCAAAGCCGCCGAGAAATATCCCATTTCATCGAACCCTTCTGAGCATGTACCATGCTTGCTCCATTCATGCGACCAGAATTTCAAACTGTTGCTACTTGGGCATGCCAAGGATCCCCAATGCTTGTTCAACTCTTCCCTGATATCTCTAATCTGCACAACAAACAAACAAACTTTCTACTTCCTTCTAAACCAACAAACCCCAAAAGCAAATTAGATTTACCTTTGAAACATCGAATGATTCTTGTGCTTCGCAGTTCTGCGGATACGTGCCATCGTCAAAGTTTGGCCAAAGACCATGAATGGAAAAATCTGCGTCCGGCTTGCCTGTTAGAGGATAACAGCAGGCTGTGTTGCTGTCACAATAAGCTCCAGGCCACTGGATATGCCAAGTTAGTTTGTTCTAACTAATTGAATTAAGTACTAACACTAGGCAAAACACAATATATATTTTTAGCACACAACATTCCCTCTTGTCCTGACCTGTACAACAAAGTAGAAGAAATCGAAGCTCCCAGATCTCGATTGAGAAGGACTTTGCTTATGATGGGACTTCGCCTGTACCATAAGAATTTGGCATAAAATAATACATAATATTGACACAATGTTTGCTCTCTTCATCGCCATTTTTGTTGTGCTGTGCTATCTGTAGCTTGCTGTTGCCCCTTATCTTTTATGCTCTGGTTTTCAAAGTATATCCTTGCTTGTAGAATTAAGCATATCCTTATCTAACATTAAAAAAACTCGTCAACTACTCATTTCTCTGCTAAAATACGCTTCCCACGTAATTGCCTCACAGCATAGGTATATGTGGACTAGGTCACAACATAATTTCCATTTGCAAGCATTATATTAACTTTAAGCTCCCCAAGAACATGAACAAAAAAAAAACATTAATGTCTTGCTCTGACTCTTCCTCATGTAGGAAACATAGGTAACGGGAACGCTATTGATGTACTTTAACATAAACATAAGGACTTTTGAAATACTAGAGTTATAAAAAATTATTTTTATTTACTTATATTTTTTTCAAAGACAAGCTATTTTGTTTCATAAGATGGTAAAGGTATGTAATAAGGTTTTGTAAGTTAGGTAATTGGAGATATTGCAATTAGAGAATGTTGCATTTTATATTATCCATCATCTCAAAACTCTCTTTTCCATATTGTATAAAAAGAAGACAATGTTACAGTTTCACAATATACAGCTTCTTTCTTGCATATACATTATTTGTTGAGAATGAAGTGTGCATATAATGTCTCTCACATCATCCTTACCTCTTTTTCTCCTACATGAAATGATCTCTGCATTGTTTATATATTTGTGACTAATTGAAACTTCTTGAAGCGTGTATTACCTTGCTCTATTCATATCCCTCCCAACTCAAATCTTTTTCTCCAATTATAAAATTCAATTGGCAAAAACCTAAAGCCATGTGCCATGTCCTTTGATAGAATTCAAATCCTTACGCCTATAAAACACACATAGGACATCAAAAATAAACTTAACCCTTTCAGTGCTTGATTGAGAATAGGATTCCTTTCTTAATCACGTACTTGTTTCTCGATTCTAGTGCAATGATCTTACAACAACTTGGTTTTATTAAGTGTTCAATGCATGGTATTTTTTTAGTGGCCTTGGCTACGCTAGAGTAGGATGCATTCATGTCCTAACCAAATAGTAGTGGCCAGTTCAAAGCACAAGTTTGTAAATTTTACATGTTTAATAGCCAATTCGATATTATCTAAACCTTGCTAGGCATAAGAAGTAGCCAATTTGAATTTTTATGTGTGGGGCAAAAACTTATTGACATAGCAATAGAGCATAAAATTAAATGAGTGTTTTACCCCCCCCCCTAATCGCCACTCATAGTCCTCTATTTATTATATCGATCATATTTATTACCTTTTTTTTTTTTTATCGAGTTTAGCAACACAAACGATGCTTTCACACAAGTTTAATCTACCTTGCCGAGCCCTTCTTCGTTCTGAGATGTAATTGTTTCGTGATTCATATAAATATGAATGAAATTGTTACTTTGCAAAGCACTTCTGATTTGTATTCAAGATTTATTTGAAAGAGATTTGTTCCACCTCTAATCTAAGCTTTAGCTTTATCATTTCAGGTTAGTTTTCACCCTAATTCAGATGTGCAAATATGGCTTTTGATGCCCATCATCAACTTGACGCAGCATGGAGGGAGCTTCACAAAAGAGAATCAATGAGTTCTTTGGAGATGTGGCATCAGTGTGTCACTATATCATCGTCTATGTCCACTTTCATAGACCAAATTGAGGGTCTTGATGAAGGCTATGTACCTGCGGATGATAAAGACTATGACCCTGATGACTCGACAGAAGATTTGAATGTTTATGAGGATCCAAAAAATGAGAGTGAACATAATATAATAATAATAATAATAATAATAATAATAATAATAATAATAATAATAATAATAATAATAATAATAATAATAATAATAATAATAATAATAATAATAATAATAATAATAATAATAATAATAATAATAATAATAATAATAATGATGATGATAATAATAGTCGAGATACGATTCAGTTTAGATATTGCATTCGGAAGCAAACGATGTATGTCACTTATAAGTATAGGAGATGGCGAAATGTCCGTGAAGGAAGAAAGTACGTCTGGATTCCAGTAGAACAAGATGACAATGATGACACTCATTCTGTTGTCATAGACTTAAATATTCATAAGGATGATCAGTTGTTCAAAAATCTCAGAGCGGAGAGCGAGTGGTTTCTATTCGATGTCCGGCAGCAATTGGTGTTTGAGACAGACTTAAATTTCTTCCATTTTATATTAGACGGCCAGAAGGTGGGAAAGTGTAGAGAAGAATGCTATAAATTGGGGTCGTTGCTACAGTAATTGAACTGTAAAATTTAATTATATAAGTTTGAATACCATTAAATGTAGAGTTATCTGAATTACCTTTCTAGCAGGTCTCAGAAACCAAAGAAGAATCGCTTCATTATATTTCTAGTAGATTCAACAGAATCGGCAGTCCAATTATAATAAAGTTCATAAGTTATAATTATGAGACCCATCCCAATATTCGCAGCTCTACATTTCAAAACTCAAGTGATAAAAACTTTGATACGAATTACTGCAGCAATACGTGGTTATTAACTGTGACAAAAAGGTTTGGCTAAAAACACTGTGCTAATTGCATTATCTCAAACAATATTCATCATTACCTACGTCCTCATGTGAATAGTGTAGCCCCTAGCTTCAATCTTACCAACCTTACAGGTTTTAACTTCTTGTAAGGGTATCAGAACTTTCACTACAGACTTTGTTGCATACAATCTAGCTTTCACTAATATAAATCTTAGGTATTAGAGTTTTTTTGAGATCATTTAGGGTCCAAAACTCGATGCCATGTCAAAAAGCGCACAGCCAATGGGGAGCCGAGCTTGTACAGAGTTTTCGCCATTCCAGGTGTCAGCTACATGTAGGTTCAGTAATACCCGTGCCTCTGCAGGCCTCTGGATGCCACTTCTGTCTTACCAGCAAGAAGTCAGTTGTCGCAGGAAATGTTCACGGCATTGAAGGAGAAGGGGGGAGTCTGCAGGCATGTGAAGATAAATTTAGGAATTGATCTGTTCATTGCCTTATTCAAGAGCGCTGATAATGTTAAGAAGACCTTGAAGACGTTTACAGTTCAACAGTCAGTGGATAGTTTTTTAGATATATAGTCTATTTCTTGAAGGTTGGATGCTTGACTTCATGATGGAGCTGAATCTACTGAATGCAGGATAAGTCGAGATACGATTCAGTTCAGATATTGCATTCGGAAGCAAACGTTGTATGTCACTTATAAGTATAGGAGATGGCGAAATGTCCGTGAAGGAAGAAAGTACGTCTGGATTCCAGTAGAACAAGATGACAATGATGACACTCATTCTGTTGTCATAGACTTAAATATTCATAAGGATGATCAGTTGTTCAAAAATCTCAGAGCGGAGAGCGAGTGGTTTCTATTCGATGTCCGGCAGCAATTGGTGTTTGAGACAGACTTAAATTTCTTCCATTTTATATTAGACGGCCTGAAGGTGGGAAGTGCAGAGAAGAATGCTATAAATTGGGGTCATGCATGCCACCAAAAATAAGGAGTCTGCAGGCATATGAAGATAAATTTAGGAATTGATCTGTTCATTGCCTTATTCAAGAGCGCTGATAATGTTAAGAAGACCTTGAAGATGTTTACAGTTCAACAGTCGGTGGATAGTTTTTTAGATATATAGTCTATTTCTTGAAGGTTGGATGCTTGACTTCATGATGGAGCTAAATCTACTGAATGTAGGATAAGTCGAGATACGATTCAGTTCAGATATTGCATTCGGAAGCAAACGATGTATGTCACTTATAAGTATAGGAGATGGCGAAATGTCCGTGAAGGAAGAAAGTACGTCTGGATTCCAGTAAAACAAGATGACAATGATGACACTCATTCTGTTGTCATAGACTTAAATATTCATAAGGGATGATCAGTTGTTCAAAAATCTCAAAGCGGAGAGCGAGTGGTTTCTATTCGATGTCCGGCAGCAATTGGTGTTTGAGACAGACTTAAATTTCTTCCATTTTATATTAGACGGCCAGAAGGTGGGAAAGTGTAGAGAAGAATGCTATAAATTGGGGTCGTTGCTACAGTAATTGAACTGTAACATTTAATTATATAAGTTTGAATACCATTAAATGTAGAGTTATCTGAATTACCTTTCTAGCAGGTCTCAGAAACCAAAGAAGAATCGCTTCATTATAATCGGCAGTCCAATTATAATAAAGTTCATAAGTTATAATTATGAGGCCCATCCCAATATTCGCAGCTCTACATTTCAAAACTCAACTGATAAAAACTTTGATACGAATTACTGCAGCAATACGTGGTTATTAACTGTGACAAAAAGGTTTGGCTAAAACACTGTGCTAATTGCATTATCTCAAACAGTATTCATCATTACCTACATCCTCATGTGAATAGTGTAGCCCCTAGCTTCAATCTTACCAACCTTACAGGTTTTAACTTCTTGTAAGGGTATCAGAACTTTCACTACAGACTTTGTTGCATACAATCTAGCTTTCACTAATATAAATCTTAGGCATTAGAGTTTTTTTGAGATCATTTAGGGTCCGAAACTCGATGCCATGTCAAAAAATCTACATATTTTACCAATGGGGAGCCGAGCTTGTCAGAGTTTTAATGTTCCGGTGTGTCACCGCGTGGGTTCGATAATACATTGCCTCTGCGGATGCCTCTGGATGCCACTTCTGTCTTACCAGCAAGAAGTCAGTTGTCGCAGGAAATGTTCACGGCATTGAAGGAGAAGGGGGGAGTCTGCAGGCATGTGAAGATAAATTTATGAATTGATCTGTTCATTGTCTTATTCAAGAGCGCTGATAATGTTAAGAAGACCTTGAAGATGTTTACAGTTCAACAGTCGGTGGATAGTTTTTTAGATATATAGTCTTTTTCTTGAAGGTTGGATGCTTGACTTCATGATGGAGCTGAATCTACTGAATGCAGGATAAGCCGAGATACGATCCAGTTCAGATATTGCATTCGGAAGCAAACGTTGTATGTCACTTATAAGTATAGGAGATGGCGAAATGTCCGTGAAGGAAGAAAGTACGTCTGGATTCCAGTAGAACAAGATGACAATGATGACACTCATTCTGTTGTCATAGACTTAAATATTCATAAGGATGATCAGTTGTTCAAAAATCTCAGAGCGGAGAGCGAGTGGTTTCTATTCGATGTCCGGCAGCAATTGGTGTTTGAGACAGACTTAAATTTCTTCCATTTTATATTAGACGGCCAGAAGGTGGGAAAGTGCAGAGAAGAATGCTATAAATTGGGGTCATGCATGCCACCAAAAATAATATCTGTATATGAATCTATATAATATAAATATAAGTGATGATTAATTGGAGATCTATTGTATATTAAATGCAAAGGTTGCTTTCGTTGTAATATAAAAAATTAAAGTAGTTACAGTGGAAATTGTGTAGGCTATTTTTTAGCACATTTTCAAAAAATATTGGCTAAAAAAATGGAAAAAATGGAAAAAGATAATAATTATTTTAACTTAACTTTTTTCGTGCTTGCACCAACCTTCAGAAAATAAAAGAGTTAAAAGTTATGCCGTATAGCTAAATATTAGAAAGTTTTCAAATGAGTTTCATGCTAGTTTATCTGAAGAATAGAATAGAATAGAATAGAAGTAGTTCTAGGTAATAAAAATATTGGTTAGTAATATATTTTCTAGTATTCATGGAGTAACTTAAGGCCTAGACTTAGCTAATCTACATATTTTAGCGGAAATAAATGGAAAAAGGTATAATAATCTTAATGTTTTTTGTCTCCACATCACAGAATTATTTGGGATGGATTTTAGGTTAGTTTAGCTAAACACTAAAAAGTATAAGAGGGAAAATTTGTAGAGTTTAGCTAAATCATAGAATGTTTTGGGACTGGTTTGGGGCAAGTTTAGTTAAAATCATTATAGCTAATAAAAAATATGTGATTAGTAATTTATTCCTTGACTGCTAAACTAGTAGGAAATTTGAAACCGCAGTACCTCATGCACTGTAGCATTGTTCTATAAATTGGAAAATACAATACCCATTCCATTCAATAGTTCATCTCGAGGATATCAACTTCTGGCAAATGGAAGACCCTCGGGGTACTAGAGTTATGGGCAGTGGAGTGTGGCTTCTAATCCTTGCGAGAACAATATATATTAAGGCGGGATATTTTCCAATGCCTTTGGCATGCCATGCTGGCCACTTCACCAAAGCCCTCCAGCATTTCATACCTTAATTTCAGCCCCCCACTTATTCAAAATTGATGGAAGTGAGCAAACCTTTGTGGATTGCATTCTCACAACTGGTTAACTGCACATATAAGGTTCTCAATCTTTTGAACACAACCAAAGTCAGAGACAATTTTGGAAGCTATATTTATTCGACGAGCCATACAATTGGATTGCCATCATGTAAGACAGAAAACTGATATGCAACCTAACAGCCATTCTGTATTGCAACCAGTCATTACACTTGTTCCATCTGAACCAAAACAAACCAATTTCTTGCACAATCCAATGAATTCATATTTACAATCTCATTCAATTTTTTGTGCACTAAAGAGTTTCAGCCATAACATCCAAATAAAGCTTTATTATTCTCAGAAAGTATGATTGCCACTGGAAATCCACAACATTATACAATTGCATATAAAGCCATGACATGTTGTTCTTTGCAATAACTTCATCCAAAGACAAGGCTAAAAAGGTAGATCCTATAGCACATTCACAATCACAAATCTATAAGGTGCACGATCTTAAAAAATTAGTTACCCTTAATTACTGCACGTAGCTTCTCAAGTGCAACAAAGAACATGTGAATTGCAAACTTCCAACCTGCATTTTTTTTTACCAATGGCATCTTGGCTCTGTTAGTCTATGTGCTACAATCAATGTTCATGGAGCAAATGGATCCCAACTCTCATTTGAATACATTTAGCTTCATACTCCAACAATTCAGCTTTCTCAAATAGACATTGCAACTTGATTGCTTTATTCTTCTTTTCCTTCTGCACCAGATCATCAGGCAGTTAATATATGCTGATTATGTGGATCTCCTAGCTTACACACCAGCAGACATGCAATGCCATCTCGATGCCCTGGATACATTCTGCCAAGCGACTGATATATGCGCGTCAACCTGGCCAAGACCAAGGTATATCATCCTCACATCAGCCGAGTATCCCCTCCTTCGATTACCAAGGGCAGAATGTGGAAGTAGCACCCACATACAAATATTTAGGAGTGGAGTTTCCTTTCCTTCTACTATGGACTTGGACTCATCCATACGATTACGAGTGACGGTGGGCTGGAAGGCACTATATGCAATGCAAAACAATAGTCATAGAGCAGAGTTATATCCGTCACACCTGTTCAAGGTCCTAGTGGAGCCTGTCCTTTTATACGGGGTTGAAGTATAGGGCCCAGTATAGTATCCCTCGCTACCTGGAATGACTTGGAGCAGATGCAGAAAGCCTTATTGGTACGAGCACTAGGGGTGAAGTCCACAGTCCCATATCAAATTCTGCTGCAGGAGACAGGATTCTTGCCTCTTCAGAGGGTGGCCCTTGATCGCCACATTGTCTATTTTCAGAAGATGGTCAATATGGACGATGCTCGTCTCCCTAACCTTATATCATGGCAATGGGGCCGCAGCGCCTCAAGGCCTGCTGGAGGGATAAGAGAGCTCAATGGTTGGCTAGATGGAATGTACAGGAGCACAGGTGCATACATGTGCAAACAGAGACAGATCGCCATAGCTTGAGGCAATATCTTGACGCTTGCTTTCTCAACAAGCTTTGGGATGCCAGTGCCCTTGAACAGGTCAAGACAGCACACTACCAGTGCCACATAAATCCCACATTGAAACGAGGCCCGCAATGCTACCTGCGTACTCATTTGCCTATGAAAATACGCAGACTCATTGCCTCCATTCGCATAGGGGCACACCATCTTCAAATTGAGACGGGCAGATGGATTGGTGAGCCACGCCAGGTTAGGCTTTGTTGTTGCTGCCAAATGGGAGTCATTGAGGATGAATCTCATACTCTTCAAAGCTGCCCAACATCTTCTTTATTAAAGTGGGAGGGTGTTGAGTTGTGTGATAGAACACCGCATGTGCAGATGCATGCGGCGTTCCTTTTGCCCCTACAAGATGCGAATTTTGAATATTGGCGATTGAAAGATGGAAGACTAGATTTTTATTATCGCGTCATGGCTGCCAGGAGGGACCTTTGCCGTCTCAAATTCGACTTCATTTCATGGTGGAGGAACTGAGGCACAGTCCATATGGAGATCAACTGCCATAGCGAAAGCCAAAGGCATCAGTCAAGGTTAGTTGATGCTGATAATAAAATTTGCCTTGCAAAGCATCATTTCATCTTCTATTTTTATAAAGATTTTAGGGCTTTTAAGATATTTTACCTTTAATAGGACATTGCGAAGACGATTTGGCATCAGATACAAATCTGAGGTCTGTGTCTTTTGAAGCCTTATAGCATTTGCTGTTGAACTGAAACTATATTTTGTGACGCTTTTAGGTACATGGATTGAGCACATTCTTTATCTGGTCCCCTGCTTACCATATACGAATCTACAAGGCAAATTTATGTAGTGCTGTAGTTCTAACTTTATGCTGCCTCAAATCGGCTTCGAGGTAGATTCAATATTTCTGGGACGTTTGAAGGCAATGGTAATTGCTCCAATCTGTGCAAGTCAGGTTATTGCTTCATTATTGCCATTGTTGTTGCGCGGGGGTTTTTTAATCCTGTCAGTAATACGCTTGCTGCTCTCTTTTTGTTTGGGTCCCATAGGCCAGTTGGTCTCCGTGGACGCTAAAAACCTATTCTATTCTATTATATCCTATTCTTATCATTTTTGGGCTTTTTTACAGGGAGATCAGTACTATGCAATCTCAAAGTTATTGAAAAAGCCATACTGAGCACTGTATTTACTAGAATCCATTGGTAAACCAGACTACTGGTAATGCTGATGCAACCATGCAATGGGCATGTGTGCAAGCTCCTTTATAGGCTTGCAAGCAAGGAGGATGATGGTCTGCTTTCTGAGGATGAATTTGATGTAATGCATATGTACTTAGTTTAGTGAACATCGAAGTAGCAAGCCTGCAGGTCAGTTCTATGTGTTGCAGCAATGTGTCCTATGTGTTGCAGAGCAGTTATATGTTCCATAAGCAGGTCAGTTCTATGTTGCCTACAGGTCAGTTCTACGTGTTGCATGCAGGCCAGTTCTATGTGTTGATCATACATTGTCTTCATTATTTAATGACTTGATAAGTTTTGAATCTTGTGAGGCAACTCTCATTTAAGAATACTTGATTCGAAGCTGTCAATAGAGAATGCATGTTTTAAAAGTCATGCACCATTCCATGTGTATTACACATTTGTTTTGTTTTGTGTATTACCTCTCTGTGGTGTCTGCTATACTTCTGCACATCTATTTTGCAGATATCAAGTAGTTTGGTAAAGAGTTCTCTCAAGCCAAATTTATCTAGAAGTCTTGACAACCCTGAAGAACATGCCTCTCTCTTCCTATGCTTTCTACACATCTGTAAGGTAGGTATTTTTTATGTGTAAACCTTTGCAAGCACATTTGATTCATTATTTGCAAGTAACATTGGTATCTGTTTGCGTGCAAATCAGTTCTATGTACATTTGGTCTACTACCGAGTGATCTGGTAAATTCTGGATTCTGTGCGGCAACTCTCAACTAAATACAAAAGTCGTTGACTTGAATTCTAAGATGTCAACAGAGAATATGATATTTCAAAAGTGATGCACTATGATATGGATGTTAACATCTGCTTTATATATTGTGAGACAATGTTTGCTTCTATTGTGTCTGTTATACCTCCACACATCTATAAGTAGTAAAGAGTTTCATCAAGCTAAAACTGATGATAGCCTTGGGAAACATGTCTCTTTAGTATTTATGTAATGTATCTGTTTTGAAAACAATAAGGAAGCAAACTAAGAAGAAGAAGAAGGTGGGGCTTGGATGTTTTAAAGGATATCTGTAAGATTTTTTATCTAGATCCAGAGGCATGTATTCAGTTTGTTGATAACAGATGCGTCAACGATTCGATGTATTTCTTAGATGATAAAAAAATCATGTACGACTTTGATTTGTTGCAGAACTTGGATAGGATAGGCATGTGCACATGTAATTTACTTATGCTTTTTAGCCTTCTGAAATGTTGTTTTCTTTATTATTAACTTTCATCCTATGCTACAATCTTTTGTGAACTTTTGCAGGCATATTTGATTCATGTTTTGCAGATAACATTGGTGTATGTTATCAAGCAGGTCAGTTCTATGTGTTGTAGCATGCATTTCTGTATTATAATGAACTAAGAAAGAAGAGGCAAGTCTTGGATGTGAATGCTTTTGTTGCTATAATCAAGACAAAGTGAGCTATACACTTTGTGGACTGGTATATTTTCATTCAATGGTCTTAGAGTTATTTTTTTTTTTCAGTTGGCTGAGTGGTAACATATTTTCATTTCCATTCAATGGTTTTAAGAGTTATTCTTTTTTGGTTGGTTGATTGAAGACCTTTTCTCCTATTTGCAGGTGTTCAAGTGGATTCAAGTAAGGAATCAACTACCCACTAATTACCAGCCTCCAACAGTTGTCCCTGGTGGTGACCTGTATGATTGACCCATGAGGACATGGGTTAATTTTTAGAAGGGGAGACGGTAACGGACCTGGCCACTTGATGGGGCAGCATGCGTACTTAAATACGCATGTATACATGCATGGCATGCATGTGTAGAGAGCTTAAAAGCAAGGGTTTTCTTGTGTTTTTTGAGAAGGAGCCTTGCAAAGATTTTGTAGGAGGCCAGAGACGAATTGCAGAGCATAGAAGGATTCTGTTGGAGACACCAAAGAGGCAAGAGCTTGGAGATCACATCAAGAACGGCATCAAACATCTTCTTACAGGTGGGGTTTTGTTGAGTTAATCTGAGGTACATGGGCTGATATCATTGGATTTATGCATGAATTGATAAGAAGGTTTGGCTATGTATGTTCGAAAAAGTATGGCATGCAGAAACATCCAGAGGAACGAAAGATGGAATAGAAGCTAATCTAGATGCATGGTAATTATCCTAAAAGAGCCTGAAGTAGGCCGAAATTGATGCATGAGGAATCTAGTTGAGAAGTTATGGGCTGCAACAACGGTTTTTTTATGCAACAGACGGAATCGTCGTCGACGTGATTTGGGCATTAGAACCCCGATGCATTGTGGGCAGCTCCGAAAAGTTGCAACCCGGTCTGTAACCCGATCTGTTTGTTGGTTGTTTCGTTGTTTTATTTGTCCTTTTCCTTGATGTCTTGTTAACAAATGTCATGTTCACCTTAAATAAAGTTATAAGAAGTGGATAAATAAATATACAAGGAGTATAAGGGAAACTATGGAAGTACAAGGGCAGGGATCTAGCACAGACTATCCACAATAGTAAGTTCAGTACAGATGCAGGAGATAGGTCTGATTTGATTATTAGTTATTTAAGTATGCTTTGTTGAATTAAACAAGATAAGGTCCTAAAGTAACATGAGGCATTGAACGAGTGGTTCCTGGAGATGGGGCCTGGTTTTATGGTAAGTTGGCAGAGGCTATATCCAGTTGCGGTCATGAGGTCCTGTGAATTTTTAAGCCAGAAGTGCAAGATTTGGAGTTTCCACATCAAGATGCATTAATAAATCTTAAGCTATGGAAAGTGGGTTTTTAATTAGAATATTAAAAAACCTTAGCTAACAATGGTTCAAAAAGAAATAGATGTTGGAACTTTGGAGATCTGGAGAAGTTGGGTCGGGAGTGCAATATGATGGAGTGTCCAGATGAGGCTATGGCGTGGAGCACTGTTAGTCTAAGTGTATACATGTAAGTTTCTAAGTTGTTGCATTGTATTTTATCAAAGGCATCCAGCTAATGGATTATCCCCATGGGAGAATGGTCATGAGGCAAGTATTGCATTGTGTGGATTGGTAGTATCTTTCCTTGTTCAGCAAAGTACGTAGGCGTCAGAGCTACATCAATGATAGCCATGCTTGCGACTTCATCGACGTGATTAGATTGTGTTCATCACCCGTGTCAGTAAGTTTAGCTACTCCGACATGGTATTGGATGAGAATTATATATAAGAAGTATGGTAAGTTACTATGACCAACGGATTTATCAGAAGCTAATGTGGAGTTGCATTCCTTAATGGGGGGAATCGCCTTAGTGTAAGCTGTAAGTATTGTGAAAATGCTAAGTATGAGATATACTTCTATGTCATTGTAGGGTTCATTGGGAAAGCTACTTCAACAGGTATGGGCAACCTCGACAACGGTATGATCTAGGCACATGTATAGGGAATATTCTAATGAACTTCACATGTCTTGGTCTTTGCATTGTTCCACTGTTGTCTTGGTATTTGATCATGTCTATTGGAACCTCCGGGGTCGGGCTTCTAGGTTCGGTGGCCTAGGTTGCTCCGACATGCTCATGTTCACCTGTATTCTATGTTGTATTCTTGTACTCTGTGACACGCGTAGTTTCTCTGGCGGGGATTGCTACGTCGATCAACTCTTGTGAACTCCCATGGTAAGAGGTCCTCCATTGCCGGGGCGTGGGCTGAGAGGGTATCTTGATATCTGAGGTTCACCCCCACCACCCACTGGGGCTTGGAATGTAAGCTGGCTGGGCAACATGCTGCTAACGGGGCCTGTGTATAGGCTGGCTGAGCTTCCCATTGTCCCGGAGCTATGTTTATGATGATTTGGTATTTTGGCTATGTTCTTTGCTTCTGTTGCTCATGTGTTATATTCCTTGCATTAGGTTGTCATTGTCTTAGCACTGTGCTCACGTAGGATTTTCCGTCTGTGTTTGTGCTTACCCAAGATTTGCAGAGTATTTCCATGTATGCAGCGGTAGCCAGGGATCCCCACTTAGTCACGAGGACTAACCCCAGTGAGTGCATATGTGCAGTGAATGAGCAAGGCAGTGGTCAAGCTAACGGTAGCAGTGCAGTTGTGGCTCGTGGTTGAGCGAGAAGATTCTAGGGTTGAATTGCTAGAGTTGGATGTTATCTCTATGGAGAATGTTGATTTATTGGATGTTGACATTACCTGATTATATTGAGTTTATAAACATGTGTTCATTGAATTTGGAGTAAGTAAGTTCAATTGAAAGGAAGATTTAATTCTTCACCAGTATTATCAACCTAGAATTATAGAAGTTTGACAAGATCCCGAGTTGCCAGGAGGGTCAACTCGGCAGGCTCGTCACCGAAGCGTTGTGGACATGATCAACAACAACACTGTTGTTGCTGAAGTGTTTTCTCAAATTGACCACAAATTCGACCTTATGTAGCAAAGCGAGCATTTGTACATTAATATGTAGCATAATAACAGGGGGTTTCTTTTGTATTTTTGTACGTTTTTCCCTATGGTTTTTATATGATTTGGTGGTCGTATTACATAAGGTGTACTAATTGGTACATCTAGAGTGCGCCAAGTATTTGTATACAACTTATGTTTTTTTTTTTTTTTTTTGCTGTCTTAATGGTGAAGATCAAAGGGCTTACAACAAAAGCCCTCTTAAAAAAGACAACATCTAAGGGCTTACAATAAAAACCCTCCTTATGAAAAAAAAAAAAAAAAAATTAAAAAAAGGGAAGACATGCAAACCATCGTCAATATGATATTAGGGTTTCAGAAAGGGCTTCATGGAGCCAGAGAACTAGGGCAAGGAGCGATTATGGGCAAGGAGCAGTTATGGGCTGCATCTTCCCCTACAGATTTGGTTGTTGCCTTCGGTTTAAAATTTCTGTGCGTTCTACTCAGGTCTTTGATGATATGTGCCTTTGCAGGATGGCTTCTCATATGGATAATGCGACCCACTTCCAGATGGAAACCCTTCTGGAAGCCTGTCAACAAAAAATACACGTTCTTTGGCACCTCAGGTTTGGATTTGCTTATGTGTTGCTTTTGATGGCAATTAATAGCATATCTAAAGAATGTCATTTATGGCCTTAAAGAATTTCGTGCCTGTTTACTTACCAAAGGCTCTGTTTTAAAAATTCTCGTTGCGAGAATAGGAGATGGTTCTGCAGCTGTCTTTGATTGCGAAGTTGATCATATTATCTAATGTATCATGCTTGAAGTGCATTATATCTGATTTGATTCTTGCTTATTTGCAGAGCCATTTCTAATTTTCTTCAGTTGCCAAATATTAATCATTTCACTTGTCGGTACGATTTACTTAAGGATCAAAGTGAAAAAGAAGGATGTGTATGTAAATTGAACACACAGTTTCAGATCTCGCTTATTTTGGAATGTGTATTCTCCTTAACCACAAAACCTTTCCGTGAAGTGCTAAGCGCCCACAGAGGTCGCTTATGATTAGAAGTTTCAGAACCGTTGGAGCTGGCCGATTTGCAGTTAGAGCTAGCCGATTTGCTCCATGATGGAACATACTGAAGGTTTTATGCAATGATAGATAGTAACTATGTTTTAGGGCTTGTGGTACTCTGCAGTATCTAGCAAAGCTAGAGAATTGCTAATCAACAAAAACTCATAGATGTTGATTCTACATCTTGTACAGTTAATGTTCTTGTTATGAAGGATGACAGAGCCTGGCGTGAAACTGGTGCCACAGTACATCTGAAGTTAGTCGATGGTGGTTGGATGCTGCTTATTGATATTCATGGAGAAACAACCTATGGGCATAAGGCAGAACAGTTTACGGCAGTTGGCACAACAAACCGTTATACGCATGCAATGATGTAGAAAGGTGGGAAAGGGTGGATTTTAGAATTTGAAGATAGGAAACATTGGAGTGTGTTCAAAATGATGCATGAGGAATGCTTTCAGAGGAATACTAGAGCTGCATGTATTCGGCATATACCTGTTCCTTGTTTTCAGCTCGTTGAAGATTATTTTACAAGGATGCCCCCATCTACTTTTGCAAGACCTGCCTACAGATACAATAGATATTCTGAAGCAGATTCAGATATGGGTTCAAGCAGTCGGATTCTTTATGATATGGATAGTGAAGATGAGGAGTGGTTGACCCAGTCCTGCAGCGGCGATGAAAATATGCTGCCTAACGTCTTGGAGCTTACGTTCGAGCAGATTGTAGATAGGTTGGAGAAAGCTGCTCATGTGCAGCAAAATGATGTTTTATCTGCAGATGCAGCAATGGAGCTTTGTGAAGGTCTTGCCTCATTGGAAGTTGTGGGGAGGGTTTATGCCCATTGGTTGATTCTCACTATAGTTCTAGTTTTCGAATGACATTGTTGACATAAAATGTGGTTTATACATTTTAATTTGTTCTATTTTTCTTGCTAATTGTTGTAGAATGTTGCATTGCATATAATCCTCAAATTTCAGATAAAAGGAAATGAGATATTACGTGATTACAATGTTTCTAGCATTAAGAGTTGCCTCCTAGGAATATGTTAGTTTCAAGGAGCCTCAGATGTGTTTTCTTTTAGAAAACACACCCACATTGAATGTTTGTTTTTTGATATACTACTTTTATAATCTTCATTGACTAAATAATATGCTTCTTTAGCGAATGTAATTAAATTACATTATGCTATAATATTAGAGTTTCTTAGGCTTCATATTATTATTTGTTTTTTTTTTTCATAATGCTAGATATTGGATATTCCTACATGTTTTACATCCGATATATTTTTAATTATAAAATATAACATCAACTCATTCACTATATATTAAATCCCCCTTCAAACCCCCTTTGGTTAGGGTGCATATTCACACGGGGGGTGACTCTGGGCAGCGAGAGCCCCTATAATTATGTTTTGTACGTACAAACTCAACATCATATAGTATAATGCCTGAAATCTTATAGTATTTTGCAACTTTTGTTATACAGTATAGCAAATTCCATACATTCATACCCCACAAACGAGGAACTTTGTGTACGGTGTAGATTACGGAATTAGGAGTGAATATGCCTATCCGACAGCTTTAAAGGACTATGAGGAAGTGGGTGTTGAATCCGGAGAGCTGAGAAGATGAAGAAGGTGAAGAGTACTAGGAACTGTGACACATGCTCTTGATAATTTTTGTTGAATCTCTATTTCCATGTTTTCTTTGTACCATAGAAATTACTAAATCATGCAAAAAATTTGCTATGGATTTTATAAAGTGGCATCTTATCTTTTTCGTTTATTCTGTGGCTAATTGAAAGACATAATTTTTACAAGATTCGGCGATAGATGTTGTGAAATGGTGCATAATGTTGTCCTTTATAATTGGACAAAGGCCAACTCAACTCAATTGCCTTTGCAACTCGAAATGTATTGTTCTGTATATATTGGATCATTGCCAATGCATAGAAATGCATATAATGCTACCAACAGAAGGAAAGAATAAAAAAGGAAGTCTACAATGGATCTCAATTATTGGATCTTTTATAAATTGGCTGCATTGTTTTAATTGGTGTTCAGCTGAATTACACATCATTTTGTAGGCCTCTAAAGAGGAAGACCAAGCACACATGCTGACCAAGAATTAAAATTTGCACAACATGTAGTTTAATATTTCATCAAAATATCTCAAAATTTGCAAATACATTTCACTCATCAAAATTAGCAAACATCTATAAAAGAGCTTTCTCGAGCATTGGAAGGAGTAGCAGCTAGAATAAGGCCATTCCTCGATTTAAAGGATTAGTGGCGCAATTTTGGACATAATAAACTAGAGGTGGTGATTATGAACGACATGGCAGTGACTTGGATGAATGTGGCGACATGCAAAGCTGGATTTTGCTCTGTTTCTATAGTTTAATATTAGATTTTGTGGCTATGAGTGGATATTATTAAAATTTCTCTCACCTTAGGCAAGGATGACTATCTATTTTAAAATGCTTAGGCAAGGGTGACAAGGTATTTTATGAGTGAGTGACTTGGATGTTCCATGAGCTCGTAACAAGCTTGTGAATGGGCACTTCAAAGGTAAGATTTATGGTCTATGTGATGATAACCATGAAGAGTTGATTATGTTGACATAAAGATGGTCAAAGCTTGCTCTGCTACTATAAACAATGCACTTGCGGTCAAAGCATGAGCTATCATATGTGTGGTTGTGATTAGTCTATAGAAAAAAGGTATAAAATTCCATGCCACTATGTTACATAAAATGATAAAACCGAGTTACGTTAGAACTGACCTTGACGACAGATGCCTTTAGACACCTTTGGAACATGTTGCTTATGATGTGGTCGCCCTAAGCTCGATGAATTGAAACTCTATAGTTTGGAAGTTCTTGGATGACACATGGGAATATTTTTTGTGGGATTGTTTCTACTATGTTTGTGCATAGACCAAGTATGAATGTTCAATACCTGTTGCTTATGGCAATTTATTCACATACTTACAATTGCCAAACCAACAACTAAGCAGGCCTTGGAGGCAACACAACTTAGTGTCTTTCAAATCTTTCTATTCCACCTACACAATTAATAACCCTAAACGCATTCCACATATCCCCAAATAATGCCCGGCTTGGCCGGGCACACGTTTCTAGTATGATCAAATCCGGACGTGCTATGCTGAGTTTGTCAAGCCTGGCCAGCCGCTACATGTGACAGTAAGTATGGCTTCCGTATACACTTTACCATTTTTCACACATCTGATTCTAACTCTCTAAGTTTTTGTTGGCATCCCAGTGGCTGCACTTCCTCTCCTTGTATGGTCCTCGTGGTAAGAAATCGAGCATAGGGATTGCAGCCATCAGGTTTCTTGTATGGAATGTGCATAGCTTATGCGAGGATAGCATAGTGAGCAATCTGCAAATATTTCAGGGATATGATATTCTGGCATTGAGTGAAACTTGGGAACATGAAATCAATAGACTCTTAGAAATCCCAGGTTTTTGTCTTTTAGACTAATTATAATTTTATTATTTATAATTATATGCAGCACGTGTTACATTTAGAGCGGTGCTTAATGTAGAGCTACGCTTTTTAGCGCCTGTCTTCAACAGAATAGAGAACAGAATTGGCCGATTCTTATCAGGACGAAATTCATGTCAGGAGGAAA